>JAJNNX010000023.1:0-697421 GCA_023159155.1 Ustulina deusta | reverse complement strand
AAATAATAAAAATAAAATCTAATTTTATTTTAATTATTATAAATAAACTTATAAAATATAAAAGCTTTATATTATATATAAAAACAAATTTTTTAAAAAACTTAGTTTATATAATTATAAAATATATTTTTAATAAATATAAATTTTTAAAAAAGATTATTATAAATTAAAAAAATATAATAATTTTTAAGTTTTAGTACTTTTTAATAAAAACTTTAAAAATTAAGCATAAAATATTAATAATTTATTATTTATAAATAAATAAAAAAACTAAATTAAATATTTAAATAATATTTTTAATATTATTTCAATAAATAATAAAACAACTAAATTAAATTATTATTATTTATAAAGTATACTTATAATAATTTAAATAATAAATTTATAAAAATATTATTATTTAAAATAAACTATAGTTTTAACTTAAATAATAAATAAATTATAATTTTAAAAATTATAGTATTAAAAATAAATATATAAACTAAAAAACTTATAAGCTTATAACAAAAGTTATAAAAAAATTATTATTTATTTAAAATAAAATAAAGTATTACTATAATAAAAATAAATTATTAAAGCTAATTTAAAAAAAAAAAAAAATTTATATTTTAAAATATAATATTAAAACAAAACAACTAAGCAAAAAACTTAATTTTAAATAAATTAAACTATTTAAAATTAAAAAAGTTATTTTAAAAACTAATTATTATTTAAAGCTACTAAAAAATATAAAAATATATTTAATATTTTATATTTTATTATTAAAATTAGTATTAAAAAATATTATATTAAAAACAAAACTTAAAATAAAACTAAACTAAAAAAAAAATAAGATTGAAAAAATACTAAATTTATATTAAAACAAAAAAAACTTTAAATATTTATATATAAAAAATATATAAAAATTTAAAAACTATTTAAAAAATATTAAAAAACTTTTTATATAGTTTTATTATTAATATTTAGATTAACTAATTTTAAAAAAGCAAAGTTAACTAACTAAGCAATAAAAAAACTCAATATATTTTAATTTAATTTAATTTAAAAAAAGCTAAAAAAAGTTTTAACTTATTTTTTTTGTAGCACTTTTGTTTTTTTAACTAATCTAATTTATTTAATTTATTAAAAAACTAAAATTTACGATTTATTATTTAGACTTTTTGTTTTTTAAAAAAACGCTTTTATAAATAAACACAAAATAATTTAAAAAAAATTTTATTTAAATTTTACTAAACATAATTTAAATCTTATTAAACCTAAAAAAGTTATGCTTTAGTAGTTTTTTTTTTAATTTAAAATATTAATATTTAAATATAATTTAATTAAAAAAGTTTATAAAAATACTAGAACTATTCATAGAAATAACTAGTATAAATATATTTTTTATAGCAAAAAACGCTATTTATTATTTTATAAAAAAAAAACTGATTAAAATAACAAAAATAAAACATAACTTTATATTTAACTTATTCGATTAAAAAAACTAAAATAAAATATTATTTAGTTTTAATAGATTTAGATTTTTTTATATAACTAAATATTTTTAAAAATTAGTAAAAAAAAGCTTAAAATAAAAAACAAAACAAAAAACCTAAAAAATAATAATAATAATACAAATTAATAATATAAAAGATTTATTAAAAAAACGAAGTATAGAACACAAAAAAAAGCTTTTAATATATAACTAATAAAAAAAGTATTAAAAGTTTTAAATTATATAATAAATTATTAGTAAGCAAATAAGTTTAGATTATTAATAAAAGCGTAAGCTTAGATTACTAATAAGTAAATAAACTAAAACAAACAAGATTTAATTAGTAAAACTTAATATTAAAAAAAAATTTATAAAGTTATAAATATATTTATTATATTTTATAATAAATAGTCCTTTTTTTATTATTTAATTTAAATATATAAATAGTTTTTAGAATTATTTATATAAAAGTTTATTTTTTAATAAGTACTAAATAATATAAGCATTAGATCTATTATAACTTTGATTTTTTATTAAATAAACCTTGTTACTATAAAACCACAATAAACTACTATATTAGCTTATCTAATATAGCAGGGTTATTATAAATTATTATAGCTTTATAATCTAAAAAACCTTTATAATATTTTTTTATATTTTTTTAATAAATTTTTTTTTAGTAATAAAATAACTTTAATATATAATATAAGCTTGCTTTATATATAAGCTTATTTTATACTTTTTTTTTTATATTTTTATATATAATTTTTTAATAAAAATACTTAGCTTATTTTATTTTAACTTTTTTAGTTTAGTAGGTATAATAAAACAAATTACATAGTTAAATTTGAAATTAAATCATAAATCTAAAAATATTTTTCTTTAATTTTATAGCTATTTTATTTATAGCGTTATAGCAAAATACGCTAAAATAATCCTTGCAATTCTTTAAAACTTAAATATTTCTAAAAATAAAATAGCTATAAAATTATAGAAAATATATTTAGATTTTTTATATAATTATAAACCTAAATATATTCTTTTTTCTATTATAGCCCTATAATTAAAAAGGTTATAAAAAGTAAACTAAATATTTCTTTAAGTAATTTATATATAAAAATAAATAAAAAAAGTGCGAAACAAGCTTGTGTGCGAAGCAACCTTGTGTTATAAGTTATTTAAAAAAATATAATTAAAACTATTTTATTAACTAGTTGTTTTAAAGCGTTATATTAAATATTTAATAGTTTATTTATTAGTTTTAGCAATTAAAAGCTTTTTTTAATATAATAAAGCATATTTATAGCTGTTTTTTATTTATTCACTATATTATTATTTCTTTATAGTATAAATTATATTAATAATCTTTTTAATAATAATTTTAATAATTTTAATAAAAAAATATATTAATAGTTAGCTTTTAAAAGCTACTATTTTATTATTTAAATATAAGTTTAAAAATAAAATTTTTAGTTTTATTTTAATATATTATATTAAAATAGCTTTATATACTTTTATAATTTTATATAAATAAACTTTTTAATAGCTTTTAAATAACTAAATAATTTTTTAATTATAGTTTTCTTTTAAAGTTTATATTAAACAAATTTTTTATAGATTAGTATATTTTTTATTATAATTATATATAACTACTAAGCTTTAATTATATTAATATTTTAAAAGAAATCTTTTAGTTTAATAATTATATATTGTTATATAGCAAGCTTTTTATATAGCTTTATAAAATATTTCTTTATTATAAATACTTATTAAAATATACTTTTAAAAACTTAGTATTTTTTATTAGTTTAACTATTATGTTTAAAAATATTATATAGTTTATAGCTTTTATAATAGTTATTAAAAAATATATTGGGTTATTTTTTTTTAGTATAAACTTTATATTATAGTATACTGCTTATTTCTTATAAGTAGCTTATATGCTTTTTAATACTTAGTAATTATTAAGTTTATATTATTAATAAAACTAATTATAACTATATTTAAGTAAGCGGCAAGCTTTTTATAAAGCGTTAAAATATATAGCAGAAATAATAGTAGGGATAGTAGCAAGCCTTATAAAACCCCGGCCTATAGCGTAATAAGCTCCGCTTGTTTGCTATTAAAGCGGAGGAGCGCTATATGTTCCGTTATAAAGCTTTTGACTTATAAAACCAACTATAGCTAGAAGCCTTTAGTTTATAGCATATATATTAGCTGTTTATAGTTTATTATATTAAACGCTCCAATATATTTTATTATAAAACTTTTAGTTTATAATATATATATTAATTATTTATAATTTATTATATTAAATATTTTAAATAATATAACAATATAATAGTTAAATATCTAGTTCTTTTTTTATATTTATATAGCTACTCTTTATACGAACTAAAAAAATATTAGTTTAAATCTAGCCCGTATTATAAAAAACATAGTTTAAAAAGTAAGCTTTAGTTATTAATCTTTGTTATATTTTTTTTATAATAAAAGTTATAGCTAATTATAAACTTTATATAAAAAAGCTTGCTTATTTATTTTAAATAAACTAAAATTAATATATTTTTAACTTTTAAAAAAAAAAAAACTATTATTTTATTTTTTTAATATTAAAAACTTATAAAAATATTTAAATCTATTAAAATTAATAACCCTAGCAGATTTATATAATTAATAAACTAAAACGCTTATTTAAACTAGTTAATATATTTATTTAAATAACTTATAAAAAAATAGCTAGTTAAAAATTATAACTATAATAAATATAAGTTTTAATAATAATAAAAATTAATTTTAAGCTATAGATAATAAAACTGCGCGATTTTAAAAGGTATAAAATTTATATTATACTATATTAAAGTTTTTACCCGGCTAAATTAACTAATTTTAAAAAATAGATTATAATTTAAACAAATATTTAAAAAAAAACCTAGTTTTTTAAAACAATTTAATAAGAAGAGTTATTATATAGATTAGGTCTATATAATAAATTACTTTAAAATTAAAAATTAAATATTTTAAATATATTTAATAAAAACAAAAAAGCTATACTTTTTTATTTTAATACTTAGTAACTTTTTTTAGTTATTATTTTAACTACTTTAATAGACTATTATTTCTAGTTATTTATTTAGCTTTCTAATAACAAGTTATTAAGCTTTATAATATTTATAAAGCATATATATATATATATTTAGGGCTTTTTTTACTGTGCTAATAAATAATATAAAGCGTTAGCCGCTTCTTATAAGCTTGGCCGCTAAAAGCTTTCTAAGCTTCGGGATCATTACTACCCGCGCTCTATAGAATCTCTTAAGGTAATAGCTAAGCGTGAAGCTTCTAATTATATTATTTATTTTATTATAGCTTTTAAATTAAAAGAGTTAAAAAATCGAGTAATTAGTTTTTAATCGAAAATTTATATATAAAATATAAAGAAAAAAAAATAAAACATACTTATATATAAAACAAACTTATATTATTAGTTAGCTAGTTTTTTTATGTTTTTTATTATTGATAAATAGTTTATAATATAATATAATATAAACTATTATTTTTTTATTAAGAATAAAATTAAAGAGTAATATTTCTAATTATAACTTTAATAATATTATAAAATAAAATAACTATCTAGGTTTCTTTATATATATATATTTCTAAGCATATATATAATATATGCACTAACATATATAGCTTAGCATTAATACAGCTCAAGTAAAACCAAAAATAAGGAGTAATACTCATAATTATAACCCTAGCGGCCTCTAGTATATAAACATAGCCTCACTAGCTATATGCTAATAAATAATAACTTTTTTAAATATTACTTCAACTATAGTTTATGTTTTGCTATCTTTCGTGCTTTGTTTGCTTCTTTAACACCATCTAGTCACTTACGGACTAATAGGTCAAATCGATCTAGATTCATCACCTTGTTCCATACTGCCACAAAGTCCTTCACAAATTTCGCATTTCCGTCAGAGCTGCCATACACCTCTGCAATAGCACGGAGCTCGGATTGTGCGCCGAAGATCAGGTCGACACGTGATGCTGTCCATTTCTTCTCACCCGTCTTGCGGTCAAATCCGTCGAAGGTTTCGTTGTCTGAACTAGTGGACTTCCACTCCGTGTTGGCGTCCAGGAGGTTCACAAAGAAGTCATTTGTCAGGAGACCGGGCTGCTTGGTCAACAAGCCCAAGGTAGATCCGTCGTAGTTAGCGCCCAGGACACGCAGACCACCCAGCAGCACAGTCAGTTCGGGCGCCGAGAGCGTGAGTAGCTGTGCCTTGTCGACCAACAGGGATTCCGTCTTCACTCGGGCCGTCGATTTACCGTAGTTTCGGAACCCATCAGCAACAGGCTCTAGATAACCAACAGACAGGACATCTGTTTGCTCCTGTGAGGCATCTGTTCGTCCGGGCGTGAAGGGCACTGGAACTCCAGATGCCTTCTCCACCGCGGCCACGCCAGCCAGTACGATCAAGTCAGCAATGGACACCTTCTTTGGTGCACTAGCCTCGTTGAATCGCTTCTGGATGCCTTCCAGCGCGGCAACGGCCTTGTCCAACTGCAGGTGTCTGTTTATTGCCCAGTCGCGTTGGGGAGCGAGGCGGATGCGGGCACCGTTGGCTCCACCACGCTTGTCACTGCCACGGAAAGTAGAAGCTGACGCCCAAGCTAGAGATACAAGGTGGGATGTGTTCAACTCGACAGCCAGGATGTCCTTTTTCAGGGTCGAGATGTCCTGCGCGTCGATCAAGGGATGATCCACGGCCGGAATCGGATCCTGCCAGATCAGCTCCTCTGTGGGAACCTCTGGGCCCAGGTAAAGGATCGATGGGCCCAGATCACGGTGCAGCAGCTTAAACCAGGCACGAGCGAAGGTGTCGGCAAACTGGTCCGGATTCTCCAGGAATCGGCGGGAGATCTTCTCGTACGCGGGGTCAAAGCGGAGTGATAGATCGGTGGTCAGCATCTTGGGCAAATGCTTCTGGGCAGGGTCGTAGGCATCGGGAATTATAGCATCGGTGTTCTTGGCGGCCCATTGGTGAGCACCAGCCGGACTTTTGGTCAACTCCCACTCAAAACCGAAGAGATACTCAAAGAATTGGTTACTCCATTTCGTGGGAGTCTTGGTCCAGATGACTTCCAGACCGCTAGTGATGGTGTATGGGCCTTTGCCAGAACCGTAGGTGTTGCTCCAGCCGAGACCCTGCTGCTCGAGAGGAGCAGCCTCTGGTTCATTACCGACGTGCTCCTTTGGTGCGGCGCCGTGGGTTTTGCCGAAAGTATGGCCGCCAGCAATCAGGGCAACAGTTTCCTCGTCGTTCACTAGCATAACTAAGTCAGCGGGTCCCGGACAGGCGAAGAAGTGGTCATAGAAGACGCCGAATCGATGGTGTCATCACGGGGTGGCTGGTTACCGTAACAGTTCCAAGACACGGACAGGAGGTAGCAAGGGTGACCGGCCAACCCAATGCAGGAAGTGGGAAAGGAGTTGGATAACCCGGAGGAAAAGGTGGGAGGGGGGACTTACTTGCCATGCGACCAAATGTATCGCGGATATCATGGGCTGCCGCAACGGGATCCGGAATGCCATCAGGCCCCTCGGGGTTCACGTAGATCAGGCCCATATGAGAAGCACCCAGAGGCTTCTCAAGATCACCGGTGTGGATTGCGCTCTCGGGGTTTTCGTCCGAGGAAAGGACACCATGACCGGCAAGACCGGCGCGGCCTTTGGCGTAGCGAATGTCATTGCCTAGCCAGGTGGTCTCGCCACCCCAGTAGGGAACCTCGTCAGCCTCCCAAGTGTCCTTGCGGCCACCCGCAAAGCCGAAGGTCTTGAAGCCCATGGATTCGAGGGCAACGTTCCCGGTCAGCAACAGCAGATCTGCCCATGAGATCTTGTTGCCGTACTTCTGCTTGATGGGCCACAGCAGGCGGCGGGCCTTGTCAAGACTGACATTGTCAGGCCAGCTGTTCAGAGGAGCAAAGCGCTGCTGACCGCCGCCGCCGCCGCCACGGCCATCGAAGACGCGGTAGGTGCCAGCACTATGCCAGGCCATGCGAATAAAGAGACCACCGTAGTGACCGAAGTCGGCGGGCCACCAGTCCTGGGAGTCTGTCATGAGATCATGTAGGTCCTTCTTGAGCGCAGCATAGTCGAGGGACTTGAAGGCTTCGGCATAATCGAAGTCTGCGCCTAGAGGGTTGGAGGCGGGGTTGTTTTGGCGAAGGACGTTTAAGCGCAGCTGTTCGGGCCACCAGTCTCGGTTCCGGGTGCCACCACCAGCCACGTTGGCCTTGATGGGGCACTGGGACTCTGCCATGGTGGTGCTTGAGGTGCAGAAGAGACCGAGTTGTTGTTTTTGTTGGACTCGGGCGCAAATAGTACGCGGGATACGAGTGTGTATGGACCTGAATTGGGAAGTAATGGAGATGGGAGAGCGGAAGGTTGTCATACCAGTCCCAAGGAGAGACAAAGGAAGGGTGCGATGCGAAGAAAGAAGAAGTAGAGATAGCTCAGAGGCGGATCATCGGCAGCGGTGGCCAACCCCGCACTTTATAAGGAGGAGAGGGAGGAGACTGAGGAGGAGGAGCAGGAAGAGGAGCAACAGCAAACGCCATCGGACCATTGCGTGACGCTGGCACGTTCCCAGTAGCAGATTCAGAGAGTTGGGGGGGCTGACTGTGAGCATCCTGGATGCTGTATGCGGGACGCGGGATGCGGGATGCTGTCAGTGCCAGGCAATGCTCGGTAGTGTAGGTACCTGATGCACACCTTACCTAAGTCCATACCTTGACGACGTACCTCCTAGGCCCCATGGCAGTGGAGCCATGTCTCGGCCCCCCTGGATTCCACCACTGCCTAGTGCACTACACTCAGTGCCTCCACCCCCGGGAGATGGGCTCTGCCGGGGGCAGCCACTGCAGAAGCGGACCCATTCCCGCCTGTATAAGGTTGTTACGTAAGCCCTTTTCTGGGACGGAGTGTCCCGGGGCCCTGTCCGGGGGTTGTTCGGCAACTTGTGCCATGTTCAGTCGGCCTGGAGCATTGGCACACAGTGCTGCAGTACTAGGTAGAGATGGTAGTCCATCATTACCCCTCTTTCTCCTCGACAGAGACATGCATGCATCACCATAGCCCAATCTACAGCGCTGTGTACAACAACCAGGCACGCAGCAGGAAACTAGGTACATACATACATACACATGCGCCGTCTATACATGGTCTTCACCTCTGTTCCTTTGTGGCAACCCCGATCTGAACCCGATGGAATGCCGGTGCCGCCTTGATCGTCACGACATCTCGTGATGGGTACGTACTTGGCATGTATCGACCACGTATGTAATTGGTCTTCTGCTATTCGCCACAGAGATGCCCTCATCAGCACCTCGACGCGGGGTAGCGGCAGGCTAGGGAGCTGGGGTGTTCGTGCCCACGCAGCCAGTACCCACACGCTTCCAGGAAGTGCCGGAGAAATCCGCCTCCGCATCGTCCGCACCGTCCGCATTGTCCGCACCTCCGCACCCTCCGCATCCTATATGCCTGCCGCCAGCATACAGCTGCAGAGAAACCAGGGCTTTCGGACACTTCGCCGTTCCAGATCGTTCCAACACCGAAAACTCGTTTCACAAGCAAACCCGCTTGCGGTAGGTTTTGCATGCATGCAGGATACGCACAGGTGGGAAAGGAAACGAACAAGGATACATAGGCATGTCAATCAGCCCTTGCATGAATTGCATGTGGCCCGCTATTCTACAGAATCATAAATGACTCGGCCATCGAAGCGTAGGCTACTATTTATTACCACAAAATTCTCTACTCGGAATAATGTCGCCGCACCCTTAGAGCCAGCAGACAGAGGGAGAGATCATTAATCAATAATCACGGCTTGTTTGTTATAACTGAGATATGCGATCAATTGACAGTATGTTGCGGTACGCTGTATACCTATCGGCTATCACGGAAGCACCAGATAGACATGTCTTATATCATGGTGCGTGCCAAGTTTACTTTAACAAATCGTAACAATATTTATACTATGTATCTCTAAATAACTACCCTAAAAAATAAATGATTACTAATAAATAAATAATACTTTATAAACAACTTAGTTAAGCCATTTTTATAATCTATCTAGATGCTTTTTTATTTTTTATTTATTTTTCTTTTATTTTCATTTTTAATTTTTTTTGGTTAGCTAGCAGTGCTACACAAAAGAGGGAACAAAAAGGAATATTTCAAATATTTTAAAGCCTTATGTTATGACCTCACTGGGTGTTGCCCAGCATCTCTCGATTACCGAGGAACATCATGGTTGTTCTCCATTGTAGTTAGACGCCTTGCTTAATGTACCATTGCTCATTCATAGCGCCGAAACTAGATAGTATGTCGGGCAGGGCAAAACTAAAACATGCTAAATTCTACAGGTGTAAGTATCACCATATCGTCGTGGATAATCTGGTTCATTGTAACATTGTCATTTGTAAACATTCCTCCCCAAATACCTCGATCAATGGCACAAATGAATTGCCGCCTGGCACGACTTCAAAAGCCCTCCCGTTCCCGTCAGTAAAACAAATTGTAGCTGTAGCGTTTTCTTCCTCGCTATGTCCATTTCCGAGAGTTACCTCTGCCTCTGAGGGTGCGCTTATCGTCTGGTAATGGTCTAGAAATAGGAGCCCCAATATGGCCGTCTCGCAAGACAAAAAAAAAAAAAAAGGAGAGGGGGGGGGGGGGGGGGGGGGGGTTCCAGTTTCCCCCAGTAATGCTTCAACAAAACTTAGACGAGGCCGGGCCAGGGAACAACCCGTTAGCTGGACGATCTATTCAATGCTCCTTGCGTGTTTCTATACCCGCTATAATGGTGTAGATTGCATCACTAGGTGGATCAAGAGCTGAACTTGCCGGATTAGGAGTCCCGGGAGAAAAGTTTGGAGCCCAAAATAAAGTCGAGCTAAATATTTAAAATGAAATTCTATAGATCTAGTGATGGAGGAGGAACTTTATAGCCACTTGAACCAAGTCATGCTGATGTGTCCAACACAGCACAATATAACATCAAATTTTCTAATGTTTGCTGCTGTTCCGATAGTAGCCGAAATGGCATTTCACTTAGCTATGTTGTCCCTAGTATAGACATAGCCGTTCTACTCTTAATTAATACCCGAATGGAACACCTGATATTAATCATATTGTGGCCTATGTACTCGAAGCTGGATGGGGGGTTGGCAGATTAGAAGCCCACATTACTTACCCGCAGCTCAGAGGTCAGCTCACATATTAGTTGTCCCACAATACACTACCTCACGAGTGAGAGTGGGAGGTATCCAGCACACGAAATGCGACTGGCAACTCTAGACACGACACTCCCTCGGCTAGGCCGAGGCGATAGTGGTACATCAGGTGCTCAGCCCATACCGAGAGACAAGGTGTTTGGTGGTATGTCCGCTAGGAATGAGAATATGGCCCATTCTTAGAACCTGTGATGAAATCTTAATGCTACGTTAACGGAGAATGAATTTATCTGGAACTATAGGGAGTAATTCTTGGCACCATTTGGCGCTATGTTAGTCACTGCCTATGCATATGTCTGGCATAGGGATCCTCATCGAAGTAGGCAATGGTAAGTAAGTCATGCCAATACAAAGAGGCACTTACCTCGTCCTTATACTAGGAGATGGCCCGAACCTACACTTCCTAGCATAATTCTAGCTATTAGCATTGGGGAACTAGGTGATCAAAGGTGAATGAAAAATTTTAATTGAATGCGAGTGCTAATTAAGGAGTGGTTGATGATTCCCCATGCATCACGGCAACGCAGCGCTTTTAGTGTTTTTTATGTTTTCTGTACACAAAGCCACAAAGCGGCTTTCGCCCCTTGTTCCAAGCCACTCTTTTCTCACTCCCACCACTTCACCATGCGAGAAAATATCACGAAACTCGCGGAGGGCGAAATACAACTGATCTCAACACTTCAGTGGAGAAGTGCTTGCACGATGCTTCTCCTTGGTTGAATGCAACAGAAAATATTCCCAGGATATTGAAGCAACAAGTAGAAGTCTTCAGGGGACTTTGGTTCAACGGCCAGCCTCTGAATGAGGTGGCATGGCAATGCCAGTATCCTAGCGCCACTCCTTGCAACTTAATACCACTCGGGCAAGGGACTATTGGCATCAACAGTCCGAATTCTTTCGGTCCACCAGCTATGGACCATAAACATCACCGCATCGACGCTGCGAAATGGGGAATATGGTTCATTATGATCGCATCAGTACGCTCGTGTCTCGCATGCCCCCTTCTGACGTGTCTGTAGAACCTCAGTTACCTAATTAGGAGTTTCCTGTTCTCGTAAAAACTTATAAGCCATTAGGAATTTCCCAAGATATTGATTTGGGTTACCATGAATGAATGACAAGTACTAATACCAGGTTCCTAAAAAAGGACAATCGGCCGCGGCTGCACCCGTGAGTAGCGTTGTCTCCTCTCAGATCACCAGTATTAATGCCATTTGACGAGCACTTTCGCGGATGCGAGCCGTCGAACTGGCACGTCCAAGAATTTCATAGGCGGTACTCATACGCCACCTGAAAAGGAAGGTGGTGTCGTCGATAGCAACCTGCTTGTTCCGTAACGTCCGATTCATGAACGGCCAAGTCTTCCCTTACTTTGGTCTGGTGACCAGTGTTAACCTGGTAGGTTATCTGGTCCGATATGTTGCTGGAGAGAGATGATCAAGCGCGCAGTGTCGATAACTTGACTTAGCTCTGCTATTATAGCAGATTCCCGGGGGTGGTAGAAGCAAATTCCTATTGTAGCTGAAAAGGGGAAATCAATAAATATTTTGGTACATTGGAGCAACAGCGTTACTTCTGCAACGTTTGGGCTTGAGTAGATTTTCCTCCCTGGCCGATGATAATTGATATCGGTTGAATTGAAGAGCGCACCATCCACGGTTAATATCACTCGCTTCCATATATCCAACATGAGCCATGCACATGTAGATCGCATGGGTGCTGATTGGACAAAAACCGGCATGGGATCGCGGGGTAAATGCAATAAATGCCGGGTATCTATAACGACAATCCGACTGCCGATCCAATGGTTTCAAGATATTCCTATAAAGACTCGATATGCCCCTGTGGGGGAGGTGTGTTGCGACTTGTCCGTCGTTTTGCCTGAAAGGGCATTCTTTCTTTCTAATGCCCAATATAATATCACCAGCTAGTCACGGGCGACCCTTAACTTTCAGGTCAGCAAGCTCATGTATTTAGACTGCTGTCTGTAATAGCGATACTACGGGCCGTGTTCAATTGAGTTACTTTCTTCTTGTATAGACAGCAAGATCGTCAGAAATCAACATGGCAAATAACTCGAATGAGCAGCCTCCCAGGCCGACCCGTCATCTTGTCCACAGGTATTTCCTGTCCCGCATGACAACTTCAATCGAGGTTGTGTTCGTTAACTGGTTCCCAACAGTCATGCCCACGAAGGCGATATCCCAGGCACGGTCAATGTCAAAGCAGTGGGTTAGTGGTATTGAATGGGACTACGTCTTACAACTTGCTGATACGTGACTAGACGGAGATGATACTGGATATGGCCAGGCACTCTTTCCTGTGCCAGCTGATGATCCCAACGATCCACTTCAGTGGTCTAAATCTAAGAAGACCATGATCCTAATCATCGTCTGCGTCTATTCTTTCCTCGGAAACTCAGCATTGCTGGGAGTTGGGCCGTATATTACGCTATGGTCGGAGGCATTCGATGTTTCGCAGGCGGATGCGTCAACTTTGATTTCTTATCCCAACTTAGCATATGGACTTACATCCTGGTTACTGGTGCCGCTATACTTGAGATTTGGAAGAAGGCCTGTCATTCTTGGATCAATGCTAGCCGTAAGTAATAGTGGCATCTCTCCTGCCCACGCGACGGGGATGCTTACTTTTCTACATATTAGTTCATTGGAGGCCTTGTTGGCTGCTCACGAGCGACTAGCTTCAGCGGCCTCATGGCGGCTAGGATCGTCCACTGTCTAGGTGCTGGCGTATGCGAAGCTTTACCGGTTCAGCTTGTCAATGACATATTCTTTCTACACGAACGCGGGGTACAGCTTGGATACTATACATGTAATAGCGGCATTCCTCGGCTCATTCGCAGGCCTTTAACTGATGTGCATCTCAATAGTTGCATTATGCCTTGCGGCACTTGCCACGCTTCCGGCGGCATATATGCTCTCTACTAAATATTCATGGAGACTTTTCTTCTACGTCATCTTGGCTTTCGCCGCCGCACTATTCATCTTAGCCTTCTTTTTCGTCGAGGAGACATCGTACCAGAGGAGAAAGCATGTCGATACCACGTTAAAAGAGGACCAGGACTTGGCAAACGCAACTACTAGTCAAGATAAACCCGAAGCGCTTGCTGTTGAGCAAGCACCCGTCACTCCTCATCGCAAGTCATTCCTCTCCACTCTCCAGCCGTGGGGGCGTACTGATCCGACGGTACCGTTCTTTACCTTGCTATGGAGGTCGATGACCTACTTCCTTGTTCCCCAGGTCCTATGGGTCATCACGTCCTTTGGGATTATCATCGGGCTCGGTGGTCTGTCATTTAATTTTGTTTTTCCCATCAAAATCACAGCGCCCCCATACAACTGGCCTGCGGTAAGTTCAGACGATGAGAAAAGGTCCAAGTGTTGAAACTGCTACTGATTCTGGTCTACGCTGTAGTCAATATCCGGAATCCAGTCCGTTGGCTCGGCGATAGGATTTCTGCTTGCCGTCCCCTTCACACCAACATCAGATATGTTGGCAGCACACCTCACACGCCGCAATAACGGCATCCGGGAAGCGGAGATGCGATTGGGCGTCATGCTCCCTGCAATGGTCGTCGGCCCCGTCGGCCTGGTTGTCTACGGCCTAACTGCCCAGCTAAATTTGCACTGGATAGGGTACTTCCTTGGCGCTGGTATGGCCTCGTGGTGTGGCTATTTCTACTACAGTTTCACATTGGCTTATGCCGTGGACTCATATAACAATGACACCTCGGAAATGCTCATGGCCATGAACGTTGGTAAGCAGCTCGTTAGCTTTGGCCTGGGGTTTAAAGTATTGGATTGGATCATGCAAAGCAGTTATGCGGCTGTTATATCTGCTGGATTTGGATCGATACTACTCGCCAATAACATGTTCCTCATTGTATTCATGATTTGGGGGAAGCGCATTCGGCAATTCATGTCGACGTCTTGGCTGGCTAGGCTACATGGCCGAGCAACTAATACTGGGCAGTTGTGATTACTTGGCGGAAGGGGCTTACATATCACTCGATTCAATCCCCGGTGTTCTGAGCACATCGCCAGTTCTGTATGAGCTGAATTGCCCCAGTACTTCTTTTGCCAGTAGGCTAGTTAATAGCTGCGTGGATGTAAGATAGGCTTGGGAGCTTGTGATGCCGATTACCGTCCATAACATCGCATTTTTTCAGAGGCCAAACGGCCTCCCTGAATTTTAAATTTGCTTAAAGCTAAGAATGAATTACTGTTCAGATAAAGAGTCCCTTTCAATCTGCGCTGGCCTTGCTTGATGGCTTGGTGGGCACACCTGAGTGGACAGATAGATATGCACAACTAGAACGCATGATGTAACTCCATCTTCTAAGCCAGAGCGTGATTTTCATTCCGTATTTGACTATATTGCGAAGTGATGCCCTGCATGCATTATCCTTTCAAAGAAAACGTGCAGTCGACAAACCCACCAAGGTGATTTGAAAGACACTAGATCCAGTACAACCGGACGGCCTTGCATGTCAAGGGAAGCCATCAGTTGCGAAGGCAACTAAGATATCACATCAAGGCGGTCTCAAAAAGCTCCACATCGGCGGCCTTTGTGTCGCATCGGACTGTAACATCTCAAGGTGGAAATACGGATGGTCCCGTTGCCCACCGCCACCTATATAAACATAGCACAACCAGCTGGGGTTCTCACCGCAGGTACGAACTTGGGTCCATCTCTACAGTGTACTGCAAAGACCAAGCCGTCAGCGTGACGCCCTCCAACGCGGTTTAAGATAATAACCAGCCGGTAACCGCCACATGGGATCTACCGACACAACGGTGACGATGGAACCAAACGACCAATGCAGCGCTACGAGCGATAGCGCCAAAAACGAGGGGGGAAATGGCAGAACGCCTCTCAAACAGTTCTCGATGTCACGGCCCATTACGTCGCCACCAAGTACGCCATTGCGAAGGAGGAGGAAGCGGATCGGGGGAAAGCGAACGGTCAGAAGCTGCACGTCGTGTCGGGCTGCCCACGTGAGATGTGTAGCGGATCGATATGGCGTCCCGTGCGAGAGGTGCGCAAAGAAGTCCTGGTTGGACGTAAGTTCCCCTCCCTGTAACACACATGTAAATCATGGATACAATTGGAAATCATCCAAGAAGCTACCTTGGGTATGTTGGGTGTTTAATGCGCATGCTGACAGTGAGACCAGTGCACCCTCATGCAGAAACAACAAGAGCAAGCCGCGGCCGAGAACAAACCTACCGACCAACCCGATGTCATAGAATTCAGCTCGCCGCAGACTGACGAACTGAAGCAAATTGCTTCTGACACGCTCGTGTTGTTGACCGAGACTGTAAAGCCTGGGTCGCCTTGAGTAGCTGCTGGGTGTATGTCTTAACGAATCAAGTCTTCGGGCCAAAAACTCTGGGCGAGCACGCAAACATGCCTGATATCTCTGCAGATCACTGCAGCGAGGTTAGCACACTTGTAGGTCAACTCAACTCGACAGTAGAGGCTAAGGCTCTAACATACTAATAGCTTCAGCCAATACTCCTGCTATCGACGAAGCCTGGAGAAAAGAAAAAAAGGAGGAAAAAAAAAAAAGCCTGTCACCTTCCCGACTTGACTCCATGGATCGAATCTGTTTATTCATGGTTGTTGTAATTACGTTAGTCGAACCGTTTTTTAGACGTTGTATTCGGAATGGCCTGATGTCCGAAGAGGGAATGAAGACTGTAGACACAACCGCTCGAGGATGATATCTGATACGGTGCGATATGGTTGAGGAAGGCAGAATTACGAATGTCGTTGATGTGTAATACAACCCGAAGCTGCACCGAGGAAGAATTACAACGCTTAACTACGCCAGTTATGAAGTCGGCCTGACAGGCGTTAACATTTGCGGATTCCCGCCCATAGAGCAGCGGATATTCTCCCACGCGGCACAACCAGTGTCCGTACACAGAAACCAATGACGATATGGATTAATAATTACGACCGCGAGTGTCATTTTCATTGGTGGTCTGTTAGATAGAATAATCAATAAACCTACCTAGACTCTAATAACCGAATGCACCTCTGATTCCGCAATGGTCCACCTGACACGATATTGGAGCTTGTCTCTTGCGAACAGGCGTCTTCGCGTACCCATGGGATGACTGCGGAGTTGTACTTGGAATTCCGCCTTGCGTGTGCTTTACAATGCGTCCGGTGGATCCGGCGATATAGTAAACAGGTATCACGGTAAAGCTCGACACGGAATGAGACAGCTCCCAGGACCTCAGCTATCTCAAGGCATGGAAATCGGATGATCTCTTGGGAGAGATGACAAATGCCACTTGATTTCTAATGCGCCCACACGTGATGGCTGGGACGGGACGCGGTGCAATAGGCCACGACACATCTCGTCGCAACCCCAGAGCGAGGTGACGTGCTTGCGGGGAACCGACACGGCCGGCCTGCCTAATGGAATGTGCCAGCCAATTGACAGGGGTAGCTGTGAGCTCATCCGGAAACGGCCAATATATAAATACCGAGGGATGGAAGGTTGGAAGAAGCTATCTTTGCTTCAGATTATACTAGTCTATACACATTGGCGCATACTCAACATTTTGTAGGCTAAGCTAAATACACGTTTCGACCCCCCTCCAGAACACAATGGCATCCGCAGACGTCCAAGCGCCTACAGGCAGTCTCCCGACCTTCTTCGCCGAGGGTCTCCAGGCCACCGGCGGGTTTGTATCTCCGAGCGAGGTGCAAACCGTGCTGAATTTCTTCAAGGACAACGAGGATGGCTCGGCACCGCAACCAACCTATGTGGACAGACCCCAGACGTACGAGAGACCCTCGGCACCCCAAAGCGTCAAGATCACCAACATCGCGGGACGAGAGGCCGAGTTCACCCTTGACAAGCAGGGCTTCCAGATCCACCGCCACGTAGCGCGGGAGAAGGACTTCATCGACGACGATCACATCAAGGCCGTGTACTATCCAGAGACGGAACAGCTGCTCAAGGACGTGTAAGCACAATAAACACGAATTCTCAAGCATTCATTCGCACTAACGCCCCAGTTAGCACCGGCGCGTCCAAGATATTCATCTTCGATCACACCATCCGTCGCCAGTCTCAAGATAGCCGGGACAAGAAGGATGCGACCGCCAACCTGCGCGGGCCAGTGCAGCGCGTGCACATCGACCAATCGTATGCGGCCTCGCTGTCTCGCGTGCCTCACCACCTCCCTGCCGAGGAGGCAGCGGAGCTTCTTAAGGGCCGTGTCCAGATCATCAACGTATGGCGACCTATCAAGACGGTGGAGCGTGACCCGCTGGCCGTGGCCGACGCTCACAGCGTCGGTGAGGAAGAGCTTGTGCCTATCGGATTGATCTACCCCACCCGCAAGGGCGAGACGCTCGGGGTGCGATATTCGCCCGCACAACGCTGGTACTACAAGAAGGGGTTGACCCCCCAGGAGGTGCTTCTGATCAAGTGCTTCGACAGTAAAACAGACGGCCGTGCCCGTCGCATCCCTCACACGGCATTTGTGGACCCTAGCTCCAAGCCTGATGCCCCTTCGCGCGAGAGTATTGAGGTTCGCTGCTTGGTCTTCCACCCCGAAGATCGGGACTAGATACAAGATACCAAAGTCAACCATAGGCCCCGAGGCAGGTAAATTGGGAAGGTGAAGCGATGTACAGATTTGCTGAGGAGGGGGAAGATGAGCAGTGGAGGAAGTGTTAAAGGTAGATTGTTCCCGAACTGTAAATCAAGCAATTTGATTTAGAATAGACCCATCAATGTCGCTCAAATGCTACCCCCGTGTGCCATAGCAGATGCTCAAAGCCGTCTCACGTGGAATTATGCGGCTGCTAAATCTCGACCGCCCGTGATGTCTAAGCCGCTGAAACCCTCTTCAACCTTCCAAGCGGAAGTACTTTCCAACATGTTTAGGAACCCACAGGCGCGCCCGACGACCAGAAGGCCAGGGGGCCTGCTGCCCTCTTGCTCGATCGCCTCGACAACCTTGTCTAGTGTGGTTCTAATTACCCTCTGATCGGGACAGCTTGCGCGCTCGATGACAGCACAAGGTGTGTCCCTTGGCCACAGCACCCTTTGGTTTGACGTTAAATTCAATCCTTCCTGAACTACAGGCGGACCTGCTTCCTCTTTCTGTGAAGGGTCTTCTATTTCTAGATCCTCGGTTAGTTCTTCGACAAGTCCTGCTATGCGATGTAATGCCATAAGGAAGACGACCGTCCGGGTAGGCGTATACTCAGGCGGTGCGGGCGGTTTCCCCCTTTTCCCAGTACCAGTGCAGATGAGAACCTGGTCGGCAACATCGCGCTGTGTGGAAGGAATATTGGCGAAAAGAGGGGCTGACAGAGCAGACGTAACCCCGGGTAAGACGACCACCTTGTCGCCAAGACCCTGATTGCGGAAATATTCTACCTCTTCCCCTCCCCGTCCATAGATGTATGGATCGCCTTGCTTCAAGCGCAGAACTGTCTTGCCTTCCCGCACGCCGGCTATAGCCATCTCCTGGAGCTCGTTCTGCGCGGCGTCGGCATTACCGGGGAACTTGCGCGCAATCTGGACGGGCGTCCTCCGAGGTATCAAGTCCAAAACACCGGCAGGAACAAGCTTGTCTGCTAGAACGAGATCGGCGCTTTGTATGGCTTTGTAGGTAGCTCGAGTTAAAAGATCTGGATGCCCGGGGCCAGAGCCGGCAAGAATGATTCGACCGTTGTTCTTGGAATGATTTGGTAGTGTATCCTGGCCGATAGGCTCGGGCGAGCTGACCGTCTCGTAAGACTTCAGGATAGTACATACGTCGTCATCGGTAATCGCGGCTAGCCGCTTCAATGGCCAGTATTCGCAGACCTGGCTTAACCACCGCATGCGCCTGTTCTTAGCAGCATCGAGATCGGCATCGGTTACCAGCCTATTGAAGGTCGCGGGCTGGTCGACTGAGTCATCGCCGTCACCACAGTCGGCTTGGACCAGATGTAGCAGATGGTCCTCTGCCTGGATTCGTTTACGAACGTTGCCCAGCCTGAGGCATGCGCTACCGAGGTTTTGAGGGAGTGAGGCGGCGACCTCGCGGCGTATTCTAGACGCCAGCTTGCAGCCGCGACCATTTGTGGTAACGCCGATCTGGAGAGGGCCATCGGTATGGGTCGAGAGGAGGGAAAAGGAGCAGAGCTGGGGGGCATCGACGACGTTGACGGGAATCCGATTTCGCTTGCAGAGAGAGGATATGCGCGAGCCTTGTTGCTCTGAATTAGCAAAGAGCAAACGCTAGGGAGCCATGGCAGCATAGGTAGCATACAGAGATCATTGCCCCTCGAGCCCGAAGTGACAAAGACGGCGTCGACTACGTGGTCGATGTCTGCCCTTCCCAGCGTGAAGAGGTGGCTCTCCTGGAAGGCCTCCTTCACCCACTGGACCTCGCCATCGTCTACCCTCTGTTGTAGAGCATAGTGAAGTTCTGTCGCCTCTGGCGCAAGCAGCACAGGCGATGCGCCGGCGGCCAGCGACTGGCCACATCGAGCAGCAGCCAAGGAATTGGAGCCAATAATCAAGTGAACGTGTGATTCGGCATTGACGGCCGTCAGCAGAGAAACACGAGGCGACATTGTGGGCGTGTTTTGGACTACGGCAACAGTAGTGAGGAAAGCGAGCGACTGCGTGAGTGTGCGCGCCAGATACACTCGATCGAGGTTACCGGGATGAGCAATAACTTATAAGCACAGGCGGGCAAAATAGATATTCATGTCGCCATCTCGTAGAGGCCACGAAGAAGAAAGAAGAAAGAAGAGTGGCAAGCCAGGGACCCAGGGTCGACCATGGTCGCATTAATAAAATACGTGTCGTGGTAGTGATAATTCATGACAGACAGATGTCCCGCCGGCCAATATTTTAGCGGGGGGTTTTCTTATCTGGGTGTCGAGCCAATCAACGAAATTCGGCTTACCCGTCACTGCATGTACATCCCCGCGGGCTGTCGGCGGAGATGCAGGTACTGGACTAAACGTTGCATCGGACTTACCAAAGGAGGGGCACTGATATTGCTCCCATTTGATGGCAGATCATCTATTACAGCGGAGAAATGACAGTCGAGTGCCCAAAATTATTCCAGTGGTCGTAGTTGGCGAAAAGTACTGGAAAGGTGTGATAATACATATAGCACATAGATCTTATAATATACCACCTATACCTGATGTTAGAATATGGACATTTCAGCTGCGCCTTACCTTGGCATCTCCACCTACAACAGGCACGTACATGTCACCTATCCAGGTGAGCCCATTCATACAAATACTTGGATGGTACGTACATTTTACTACAAATTCCTTTTTTCACATATTAGGGGGTTAAACCAAGTTCCTTCATGAGGTTGGGGGGTTTGCTCTTCTTGCCACCCTTCGTTCGCCTCTGGGGCAGAGAGGCCTTGTCTGCTTCTGACGCCCGGAAGATGCCACCGGCGTCCGCGTCGAGCGTGATCACCCTCGCCTTGCCAGCCCGCGCCGCCTGCTGAGCTCTCACACCACCATCGTTGGGCGCTGCCCGCCCCTTCCCAAGCCGGACCGGTCTCGCCACCCGGGTTTTCGCTCCCAGGGCCCAGAGATCACCCCATTTCGCCTTGCGCGCGTCTCGGTAGGCTTGCCTGCTAAAGCTCTTGGGCACCGTCCACCGTTCTAGTGTGCCGGCTGGTGTACACAGGTCTAAAATCACATGTCCTTGCCGCTTGATCGGTGGTAGGATGTTTCGGGGTAGCGATAGAGGATCAGGAGTTGTCGGCGAATTTTCATACCCACCAAAAGCGTTGTCTGTAGCGTCACGTCCTTGGATAGGCAACGCGAGCTTCTCTGTGCCGGGTAACGTGCCAGGTAACGTGCCACGCTGCGCGGCGACGAAGCTGAAGTCTATGTCTTCGTGATTTCTATGGGTCGCTCCCAGCACGTTTTGTAAAAACGGGGGACGGATGAAGCGCTGACTGAAGCGGCAGAAGTCCTTGCGGCCGGGGGTAAGGCCGGGAGTGAGGTACATGGGGCAAGCCTTGTGGTTAGTGCAGGGAGCGATGATCATTCCTGGTTCACGCTCTCGTCTTGTCTCAGGCTCGATAGGCTCAGGTCGCGGACCCGAAGTAGGCGACACGATGAACTCGTCGAGGAGACGAGCCCGCACGTCACCGACGGCCTCAAAACCTCGGGGATGGCCTTTCTCCATAACGATAAGTATACCGCCTTCGGGCGAAAGCATTTCCCACAGATTATCCAACATTGCCTTGCGCCTAAACCCCTCCTTGATGGGCATCAGCTGGTGCGATGCAATGATAATGTCGAATTGTTTCCTCGGCAGTGAAGCTTCACCTCCCTCTAACTTGTCAGGGTGGTCGCCTGAGTGCAGGTAGTCTGGTAGCCGAGGCAGGAATGTAGTGTTATGAAGGAATCGTGAAACACGTTGTCGCAATTGCTCTGAACCCACGACGGCCGTTTTCTTGCCTGGGGGGGTAAATCCCGCCTTCCTACCTTTCTCACGGGCTAGGTCCCACTCGGCCTGCAAAACCTGTTCCCAAGCAACTAGGCCAGCCCCGCCAGTGCCGACATCCAGGACTCGCGGCCCATCACCATTACCCCTCGACATGAGTTGCGTCATCCATTGGGATCCAAGTCGTTTTCGAACCTCGACCAAGACACTCATCACCGACGAATACATACCAGGCAACAAGGTGGCAATGAAGGCATCGGCCTCGATTTCTGACATTCTATGGTGGCCAGCGGCCATAAGAACGGGCTTCTGTTCGACGTTCCGTTTCGAAGCGGGCGTGGCTACAGAAAAGGGAAGCCCAGGACCACCAAAAGCCTTCTCTGCGGCTTCTCTGACGTGTTTGATATCGGTTCGATCAAGTAGCTTGGTAATGGGTGTGACAAAATCAGCCTTCGGGAGTTGCAGAGTACTTGGATTAGTTCTCCAATGGCCGATCCGAGAGAACTCGTGAACACGATCGGCGAGATGCCCAAAAGTGGCGTCGGGTTCGGTATCATCTTCCTCATCTATCTCCTCCTCCTCCTCCTCCTCCTCCTCTTCCTCTTTCTCTTCTTCTCTTGGTTCCTCTTCTTCCACGTCTTCCTCGGGCGGTCGTAGTGAAGCGGCTTCAAAGTCCTTTTGCAACTTCAAAAGAGCATTGAACTCGCGCCGGTTTTTAGCGACGGCGTTGATGTAAGTGAGACCGGCTTCGGATGGTAGGTCTTGGACTGTGATATCTTCAGATGTAGACTCACTTGCCACGTTACCGCTCTCGGCAGATGATGGCGTAGGTGGGGGAGAGAACATCTCCGCGGTCTCATACACGACCTCCTCAAACTGGCCATCTTCCGTCTCTCGCAACAAGACCTTCTCCGAGGATTCGTAGGGATATTCGTCTTCAACAGCATTGGGCGGTATGGGCATGCCCACGTCATCTGGTTGTGTTTCGCGAAGGGGCGGGCCGTAGAGTCTCTTATAAAGCTTGTACTCCTCGTCATTCAGGTACCCCTTCGGTAATGTGTCGCCAAAGGTATGCCTTGTCTGTCGGACGATTAGCTCAATATCGTCGTCGGGTTTCGGAGGGTAGGTTTCCGGGTGAACGTCAGGTGGGGCTTCGGGCTGCGCTTCGGGCTGCGCCTCCTGGAATCTGGGTGGCGAGCTTGAGAAACATCTGAACGTGACACGGCGAGATCTCTCGGCTCTTGGATGCGGCGTGGGTCGACACCGAGGAAGAGCTGGCGCATCTGATTGCGCATGTCTGAAAGTGTTCTCTAAAAGGTTTAAAAGCTGGCGTCTACATTGAGGACACGACTTTTGAACTCTTGACGCTGACAGCATCATGCGCCTTTAGTAAATCGTTGTGTAATTTTACTAGGAGGTAGGATGCAAAATTGAAGTTCCTTGATCACTTTTTTTTGATGTCGACTTTTCCGAGTCCTGGCTCGTGCATGGATTTACAGGGATTAGGTAGCGGCACCAATTAAAACACGGCATATACCTAGATTAAATACTAAGTAGGTATCTAACCTAGCCAGGTAGTAGGTAGTCGATAGCATGCATTAGGTTGTCTTCTACACTACCTAGTAGATATAGTAGGTATGATGCTGGCTGGTTGTTCTCCTTTAGTTTAGGATAGCTTCCTTTTCGCAACTCAGATATTTTCGTAGACAATGTGTGCTCGATCACTTGCCTAACGTTTTATCGACCTAGGTAGGTATCTACTTAGTATGAGCATATTGGCGCATATCTCGCAAATGGAAATTACCTGAGTAGTGCCACCACTGTGAGGGACAGAACTAAGTACTACTCGTGGTATTTAGCCGTTTGCTTCTGAGTTGATATCATCACCACGAAAGCTAAGTTGAGTGTCGGTGAAAAGGTAGAGTAAAACAGGACATGAGATAATTTCGGAGGAAAGAGTAATGTCGAATGGTACCAAGATAAAGATAAAACTGAAAAACTAACGGCGCTATATATCATGAAAGACCCGACGGTAAACGCCCCATCTTGTTCATACAAGGACCTATAACCATTTACATCGGCTATTTACAGACTCAAGTCGGCAGTCACCTATTGTACTCCTAGCTGCCGCCCAGATCGGCCAAAGTCCGGACACCACCGCTCGGTCGGCCAGGAGCGCTTGCTCCCCCCGCCGACCTGTTGCCGCCCGGCCTGATTGGTGCCGGTGGTGCTCTCGGTTTGTTGAGATTAAAATCGGAACGCTCGGCCGCCTTATAAGGATCGAACTGCAACACGATTAGCATAGGAGAGAAGCCTAGGCAGGTGGTCGCTCGGATACACCTCCCGAGGCACAGGGTGGAGACGTACCGATAACAAAGAGACGACATAGAGTCCAAAGAAGGTAAGCAGTGAATTGATGAAATTGAAGGGGCTGAAACTCGTCCACGACCGGCCCCCTAGGGTACTGGTCCCGCCTCTCCGAGCCGATACGGCGCCGCTGCTGCTTCCGCCACCACCTAGTGTCCGGCCGGGTATGGCGAAGGACGCGCCCGGCGCAGCAGCGCCAGCCAGTTTGACGGCCTTCTCGACGGCAGCTGTGAGGGCGGGAGGGTTGGCGCCCCTGATGGTTTCAATAACGGAGCCGCTCTTGAAGATGAGGAAGGTGGGCATGGCGCTGACGCCGTTCGACTGGGCGATGGACTGGTGGTTGTCGACGTTGACCTTGCAGAAGGTGATCTTGCCGGGCTTGGTGTACTTGGTAGAGAGGGACTCGAAGGTGGGCGCAATCATCTTGCAGGGGCCACACCAGTCGGCATAGACTAGAATACCGGACATGGATGGATCAGTATATGTGCTGCGTGCGCTACGTGTGCCTGCGATGCCGGCAGAGGTTGTGCGGGTCGACTTACAGTCAGTGACGACGATGGTGGAGGAAGCCAGAATGCGCTGCCACTCGCCTGACGAGGCGATGTTCACCGTTCCACTCATTGTGTCTCGTTTCGAGTCTTCTGTGTATGCGCTATATTGTCGGTGGTTTGTTGAACGTTGGTAGATAGGTGTCTGGTAAGTTGCCGGCGCCGGATACAGGTCGACCTGTCTAGTCTAGGAAGTAGTCGATATCAACGCGGACTGGAGAAGGGAGAGAACTACGTGTAGTAGGTAGTAGGCAAGGAAGCTTAGTGGGGAGATGACAATGACATTTTGCCTTAACAATGCCCCATTTAGTCGGTACAGGTAGGTACGTTATAAATAAGTACCTAGGTACCTACCTACAGGTATCATTGCTTATATAAGTACTACTAGCAAACTGGAGGTAGTGACCTTACCGAATACGGCTGGACTTCTATGGCGGGGTTCTTAGGGAACGGCAGGGGTATCGGCGATCCTTACTCAGTACAGTCGGCGGGTACCTAGTCTAGTGCCTACTATTTACTACATAATTCATATGCACAAACCTCCTAGTTAGCGCTCTAGGATTGGTAGGTGGTGAATAGTGCGGTTACAATTCTGCCGGCACAACTTTTACAATGGTTCCATCCACCCAGATTTCTCATCTAAGTGCAGCATATTTCCATGCGCATTTACTGTTAATTGTAGTGTGCTAACGTTTGCCCGTATCTCTATTAAGACTCATTATATGTGGAATGTCTTACTATGACCAGGATAGGCAAAAGGTAAATGCATCCATCATAAAACCCATTTGTTGCCCTTGCTGACTTGTCTCCAGAAACGACGGATTACGAGGGAGGGGGATTATGTAGATACTTCCAAACCAAGTGCTTTCTTCAAACCCTCGGGTGGCAGGGAATGGACCGTGTCTATCGCTCTCCCGGGAAGTGTATTATCCACGTAGGTCATCACTGTCTGCTTCTCTCTCTCTCTATATATATACCTGTATCTGCATCTGCATCGATAGAGGAGGGTAGATTCACCTGTATCCTACGCCACGTTGTCGCTAATATCAACCGCAGCTGCCGTCGTGATGATCAACGAACCGGCGTTGTCTCGCATATTGCCCGCGCTCTGGCCGTCTTTGGGATAGACGAGATTGTCATCTTTGACGACTCACCCATGGACTCACGTCCCACCAACGTAGACCCTGCTGGCTACACAGGCGACGTTGACCCGTGTGGGTATCTTGACCACCTCCTACAGTACATGGAGATGCCGCCCTTCATGCGCCGCACTCTGCTCCCCCTACATCCTAACCTCAAAGCCGCCGGCCTCATGGCGAGCCTGGATATCCCTTCTCACCCCCATCACACGGATTGGCTCCCCTACTGTGAGGGCGTCACCACTTCCGGTGCCCCTGCGAACGGGTCCGGTACCCTTGTAGACGTCGGTCGTAAGAATCCAGTAACCATTAGCCACGACGTTCCACCCAAGACCCGTATCACCCTTCGGATCGATGAGAATGACTGGTCAATGGGTGAACCCGTAGACCCGGCTACTCCTAGGACCGAAGGGGGTTACTACTGGGGCTATGCTGTCCGACGGTGCAACTCGCTAGCCGCCGTGTTTGAAGAGAGCAGCTACGACGGCGGGTACGATATGAGCGTCGGCACGTCTGAACGCGGCTTGTCGATACCCGAGGCCTTCCCCGAAAAGAAGAAGAAAGACCAGTCTAACTTTCGTCATCTTCTGGTTGTCTTTGGGGGGCCCCGTGGCCTCGAGTACGCCGCCGAGAATGACCCAGCATTGCAGGATATGGGCATTGCGAGAGGACGGACCAAGGAGTTGTTTGATCATTGGGTTAATATCTTGCCATCTCAGGGAAGCCGGACTATCAGGACTGACGAAGCACTTTTCATCGGTTTATCCGGTTTGCGGAAGATATGGGAGATGAGGTGATAACCGAATTGAAGCCGAGGACACGAAGCCAGGCCCACATGGAGTAACTACTGTTTCCTGGAAATCGTTTTCTTCTCTCGTCGATATAAACCTACTAGGGCCTTGGCTTTCCTTTTATCCCGCTTATATCGATCGGCCTGTCTCTTGATACCTGACAAGGGAGAGAAAAATCCATAAGTGGCTACTAGCAGGAGAGAATCTGCACAATAGAAAGCGTCCCCATGCCCACAATGATAGTTCCCCAACGTACGGATTGCCGACCACAGACAACGCGGGGTCGGAACCATCTTGTTCTCGGCAGATACCACATGGTCTGAACAGGGTCGTATAGTTTCCATAATTATACATCATACAGTAGCTTATAAATCTATAATTCTACTCGTCAACAACTGCCCCCTCGTCTAAGTGCAGAACTCAAAATTGGCACATTAAGCGATATGATTAGCAGTGACGCCTCTGGAGGTCAAATAAACGGTATGCAACACCAACACAATCAACACCTATCAGACCGTACTCACACTCCTGCCTAGCGATTGTAGTCGGTGCAGGACTCGGCGGATGTGCATGCGCTCTAGCGCTAAAGCATCATGGGCACTCAGTAATCATCTATGAGAGGCTACGAGCATTCCGACGCCTGGGTGACTCGCTTGGCCTCGGCGAGAATGCGCTCAAGCTCCTCGAGCGGTGGGGCGGCCGTGGCTTATACCGTCGGCTAACAAGTATTGGCAACCAAGCCCCAGACATGCAGATCCGGCGATGGCACGACGGGAAGATCCTAGCGGTGCAGCCTCTGATGGACATGGCGGGCTATATCGGCCACAGAGGTGATTATCACACAGCCTTTTTAGACGCCGTGCAGGATGCCGGCATCGAGATCCGCATGGGGTGCGAGGTGGTGAACTATGAAGATGAGGCGGGAAACCAGCCAGCTATCATACTCGCCGATGGCACGAGAGTGCCAGCAGACGTCATTATAGGCGCCGACGGTATTAAATCGCGAGCCAGAGAACTTGTGCTCGGTTTCGCGGACCTGCCAAAGAGTAGCGGATACTCGTGCTATCGCGCGTATTTCCCGGGAACACACCTCAAAGAGGACCCTCTCTGCAGAGAATTTGTCGATCATGATTGCGTCAATATATGGTACGAAGAGCCCCTGAATTGTCACAATACCTATGCAAAATGGATACTGGCGAAGAAAACGAATTGTGCTAATCTTGAAGCTGGTGGCATTAGGATCGGGGAAGACACGCATTTGGTACAAAATACTCGTAAGGAAATCCGGCATCAATTTTGCTAGGGGAGATATGTCACTTCGGAAACTGCACGTCTGATGCGCAGCATCGCCTCACGTGAGCCAACATCACTGACTGGAACATATATCTAGTCCGGAACGGTGACGAATTTAACTGGATCGTTACGCGGAAGCTCTCGCACGAGGCCGACTTGGAGATCCGGGAGTCGGTGAGCAACTCTCGGTATCATTTTCTCCTTGCGTTGGCAACTGCTAGAGTCAAATGCTGTCATTTCCTGTCGAAATATACTCTACGAGCTACCCACGCTTTCGAACTACCACGAGCCATGGCCCGAAATAACGATAACTGACTTCTGAGTGTTGTAGTGGTTCCAAGAGGGTGATCTAGAAGACGTAGCACGCGTGACGGCAACGGTGGACCCGCGGATCCGTGCGGCTGGTAAGGATTATCAGAGACGTCTTTTCGTGCTCTTTCATCTTGGCTCATCCAAGAACGATACCACCATCGCCTATCTCAGGAAAGAAACTACTGACTCTCAATGTCGAAGTGGCTAAGACGCCATCATGTCTCGACTGGAAGATATGTTACCGCGACCCATTACCGACGTGGATATCGCCTCGAAGCCACAGCATCGCGCTCCTCGGCGACAGCTGCCACCCCCATCTCCCGACGAGCGCACAAGGCGCCAGCCAAGCGACAGAAAGCGGTGCCGTGCTTGCAGTATGTCTAAAGCTAGCAGGGAAGGAGAGAATACCGCTTGCCGTAAGTGAACTCTCGACATAAAACAAACCAAACACCGAGCGAAGTCCCATTTCGTCGCATTTAACTAAATAACACGCAATTTGCATAGACGAGGACATACGAGAAACTCCGGTTTGCACGCACACGCGCAAGCCAGAGGAACGGCGAGGATCTGCGTGACAGATGGCACAACGCCCTCAAAGACGTCGACGACGGCGTGGAGATCGACCCCGAGTCCCTCAAGATTCGAAACAGATGGCTCTATGCATTTGATGCCGAGGCAGACACGTTAGAGCGTTGGGAAGAGGTCTCCTGCTCAGTCAGCAGGGAATTGCAGACGGGGAAGATCACACCTTTGTGCTAAGTAGGATCAAGGAACATCGCTAGCTCCTCTACAAAAACTGGACGGTATAAGTGGAGGGATGTTTGCCAGGACACTCTTAGAGACATGATGCTATGCGTCTTTTCGTAGTTCCTAGAAAGATTATGAAGATAGTACAGAACCGCATGCAGCCTAAAACACGACCACAGTTTGGCACCACGCACGCCCAACATTTCCGTCTTTCCTTTTCCTTCTTGTGTTTAATAGGCATCCGTTGACGCCTTCTTCGTTTCTTCCTCTCCCTCTTATAGCTTCTCACATGACCACGTGGGCAACCAACTGGATATCGACAGTGCAATGACGTCACTTGCCTATATATATATATTGACAAATCGACTAGTTAGCCTTTTCTATTTTCGATCTGATTACACACATTCACG
Organism: Ustulina deusta; assembly: GCA_023159155.1. Classification (NCBI taxonomy): domain Eukaryota; kingdom Fungi; phylum Ascomycota; class Sordariomycetes; order Xylariales; family Xylariaceae; genus Ustulina; species Ustulina deusta. The sequence goes on along the minus strand of JAJNNX010000023.1, from coordinate 667,561 downwards.
CCCGCTAGAAACCACGACATTTCAACTATTTCTCCCAGACAGGGTCTCTATTCAACATCTTGTCACCATGTTGCTGAAGCTGGCCCATTTGGCTCAGATCGTCATAGCCGTCTATGGCGCGATGCAATGCCAAGTCGCCATCTCCAGGCTCGTAGAGTACGAGGACGCCACCAAGAAGCTCGCCAAGATCTCCGGCGAGGTTGAGCGCCAATTGCATAAGACGCGCACAACCCAGGCCGCCGGCGCAATCGCCATCCTCGCCTCCTTCGCTGCCTCCGTACTGCTGATCACCAGGGGGGCTTCGTACGGCCCGCTTGTTCACTACCTGGTGTCGCCCATCATGGCTCTCGCCGTATTTGCCGCCAGGGCATACCTGCGGGATTTCTGGGCCGGAAAGAGTGGCAAGCCTGTTACCGCCAACAAGATACCGTTGCCCAAGATGGGGGGGTATAATGAAGCGCTGGAAAGGACGCAGAAGTCGCTCCAAGTCTTAGGCTGGCTCACGATAAGTTGGGCTGCTAGCTCGGCTTTGGCTTTGATCGAAGGATACTAAGCGGTAGCTTTCCGTCCCCGGTTCTTCGCTGTCAACTGGGGAGGCAGACGTTCATATGGACTCATATATGAATATTTTCGCTACATTGGTCAATAGCGTTTGGTGATGTAGCTTAACGATGATACAACGGGTCCATCTGGGCCGATAGATAAATACTGTCAGCTCCGATACGCCTTAATTCCCTTCCAAAATAACAACAGGAGTTTCCGAATTTATCATTCCCTACTATCTAATAATACCTAGCCTGCCTGGGTCGGTGTGTGGGAAGGTACGAAGGACAGTGCCCGTGTAGTACCCCCCCCCCACGGTGGTTTCATGTCAATTACCTCCATCTCTTCTACAACTTCGCTTTTCGTCTCAATGCTACAACAGGTGCTTACAGTAAATAAGAGGATATATCGACTATACTCAGCCACCTGTGGCGGTGCATTGTCCCCTCCAGTTCGCTGTTTGAGACGACCGTCCACAACGAGTAAGGTACTTACATGCACCCCTGTCCTCCGTCCAAGCAACCTCCAATTCAACAGCCATCATCGTTGTCCATAATGCCGGACCAGATCGCCAAGGTCATCTCCACGGAGCTCCTTGTATGTAGATATCAAGAACAGCCACCGGCACCTGAAGCTGTGCGCTAACTGGAGCCAAATGCAGGAAAACAAGGATGCAAGGTGGATCAATCTGGTCAAGTGAGTGTGGCTGGCACGCAGACTCGCCTCCCAAGCACGAGGAACGCTCCGTGTCTTCTTAACCCATGGCCGTGGTCTGATCGATTCTGCGCGCATTAGGATTACCTACGAAGATCAGAATGGACGAGTCCGCACTTGGGAGGGCACGCGGCGTCCGACGCGCCCCAAGACTAGCCTGGTAGACGCCGTGCAGATGCTCGCGGTCCGTGAGCTGCCTACGGGTGCCGAGCTCCTGCTCGAGAAACAGTTCCGAGCACCTGCAGGCAAGCTCGTCGTTGAGTTTCCGGCAGGTCTCGTCGACGAGGGCGAAACCGTCGAGGAGGCGGCCTTGCGCGAGCTGAGGGAAGAGACGGGCTATGTGGGCGAAGTCGTGCGCGAGCCGGCCGGCCAACGTCCCATGTTCTTCAGCTGTGAGGTCTTCCGTTTCGTCAACCGCACGCGTAATAATATAATCCGGATCACGTGCTAACAGTGGTGCACCAGCTCCTGCGTCCTCGAGGTAATTTGACTCGCCGAGTCCCTCTCCATCCCATGCCCTTTATCACTAATCTCCTCATTCATCTCTTAGCTCAACCACATTCATGATCCAAATCAAGGTCGATGCTGAAAAAGAGGAAAACAAGAACCCCAAGCCGCAGCTAGAGGACGGCGAGTTTATCGAGTGTTTCTGGGTTCCATTCAAGGACCTATACGAGGAGTGCAGACGGCTTGAGACCCTAGGCTTTGCTATTGACGGGAAGCTCGGCGCATTCGCAGAAGGCCTCGAGGCTGCCAAGACATGGAAGATCTGAGAACGTCCGACCAGATCGAGAATATTCCTAATGTTTTGCAGCCGGATGTAAACAAGCTGCCGGGATAAGGATCACGAACTCCCTTTTTTTTATCTTTTTTTTTATTGGTGTGGCACAGAGGTAGGGCACCACGAATGAAGACCACGAGAAGACATGAGAGAACAAGCACATGGATAACACGAAAAGAATAGCGCATAGAAGAGCTAGATAAGGCCCAGAGACTAGACTAGTATATCAAGGGACACACATAAGATAGAAAGCAAGTAGACCAGAAGCGAGTTAAATGCCCACCCACTCTTCATGCTGACACAATTTGCTGCTGTTGAATGAAATAACCTTCGCATAGCCCCTCCGATTAATCGGGCAAATGAATACGATGCAGCTGCACATTCGGATCGACGAAGACAGGCAATCTAAGCACGCCCATATTCTCCCTAGGTCCGGTAAACTCGAGCGCTTCCGTGGTTCCATGTAACTTCAAACCCGGGAACCTCGCAAACAAGGTGGCAAGGGCGATCTCCAGTTCTGCCTTGGCAAGGTATTCGCCAAGGCATCGATGAGCGCCGTACCCGAAGCCGAGCAGGTCGTGAGCGGGATACTTGCGGTGGAGATCGAACACGTCGGGTCTGTGAGTGGCGTGCTCGTCGCGGTCGGCGGATTGCACGGCGCAGATGACGCCCTCGCCTTTCGCGATCGGCGTCCCGGCGAGCGTGAGGTCGTCCGTTACTGCGCGGCGACAGTCAAGTGCCGACGTCGAGTTGTACCGCAGACACTCGGCCGCGAGTCCGGGCGCGAAGGCAAGGGGGTTGCGGCGGACCTTGCGCAACTCGTCTTCGTTCTCGAGGAGCGTAAGCAATCCCAAACCGATGCTATTGATGAGCGCAGCGTTGCCGGCGGTAAGGACGACGTAGACCAGCTGGACGATCTCGTCTCTCGATAGATTTCCTGTTTCGTATTGGAGGCGCACGAGTTTAGAGATGAGACCTTCGTGCACGTGCACACACTCATTCCCCCTATCCCTCAGGTCTCTCTCTTCTTTGCGTCCACCCCATTTTTTATTCTCGCCTTTCTCTTGGCCCTGTCCGTCCTCCCAAGGTTTCAAATCCCGCCCACTGATCCGGCTATCGACGAGCCGCCCGACATATCGTACAAGCAGCTGCTTTTCGTCCTCAGCTGCATCGCGCGGATGATCCGTGCCGAGCGCGGTATCCTGCGAGAGCCATACGATGTCAGGGGCCGGCACACCCACAATCTTGCATATAATCTGCATCGGTACCGGTGCCGTGAACTCTTCGACCAAGTCGAAGGGCTGCCCCTGTTCCACATACCGTCTATTGATCCCATCCAGCGCATTATCAACAACGCCGTAGATCAATAGCCGTAACTCATCAATAGCGTGAGGCGTGAACTCCGCATCTAAGGCCTTGCGAAGACGGGTATGCTCTGGGCCGTCGAGTGTCACAAGCGTGGGCTTCATGTTCGTAACAGCCACGCGACTGCGGTGGTAGATCTCTGGATATCCTGGAGTCTGAGGGTCTGCTGACAACTTGGCCGACGACAGCGCGGCCCGGATATCTTCATGTCTAGTTAAGAGCCACGCGTAGCTGCCACTGGGGAGTTTTACCTTGGACACTGGACATTCCCGCCGTAGCTTTGCGTACAGATGCGGCGGATCGCCTGCCTTTTCTCGTGCAAAGGGAAACTCTTGATGTGCCATAGCAGCGTACTAGAGTGAATGAATCAATAGGACATACCAGGCTCCTTTAGAGAGGTGTACGGCATATCTGGGTTATACATATGAATTCCTCGTTCCTTTCCAGAAACTCCTACAAACACAGTCTCAGTGGAGCCCCTGACATGATGACGGCATGCCGAAACTCTGTTTCCAAGTCCCAGATCCTGACCCCTCTTTACTTCGGGTCAGGCAGAGAGTACAAGGAATATACCTACTTATATACTATGCAGCATTGGAGAAACGAGTGCTGCGCACGGTCAGGTTATTGTGCTGGGCCGGCCAGTATATAGGACATCGATGATGGACGACCTGTGAGCGAGACAGACAACACACGATAGAATCTCGAAAATAGGACTGGAGTGGCTCAGTTCATGATGGGGTTGCCCTCGCATCCTAGTTGAAAGGATTCCCTTACGCCAATGATGCCGTTGAAAATACGAGGCTCTGATGCCTCCCTGTTTAGTTTCCCCCAAGTATGGCCAATGATACAAAAATTCTTTAATGTGAGCACATATACACGGCCTAAATGCATTTGAAGGTGACGATGATTGGACGAGAAGCCTTAGAGTCAGAATACGCTTACGCTGACTTGGTCTTCATCATTTCTTCGACGACCGCAGCATCTTCTAGCTTCCCACCCGGTCCAGCAGATAGCTTCCCTCCAGCGCGCTTTCTCAGCACGTTTTCGATGAAGGCCTCGCCGGCCTTGTAGCTACTCCTGACGAGCGGCCCACTCGCGACGTAGAGGAAGCCCATGTCGATAGCGCGCTGCCGCCACATCTCGAACTCGGCGGGCGTGACGTACTTCTCGACCTTGAGATGGCGCTTCGTGGGCCGCATGTACTGGCCGAAGGTGACGACGTCGACGCCGACCTTGCGAAGTTCCCTCAGTGCATCCATGACCTCCTCTTCTTGCTCTCCCAGACCTAGCATTAGGCTCGTCTTAGTGATGATGCCGTCAGACCCCTTGACGGTCTTGACGTGTCCCAGGACATCAAGACTCTGTCTAAACGTAGCTCTCCGGTCGCGTACGTACGGGGTCAAAGCCGCTACGGTCTCGACGTTGTGGGCATAGACGTCGAGACCACTCTCGGCGACGATCTTGACCATGTCCAAGTCACCCATGAAATCGCCGGTCAGGGCCTCGACGAGAAGACTCGGCTTCTTCGATTTGATGCGCCGTATCGTCTCGGCAAAGTGGCGGGCACCGCCGTCGGCCAGGTCGTCCCGGTTGACGTTGGTCAGGACGACGTAGCCGAGACCCCACCTGGCGAGGGCCTCGGCGGTGTGCTCGGGCTCGTGGGGATCGAGAGGGGGGGGCTTCCGGTTGGTCTTGACGCTGCAGAAGCGGCAGCCTCGCGTGCATGTGTCGCCCATGAGCATGATGGTGGCGGTGGCGGCGTTCTTGTTGCTCCCACCCCAGCACTCGGAGATGTTGGGGCACCGGGCCTCCTCGCAGACCGTGTGCAGATTCAGGCCGCGCAGGTCCTTCTTGATTTGCTTGTAGTTGTCGTTGCCGGCCGGGATGGGGGTCTTCAGCCAGTCGGGCAGCCGTGTGATGGTCCGCCGGTTCGACGCGGGACCGACCTCGGCGGTGCGCAGGGCGTACGCATCGCCCGGCGACAACGGCGTGGCGGACGGCGTGGGCAGGAAGTCGTCGAGCGATGCTAACGACGTGTCTTTGAAATACGTCGGTCGGCGAGCGGGGGCGGCCGTGTCCGGCGACGGCGTCTCTGGAGTGCTGCTGGGGATTGTCGCATAGGAACGAGACGCGACAACGCTTCTCGTCGAGGCCGAGATGGTTCGCCGCAATGGTGCGTATGTGCGCTGCACCATGGCCGGGACCGAAGCCATCTCTATCTACCGTCTCCTTCCTTTCTTTTCTTTTTTCTTGTCTGCTTCTTGTCTTCCTCTGTGTTGGGCAGGTAAACAAAGTTAGCTCGCAATGGGCCAAGTGTATGATGTGCTCCGGCTCCGTAACCATCCATAAACGAAGAAAGTAAGTACTGCATAGGTAATTATTTCCCGACCGGCTGCTGCAACTTGATAGGGCTATTACCGGCTAGGACCGGACTCGGAAAAGACCGGAGACAGCATGTGACTGTTGCAATAGGTACCTAGGTAACTGCTTGGTACCTTAGGTACCTAACCTACTAGGTACATGTAACTAACAGAAATTGCATACAGGTACCTACCATCACGGATAGATACATCGATGTTTGAACCTGCCGAACAGGGGTGGCCGTCAGCATCCTACTGAAATCCCCCCCCCAATCATTTACATGATCATTTTCCCCTGCAAAAATTCAAAAATTGCCAAGTAGTTGGTTCACCTGTCTGACCGTCGAATGGGGAGTACCGGCGAACACCAAGGCTTATTATCACTGGCTTTTGCTTTCAACAGATCCGAGCGCCTTCAGCCCAGTTAGTACCTCACACGCCTGTTCCCACGACTTGTCTCCCTCATAGAGTTGGCTTCTCAAGTAAGCCAGAGACATTCTCTGCACCATGCCCAGCATCTCTGGGCTCTCGTCCTGCGTCTCTTTCGCATCCCACCCGCTGATGCCACCAAATCCGTGATGACCTCCTTTCACCCGCAGCAGATCCTTGGGGCCGGGACCGTGCGTGTACGAGTCCCAGTGCCAATCAGCTCCACGGATAGTTAGGTGAGGGCCAATGTCATCCTCGCCGCCGATGGTCAAGGTAGGCGTATGCATTGTGCCGAAGTCGAGGCCGTAGAATGGGAGCATCTTGCGTCCGTTCTCAGACAAGTCGGCACCACCGTTTCCAGTACTGCCGAATAGCACGCCAGCTTTAATGCGCTGCTCAAAGGGATGGAACACAGTCCCGTCACGTGGGTCTGTATTTTTTGCGCCGAGAAGGAGACTCATAGTAAAGCCGCCGAAGAAATGGCCCACGCCCGCCACCTTGCTTTTGTCAAGACGCCCTTGCAGGCCAGGGACAGCTGCCTCGATGTGGTCGAGCTGATCCAGAATCTGAATCATGTCCTCTGGACGTGACCTGACAACACTCGAGGTCAGTAATCGCCAAAACTACAAGAAATTGGCACCGAGAATTACTCACTGCCAATACATCTCGTTACCCTGTAAACCTTGCAGGCCAAGGGTCCTGGAGGACAGGTGAGTTGGCTGAATTACGACGGAGCCATGCTTGGCATAGAATTCGGCAAGGGGGGCGTAGCCTTGAAGGGAAGACAGCCAGTTACTTGGTCCATGACCATGCGACAGGAGAATTATCGGCAACGCATCCCCAGAGGCGGAGGCAGGTGCTGTCACACGAAGCTGCAGTTCTGCTATACGGCCGGGACTGGGGATGATCACGGGAGTGAACGCAATGATAGGAGAGGATGGATTAACTGGGATCTTGGCAGCTGCACCAATGAGAACATGCTCGGTAGCCATTATGATAGCGTGAATTGTAGTTACAAGCTGATGGGAGTGATGACTGGTGCGTGGTGCAGTGAGAATGAGTTACTGGACACGAACAACAAGACTATTCGACCTTGATGCCTTTATATATTTGGGAACACATTCTGTCTGGCTATCTAACCCACCTAGTCTCCAAATCCCTTCGCTCCCATGACAGTAACAAGATGTCGAGTAGCGGAGTTACGGACTTAAAAGAGACTTACTATATGCCCGGTACCGTAAATCCTAAGCTTGCACTTCCGTGTAGAATATGTCCTGCCAGGACGAGTCTAAGTTGCGCTATCACCATTACCTGTGATATGTTGAATACGCGTATTACAAAACCACCCTTGTCTTGTGGGGTGAGCTCAGTCCAAATTAGTTCATTGATCATGAATGCCTATTGGCATTGGCTCGGGCTTATGAATACACCAGTTGTCCGAACAGATGGACTACCTAGGTACCTATCTAGCTCCACCCATAACTTTTTCCTGTGGATATTTTCGCCTTATGAAAACCGGAAGAACCTTCTCTCAACTCCCCATCATTACGACATTAGACACTTGAGACCTTACGGCACTTTTCGTAACAACGCCCGGTCGTAGATTAGAAAGGAGGTTAGGGCACTTCTCTCAAGAAACCAACTAATGCCGCTAGGCAACGACTCATCAGCTAAATACCTCTAAAGTCTGGCGAAAACAGCAAATGGAAGATACAACTGTCAAGATAGAGACTCTCGCACTGGGGTTCCCAGGTCTCCTGCATCGAGGATAAGATCACGAGCTGTAATGACAGTTGTCACAGAAATCTACCGCATATATTCCGGGGGATAGGAGGGTTAAGAGAGATGGGTTGGCTAAGGGAACCAGCTCTACTATGCTTGAAAGGCGATATAAAGTGCTAGTTTCAAAGTCTCGTAGAGGATTATTGCTTTTATTATTCGTAGATACTTGTTACGGGAGGGGGGTTAGCTGTAATATCTAATGTGGTTACGTATCTTCGAATAATCTATCACGCCCTCTTTTAGTCATTATATTGTTCTGACATTCTAAATAGTGCAATACTATTTCCAGTACATTGGTAGAACGGGTAACAGGAATTTGAGATCTTGGATTGTCGAAATCAATTGATTGGCTCTCAATTTCTGTCTGTTTGTCTAGCATCATTTCCCGTTAAAAACTTTTACCCCAAACACCCCGAGCTAAAATTATATGCGTTGCGAAGCGAAAGAATTATATACTTTACTCCTATGGAGTGTACCCAGCCGTGATGCGGTCGAACGAGTGCTTCCCAGTCGAATTGTAGCCAGGTACATAATGCGTGCCGAAGGGCTCGACGAAAGTGTTGTAGGTACCGTTGGGCTTAGTAGTAGCCATCCAAGTGAAGGTATCGATGGCACCCTTTTGGAAGTTGTACTTGGGGAACTCGGCGACGGTACTCTCAAACTTGTCAGAGGGAACATCCACGGGCATGTAATTGACACCATCATAGCCAATGCTCTCCGTGATCCACTTGCTGTCAACATTCTTGTAGGGGTGGATGCCGAAAGTACCGTGCAAGGCAATCCCGTCGTAGATGCGCTCGAGGCGAGCCTCAGTCCAAATGTAGGGCTTGTAGGACTTGTGTGCCTTGATCCACCTCATGGCACCAAGACCGCCGTCGACCTCGAAGCGATTCTCCCTGTTCATCCTTCAGTCAGCACAATACATAGAGAATACCAATGAAAGAGGCTCGTCTTCTATATGCTGTCTGGTTTAACCCGGAGGCGATACCATGAACACCAAACGTGTGGCTGTATAGAACGGGAGCGCAACTCACTTAGTCACCCAGGGAGAATCGGGAGTCACTGTAGTAAATACAGTTAGCCATGACAAGATGTCGATCCGGGAATTTGGTGTTTTAGGATACTCACTGTCCCAGCCTAGGTCGTGGAGGATGGTGCCCAAAGCGTGAGCTTCTAGGTCAACCTGAGCCTTGAGGGTCGTGTTGGCGTTGATAACGGCGGCCCCAAGCAGCCATGTGCGCACTGCAAGAGATTAAGAGTTAGAAACTACCATTTATAGCAATATAATTGACGTATACATAGGGTGCTTTAGGAGCATGCATGAGCATATGGCACATAGGAGCAGGAATATTGCCAAATCGGGGAATAAGAAATACTAACTGCAGTGCCAGTAGAGATAGTCAGGAAATTTCTTGATCAGTGACTGGGCGTCACGAACGATCTGAGTATCGACGACCTCAACGCCAGCGATGACGGTGGTGGGGAGCTGATTATAGCAACTGGGCTTGGGCGAGGCAAGGGCAGAAGCGCAAAGAGCAAGGACCGAAATGATGCTGCTGACCTTCATCTTGTCGAGGAGGCTGAGGCTGGCGAAAGAAAACTGAGACGAGGACTGGAAGGCGTTGAGAGGGATGAGCGTGAGAGAGTATCTAGGTCATCGAAGCCATGGGAACTTCATTGTTCTTTATAGCCCTTCACTCCCAGCGTCTGTGACACCGGGTATGAACGACGAGGTTGAATTCGTGAATCTTACGTGTAGTCAACCTTTGTTGACAGAGCTGATCTCTTGCCCGTGCCTGGATCTTCCATGATTTCAGATACTTGTTATGGTCTGATTCTCGAGGATATGGAATTTTCGGAATGCGCGCGGCTTGGCTAAGACGGCAATTAAGCGATGGCGGCTTACACTAGGTTGCGCATTTAGCGTCGGCTCCTACCGTCAGCATATAATTGGCGCGGTTTAGTTAGTGTTCGAGAGGTATTCTGGTCTATCCCTGGATTCGGGAGGCTTGGTAGATTATGTAAACATTTATATCTACTATAGTACATAGTATTATTTGAAAACCTATCTAGTTTTTACACCAAGCGCACACACATTCTCCTTATCTCCTTTTCAAATTCCATGTTCAAGGAGATTCTCGTCCTCATGACGCAAAACATCCCTGTCTATGGGACGTGGTGCTTTTTTGCGTTTTCCGAAAGCCTGTTGGTCGAGCATAGGGATTAACTAGTGTAGAAATCTAATTTACGCTATTCACCACATCCTTACCATCATCCAGTGTACACATCACAGCGGAGCGAAATGCGGCAAAAAGTGGCACGACAACATTCACCTGTAAACAACCATCCTTGGCCTAGGCCGATTGAAATGTGAATCGGACTTAGCGCGGGACATGATGTCAGTAGATTCGTGATGGGTCTGAGCTTTCCTATCACGGAACGATGACGAGGCCAGTACTCCCGTCTTATAACCACGTCTGTTAAGCGAGTCCACGTTCCAACGGCACGGCTGACAGCCCCGGAATTTGGCGATACCACCCCGCTCCCTCGGTCAGCGAAAAGTGACTACGGTGGACCGAGCTGAATAAGTTCGAGAACATCTGTGGTTGGAAGATAATGGTTGTCATCCGTGTGTATTGCCATGATTAATTATCGCTTACGTGTGAAAATCACAATTTAACGTCTCCCTTCCCTGCAACCATGAGTAATTAGCCTCCGCTACGTGCCAACCTCGCGGGTACTATTTGAATTTGGAGGGAGGGCACAGTACATAGCGTATATACATGGGCATGATGAGGTGCAATTGGTATGTCGAGCAACCACAACCTACAGCGGCTCAAAAAAAGTCCCGTCCGCCATTTCCCTCAAGGCCGAAATATCTTCACACAAAGTACAATTTCTGCCCTAATTCATGAGTAAAGAATAAATAAAAGTTGTCATTTTTTAATATAATATATATGTTTCAATTTATTTTGTTCTAAAACCTGTTATATATAACGCTTTCTATAGTGATGGTATTTGAACCTACACAAAAAACGGAAGGGATTTTTTTCGAGTGACTGTAGGTACACTACAGTATGTATGATGAGGTAGCAATAGGAGCCGCAAGAGAAGAGCCAACGCTAACCGTTTCTAGTATATAATTGTTGGTTATTTCGCAGAGGCAAACTTCAGGCTTGGAAGACGATTTATAAGCTCACATGTTCTGAACTTGTGTTTCTTAATGATTTGGAAATACGTAAGCTGAGATACACTAAGCTTGTCCGGTTGCCTAGTGTAGCTCAAGCATGGAAAGAATTCGCCCCTCAAAGGTTGGAGTTTGGTTCCTCAGTTACTGTTCCTTATGTGATTCGCCATCACCCCGCAGGAATTTGCCGTCTTACTTACATTAGACTGGGCCAGGACCCAAAGGCAGGGATGGTTCTTGCCAAGCTCGGCAAGTACTGGGATTGTTTGGCCTACATAATGGTTTGAGGGCAAGATCCGAAGCACCCAATAAAAATCTTCGAACCGAACTGGTGAGATTTGTTGAGTTGGTCGAATGTGGCGGTATGCATAAAGCGGTACGGTATTGGCTCTTTATCACGAGTGGCGGAAAGTCACTGTATGAATGACTGTATGTCTGATGTGTTAATCCCTACGCCTCTCTTTTTCCAAGCCCATGACATGGTATGCCAGTCCTCCGCCTTTAATGCCTCATATTTATGTCTGACTCTGTGTCACGGCTCGCTCATCGAGCGACTTATTAACTTATCGACAGCGTTAACAAGAGCTGCTGCGTTTGCTTCGTCATCATTCTGCAAAGCTGAATACCTGGGAAGGGTAGTTGGTTGCTGTGACAGTCTGAGTGGGTCGGTGTTCGCCTTAATTACTTGTCATATTACACAATCTCACTTTCTTCGGCAGCAGGTTTTATATACACTAGATATTTTATGGTCTCGGGAAAGTGTACGATATCTGACAGCCCTATTATCCACAAGCCGGAACGACAGGTCATTAAAGTAAGCCTTGCCACCCTACGTGTTGATGGTTGCTCTACTCACACTGTCGACCCCGTCTATTCGGCCTATGCCCCTTTTGGTCACGACGAAGTTGCTGCTGTGGGAACTTGGTAAATTCAATACAATATCGAGGGATGAGACCCGCCACTTTGTCTGTTGACAAGAGCGAGGATTGACGCTCCGAAAACTGTCAGCCGGGTCCCAATGGAGCTGACGACTCTCCAATGCACAAACTTGTATGCTGCAGGTATCTCAAAGTCGCTGTGCTCTCTCTATGTATGATCGACGTAGTCTGCGAAAGTTGCCCTTGTCCACATCTAGCTCACTGAAAAGGAGTGAAGTCAAGAAGTAGGACTCGTTTGGTAGAGGCTGCCAACTGGCTTAAAGAAACCGCTCTAAATCCTTCTTCTAGATGCTAGAGTGGACAATGTGAGTAGTCTCAGTTATATGGGGTGCTCACCTTGCCTTTATACTAAGAGATATGATGTTCCTACACTCCCTAGCATAGGGAAGTAAATTTTTAATTCGGGAATTATATGGTCATAGCAGAATATAATTCAATTCAACGCAATGACTAAGAAAAAGCATGTAATCGGGATAGTTCTTCGTTCTCCATCTTCTTTCTGCACTTTTTGGTGTTCAACACACTTTTCAACTATTCAGCCACCTTGTGGCTATAACCCCTAACCCCTAATCCCCCCCCCCCTTTTTTTTTTCCGATCCCACTCTCTTTTTTCAATGTAGATTAACTTCCGATCTTCAAATACAAACCTGTCTTCGACAATAAATTTCCTCTAGGAGTTCAAACAGCCCGCCTAGCCCTGGTGTTTAGGCATGCTTGAATATCTTCGGCATTAATCATTGCTGGCCTCGGTAGCGTGGGCAAGATGGGCGGCCTGATAGTGAGGTACATGCAGAGCAAGGAAGCAAAACTCTTCCGTAGCCTATCTCATGGCAAGACCAGACTTGACTTGAGAGTGGCGCTAGAAGTAGCCCTCTCTCCGCTGTTTGATATTAAACTGCTAACTTGAATCTTGACCCGTACCATACATATACGAGGCAGTAAGCGGGGTGGCACCTCTTATAAGTATTACGTTCTAGTCTGACATATATAAGCATAATACATAGGCTAACCTAACTTCGAACGGTGCCCCTAACTATCTAGAGCTGTCTTCCGGTTGTATTGAACGCGTTAATAGATCGCAATGGAGTAGCTATCAGCTATGGGAGAGCATGCCAACACCTACTTTGATTGCGTAGACACCTAGTGTTTGGCCGACACTTTCTACAGGCAGATTAAAGGTGAAAATGACCAATATCACATCCAGTGGCAATCATCTCACAATCCAATTTAACATAATCAAGACAACAAAACTTCGACGATATCAGTCGGCATTGGACATGCGAACATGCATGTAGCCTCACGATAGCTAGTAATTACAAGCCCCCTGAGTTGTTTGAAACTGTTGTTCGTTGGGCGTTCTGAATGTCTGTCTCTCACAAACGTTGACCTCTGTAAACTGGTTGGCGAAACAGACGGTTTAAGTATACGGTAAGGTCAACTAGCTGATTGATTCATAGTCACTGGGCTAATCTAGAGGAGACTCTCTATGTCAAATATACAACTCATCCTGGCCCAAATTCGTATATTGCACTTCGGTTTCGCCATGCATATGTATTGTCTACGGCGTAGTTCTTTCGTTATATACCTATACCTAGCGTCATAGACAATCCAGTTAGATATCAGCGATAGCAGCGAGTCTAGGGCGGCCAGAAGCATATACCTTACAACCTCTTTAGCAACACTACATAGTGCTAAATGTGAATTCTTCTCGCTGTAACATATTGCGTATGGGGATCAAAAGGCGGTGGCTGATGCAACGGTTGCATCACGCCGTTGAGACCACGTGGACATTAAGAAATAGATCGTTTCTTGATCCTGTTTAGAATGTGGCGAATAGTTACCCCTGAACGAACAAAAGCTGATTCGTATCTTGCATTGAGTTCCCTTACTAGCCTACGTCGGCCAGCGGTGTCTAAGAGTAGAAACTTCGCCATTGGGCCCTGCTCACGCACTGCGTTCTAGAATTATATAGTATGGATAGCGGTCATTTTGCCACGTCTCATGCCCTTCGGAAGGCTTGGAATGATGTTAAACACTATCAATCAGTCAATCAAGCTACACACTGCATTATTGTTGTGATAGGAAATCACAGCCAAGATGTTAGTCGTAACCTCAGATCAGAAGCCCTATACCTAACTGATTGAAATGGGGAGTTCATCTACCCATCAGCCCAATTCCGAAAGCTGCCAATGTGGCTGAACTTGCCCGCTTTCTGGTCTAGCGGAATATTGTGCCGAACAGGGTCGCAATGCGGATCGCCATTTCCCCTGTCGCTCACTTTGTGTACGGGCTGAGCCGAGGCTTAAGATGGCTGAGAACATCTACACTAAGTATACATATATCTTCAGCCTGCCAATCTTGCCATCTTGGCGTTTCGCATACTGAGGGGTCGTGTCCTGCTTTGAAGCGCCTAACTGAGCCGCAAATGTCTCCTGGATATCAAACTACTAACAGACTGAATTGGAGTCGACAAGCAGTCATGTAAAAATGGAACGTCTGCCCGGAACCGGCTAGATCACGCTTGCGCCTACATCTAACAGAAGTCTATCTAAGCGCTGGGAGCGGCCACAATACGGTATATCACTGTGGGTCCGCTGCGCCAACAGCCTGGCTTCCCAATAATACCCTTGATGTCCGACTGCGCCGCACCACAGAATATGCTGTTGGTGCATCGTGTTACTATGGCTGCAGTAAGTCAAGCCATAGAAGGCCTCGCTCGTGAGATTTGCTGGCAACGCCAAATCGCTTCATCGGCTTGATGCAACGCTACGTTTTCGTTACCTTGATAACACGATACTTGCGAGCTGCAGGGCCGACCATGCCACCGAGGTGTATTCTATTATCATTTTTGCAAGAACGCTTCTTCTCTTGCGACGGGGTGGCGGAGTTGGAGGATTGCGAAATAGGATGGAATGCCAGACCACCGAAACAACCGCTGTCTGGGGATATGATTGTCCACCAAAGGAGGCAACCTTCCTTGTCGGCCCAGGCGCTTCGGGCGTATATTTATATGGAATAGTACGCTGCTGTTTCATTTTCCGTACAAGATCTATCACTATACTAAATACATCAGATTTCTTATATACCGTTTGTTACAGGCCTGCACACCTAGGCAAGCAGCGTCTTTATTTCCCCGTTGCTTTTCTTACCCCTATCCCTTTTACGATGGTTGAAGTGGAGGTAGGTGAGAAATTAAAG
Organism: Ustulina deusta; assembly: GCA_023159155.1. Classification (NCBI taxonomy): domain Eukaryota; kingdom Fungi; phylum Ascomycota; class Sordariomycetes; order Xylariales; family Xylariaceae; genus Ustulina; species Ustulina deusta. The sequence continues at coordinate 652,261 of JAJNNX010000023.1, read as the reverse complement.
AAAATTTTCTTGATAACTCTTTGCTGACGTGTTTAGCATCCCACTCCGCTCTCTGCTAGCAGGACGGATCCAGGAGCCCGACAAACCTCCCACGATAGTGAGGATGGTGGTTTCACTCCGCTTCCCTCTACGCCTGAGTCTAGTCACAATGGCTATGCGATGCCTCGTTCCACATTCACCTTTCGTTGCTCCCTTGATCCTGTTCTGCCGTCCATTGAACGTCCCTCCACTGGCGAGGGAATGTCGACACCTTCAACCCCTGCTGCCCAAGTTCCATCATTTTCCATCACCCCATCTGGCTCGGTTTCGCGTCACACCCCCAACCCAACAACCGCTGGTCGAGATGATACCATAAACAGTCTTGGTGCCCAGCTTCACGGGTTGCGTTTCTCAGCTGCTGGGCCAAGTATGGATATGACCGGTGTATCGAACGCTCTTCGGGAAGTGATAACAGGGCGGGACAGTCGCTCCAGCCCTCTCCTTGATCCAGTGCAACTGAGTTCATCCAGCCCATCACCGTGGAGGCAAAGCGCCCACCGGAGGCGCTCAAGCTCGCGAAGCAACCTCGGAAAACATGACGTGAAGGATGAGACTCCGCCGAATGATCGCTTTAATCTCCCAGGCTTCCAAAAAGCACTGCGCGATACAAGGGAATCGATGGCCGATTTGGTTGATGTACTAGGAAGCAGCGCGGTGCGCGATGAGCCGGCTTCCGTGGTGAAGCGTCTTCATGGCCAAGCGAAGGACTTATCCCAGTTCGAATGTCCATCGAGACGAACTGTTGGGTTTGTTGGGGACTCAGGTGCTGGTAATATTACCACTCGAATGATGAATTAGTGACCAAATCTAACTCTTCTAAACATAGGAAAAAGCAGCCTGCTGAATTCTCTCCTGGATTATCGAGATTTGGCCAGATCTGTAAGCTTTCTTCGCGAGATAGGTTGACTTCTCGACTTATTGATATTACAGAGCAACGGCGGGGGTGCGTGCACCTGTGTTGTTACGGAATTTCACTTTCATGAAGATGAAAAGTTCGGTATTATAGTAGAGAGATTCTCTGGGGCTGAGCTCATGTCTCAACTGGAAAACCTCCTTCAAGACTACCGACATTTCCACCTGAATGGAGGCTCGTCTGGCTTATTAGAAGACGTCGCAGACCTTGAAAGACGAGCTAGTATTGCCCGTGGCACCTTCCAAGCCATGTTCCCTACGACTTTTATCGAAAGCAATACATTCCTAGAGGGTACCGAACCGGAATCTCTATCAACCCTCAAATCATGGGTGCAGAGTTTTGACCAATCAATGATCCAAAAGAGACAGTCGGGCCTGAGCCTCAATGAATGCTCTTCATTGTTAATGCAACTTTCTTCAGTCACGCCATCAAGAAAGCCTCTGTGGCCGTGGATCAAGAAAATCAAGTAAGCAAGCTACGTTCCAATCTAGTAGGAGGCATAGTTGCTGACATTGTAGGGTCTATTTAAACGCTCATATCCTGAGCAAGGGGCTCATTCTCGTCGACCTACCTGGTATGCCCCCAACAACATCTCAGTATCAGAATTTCTCACTAAAATGGCCCCTAATAGGTCTTCGCGATTTGAACGCGGCACGTCGGAATATCACAGAACGCTATTTGCTCAAATGTAATGAAATATTCGTTGTGGCGGTTGAGGGCCGAGCAACAACAGATGACGGTGTTCGAAGCGTTATCGAACTCGCGATGAAAGCCAAATTGTCTAACCTCGGCATTATTTGTACCAAGTCTGAAGTAAATTTTTCTTCTGGCGTATACAGTCTCTTGTCAAGTGCTTACCAGTTCGCAGGATATCAAAGAAAGAGAAGCCCTGAGGGACTGGGAAGGAAAAAAGACTGCCGAAGAGATACAAAGAAAGCATGAGGCTATTGAACGAGAGAAATCTTTAATTAAAGAACTAGAAGAGGAAGTAGAGCCGTATGACGATATCGATCATACCGATTTGATGGACGAGGAGGTAGAAGTACTCCGTCAATTCAAAAGGAAGTTAAGATCAAGCAGGTATATACCCTTCTCTATGAATTCTTCAGGGATATCTCTAATCATCTGGCTGGCCTTAGGAAGGAGTTGCGTGACAGTCAATTCGAGTAAGTCTGTCAGTATTCTCTCAACTACAAATTTCACTAACCGTTAGAATAGTCTACAGAAAATTCTCATGACGACTCGCAATACCATCGTCGAAAAGAAACTCGTTGACCTTTATAGACAGGAAGTCCCCGGTAACCTACTCAACGTGTTTTGTGTCAGTAATGCAATATACTGGGATTGGCGCGAGGAACCTAGAGACGAATCAGAACGCCACCTCCTGCTCAGCGGAATACTGACACTCCGTCAGCATTGCATGTCGATAGTGTCGGAGAGTCAGTACATAGCAGCGAAAAAGTATATGCGAGATGATATCGGAGCGCTTCTCGGGGAATTGGATCTCTGGGTACAATCAGGACAGGGGTCGTTAAGCGCAGAGAGGAAAGAGAGCATTCGAAGCACCCTGGACACCCTAGAGAGGAAGCTGTACCTGGTCCGAAACCCCTGATCATAATCGGGATGGCTTCTGAATCTAATATTTGAATTAGGAGTTGTGCGGACGTGCATCCGGGCTAAATATAGCAAATGCGTATAAGCGTGAGTTTGACTCGAAGCTATATCGACCGCAAGGTATGTGCTATCGCTTCCCCACGAAAAACCGGTCCTAATTGTAACTAGGGGGCCACGTAGGTAGATGGAGTGCGGCTGCCAAGAGCGCGAGCGACGATTGGGCATGTGTAAGTAGGAATGCAGGAGAATTCTAGAAAGTCTTTACTATCTTACTAACTATAATTTGTTAGTGGCATCATTGTACGTCCTCCATTGACCTTTTCTGAGGAGTACTGACGAATAAAGCATCATACGGAGCGTTCTGTCGCAACTATGGTACCCATTGCACTGGGAAAATCGGTCCACGGAACTGGAATGAGGAGATGATAGAAGAGATGGTAAATGACCTGAGCCCTCTTTGGGAACAGCTACAAGTTAGCTTGGATCAACGAGGGGAAGATATAACGGAGTTCATCGATAACGCCTTCGACGAGGCAGACGAATTCTTAGGTGAGCCGAGAAAGCCTGGAGAAATATCCCGACTAATAAATGAACCGCAGGTACTGAATTGAATGAATTCCCTGCCACAGCACTCCCCATCGCCTCTACAATTTTATCCAAGAAGCGCGTTCTAGAAGCCGATATTGAGACTATTTTAGACGACTTGCAAGGCGATCTACGGTGAGTAATTAATTTTATGGTTAGATGAATCCCGATCACTAATGAATTCTCTTAGGACCCTTCGAACAGACGCCTTGTCCGGTATTCGTACATCCTTCATCGGAAAGGCCATGGAAAACGCGTACGGGAATGCGAGGCGCGAGAGTGGTAAGCACAATATTCCTACAATAATTATTCTATATCATATAAACCCTGCTTACCATTACAAGGCGAAGGTTGCCATGCTAAAAGAAAGGCCATCATAAACTCCGCCGTGAGACGTGACAACCTTTTTGCCGACATATTGAAAAGTTTCAAGAGAGGTTTCAACGAGTACGTAGAGAACACTCAGGATCGCATCCGGGATGCTGTTAGCTCTCACTTTGATGCTATTAAAGGCACCTTTGACATTGTGCGAAACGATAACGTTGCCTTGGAGTGCGAGAAGGATCCGGAGTTTCGTAGCCGAGTTGAAAGGAGACTGGCGGCTACGAAGGAAGAGATGGAGAAGGTATATGATACAATCGCAGCTTGATTGGGATGCTGTCTAGTTTTCAGCTAATATTTTGTCCGTTTTCTGTTCATCTCTTAGTACAAAACTTGGTCAATACTTCTTCTTTCGCATTTCCCTGTAAACAACATCGTCCCCACAACGCTTCCCTCCTCCCTGGTATGCCTCCTCTCCGCTCTGCGGATGCGGTCCAGACAAGACAACTGAATATATGAAGATGCTAAATTCGTTAACCTGACTTGAAAAAATATACTTCGCCATAGCATAATTAGGAGGTTTACCCAACAGGTGGTGTGAGGCTGCGGGCTTGGTAGGGAGTTGTATTAAGCTTGTCCAGGTTAAAGTTGTCTCACGTTGTACGGCGGCCAAATCACCACGTGGTATTTCTACTCTCACATACATCTGTACAACCAGGGTGGTTTTAACCTACAAGCTGAGCCCGAGGGAATAAGTAGGTGTAACGATACGTGTACGGAAATTCGCAAACGTTACCGATATCTCTCAGAGCACCGAGTCTGTGCAAGACCAAGCAGACGATGGAGTGAATAACAACTACTATGATAGATTATCCCTTCTGATAACTTCAGGACTCCGAGGGGCCGCCGAATAGAGGCTCTCGGGAAAAGACGGGATCTATAGCATCGTCCTCAATTTCTAATTTGAGAGAAGTAGACTAGAGCCAGTAACAAGTGACCAAAAAAAAATGTTTCCCCAAAGATCAAGTAAACAGGCCAACCATGTCATACGGATAGAATTTGCTACTGTTGATTCGCCGGTTTTCAAAAAGCAACAAGACATTCCTCGTATTCTATATACTCTTTTCCCTCTCCGAAGAAACTGCTTACTTCAAAGTTGTCTGATTTTCATCCCCCCTAATTTGAGAAAGGCTACCCGGAAGCAGCCCCTAATAGTGGGGTGTCTAGTTAACGACGTTTAACCCCACCATGCATACTACGTAGGTAGGTATACCTATGTCTTATACCTACAACAACGTTCATCTCATTTCATCTCTCATTTCCAGAGCGCATTGACACCGAGTGTCCCCTACTTAAGGGCGATATGAGAAATTCTGCTGGCAGCCGCCATTCTACCGACCAACCACTACATCTGAGGCTGTAGACCTGCCGGCATGGCCCCCAATGGCAGCAGCATCAGCAGCATCAAGAAGCAGTCCACCGTCGTCTACTGCGAGGGTTCGCCCTCATGGAATCCCGACGCCTACCTCGCAGACGCAGCACTCCACGCCCGTGCCGAAGCGCACCTCGCCAACAACGACTTGAAATCCGCCATCACGGCGTCCTTCTCGCTGCGTGGCGGCGACACCTACGTCTACCACGCCATCGTAGCCGTCACGCTGCCGCAGGTGCAACATGTCGTGTCCCTCGGCGGCGCCCACGGCCTGCATAGCTGGTACTACGACACCACCTCCGAATCCAGACCGCCCTCTTCCCCGACGCCTCAAGCGCCCCCGGTTCTCCCGCCACCGCCGCAGCCCGACATAGAAGCCTACCTCTCCATCTTCCACCCCACGAACTCGGCATCGACAGCGCTGACAAACTACACCGCGAACGCAAAGAAGGGTTCCCTCCGCCGCGAGATCGGCACACACCTGGCCTCAAAGCGCTACATCCACGCCTCGCTCCACCTCAGCATCCCCCGGACGAAGCCCTCGAAGCCGGCGCCGTCGAATCCATACCTGAGTTTCCTAGCCTGGGCAAGCCGCAACCTGGAATGGGCGGGTCCGGGCCCGTCATCCGCGCGCGGCCGGCCGTCCTCTCACCACGTGCTGCCGATCCTCATGCACCACTTCGGCTGTGTCTGTCCGTCGCACGAGTCCCTGGAGATCCTGCGCGCCGTGGCCGCCGGCCGGGAAATCATAGACGTGGGTTCGGGGAATGGGTACTGGACGCGGATGCTGCGCGACTACCACGCCTTCCACGCCCCTCCGCCCTCCTCCACCACCACCACCACCTCCGGCTCGAAATCGAACTCGAAATCGAAATCGAAAACCCCTGCTGCCGTCCCGCTCGTAACGCCCATCGACAGCGCCCAGTCGCGCTGGCGCACGACCTGGGTCCGCGACACGCTGATCGCCGACGGCGCGACCTATCTCCGAGAAACACGCGACGGCGCAAAAGACGCCGTGCTCCTCCTGGTATATCCCATCGTTGGCGGCGGCGTGGCCGGCGGGAGCGAGGGCGGGTTCACGCGCGGCATGCTCGACGCATACGACGGAGACACGGTTGCCGTCGTGGGAACACAGAACCACAATGGGTACACGGGGTTCCGGGATATGACCATGGATGAATTCATGGCGCGCGAGCACGGCGGCGAATGGGTCAAGGTGGTGCAGGTGCCGTTGCCGAGCTTCCCCGGCAAGGATGAGGCGCTGTACGTCTTCCAGCGGGGCTCGAGAGCGCCATCTCATGTAGAAAACCAGACGGAAACTCCAATATCCGTAGATCAAGGTAAAGACGACAATACATGATTGGCATTATCTCGCAAGAAATTAAAAATGAGTGTGCTGGTATGCATTGCTGGCGCTTCTTTTAACTTTTGGGCCCTTCCTCTTCCCTTATCTTGATTTGATGCATACAAATGGTGTAGGATGCAATGAGCAGCGCGTCAAGTTTGCACCACCTTCGGTAGTGGGAACAATAATATCAACGCAAGAGATTTATTCATCGCAGAATTCTCAGCTACCTGAACTATCGCATCTTGTTCACTTTATTCACGCCGACATCTCAAACTCGGGTTCCCAGCGTCAGATGCCAATTTTGTCAACCACACCACCAGCTCAGATCCTTACCAACAAATACACCCTTAATCTCACCTCGAGACCGAAACGCACCGGGCGATCATAAAGTCGAGTAATGTGGCGCCTCGAACCTCCACCCTCGCAATGTGTTACTTCAATCGAGCTGAATCTTGTCACCGACCCCGTCAAATTCTAGATGTCCAAGCCAGAACTCTAGCTGCGTCTTTCGACACAAATACCACGCAAATGAGGGGGCGTCTGACGTCTGGCGATGCCCTCCCCTTCTCTTCTCAAATGAAGAGAATCCTTTTCCAAGCCCTCCTGCAGCTTTATTTCTCGTTGTTCTTTGATTATGACCATCTCTACTCGCTCCTGCGCCAGACGCTTCTCCTCATCCTCCCTTTCTCTCGCAGCACGTGCCTCGGCCTCAGTGAAGGAGAGGGTTGAAATGACTTCGTCATCAGTTGCCCCAGAAGAGTTGCCCTGGGACGCCCGTCTTGATTGATTGGCCTTGACACTCTGCGTCAAATTCTCACTTCGCTTCAATAGCTCCGAAAGCTCTGTTACTAGCTTCTCACGCTTTGTTCTTTCATTGGTGGTTTGGAGTTCCATGATCAGCCGAGTTTCCTGAACCGCGAGATCCACCTCCTCCTGCGAAAGGTCAGCGTTGTTGTCTTGTCGGGTCTGCGTGACTACCCTCGCCGGGGTTGACGCATTGGTGTCTTGTCCTGGCTGAATGAGAGCATTCTCAGTGCGCTCTGCAGCAACAGATTTCTGCTCTTGAATCATTGCAACAGGTGCTAATGGTACAGAGGAAAACTGCTGGCTGCGAAGGAACTTATCACAAGGATTTTCCACCACTGTAGAACTTGCCGCTGAACCGAGGCATCCGTCGTCTCCTTTATAAATATCGTATTCATCATCGAAATCCAGAATTCCAATTGTATCTTCGGATCGAGAAACCCTTTGGGACGTTTTAGTTGCGGTTACTGCATTGTCTATCTCGCGGACTGGCATGTTGATGGCGTTGAGCCAGCAGCAACACATCTGGTAAATCTCCGGGTTTGAAGCTAGTAGCTCTGCCTGTTTTACCTTGACCTCTTGGAGAACTGTATTCGATTAACTGGCGTATCAAAAACGAGGAGATGAAGACCACTTACAGCTTTCTATACGGCCAATGGCGATTTCGCTCGAGTCTTTCGATGTCAAAAACCGGATCAGCAAAGAGGCCCGCACATAGCCCGCACCACTCTCCAGACGCCTCTGCAGCCTGCTCAAGTTGTTTGGATTGACGCCCGGTGGCACATTCGGGCCAGGAACGCATGCAAGAATTGTACCAAAGTACTTGATCAAGGAGTATCGATCTGTCGCTGAGAGGGTTTGCTTCCATTTTTGATTGTCCCAGTCTCGACAACGCTCGTTGTCAGGCGTAGGGAGATCGAAGTACTGAACAATCGTATCGCCTAGGATAGACGTCCTAGCGCGGTGCTCGAGGACGTTGAAAATCTCATGACAATCGAGGTTATCTGGATGGTCTATATTCATGAACCGCTCGAAGTCTTTCTTCGTCTCCTGGCCAAAGTTTGAAGTCCAGTGGTCGGGCCAAGCCAAATATGACTCTTCAATAAGGTATCTGATGTGATTCAGTTGCGACGCCCTACTGCCTCCAAAGGCACTTCCAAGGAACGGCAAACCTTCATCAATAGGCACGAGACTCTGCGCAGATGGGAGTTCATTCCACTTCCGCTCGTACCAGTCTAACGACCGATAACAAGATGGGTCCTCACGATGACCAATCAGGACTCCCCATTCATCCTTACTTTTGTTAAATGAAAAAGAATGATCCTTGTGAAAAGTGCTGAGCCCGCCAACAAGGTAAGACTGGATCTTGATCTCAAGCTGAGAAGTTAGAGCCTTCAGTTCATCAGATGGCCAAGCTGGTCCAGGAAATCTCTCCCTCTGTTTGATTTGTGGGTCGACCTTAGCCTCGTCAAGTGCAGGACACTTCCATCCAAGGAAGCTATGAACGAGATCCTGTGCAAACAGACCGCCAAACTGCCTGGCTAAAAACTCAACTCGGTTGCCACACACCTCTGTGGGGTTGGGACGACCGAATGAAGTATTGATTTGCCAACCGGCAGAGAACAAGGAGGGTGTAACGACCGTGGCCTCGATATAGTTGATATTATCGCCAATATCGTAGCGTAACTCCTTCAGAGTGTATCGACGATCAGTACTCAGCTTGCCGAAATATATGTCTTGTTCCATCGAGGTCGGACCACATATGATAAGCAAAAGCGGGTATTGGTATTTCTTCAAAACTTCCAGCTTCTTCTTCACCGCCGCGATGAATATATCCTTCAACCTCTCTGCTGAAGTCTCAACCTGGATATTATCTTCTCGTTCGACGAGTCCGGGGGACATCGGATGCTTTTGTGGCCTTGCTGCAAAGCCCACCAGTCGTCTATCCTTGCCATGGACATATCGCTCTGGATTTTCTTCCACTAGAGTGGGAATGTCACACATTGTTAACCAACTCTGTGACTTCGGGTTGTTTTCCCCACATAAAAGCGCTCGGAAGGCAAGAAAATCGGCGATGTGCCATCCAAGATCCTTCATATCAGCCCTTTCTTCGGGCACAGTACAAAGCCCAATGATTCCGGCATAAATATGAGCATTCGGGATTGTTTGAGTAACGAAGCTTGCTTTGAGAACCTCCCTTTTGGTTTCAATAACTTTCGGGGTAAATTCGATAGCAGTGGCGGTGAAGGATGGTTGGCGGCTACCACCAGTAGGATTGGGAGATGGCAAGACAGCCATGTTTGCATCCATCGACATGAACAATCAGTTTCTACAATCAACGTGGTGTGTTAGTCTAGATACTCCTCCCACAGATGTAGACAATAAATCAAAATGATATGGGTTGGCCAGTTCAGTAATGAAAAACGACAGCTCAAGCAAGCAAGCCTGAACAACCAAGCTGCCCAAAGCTAACGAAATCAACGAAAAAAACCTGAGAGAAGTGGAAGCCAAGCAACCTATAAGTAAGAAGTCGAGGACGAAAATATCGTGAAGGCTTGCGCAATGTCAGCTGGGACTTACCGTTTGGCCGATCAAGGCTTTGGTCCAGAGTCACATCACAGGCCTTCCTAGTAGAGAGAAGTTAGCATGAAGTAGTAGAAGCCTGCCTCTCGAGGAAATATGCTGTTTATTGTGTTGCATGAGGAAAGCTCAGGTGGGCCTAAGTGTTTAAGGGGTGAGCGGTGAATGAGTAATAGCACCCAAAACCCCAAAAGCTTTCTTGACAGATAGATGACTTGAGATACCGCCTATAGAATGGATTGGTTTGGGGCAGATCGGCGGTACATGTAAACTAGAAATGACCATGTTGAGAAGGTATGTGATGTGTATTTGGTGGTGATGCATGAGAGATGGGGCTGTACAATACGAGATACCTTTGCCAGTATCAAGACACAAGACGCAAGGCCCTTGATACGGATTATAAGTGATAAGGTAAAGAGGAAAAGAGGGGGGGAATGAAATGACCTACTGAAGAAGTTGCGGATCAGATGAGTGAGGGGGGAGGGAGAGGATATCGAAACCGGGGAGGAGATGAGGAGATCTGGATCGACCCGGGGAGGAGATGAGTAGGGACAGGGATAGCTGCGGAAGCAGGTATATGGGGAGGGGAAAACGAGTGAGTATGATACTCTATCACGTCGAGTCTGGAGAGGAGCGTTGAATGGGAGTGGGTAGATGGCGTTGGTGCTGTTTGCTGGATCATCCACGCATTGGATCTGTTGGCGATGGGACCGATCTAAGAGATACGGCACTCGTGAGGCGTCTCCGTCCAGAGAAGGTATCGCCAGGCGCGTCGTATTGCTATTACCGATGCGTCTCCCACGTCTTCCAAAGTAACAATGCTGGTGCGGGTGTAGATGAAAGGAATTGGGTTGGCTTGGATTGCCTAATTTCAGTGGTGCTGAGGCGAAGTTGTTAGACCTATTTAGCTGAACGTGGCCAACAACAGAATGGAAGGTATGGGATGGGACAGGTTCCCTGGGTAGGTACAAGTAGGAAGGAGGGGGGAGGAAGGTCTAGGTCGAGTACGTGTAGGTAGAGATAGGAGGGATAAGTAATAGTATAGGTAGCTAGATACATGCAAGTACCTACATATAGGTAGGCAGGTAGTTGAAGAAGGAGGTTGACATTTTTCACCAAGTTTTGGGTCAGGTGCACTCCTCTTTTGTTGTATCTTTGTACCTAGGAAACTACTATGTAGAAGGCAGGCACGCAGTTCATGTGTGCCTACCTACAGAGTACCTAAAAGGTGGTATTATCTGCTTCGCCTTAGGCACCCGTCTTGCATGCAGAGTGAAGCTATTCTTGTTTCCTATCTAGGCACCTACCACTGTAAAACGTGGAACTGCTTTATAGCTGCACACACACAAAGTATTTCATCAAACGCAATCCATAGTATCGTCTAACATCTTAGCGCACGTTCGCTCTCTAACAGCTTCCCGTACAAGGCCGGCTGACCAGTAGGACATAACTCAGATGTGTGTATGACAGTAGTACGGGTCTATATACAGATGCGCATACACAGCCAACCCTCATCTCAGCCTGTCTTTCCCACCTCTACGCCAGCCACGTCATCACCAGGCTCTGGAGCTGGTTAGCTATGATAGAATTGTCCATGTTGCTACCAGGTTAGATCAAAGGCCACGGGGCAAATAAGTATATGCCAATCGCTAGCTTTCTTCGAACTTGCTGTACTCACGGCACATCTGGGACTTGTCCCCTTAGGACGCGCCTCCCGAGCCGGGAGAAGCCGAGCAGCTTTTCAAATCCCTTGGCTTTGAAGCCGTTTCAATTCGCACTCGGCTGCGGATTTCTGACTCAATCCTAGTTCCAGAAGAGGCGGGATCGAGACTATGTCATGACTGAAGTCGGACAGAATCCTCTACAGCAGTTAGCAGCTCGCAGTGCACACCAGACTGAGCTGTCCAAGTTATGATCCTGCACCATCTGTTCGACGAGAAATGATGCTCACATAAAACACTATAAATAGATGTCGGAAGAAGGCACTTGCTCTGTCATATGCCATATGAGAAGCTATTGAGCACTGGTCAGTTTCGGGTTCATCTCCATAGTGAAGTGGACAATGTGAGTAGGCTCACGTATATGGGGTGCTCACCTTGCCCTTGCACTCGGAGATAGGCTATCCCTACACTTCCCACCTAGCACAATATACATATCATTTCGCATGGGGGATCAAGTGATCAAGAGGAAATAGAATGTAATTGAATGCTATAACTGAGGAGAGAGTCTAATTACTGCCGCCCTTTTCTTTTTTTTTCTTTTTTCTTTTCTAGGTGTTTGCTCACCCCTTTTATCTATCTAGCGACCCGGTGGCAAGTGTCTCCTTTCAGCCACACAATCCATCCACTCCACTTCAATAGGGGACTAGAAATATTGAATCTTTATTTTAGAGACAACGCCTTCAATCAGGTCCTGTAGTACCTACATATATACTGCCTCAAGGTTATGCCTTTAGAAGCAAAAGCAGGGTTAGATGCATTGCTTGTTCTTTGCCGAGTTAGTACCTAGCTGGTGCATCCTTCGGCCCAGGTAGCATCCGAAATCATACGGTCCCTCCAACTTAGAACCTCAGGTATGTAAGCTGACATGATTGTATTTAATTAATGGATTTTCTCCCCCCATCATATATACATCGATAGCACCTTCATTCTACACAGGAACCTCATCGGTACCATATTCTGTTTTCTATTATAGTGTCCAAATGAAATGGCGTCGAAAGCATTCTTTGATCCCCTCGTTCTCCTACGCATTGCGCCCGTGGTCACGTCTACTCTAGCCATGCGCTTCTCGCACGACCAGTATCTTTTCCTCGACAACTTCTTGGCGCCAGAGCATCGCGCGAAAGCGAACGAGATCGTGCCATCGTACTTCACCACCTTTTTCATGAAGGGCATTTGGGACATTGGCATCCTCTACACGCTAACGCCTGCTACCGGCATTAGCAACTTCTACGCTAGGCCAAACGGCGCGTGGAAATGGTATGCCGCTGGCACCGCTCTTGCGGTTTTCCACCTGGCCTTCGCGCCCTTCGTCAGTACGTCACCGCCTCCTGCTCAAGCTAAGAAGTTACTGACATGGCTCCCGTCCGTAGTGTACAAGGTGAAGGGTCTCTCTGACGATGAACCGAAGGGCCAGGGAAACAAGCTACTCCGCCAATGGCTTGATGTTCACATTCTCAGATCTTGGGTGGCCGACGTCCCCGCCTGGGCCTGCTTCGTTATAGGTTGCCTGAAATCCCTGCAGCCGTTGTAAAGAAGTAGGTTGGTGATGAAGACGTGAAATACCCCTACGGGTACTTACGTACTGCGAGGATGCATGGGGACGCATCGCAGCCGAGTAAACTTGAAAAGAAAAGGAAAAAAAGTACTGTTTAGTAGGACTAACGTTCGATCCCCATTTCCTGTAACACTAGCAAATCTCGCGTTGACATCGGGGAATGTAATACTATGTTCGTGGCTACCTTCAACCCCGACAGCGGAGGCCACACCACAAAGACGCCAACGGTCGACGGTCGAACTTGTCGTAGCCAAATGCCTATTCGGGTCGCCTCTCTGGAGCTAGGAAGGGCCACCGTCTTTACAGCGCACATTAGAGGAGCATTGCATATCGTCTTCGATAGCTATAACTCGGCCTCTCGAGGTTGGACTCTAAGAAGATGACCATCGTCAATACAACCATCTCCCACGATTATAGACTCAATTCTCGTAGCCATCCGCATTGATTGTTCTCCATCAACTATACGATACATATTCTCGACATGCAATTCATTGGCTGTTGTATTGGCTCTGTCCACTGGTCACTGGTTCCATCGCCAACCGCTACGACCCCTCTCTCGTCCGTATCACAGGAAAGACCAATTCGTCCATGGGCGGTAAACCCCTCATGACAAAGTGGCCACCTCACACTCAGCATGCTCACCCAAACACAGGCTATACCCAGGCCTGCAACGCCGGCGCAGGACTGAAAGGCCTGTGCTACGTTGAGCAAGCTCCTGACGACAGGTATTTCTCCCAAGTCCACTGCAACTACTCCATCGACGCGAATGGTATTAGATCGGGCATTACCACCTTAAACGTGAATGCCACTGGATCCAACAACATAGAGTTACTACCCTCGGTTGTATGACTGGAGGAGAATCCAGGGAGCAATGTGAACTTGGTCTATATCCCAATTGGCATTAACGGGCCCATTACCTTCTTGTCAGGCGACGATGGCAAATTAGTTCTACATAGCGGGCATTCGGGACGACAGACACTGGGACGAGACGAGGTCCGGATTCGGAGGGCATCAGAATCTGGCGAATTCCCATCTCTACTGGCAGCGGGTTGGCTTTTACTGGTGCTACTCAATTGGCAGGGTGACGTCACTCCCGCCGCAGAACCCATCCTGTCAAGCAGGTGGTCTGCAGCTTGCGGTTTGACACGAACGCAATATCAAGAGTATAATAATATCAACAAGCTGGATGCGCCCGAACAGTATACCCTCGTGACGTTTTGGGAGAGAAGACGAAGCCATGGCCTTTTAGTAGCATTCTCCCTCGACAGTATTCGATTGTCATTACGAAATAGAAAACTCTGAACCTAATATTCGCAGAATTCACTGTCATAGTGCACTTGCAAATAATGACCGCCCAGGATGCAGACCTTTAGATATGCATATATACGACTCCAGCGCCATCGTGAAATAATCAATGAACCTGCTCTCATCACAGCGACCTACCGTCACCATCACGCCACATGATCGCCGTAGACAGTCTCTCCCATTGGCCGCAGACACACGCAAGGGAGATACACGTATGCCGCTGTATCACCGTAACAGCACATCCGCACCCGATCACAAATCTCGTTCCCAAGCCGTGTAATCCGTCTATATTAATATCCACGCTCGAATGCTCATGGATTTCTGGGACCAACCCGGGGTTTGAATCTCTTCGGCCGAGGGTGTTACAAGTCATGGGACACGGCGCAGTTTCTTTGACATCTTGAGATCGACTCGGACCCTGGCACTGGTGAGCTTGTGAACTGACAGGTAACGGCGAAAAAGAGCTCGGGATTCTGTCCCAAGAAACTTATAATCTCACCTCTTGGTTAACTAGTTGCTCGAGGGAAGGTGCGTTAAGCGTTGTTTGGCGATGATAGGAGGCGAGGACCGTTATTCAGTCGGGTATTCGCGAACAGCGATGAGCTCAATATTCTCTCGGTGGGCACAATACACCCTAGTTCGCACGCCCGCGCGGACACAGTCTGAGTGGTCATCGAAATGCTGAATGAGCGTCGCAATACTACTCATGGAGAAGAATATCCTACAAAATTTGGCTATAGTTCTCCCCGAGGTCGAATGCTCGAAATGGTGCATGATGGTAGATTTCCAAAGTCGATTGGGACACCTACGGTTTTGCCTTGGATGCGCGCAACGCAGGTGAGTCTACACTGTCAAGGACACTGCTAAAAGCTGCATTAAGAGCTGCACTCCGAGACGGCAGGCTTTGTAGATGGCAATTAATTTTTCATCTTCTCGGTTGTTGCCAGCTATAGGGCATGCGACCGGTTGGATCATCATAGAGATTTGATCAGGCTGTAACAAGAACCGGGGGAAGTCTGAGACCAGGTGGAACCCTGGGTAGGCAGACAATGGCGTTCGGTAGCGATGACCATCAACTATTCCACTAGGCGGAGTGATATGGAGGATCTCTGCCTCTCTGCTTTTAGGAGTTTCTCGATGGTTTACCGGGGTATGAGGGCGATGCGGGAGAGAAAATTCGAAGGAATATAATTACGTGAGATCCAAGACTGTTTCTAAAGGCTCAGGTCTGGACAAGTGTTACACTCTAGTGTGCTTGGGCTGAATACAGAGTCCCTTGAATCAATCACTCCAATGCAAAAGAGGTTGCTCTACGTATTGTGTTCAGCAAATAGAGTAAGTACGGCACACACATTACCTATCAAGGCCCTTCTCAAGCTCCGACGCCAGTGTTCTTCTCACTAGTTCAATGTTGTACAACTTCATCGAATCGAATCCTCTCGTCATCTGTTGCTCACTAGGAATAAAGCAGTCTGTTTCTAGGCCGTAGAGTACCTCTCCCTCCCCAGTCCGATTGTTAATCCCCTCGCAGCCCGCCTTTGCTACTACCCCAGGTTTTGTTGAAAATGTGTACCGATTCTATTGTTTGTGTAATTTGCGTGCAGTTGTGTCGCATCGCATCGCATTGCATCGCGTTTTGTTGTGTTTTGTTGTGTTTTGTTGTGTCATGTTCACATTGCTAAACATTTTCATGCCGTGCAATTCAGAACCAGGACAGGAGAACAAAGATTACGGTGTTTTTGTATCTTGTGGTTGCTTCGAAGGGTCACGAAGGTATAGAATGGGAAACCTATTGTCTGGATGGCGAACAACAACTGAGTTCAATGCCTTCTGCATATCCTCCGGGTTGCCCAGGTACACTCTCTCCATATTTGAGTTGTCGAATATAAACTCGGCAGGTTTTCCCAGGAGAAGACTGCATGTTTCCGGGTCAGCTATATCCGTTGAATAAGAAGATGTAACAGGCGTAAGGGAATACCATTGGGGGTTTTCGTAGTATTGTGAGGATGATAAGAAGAAGCGCACCTGCAATGATAAACAAAGTAATTCTCGCCACGATGGCCTAGACGGTCGACAGTCTTGATGTTTAGTCTGATCATTCTGCAGCGATCATCGATTTGAACTGAAGCCTCACGCCACAGCTCCATCACCATGGCAGCACTGCCTTCTTCCTTTGCCGCTGTACTCATTGTGACTAGATGGGTGTTTTGTGCAAGAAAACGCTGGTGGTAGTGCTTTCGGACCGGGGCAGTGATTGATGAGATGTCTGTTGATGATGACAGAACAGAAGGCAAGGTCATAAAATGGTGAATGGCTGTAGAAAAAAGATGGAATGTTGTCCGAAGATGAGCATATTTGGAGAAAAAAAGCATTGTGGAATACATAGGTACATAATTTTCGAGATACACGAGGCAAACTTGGGACTGCCTGAATAACAGTTTCTGTGGGTGTTTGTTATTGTTACAATGGGCGACGGGATCGTGCGCTCCCACAACCATTGTGGATTTTGTGCAATTGTAACATTTTATTATGCACAGAAATTATTTTTCCTCACGATGCTCGCTCTTGCCTAAACGTGAGGTCAGGAGAGGTTGAGCAACTTCACATGTACCAAGACTGTATATGAAGCTATCTCAGGTATAATTTTCAAGTGCAGGGAGCCCTAGAGCGGGATTTCGGTTAGGAGGACTATGTTGCACAGTAGTATTGGATGATAGGAATACAACTAATAGATACTGCACGACATGGTAAAGTAAATCTGTTTGTGAGTGTGTTCGAGTTAGCAACGTGCCTGAATTTAGGGCACGGTTTGGACAAAGGATAATGTCTCCAGACGGATATTCAAAAATCAAGGATTCCATGGCTCAATCCTCTAGACTTATCTTTCGTCCTACTCCTAGAACTTCTCAAAACCCTGGGCTAGGACCATGTGCTAACTCAATACACACACAATCGCAGCCCCTCGGTCGCCTCAAGCCCTAGCCAGCCTCATTTTATATCTCACTAACATCTAGCTCAAGTGCATTGAGGAGGGAGACTATCTTCTATACACTATATCTTCATCAGCTTCAACTCCATCCCATCATTACCAATGGACTTACACCCTCACTCATCAGATCAGGGTAAGCAGATTATATGGCTAATTATAAGCCCAAGTAACGCTTTAGGTTTCCTCATAAGGTACTCGACTTCTGACTTCTTAGATCTTCCTTCAATCTCTACCGGAAACGCTCACTGCTAGCCCTCGGGTACACTGGTCTCGGGCTCGAAGACCTTAAGAGCGGCAAATACTGTGAAGGGGCGACTACCATCCTTAACGCCGTACGAGATGCACCCGAGCAGCAAAGAGCTTCCACAAGAATGCCCCAAGGTCCCGAACTGCAGTAGTCACTTCCTCCGTTATCCTAAACAGGCGAGCTCTCTCCATGAATGGCGAGAAGCTTTAAAATGGGAGGGTGACACCTTGCACGGTGGCCTGTCTCACTTAGCTCTGAAGTAACAGCCTCCTCGATCTTCGCCGCTTGGAGTTATTTATATGAATATGGAATAATAGCGTGCTATATAAAAGATAATCAGCACGCGTAAACCTTCCCGGAGTCCGAGCTGCATCTGCTATGTTTGCCGAACCTAGATGCAATTTTCCTGCTAATTACCCTTTTCTGCCTACATATACTTACCTATCTACTCTGCACACACCCTTGCATGTGCAATGACAGGTGGCTGGCTAACTTGCACCCTGCATCTCTAAATTTTAGATGCCGAAAATGGCCCTTTCCACCTTCGGATTGGTTGAAATTAAGGAGCAGGTTCATAGACTTATCTGTTTTCTTTCATCCTTCGGCACTTTTCATCGTCTAAGTACAAAGTTTGCACCCCAAGAGGGGTTTGTAGGACCAGCTAGTATCACGTTGTTGGATTGTCAATCAATCAAATTATTGAATCTGAAGACGAATACTGATATGGCACATGTGTAGATAAATCCAGCTAAGGTCAGGCTACAGAAGTACAATATCACTAGATCCTTTCTATGATATTAATAGCATACTAATCATGCAAATTACCTTATTTGGTAACCTACAATGGCAAACTAAACGAACTGTCAACGGCATAAAGCGCTTTTAACAAAGCCAGTGAGTGAGCAGAGGCAAGAAAGTGATCAAACAGGAAGATACATAGGCTTATGGTCGATGATAGACTGTACTAACCTCCAGTATCGGCCTATGCTCTAATCCTCGTTCAAGACGGCATATATCATCGATGTGCTCCAACTCGTGGACATATATATCCTTACATTGGATTCACCTTGGGCACCGAACTTGGTGATAAAACTCCATCTGGGATTAGGTGTGGAGACAAATTGTGTTACGATTCAATATTCCGCGACTATCTAAAGTCAAATAAATTCTCGAGACTGCTAAGTAGATCGTGTCCACTGAGCTAACCTTACACACACTGGGAAATCGGTACTGATAGTTAGCTGAATGGAACTTGCGGTGCACGTATCGTGAAACCACGGGACAGGCTGAGCTAATGAGCCAATGCCCGGACTTGCTTCAACATACGCGCGGGTTAGTTTGATGCTTACATGAATGGAGTCGTGAGCCTCAAATAGGCCACCAATAGTAGAAATTGAAACGGTTAATGAATATAAGTACGAAGTTCATGTATCATTAGCCCTGGCTGCTTCGGCGATCTATCTAGACTACGCGATGGCGATTTCGAGAAACTAACAGCAAGTTGTGATTTCGATCGCGAAAAAATGCGTCTGTCTCGCCGACAAGGCTTATGCACAAAATTATAAAACCCCTCTCAAATTTCATGAATGGTGTTTCCCTCGCAATTCCCCTATTTCCATCACCCTGGGACAATTTGTAGGACAGAACTGGACCCATTCGAGGGGATGACAATTTTTTGCTCTTGCAGCATTGTGCCATTAAATACCAAGAAACCAACGAACAGTTTTGCACTCGATGTGGCAATTCAACCTTCTTACCAAGCAAGAGTGCCAGGTAGGACTAGTACACAGATGTGAGACAAGCCCAAGTAATTTCAAAATTTACAGGCTAATAGATATTGCGGCATTGGTCCTTTCCCTCGTGTCGTTGGAACACCAGTTATACTCGGCTTGACTCTGTCATGTCAAGGCATGAGGTTTATGTCGCAGCCGCTAATGAAAGCAGGGCAGATTTTATACCGGGAGGGGGTGATCGCTGTACAAACGGGTCGGAGTCGCCTTGACGAGAGCTCGAAACCGCGAAGACTGAGGTTATGTGGCAACGCATATATAGACAAAAGCTGGCATCAAGTTGGCTTCAACTTGCCAGGCAGCTTAGTTCTGGCTTGTGCAGGCAGCCGGAATCATCATGATCCTACACAAGCTAGTTCTAGACGTCATCAACGGGCTTTTCACCGGCGCCCATGCGTTCGTTCCATCTCCTCTTCCCAACTCGCGTCTCATAATGCGGTGCCGACGTCTTGATGTCCATCATAGCATTTTCGGCAGCAGTCCGCGTCTTATTACGATAGCAATCAACTACTTCAGAATTAGCAAGATCTATCTGGAGAAGATGATTAGCGATCAAACTTACGGGCTCGTTGCATAAAGATGGTTCGGCCCGCGAAAGGTCGGCCGTTGAGCCAGGCCATTCGAAAGCCTAAGTCGTTTAATCGAACTTCTTTGGTACGATTGCTGTTTCTCATTCTCGGTATGGCGACTTCGCCTTCAATACCGTTGGCCATGGGGACTTTGACCAGGACACGGTCTCTCGTTCGGTTTGTCCTGGAGCGCCCCATCCGGCCACCATCCACTTCCACATCATGATCACTTAGATCATCTTCGAAAAAACGACTACCAGTTGCGCTTGGTGGGGGATCCTGCATTTCACGAGGGAAGTAGCTGCGTGGAAATACTGCTGATCGCTTACGGAACGAATCGGGAATCTCCTTTGTATCAACCCCTTCTAATTGCACACGCACACGTAGGCGACCACCGCGTCTGTTGTCATCAACAAGGATAAACTTACGCTTCTTAGATTCGGGGATGTCCGGAAATAGGCCCTCTGGATTAACGTCCTCTTCTTCTCGGTTGTGGCGCTTGGCGGCAATCGGACCATGATGAGGGCCGCCAAGGCCGTCATGCATGGGGGCCATGGAGGATCCTGAGGTTGCATGACTAGGGTATTGCTGAGGATACCCGGCAAAGACATGGGATGGCCGGACATCTTCTGCAGATCCCGACCCCGGTCCTCCGGGTGCCTGATGATGGTGATGAGATTCATCCATATATTCTCCATCTCCTATAAGAGACATGGGAATCAGCATAACTTTCTCTCAGTTGCAATGGGGTAGTGTGTTGGATTTAGACATTTCGAGAATCAATGCAATTGCGATTTGGAATGGAAGGGGTCTGTAGTACAAGACTGCGATGATATGTGGATGAGATGATATGTGCGCGAAGTGTGTTTGTGCAGCGGAATGCAGAACGATGCCATGCAGCGTTTGGGCCCGGACAATGACAAACGCGCCAGCAAACCAAGGCGACTAGTTATTGTACAGAAATCGTGCCAGTTTTCCCTATGCTCCCCATCGCGCCAGTGGCTTTCGAAGCCCAATATATAAACATCAGAAGCATCCATCCCGAACAAAAGCCAAGTAGATTATACCGTATAATAACAAGAGGTATCACAACGACGACAATGGTAGTGACTGTAACATCAATGCATCAATCACATCTGGTACATACCGACTTCATCCCCTCCACCTGGCGCACTTCCTTCATGGGCATGATGATGATGCATCTGTGAACTCATACTACTCATTCCGGGCTTCCCTAGGGTTGATGCAGACCCGGGCCCTATACCCCCAGGTGTTGACAGCCCTGTCGGACCGCTGGGACCAGGTATGTGTGTGGAATGAGGAGGTTGAACCGTCTTTCGGTTGTTCATCTTAGCCATACGACGCACACGGCGACTTCGTAGCCTGGGATCCTGATTGCTGTTTCGCCAGCTGTCCACAGCTCGTTGAATCAGACCCCTTTTACCCCGGAGACACGGGTTCAGCTGAGCGAGAGCCCACCCCACTGTATTGCACTCGGTCTCATATTGAAGTCGATTTCCACGATATTGATCCTTCGAACAGCAAGCCCGGGGGTAAACGCAATTTTCTGTCCTGAAATCGGCACCGAGATCATCTGTATTCACAGATTCCACGTCGCAGCGTATCGTGTACTCCATTTTGACCCTGTCGCGCGAATATTCAAATGCGATCCATTGAACCCCATTGTTATCCTGTCTAACAACCAAAGGTGTCGTGGCTGGAATGGGACCGGGCGCGGCGTTGTTATTGATCCCTGGGGTTGAAGAGCTTGTAGGTGTCGACAATTGCCCACCATTCTGGTTGGGTTGAGGAGTTCCCAAGGGACCGGCGCCAGGCCGCTGCAATTGTGGTGTCATCTGAGGTTCTAACTTCGCATGTCTCGGGCTGCCAGTCATCCCTGTCTGAGCATGCTGACTGGCGTGCTGGGGGATCTGATGTTGTGGACCAGTCTGAGACATCATCATGCTAGGCTGCGACGTCATTGACTGATGGGGTTGCTGCGCATGTTGCTGATACGGTGATGGTGCTTGCGGTGGCATCGACGAATACTGCGGTTGTTGTGCGCCATAGTACATCGATTGGTGTTGTAATTGCGATGGAGGTTGTCCGTAAATACTTCGGTGCTCATGGGCTGATGGCGACGCGACGGAGGCTGGGGAGTTCGACTGTGGTGTATGATAAATCGGCGGGTACGGTCGAGGCATCTGAGCTGCAGCCATCATATCGGACGTATCTATAAAAGCGTCAACTCCAAATACTTGCGAAGCCATCTTGAGGCGACGCGACGCGTCGAAGACTCACCTGTGGACGTGTATCCGCTGGTTGTGCCAGGGGTACTATACGGACTTTGATGGGCGTAATATGGGATATCTTGGGTGTGTTGTGCGTTCCCGGAGTGACTCGACGTCTGATAGGGCTGTATGGAATGCGACGAATACGCCGACGGATGCTGGGACTGGGCCGAGGGGGCCTGGTGATGTTGCTGATGAACGATGCTTGAAGGTCGGGTGTGTTGAAGATGTTGGGGAGGCGCCGGACCCTGAGAGTGGGGGTGATGCTGCATAGATGTGACAACCATTAGTTCTGAATTCCCATCGGCCAAAGTCAAATAGTAGTGACAAACATGAAAAGTTAACAAGTTGATCGGGCTGATATCTAAGGTGATTTTGTGGTACTACTGTCAGGGTCTAGGGAACTTCGACCATCCCTGATAATGAGGTGCTGCGGGTAAGGCTTGTGAGTCGACGGGGGGAGCTCTGGGTTATAAAACCAGGGGTCAAGAAGCATATTGTCAGAGGAAGAGATGCAGTACCAGCAAGCGAAAACCAGCTAATTGCTCCTTTGGGAGAGGAGTGGATAGGAACTGGAAGGGGGGCCCGGAAGTCTGGAGATTCCCCGACTAGGTTCACAGACCAAAATTTTTTTTTTTGGCTTCCTTCCTCAGACAGAGAGGATCGAGGAAACTACCAGGTTAAAGAGCGAAGAGTGAACATGAAGTTGCCAAGGGTAACAAAATATTTGCAGTGAGAGTCCAAGGCGCGAGGGTCCTATAATATTTGGGGTGTAAGAAGAAACGGCAGGGAAGAGAACATCAGGTAAGGATACGCCTCGAAAGCAAGTGAGGCTTGATCCACTCGCATTAAGAGAGCTCGGTTAGGTACCAAGAGTGTCCCCAGGCTGAGCAGAAGAAATGATGTAGGACTGTATGAAGGGGCGAGCAGCGCATGCGAAGTTTGCACTAGAGCAAATGTGAAGAGAAATCGAAGATGGAGATTTTCTTCAAGAGGGTGTGAACGGATCAAGGTGTGGGACAATACATGGACGAAAAAGTGACTGGGGGCTTTGGCACCGTAGATGAAGAGGCCAATGACAACGGCGCTGAGAGGACTAAGTAGGAATTGAATACCCAATGAGGCACTCTATTCCGGGCAAGCCAAGACAGCAGGGGGGGGAGCTCGAGGAGGTGCAAGGCGGTGTGTCTACCACAAGTACCTGTACTTCGGCGGAATCCTGGGCGGCGTGGGACCAAGCGTGGCGCGCTTTTGTAGGTACTTTGTTTGGATCCCAGTTGAAAGCAGGTTTAGTCTACAGCACAATGCTGCTGTACGTACTCCGCTAGCCTGTTCTTAGTCGGTCTGGTTACCCATATCCTCGGGGTGGCTCACAGCGTGTCTGAGTATCAAAATAGAACAAACACTGTGGAGGTCGCGATTGATTGCTCCAGGTCTCATGGTTGACTCTACTTGTTGGAGAATCGGGTTCAGTCCCACCGAGTCTCATTTGCGCTTGCATCATCAAGCACAAACGTGTTCTCCCGTTGGTGGTGTTCTTGCTGTTCGGGACTACTCGCTTTGCTTGTTGCAAATGTTTGCAAAATGTGGCTGACTGACTGTGCCCATAAAAGCTGTAGCCGCGATGGAGGATATTCGAGTTCGAACAGTGCTGTCAAAACACCGCACCATAAATTCTAAGCGACAGGCAGATGTGGGAAACAGAGGTCTAAGCACCATGGTGAAGGTGGGAGGTCGCATGATTGATGAGTGTGCTGACGTTGCCAGACCGCATTTGGCATGGGCGCAAACAACAGCACACTCGGAGTGCTGGCTCATTTCGAAGCAGCTTCGGTACGTTGTGAGGATAATTATCCCGAAACGCTCGTCTGCACAGACAATAGAGGACTTGCAAGTGCTGCTGGTGAGTTTCGGTATGTGGATGTGGCTGGTGCTGTCCCGAACGCACGACGACTGGTGATCGCTTTTCGATTGGCACCGTAAACCTGAGCTCGGACAAGCGTTGGTTGTTTCAACGAGCTGATGTGCGTGGTCTGGCGGAATCTGGACGCGGTCGTACTGTGGATGGAGCAGGAGTGGGAGTGGCGGACAGTGCATCTGGGAGTGCCGACCACTGCAAAATGAGTGGTTGGCTGTCGGCCGCCATGCCCCGCCTGCAACTAACGCGAGGTACATATGTATGTACCTAGGTACTCTGTACCGCAGTAGGTCGAGATCAGGGAAAATGAGACTAGATGAGATGGATGGGCGGCCCTGGCCCTGACCAGTCACCAGTCCGCCAGGCTTGAGGTGTTATGGCGACCACGCTAAATAAGCAGCCCACAATCATGCCTTGTTGTTCCAGAAGGGGAGAAATACAGAACACCCCTCCCCAGTAGGACCCAAGCATCGCCCCCCCGGCAATCCTAGGCAACCCCGGTGACCCCCTGGTCGCTGTGAAACACATCGCTCCCCTGCAATTCCCGTTGACGCTGGTCGAGTCTTGACCTGGGCAAGCTTACAACTTCCCTGCGAATTTTCTCGAAGCAGTGTCCGGCCATGAGGTGAATGTGCTTGTTCGGGTGTTTGATAGAGCAAGGGTTTTGCTGGCCTGCAACCCACGGCAGCGCACACTTGAGGCTGAAAAACCGCACCCGTCACCCGTAGCCATGCAGATAGGCCTCAGCTCTAATCCGCTTGGCAGAGTCCACCCCTGAATGGAGGATGGTCATCGGCAATGGGAAGAAAAAGAATCCAAGTTCGAAAGCAATGCAATCATATATACAGCAACAGCGCTGAAATAGAAGAATATAAACTCACAGGATCGCTATGATGTTCCTCCTTCACATAGGGGCTCGGGGCCTGCCGGTGTTGTGCCATCTTCATAATCATTGCCGTTCGATCTCGGCGCGTTTTCTGAAGAACAACATTAGCTACCCAGCTATACAGCCATGATCCATGATTCGTAAAGCCATTCTCCACATTGGTTCGCGTAGGGGTGACCGTTGACTGCCACAGCCACCCATCGCGAAAAGCTGTCGCGAACACGCGCGACCTTCAACACAGACAAGGATGACCATGGCAATGGGAGGGGGGACTTGGTCTAAAATCCGCGTGGTATGCTTTCCAAGGGATAATGTTTCAGGGAAGGAAAATAGAGTTCGGAACATTCCTAACTATAAAGTTGACACTTACCGTCAATAAATAAATAAATAAAAAGATTCTCGACTGGTTGCGCGCAATGAGAGCAACGCTGGGTCAACCGATGTTTACGATGAAGCTACAGGAAACGATAAACAGAAACCACGACAGCTATCATGAAGAAAGGATTAGATATACAACCATCAGCAACGAAATGCACGCGACAGTGCCAGTGACCAGGATATGGAGTGGGAAAATGATTATAAATAGAAGTGGGTCTCGATAACGTGAAGAGAAATTAAACGCAAGGGCTAAAAAAAAGAGACAGACAGAGAGAGAGCACAAAATATCTTCGCATGAATTCACTCATGCGAGTACCTTTTCAGCTGAGAGCTGCCGAAATTGCATTGCGATTGGCGCCAATCTGGAGTGCCTCTAGCGGGTCGCAACAAGGCAGCGACAAAATCGAATAATAAGAGAAGACAACCGCCATTGTGTACTGGCGAACAGAAAGAGACATACAAGGAGACGTAGAAACAGGACTAAGACTTGATACGTACCTTAGAAATTTAGGCACAGGCGCTCGACTTCCGTTTGGTATGGTATGCAATACAATAGGTAATCGTGTCCTAGCTAATAGCGGTCTGCGTATTGCTTCACGGGAGCTGCACAACGGTTGCACGTTGTGAGCTGCTTGTCGCATGTGCTGGGGTGACAAATCCGAGTGGGGGGAACGAAGGAGGGACCGTATTTGCGGGACCCGAGTCTTCCTCGTGGCCCGGATTGTGCTGCTGAAGTAGACCCGTCTCAAAAAGGTGGTACCTGTTCTGTGCTAGGACACCTCTCGTCTCAGAGCGTCCAAGGGGGGTTTTATTTTTTATTTTTTTTAGAGCTATTGTTTTGCTCGTAGTATGCAGGCGATGTCTCGTGGCTCGGGCCAGGGTTCGCGATCAAATCTAGCTACCTATCAGTCCATGCGATTTGAAGGAAACAGCGGAGTTTTCCACGAGGTCGTCGATAATAGTGTAAATAAGGAGCTGTATTGCGCAAAAGCTGCACGTCCAGAATGGGCTGGGAAAGCCAGGGCGGTCGCCAGGGTATGGACCAGAACCTGGACCTGGCTGGACCTGATGGAGGCAAGTAAGGGTTTGCGTGATGGGTGGGTATTGTTTAGCCAACAGAACAGGCACTAGGCCAGTCTCGGGATATTATGCACCTGGTTAACACCACTCCCGCCCGCGCCTACTATATACTGGGCTGGGCTAGACTGTAGCGTTCAGTGGATGCAGGGGTGGCTGGATAGGAAGGGAAAACAGATGCGCTGTAATGGCTTATCATTCAGTAATTTTAAAAGAAAAAAAAATTAAAAGAAAAATTGAAGGCCTGGAAACAGATAGACAACACTATCACTTGAGATGATGTTCTGGGCAGTCTCCGAAGCTGTGAGAAGATGAAGATAGGTGAGGCGTAGAGGGGATGCCTCAATCATAGATACGAGAGAGAATATGAAGGCGTGGCAGACAGGGTCGTTCAAGTAGATCATTGCAAGGGAACCTCTGAACAAAGGTACCGGCGGTATAGATAGGTATACACGTGGCTCGAGGAATCACACCTCTGCCACAGAGACCGGTCTGGTGGTAATGTGGAAATGAGATGGTCGTACCTCGGTTTTTACGTCTTGCGACAGCGCTCTGAACAAGATTGACTCGTTGCCAATCAAAACGAGCCGGATCGTATACTCTAAACCTCTACTACACATCATCATCTGTCAGCTCAACATTTATCGTCATGTACAACCCGTCCAGAATAGAAACGTTCACGCAACTTACAACTACGTCAAGGTTTTTGACTAGGCGCGTATCGAGATGAAAACAGCTTGCCGACTGCCTTGCTTCTGTTCGGTGTGACGCCAATATAGAAAGGTCCCGAGTTAGCTACGAGCGAGAGTGGTCGTAACGCAGAATGCCTTGCAGGTTGCTTATGTGGAGATGATATCCTGCAAACGGGAGGTGAGGATGACGGATATCGGGATAAGATCCAGAATCTATTGGGTCCAACGTCCCTGTGTGTGATCTAGCTTTTCAGATATGTACGTGCGTACCCGTGTATTGGTAGTGCGAATGGTACTGGATGCGGGTCGCCAATTATCACGGTCTTACTTGGTATGTTGACTTCGCTCGGCATGAGTCGAGCTGAACTACCTCTTCAACGAAGTGTGTAGAGCTGGCGAAAGGCGCAAAATCGGATAGTCGGGATAGGGACGACAAGGTATCAAGTAGAAAAAGAGCAACATCTAACGGAAATCATCAGTTCAGTAATTGTCGTTATCAGCAGAGCAACTACAGTCAATAGAAGTGAGCAGTGCTGCATCCAAGCCGTTTAGATATCACCGCCATGTGAGTTGCTTCATTGCAGCAATGCGCCATGCGATTTAGCGTAGGGATGGGACGAATATCCGGCCCCTGTTTCTCTTGGCCGAGGTACCTAGTCGCCTGCCATGCAGTAGGAGGTATTCTTAGGAGCGCCGTAACGCAAGTAGTGCTGTTGGGCCCAGGTCTCATGCATGATACAAGGGCATGGGGCAGTGCCTAGGGCAGTTTCCCCTGTCTCAACAGGGGAGGTCCATCTTACGGTAGAGAGGAGCTGCGAAAGCGTGCAAGAGCTTGAGAATGAAACACACAAGTGCCATTAAAGAAAAGAAAAGAAAATGAATATAGTAAATCTCATCGCTTACAAACTTCTCGCAATGGTTGTGGAGAAAATGCAGAACGCAATGACAAAAGACGTTGATCGGAATTGGCAAGCTCAGGCAGATCCGAGAAGAGACGAGAGTCGAAACAGGATAATCGTGGTAGGGTGGTCTGGGAGAAAATATGGTAGAAGACGGTTAATCTGCATCTCCTTTCAATTAGTTCACCGCGACCAGAGATAAAAAGGACACCGGGCCACGATGAGGGCGACGAAGCGAGTTAGTTGCGCACGGAAAGAAGGATTCCATTCATATCGATCTGAGGCGATACGAAACAAATGGCGCCGTGTTGTTCTGCAAGGGCCTTTGGGTTCTCTGCAGGCTGATTTGACTGGGAAAGCGTTTTGGTAGGTCGAAGAGGTTATGGCGTACACGCAGTTGCACTCTCTCAGAGCGCACACAACACACACAGACCAATGGCGAAGCGAGCGACGACAGTTTCCCGTCTGGCTTGGGGTATGCCGTGCGCAGAAATAACACGCCAGCCAGCATTGCGTTTCGTACAACATCGGAAAGTAAATGAAGCTTAACTAAAAGAAATAAAACGACGGGAACAAGAAAAAAAAGATTGGGGAATACCTGAGCGGTTACCAGTTGAGGACAACAACAGCTGATCCTGTCTTTTCTTCTTCTTTTTCTTCTTCTCCTTCTTCCTCTTCGAAGTACTTTCAGGACGCGAGGGGGGAAGATAGAAATTTGACGATGAGATGAATATCGGGGGCAAGTTGAAGTTTTACTCGGACGGCGGCACTATTTAACTGGTGACGCGGAGGCTCGAGAGATATCTCTATCTTTATCATCAGGGCGATCGATAATGTCGAGCTTTCGGGTTGTGTTCAAGTTTGGCTGTTTCGCCAAATGTAACCTGGGTTGAAACACTCACGGCACAAGACAGGGAAAGTGGCGAAGAGTGCCGTAGGAGATACGTCCGGTGGAAAATGGCAGCGGCTGTCGGTCGCGTAATCTATTTCGGCTGGCTCACAAGTGTCTTGCGAGCATGCTGTAGTGATGCCGTAGTGATGAGATTTGCGAGTGAAGTCGATCTTGTCGAGGAAGTTGAATGTCTCAAATGATGTATGTTGGAGGGTTTGATATCAAGGTACGTACCAAGCAGACGAAGCGCGCCTTTTTCAACGGTTTTTACCAGGATGATGAGGTTGGCACAAGGGGGTTTGCAGGAACGTCTAGGAAGAGAGTGGAGTGGAGTGGTTCTTGGGCGAACCACGCTACTGTATCTAGTGTACCTAGGTTAGTTAGTATGTAAGCTTAGATGGGTGACAGATCGTTGACGGGAACGGACGATGGACTGAAGAACTCGCGTCGGGAGTAAGGACCCAGTCGCCTGTCCCATCCAATGCAGGTTTACTCTACCTACATAGCATACTATAGCATGGCAGTGCACACCATTTCCACGATACTCAGGTACATTAAGTGCGCGACCTTAAGTGCGCGACCTACCTAGGTACTTACATAGCCAAGGGACAGGGGCAACTGCACTGGAGTGCCTACCTTAGTGGAGGTGTAGTGTAGCTCGGGACAGGGGGCTCGTTTTGGACCAGAGACGGCTGTTTCCTTGTGGTGGAATATATACATACACTACGGTACCACAGGGGTGCCGACTCGTTCTGGCTACACTACTACTAGGTAGTATATGATGTGTACATGCTACACTACCTCTGCTATACCTATACCTACTATGTATACATATACTCCTGTACATACATGTACACTACATGAACTGAGATGCAAATCTGACAAGGTGCAGACAGTGGGGGGGATGGAGAACGGGGAATAAAAGGAGAAGATAAGGTACATTTACTATCTAAGGTACTGTGCACTACATACTTGTGGTAGAATAGAGGATAGACAACATGTATTTTGCGAATGCGGTTGCAAGGCAGTGTTCACGCCTTAGGGAATACAGCGCTACCGATGATGGACAGTCGAGCTAGAGATAATACACTACAAGAATAAGGGTCAGAATGATGCAGTACCTGGTAGTGTGGTAGGTATATGAAAAATTAAAAATGATAGCCGCAGAACTCGACAGACTGTCCAGCAATTACACCGT
Source organism: Ustulina deusta (assembly GCA_023159155.1). NCBI lineage: Eukaryota > Fungi > Ascomycota > Sordariomycetes > Xylariales > Xylariaceae > Ustulina > Ustulina deusta. The sequence continues at coordinate 622,218 of JAJNNX010000023.1, read as the reverse complement.
GTGTGAGGAGGTTGAAGTCGATACTGTATAAGCAGTTCGGCCGATACCATACCCGATAAGGTAATACATGGCAATATCGAGTGCTCCCACGCAATAAAATCGGGCTTACACGGCATTCCTGATACACTTGGGTACGCTAAGATAATGTACCTCATATTCTGCTTAGCTATAAGTAGCAACAGCGACTGCTCCGGCTTGAGCGGAAGTAGCCCGTGTGGACAACAGAGGTAGGCCGGTTGTTGGTTGGTTATAAACTCTACCACTATGGTACTACTATTAAAGACTCACCGCATACTAATGCAGCGTAGTCTAGATGTGTGTAAGTAGATTGGAAATGCTATATTTTGAACATTTAAATGTACATTTCTTAGTGCTTTGCACTTATACTAGAAATATAGTGTTGTTAATAACTTAATTGCGTAAATCTTTACTCTTGTTTTTTATATGTGTAGTACGGCTTTACTATATAAAATAGTATTATTTACCAAACAGCAATACTATAGACACTACTATTGTCTTTGTCTCTAAGCCCTGTTGTGCTTGTAGTGTGCAATGGGTAGTGTAAATAAGTTGCGTGTCATCTCAATCGCCACCTGCAGGCTATGCTCGGGAGGATAGTGTATACATATAGCTCGACAAAGGGCTAGAAGGTTGCAATACGAGATATTCCATCGTACATGTAATGTAAACAGATATGTGTCACTACAGTCAAGTGTTACAGACGAAGAAAAAAACTCTACATTTGTTCTGATGCTGCCACTTGGTAATACTGCCTGCCCAGTGGTGTTCAAGCATCGCATTGATGTACCCACATTTAGAGGTAGGTATACAAGTACGTACATATGTACCTGATGGCCCCCAGCCGTGATTAAGCCGTGATTAGCTTGTAGTGTACCTACACTACAGCAGCCGACGACCACTACCATGTCGTGTAGGATGTCTAGAACCGCGACTATGCACTGGTGCTTCATTACCGACACTACAGAATGTTGACTAGCTCGACAGAGCGGCCGGGTTGTAATCAGAGCCACGTGAAGATGTCGTGATACGGCTGCCAGGGCGGTTGAGGAAGCGAAAATCCGACAGGGAAAATGTCAACCTTTCTTCAGGGGCAACCTCGGCACCCTGGAGACCACGAGTGGCGGACTGGCCGCTGACCAGGCTAAATATGGGGATCCCTTCGCTAGTACTGGCAATACCACTCTGCCTGGGATATTGCTGCATTCGAACCATTCAAACCAGGTCTGCGACCTACCTAGTGAGATCCAGCACCTTGGGCTGGGACGTCAGCTTCAGCTCTACCCCTGCTGGATAGGTTCGAGTGGAGCGCCGTGTATACTAGGGATCCAAGTACTACACTACCTAGTAGACATATACTTCTCAACCGTGAGAGCTCCGGGTATAACGGACCTAGTAGGTATGCTTCAAAATGGTGCGCACTTCTCTGGGCACTCGCAACACTACCAGGTAGGTATATCTACACGTACACTACGCGGGGGCAGACACAGAGAATCTGCCGAATTGTCGCCTCATTCAGAACAAAGGTTCTCGACAAAATGTATTCGGATAATGTAGGGTATTTGCCCCAGGCATCCTTCATGGACGCGTTGTAGCAGCCAATTCCGTTACCTGCTCAACCACTTACAATGGCAGATAACGGAAGAAGATGAAATTAGCTCAAGCATCTATTCAATTTGCAATCAAATAGTAGCAATATAGAGCAAGAATCCGTTTACAGTCACTTGTTACCGCTCATTTCGTAGGATACATGCCGAGTAACAAACTCCTCGATATACACACAAATCGTGATCGACTCCCCTCGAAATGGTTACTCGGTTCATTTCAGACCACTGCTGCTACCGGACACTACGCCACTGTAGGCAAGCGAGGAACGTGCGGGAGAAGAAGCCTAGTGCAGCCATAGTGTCAGCAGTAGCAGGAAGGATTCCCATCTTTCCCTATACGAGTAGGGATAGGGTACAGGCAAATTAGATGACGAGGTGAACGGCTCGGTAAGCTCCGGGCAGTCGGACTGAAGCCGTAGTAGTGTAGGTAGAATATCTATTACCTACTAGTACTTTACATGTCGGTGTCACTCCAATCTAACAATACGCGCGTGAGCGCAGGTGATTGGAACTCTAGCAAGCCGAAGTTCGCTCCGTCTAAAATTAGTCACATTGGAACACCCTTACTGTACACGTGTAGTTTGGTTGCTGATTTGGGGAGAGCATGTCTGGCGTAGTATAGCGTAGCGTAAGGACACAGTCGACGACGTATGCCGACTCATACATAGAGTACACCACCTTCCTGGTCAGGCTAATCCTCCATGTACTCCAGTGTAATGTGTGTTGCTAGCCTCCTCATTACTGACACAATTGGTGCGCGCTCTCTCCGGCCCTCGGGCCTATGACCCATTCTAGACGTCTCAAAACTGCCCATCGACATTCAAAATAGCCAAACCTTGGGCGATCCCAAGCTACACGTTTATATAGTGTAAGTCTACATCTAGTAGTCTAGGTATTCAGTTAAATTCACACGTAGTACATACTTGTGGCTATGTGTTCAGGAGGGTGAGTATTGCAATATTAGCAACTAGTGTAAGTCCGCGCCGTAAAGATGGGACCCAGGTAAAAACCATCACGGGGGTCAAAAGTAGGCAGACACTACCGTATCCATTTCCCCAAGATTCGGACAAGCCTTGTCTCTTTGATCATCAAGCCGCGGCTGGGCTCCCTCGTCTGCGCAAAGTACCCAACCTAGTATCTCACTTCGACATGACTACCTACAACTGCGAGTGTCGCATAAGATCCCTTCTAATGTCGACGAGTACGCGAAGGGAGCAAGTTGCTTAGAGATTTCATCAGAAAGTGCAGCGGTTCCGCATGCATTTATTGGAAGATTCCAATCGCACCGGGTCCTATACTACCTACGACGCTACACTAGCGTAGACTTCCGGGATTCTGCGAAGCGACAATAACATCACCATGCTGTTCGTGCTTTGGATGGTCATCCCAGACTTTCGGGACGAGCCTTCGACGGGAGTTGCATCGAAGCCTCCTCCACAACGTCACAATTCGCCAATGGCTCAACCTTGCCATCACAGGCTGGGCAGCTGGCCAGACAGGGGACACGGCACTACTGTACGGCAAAAAAGTATGTAGTGGAGTGGCTAATCGTTTGGGGGAGCCCAGTACCGACACACCTCGCCTGGAACTGACTCTTGGGTTGGTGAGCTCATCCAGGGATCATCACGAGTAGGTGGTCCTGGTCCACACCGAATGGCGTGAACAGTACCGATAACTAACGTAGCAAGCTTCTCAGAATTCGCGTGGCAGTCACCAGCACTCGCAAAGCTTGGCCACTCCTCGACTTCACTCCCCCAAACTGCCCATAGCGTACACTATTTCCCTTGGAAAGCTCTCGGCGTCGGCCATCTGCCGGAACCTGATTCCCGGCTTGGTGATACGTTTCAAATTGTATGACTGCATCCTTCGCGTAGGGGATACAAAGAATCACCAGCCTCCCTTTTCTACCAGTAAAGACACGACGACGCGTCCTATACTGCACAGTAAATATAGGTGCTCAAACCCTCCCTTTTGTGCCTCGTACTGGGTCGAGATGTATTTGTACATGTATACTCGCATGTGAGCCAACGCTGAGCTCCACACAACCCTGGTGAGGGACAGGGGGGAAGAAAACTTTGGAGAATCCTTGTCAGCCTGGGCAGTGACGGCACATGTACCTAGTGTGAAGCTGCTCTACCCTTGCTGGTACTGTCGCATACTGCGGAAAGTAGGTGAGCTGCAAGTACCTATGGGACGATAACAATGACTGCAACATCTATTCTCGATTCGACAGACGACGCAAGATCCCGAAGTCGCAAAATTCACACTTACGCACCCACCGACATTCTGACAAATCGCGGGAAGGAAGTGAGAGGTAGCTTGGCCACCTCGGTACTATAAAACCGCATTTTAACACTACGTACTAGCCAAACGAAGACAAGAGTGCTGATGGCACTTTTGGTCTCTGCACTCCAGCACTTGGTCCGCAGTATACCACCATCTCACTACATATAGGTACAGTAGATGTTGGTATGAAAACATCCGATATGTCCACATGCACACCATTCAGCCAGCGATAATGGTCTGGGTTACGGCTGAGATCAATCGCAGTCTGACAGTCCACTGCCTGTGTATACATACTATCACCGACCAGAAGGTATAATATTACTTGGCCTTGGAGCACAGATCTTCCCCTTTTAGAGTTGGTTTGCTGACAGCACTTCGACGATTGAATCTTCGTATACATAGTGTAGAAGGAGCTGGTCCACCACACCAGCATAACTTCGACGATTACTCATCGCCCGACAGCCATGAAAGGGATTTTCTGCTTTCATAATTGAGCTTCGTCTGTACCTGTGACAATATGACGACTATGCTGCCCTTCTCATCGATGGTACATGCAATTCCACGCAGGATCCATACACATCACCTAGATTCAGGAAAGAAACAACCGAAAGACAGCCGTAGCAAAAAAATGAAATGAAATAAAAAAGCTTCCTAGGGCAGTCGGTAAAAAAAAGTTGATTCCGAGAGGATTGGCAGGATATGAAACCAAAACAAAATTTTAATAATAATAATAATAATAATAATAAAATACTACCAACAGAGTCGAAGCTGCTGTTTGGCTACACTGTCCGTCAAACTTGAGGCCGAACCGTTTATTTAAAAGTTGATAGCGCTCTTCAACCACAGTCTTCAGCTTCAGTTCAAATGGAAGTCCTATTAAAGTTATTATCACCAATGGCGTCCCCAGTTCCTAAGACGTTCATCCTAGCCCTGAAAACCTTATACTCAGCTGGTACCAGCCATGGACGAGGTTTGAATTACTAAAGTAGATGGATAGTAGTCAACATTGTACGTACCAGCAGGGGATCCATGACGGGCTGTCATCAATCCCTTCCCGTCCCAACCTATCATTATAAGCTACTTACCAGTATAAGGCTGCTACATCACAAGGTCTCGGTGGCCCTTAGAAGTTGATGTGGTTTCATTTTTGATTACCTCCAACTATCATGAGTGTCACATACAACCATATTCTATTTAGTGTAGCTTGTTGGTACTCAGTTCAGTACTCGACTGGATAGAAGCGAATCTCACCACCTCGGGAGCCTCGGCACAGCAACTCGAAACTCCTCCTTTGCCCGATTATACGAAAACATGTAACGCTGACAAATATCGGCCGTAATATTCTCCATTCGACGTATAGGTACTTGAATCCGGGAGATGATCCGATTGTTAGGGCGATATCGAGATAATACCGGAGTGAGGTACACGAAAAACCCGGTGTTGATACCTTTGACACCTGAGACTAGATATACCTAGCAAAACCGAACTAGGTAAACCCTGCGCTTTGTTGCTACACCAATCGCCACCCCCCCAGTAGATTCCAATATGTAGAGTGCTCACCTTCGCATCGCGTTCGACCTTCTAATCCATAGCAAGCCCAAGCAGGTTAATCCGGCTTTATCAGAATCACAGAATCCTAAACTCGAAACTGCCTTCTATACTCTCCATACAACAGCAGAATCCAGGCTGTCACATTGGTCTTAAACCAGTGTTAATATCTTTAGAACTCTAAGCAATCAATGCCACCAATTCTTACGCATTCTCAAGCCATGGCTTGAGTCTTCTCCATGTTGATATTCATTAAGCCAACGAAACCTTTATCACTCTAGAGTAGCTTAGTTATCAAATATCTAGGCATACATAAATCCGGGTTTAAACATGTGTTTAGCAAGCAAAATACCATGCTCTCATCTACTCGTCTTTCTAACATATGGTTTTTCATATATGCTCTTAGCCTGTTATATCAATCCAGCTGGGGCGAGAGGGTGACCCAAGAAATAAATAATAACCCGAAAATTAATCCAAAGTTCAATATCATTATCGGGTTGGAACAACTCCCATGAGGGAGCCACGAAACTTTTCCTGGTTCTGGTCGGTTCTTACTGGGTTCAACAATAAATATTACTATTTGGTGGAAACGTAGTGCTGCTTAATACCTGCTAACTAAAAGTTCATAGATCCTCTCACGTTTGGTGGTATATCAATAGCTACGCTACATATGAAACTTACAAAGTCTCGTCGTTGCTGATTGTTTTAGTTACAACACACCATCCGATTTAGACCTGGACGATAATACTTGAAGGTATCACTTGACTAGACATTCATGAAACATTCGAGCCACGTGTGAGAATACTCCAACCCCGTTCAGTTTGCCCAGTCATTATCAACTCTTTAAATAGATTTATGCGGTTTCACGACTCCACGTCCGCCCTATGAGTTCCGTTTCTCTAAAGTACAGAGAAGCCGGAAGAAAGGGAAGAAAAAACAAGTAACATGATCGAGTCGTATACACTAGTTTCGAAGTAGGTTTCGAAGTAGCATTGCATTGCATTCCATACCATTGATTGAAGGGCTAAATACTAGTAAATTTCGACAGTTATTGAGCGCAGTCAGCTGTTGGAATCTTACTTGAGAATACGCCCACATGCATCTTGGTCGTGATGGGCAGCTTCACACCCCTGCCCAATCCCACCTTACCCGCCACCAGAACCTTGCCACAGTGACCCGGTGCTGCTTGATATGGGGTAATGTATCCTGTACTACCTACTAGTAGGTATACACTAAGTCGGCATATACACTAGTAGTATACAATGTAGTATAAGGGTATATTGGGAGGACTGATTCAACCATCGTCTGTTAATCAATCGTCAGTCCGATATCTGCTCTGCTGATTTCCCGAAATGCCGTTCACGTTTAGGAATCAGTTGTTCTTCTAAGTCCACGCAACAAATAAATAATACGGTCTTCATGTATACGTATGGTTGTACACGTCTACAAGGTCGGTATAGCAAAGTCAAGCCTGACGGACTCTAAACTCCACTCCCAGTCGCAACAGTGAAAAAGGCACGCACGGTGGTCCCGGTCTAAGCAGCAGCGGGGAAATAGGTATACTACCCAGATGGTCCCAGCCAGAATCTCAGTGGTACCAAATACCATAGGTTCGGACCCTCTTCACCGTCCCCCTGAACCTTGCAGATCATAACGGCTGATTTCGTAGTAGACCTTACTGGACGCGGAAAGAAGAAAGCCTGCAGGAGGGCCAAGTGAAAGGAAAAGAGAGGACGAGCAGAAATATTTCCCTGAGCAAATGCAACGGTGAGATTGTCCCGCTGCGGTGTATCTTTTTTGTCCTCCCCCATCTCCACCATCCCTGTCTTATCCTCCCTCGCTTCGTGCTGCGCATTGATTATCCCTGATCCCGCATGGCGGGATACCTACACTACTCGCGCGGGAGGTAGTGTAGTGTAGAGTCAAGACTACATACACTACGAGGCGGTGCGGAATGGAGATCCGGCACAGGTACTATTGTAACGGCGGCAGCTGTCCCAGTCACGGTGACATCAAGTACTGGAAAGATAGGTAGTTCCATCAGCCCACCCCTATCATTCGCTAACAAGATGCGAGACATTCAAGTTTTCCATTGTGCGGCACGACCGATCAAGATTGTGCATAGCGTAGAAGGCGACGTAAGCTGAATTGCACGAGCGCCATTACGTGCGTTCGGAGTTTTCGTGGCTCGCGTGTCTCCCAAACTTGGAGTGTGCCATGGTTCGGTACATTACAGACAGCTACCTAGACCATCGCCCTAAGATAAATGTGATCACTCAGATTGGACCCTCTATGGAAGGAGAGATTCCGAGACAACTTTTCTATGGAAACAGATAACCGAACCATTCTCAGCAGATGTCATAGGTAATGACCAGCTATCTATCTGTCTAGACGATACTTGCGTTACAAGACCACGCGTTCAACGGTCGCCAGACTGACCGAATTAGTCGACCGTTGAAACTTCCCCTGTATCGCTTAGTCAAAGAGCAACAGCAGACAAGCCACGCAGCACAATCTATATACACTACTCTGCGCTACCGTAATCTGTATATGTATTTTATACTATAATACAGGAGTCAAATGTCAGTACTGAGGGTTACAACACCGATTGGTAGCAGTCGCGCGCGTCTAGAACCTGGCCTGACAATCGGACGCGCAGCTAGCACCATCTCCCATCGTTGGGGGTTATGCTTGCTCAGAGAGGTAGGGGTACCCGGAATATTATTTTGCCCTACTACTAGGATCAGTTTACACTCCACTAGTATACATTGTACTAGTATTATAGTATAGAATAGTAGCATACAAGGTGTTGCCACCCTTGCCTTGATTTCCTGTACCCACTAGACATGGGTGGCAAGGCTCAAGTAAACGAGCCATGGGTCGATCAACACTCGCTCTGCTCTAACACACTGTAGACTTTGGGAGGCAAAGGATTGTGTAGTATACACTACTTAGTAGTGTATGATGCAATTAATATCAATATAGCTCATAATATAATGGTATCTTCCTGCATCTCTCAGGAGTTATTGATTAAGCCTTTATGCAGACAAGTGACATCCCGAAATGAGCGCATAGGTATTACTACTGTAGTGTAGACTAGACTACCTAGGCGGCATTTCCCATAGTTTGTCCGCTATACTACACCAGATCAGAACTGGCTGGACCTTTGGTCATTGCATGTGCAATCTGTAGCTCAAACGTTGTGGGTTGTGCAGGCGCGTCTTCGAAATGATCTGATACTCATCGATCGCTAGCACTTGATTCGCGTATTTACGCAATAGAAACAGCTTGCTTGTCCGTCACGGACACGTACGAAACAGTAATTGTTTTGATCCGAACGGGACGTCAATACGACCTTCTCTTGTTTGCTCATGCTCCTTTCATTTCCCAGATGTCATAGCAGATTGGCTGACTGGCAATCAAGCCCCTCTCGTGTTTCCCAGTGTCGCTTTGGGGTTTCTACCGATACCCCAAAACTCATCAATAATAGCTGACGGAGATAGAAGTCCAACTCTCGTGTTTTGTTCCAGAAGGACGACTGGGTGCGACGCTACCCTATCACCTGTTCGATGCTAACGTATCTGCTTGGAACCTGGTGTGGTCCCGATAGCTCGGGTTCTTTGATAGATCTCTGCGCATGAACAAGGGAAGCCCGCTACATCGCGGTTTGTGTGACAGGACACCTCAGGGATCGAGTTTTGGGGCCGTAGTGTACACTAGAGCTGGGGACATTTTCCGTTTACTTTCTGGGGCAAGCTTCTTGTCCCTCTAGCTCTCCCTTGTCATTTGTACCTCAGGAAGGGTTTGTGCAGGACTCAAGGAAGAAGGGCAAGTGAGGGGAAATTTTCAGGGGAGGGGTGTTGGTGTGTTGTGCTGCAGCGCCAGGGGTGGCAGGGAGGATGAGAACATGGAAGCCCTAGGTAGCCTGCGGGGGTTACATTGGTAATGAGTTCGCAAGGAGAGATTGCTATCGTGCATCGAGTAAGGTACAGTACAAAAGCACAACTAAGCTTTTTAAAACTGAAGCGCAGATTATATTGCCTTTCAACTTCAATTAGAACATAATAGTGTCGTTGAATTTCGAAATACTGTTTTCTTACGTCCTCTGGTAATTAACACAGAGGAAACTTGTTCTAGCGAAGCGAGTTGCGTAAACAAAGAGGTAACAAGATGTTTAGTTAGCTTAATTATATACGGTTTAATAATGACTTACAAGAAGAGTAGTTACGACTTTTTTAAAACTTTACGAAATGTTATTGAGTTGTGAGACTTAATAAGCTTTATTGCTATGTTAATAGTTGTTTTCTTTTTCTTTCTTTTATTTTTCGTTTTCTTCTTTGTGGCTTAGCTGTTTCTTTTTCTTTTTCTTTTAATTGCTCGCAACAGTATGAAAATGTTAGCTTTTAAGCATAATTACTAGCTTAAACAAATGTCTTGCAGCATTTATAGCACCTACAATCTCTTAAGTAAACAGGAGAGTAAGAGTGAGAGAGAGCAGGGTCCAGTGATAAATTAGATAAACTAGAAGCCTACCAAAGCCGCAGCTGAACATCAACTACAACACTAGCCATATACTTCTCGTTCAGCTAAAGCAAACTAAATTCATACATAGCATTGCTCTCTAAACCGGTTTCTCTGCTAGGAGTTGCTGGCTACAAGTATGGGTTTTGATTATTATTGTTATTGTTGCACAGAAAGGTCCAGGTTCCTCGAGTGGCTAGTGTTTAACTATATGCATACCTTCCTGTTCTGAGAGTGCAGTGTTATGACACTATTGTAATCTAGGAACTAAAAATCTTAGGTCTTTTCTCCTCATATATGCAGAATAGTTTGCTATGATAACCATAGAAATTTGTAGCAATAGTTGTTCAAAGACCAAGAAACCTTGTAGCCCTTGGATAACAAAATTAACCGTTTCTTTTTAACAGAAGGAAAAGACAAAACAAAAACATCACAACTCAAGCTTATAACCTCCGTTTCTTGCTGGACTACCATAGGTCATGACCTCTCTATACGCATGGTAGGTGAAAGACACTTGTTGTTGCGCAAAGGTCTCTGCAACGCCTTTGTGGGCTAGTATTAGCTATGTAAGGAGTCTGCTTCTTGTGGTGGTTGGTCCGTGGTAATATACACAATAATTACGCAACAGCAACTTTGTATGGTGCTTATCTACACGCATGTCTCCAGCCCTGTATGCCCTGGTAATTACACGAACTAGATGGAGACATAGGAACTAAATGATGTGCTGCTACGGCTCGTGTATTAATTAGATTACTGTGATAGGTTATTTAGTACCTGCTGAGCTGATGACTATGGCATTAGTGACGAACATTGCTGTTGGGTTAAGGGCCTCACAACACCTGTAATGCAAATTGAACAAGTGACTGTATATGACAGCTGACCCCATATTCCGGGGTGCTCCTGTCATGTGACGCCTGAACAAAGAATGTCTTTATTAGACTGTGGGAGAGGTCTCGCAAGTATATAGTTCTGTGCTGTTTGCTCAGCAACGCATACCTACAAACACCCCATTACACTCCTCTTTAACAACTCCTAGCGGAAGAGACTTCACAAAACTGTCTTGTAATTAAACTAGGTATCACACTCCTATTCTCCCGGGTTGGGTAGCCTTACCTCCTGCATAGAATGTTATATCGTACAAAACGTAGGCCAAACTTATTTCAAAATTACTCCCTAGAAGACCGCCAGCACTTGTTTCCATATCCTCCAAATCTCGCCCCCCCATAACCTTGGGCAATGGAGCTAAATCCATAATCGTGTGGTGATATTTCATCTTCTTCCTGTGCCGAGGGCATGCGGACGTAGTATACCAAAATGTTTACTTCATAGAAAACAACTAAAATAGGTGACGATGTCAAGATATTAGATAATTATATCAGCCTCGCGTTGGCCACACTCAGCCCAAGTCCTCTACTGATGTGGGCTTGATATTACGGCTTCTATCCAATGTTCATATTACCATTACTTCTATTTATGGTTGCTATCTAAACTGAAGTAGTCGGGAATTAATTAACCAATCTCCTGAACTCTAATACCATGTCTCTTCTACTGGAATTTACCCTCTACTCTTCTTAGCATCTTCATCTTACCGACGATTCCAACCCCCGTTTCCTATTTTAATATTATAACTAATATTCAACCTCTTTCCTCTACACTTAAGGGCCGACACACTCTCGTAAAAATCCAGCATTTCTCTCCAAGTTATTACGAATATACCGTGATGCTAGAGAGTTTATCAGGAATAAGAGCGTCGAAATGTAAGGAGCACGAATTCCGGTCGTCCCAGGAAGTCTCGCGAGTCATGGTGAGGATGGAGATGCCAATATTAATAAAACCCCGTTTACCACAAGCTAGAGATCACAACGAAAGGACGAAGAGCCATGCTTAAGATTACTGCCGTAGAAAGAATCTTTAGGGAAACGTACATGTCTCTTACAACCATTTCCGCATGCTACGTACAATATTGCCCATGAAGCACGATACAGCAAATAAACACCTACCTATATCGTCTTCTGTCGGAGATCCGCATGAACCAAGCAGTCCCTGAACCTCTGTTATACCGGCCCGATGATGTCTATCCAAGTAAGAGTAGGGACTATGTTCGCCGAATATCAACGATTCCTAAGTATGGAAGAGAGTTGTCTTATTGGAATTACGCGAGGCACACCAAACTCCATACTAATTCGTCACTGTTGCACATAAAAACGCTCCATAAGCTGGAGCAATAATTAAATAAAAGAGCCATCTGAGATGACTGACACTAGCGCCATAGATGGTCGGATATTGCCGCTGTTGGTGAACCGGAGGGTAGGTTGAACATTGACGGCAGAGTAGGCGAATAGACATATGCCTGTGACGTTTGGAATCCTACGGCGATGAAGTCGTTGATGGATAAGCATTTAGCCATAATTTACAGTGTACAGCATGAATGACTTTCACGTGAGGTTGTGAAGGTTCTATATATAGGCACACACATAAATTGCTATGTTAATACGCATCATGCTAAGACCGGCATTTCTTAGTATAGTAATTATTTGATCCCTCCTATTTCTTGTCATCTCCTTTATAAAGCATTACTGCTCCATGTCGTTGAAATGATTGAAGTAACCGTTTTTTTCGAAGCCGTGCTATCGAATGAGAAACGACACTATTTGATCTTATCTGGCTGGGAGTAATTTTGGTTGACGATCTGCACACTTTTCTCGGCTGCTAATACCTAGGTTCATACCAGTTTAGGAAAGGTCGAAGGACTCGTGACGTCTTGGCTCGGCCCGTCTTAAATGATTATTTCTTGGGGTTACCATCGTGCTGTTCTTATGCTGAAGGAAATATACCTTCACTGCTTGCACCCTTCTACAGACAGGCATCAGGGGTGTATACGTTCATACGGCGGCGGCTGCTGGCAAAGCTACCGGTATTTGCTAGGTATTTGCCTTGGATTAGAATATTTGAGCTTTTATCGTTATCTACACTAGAACATGTTTTCTGTAGGAGTACCTACATCTAGGTACAAGAATTTCTTTCACCCCATGCTCGCGCGGTCTATGCAAGGATTCATAATGCAGTCGACCGGTTTGGGGTAAGAGCTGAATTCGCCCTGTCCCAGTCAGTGGTAGTGAGCTGACGATTTTGGAATCTTGGCATCCATGGTTCTGTCGCTGTGTGATTCAGGAGAAGCGGGCAGGGGTTTTCTGCGGCGTTTGCAGCGGAGAAGACCGCGCTGTACGCTAGATTGGGCTGGCTGCCTTTCCTCTGGGTACTTGCGCCAGCAAAAAGCACCAGCTGGCTGGCTTATCGCGTCAACATGAGCGCTTCGTGATGTGACATACAGAGCACGCTGGAGCTCTGATGACTCTATAGCTCTCTCCGTAGCTTCCCCTGATCCATTGAGACTAAACCTGTCTGAATTGAGACTACCCTCTCTACTTTACATCTCATCCCGGCCGTTTTGGCGTTGCTTCTTCCACTCTCATTGAGGGGCTCTTCGCCCCGGAGGCGGTGAAAATGCAGCCTTCCGTAGCTCGCTTAGAGTCCGATGGAACCACTGAGCACGGTCAGGTCCGGTATGCGAAGCCGTCGGAATGGGCTGCCCACAAGGACCTCATTAGAAGGCTGTACTTGGATGAGAACAAGACCCTTGATGAGGTGAGGCGCATCATGGCGGATGAAAACCAATTCCATGCTACGTAAGTTCCATCCTAGTGAAACCCTAGTATGAGTCGTCCGGCTGACAGAGAATAGGCCTAGTATGGTGAGTCCATGCATTAAGGCGCGCCCTTAATGGCATTGTAGTGTCTGGACCCTTTCCCAACATTATCACATCGCTCATAGCCTTTCGGGGGACCTGTGAATTGACTTAAGGGGACAGTATAAGAAGCGCATTAGAGCCTGGCACCTCTCGAAGAAGTTAGAAGAAGAGGATGTTTTGGAGGTCCTTCAACAGAAATTAGAGCGAAAAGCTGCGGGAGAATCCTCGCACAATCTTGTGATTCGGGGACGGGTAGTGAGAAACCAGCGCCTCAGACGTTTCCTCGAGCGGCGGCCAGATGTTCTTGCACGGCTTCAGGCCCATCCGGGCTCGGTTGCGTCTATAGGCTCTCCTTCGTCGTCTTATGGCGTACCCACTGAGGTTCCTAGAGTACGCTCGTTATCACCAGAGTCTCGTAATATGGAACAGACCTTATCAGCAGGTAAGCAGAGGATCAGTCATGCGCTACCCACCTCGGGAGTCCAATATATAGGTTTCGGTTTCTGAGTAAGGGGATTACGAATCGACTGAGGCTGAATTGGCTGACCGTACATGTGGTAGTGCGCGATTACGTCCGAAGTCCTTTGTGGATCCCCAGCGATGCTTATCGAAGCGTGGAAATACTAGACCTGAGAGCGTCCAGAATAGAGATGCTCCAGGCGGTTGACGAATTCTATTGGTTGCAGGCTTCCATCGACAATAACAAGCCGCCGAAAGTGGTTTTTCAGCTTGTGAACTCCACGTTGAACCGTCTTAGCGGCGCCATACGATCAGAGCTACCAGACTTTTTCTTCCAGATGCTAGAAGTACTCCAACACCCGTGGTCAAATCATGTCGAATTGTCGCAGATATTTCGGCGACACGTGGCAGAGCTTGCTGTTGTCCACCTGGGTAGAAATCACCCTATGTCTATCCTATGGATACATCTGCTGAGGGAGAATGACGATAGTTCTAATAGGATATTTCAGGATGTTCTGGAGCTGTTGCTCCAAGAGCTGCTGAGGTCCAAGGGCCCACAGGACCATCTCACCTGCGTGGCGCTCGACTATTTACTACGATTTTTAATACATACGCAAGGTGCGTTCCCGTCGTGGAAACGGTTCAGACGCTGGTTGGATGCATACCCTGGGTGGGATAATGCAGCGCAGTGGTCAAACTATGTACAGTCTACATTGGAAGATTCCAACGTGGACGCTTCCAACGTTTCCACGGTTATGCCGAACCGCCAAGCCGGTGGTGTCCGCCGTTTAACATCAGCCGCTATAGAATATCAACGGCCAGGCGGCCCGTCTTTTGGGGACTTGCATTCCGCATATCTCCTGCCATACTTAGCAGGGAGGATTTCAATTCGAAACGGCGATGCCGAGCGAGCTGAGGGCTTGTTCTTGAAAGCCAAGGCGGTCGCGAAGCAAGCCCGCCAACCCCATTTAAC
This sequence comes from Ustulina deusta, assembly GCA_023159155.1. NCBI lineage: Eukaryota > Fungi > Ascomycota > Sordariomycetes > Xylariales > Xylariaceae > Ustulina > Ustulina deusta. The sequence goes on along the minus strand of JAJNNX010000023.1, from coordinate 607,058 downwards.
CGACTACTACATCAAGGCCTACACCAATCTCCATGTTCTCTATGTTGCCACAAAGCAGGGGGAGAAGCTGGCGGCGCTCCATGAGGAAATAGCGACTTTTAAGGCTGACCTTGGCCTAGATGTGAGATGGCCGACGGAAAATCTACCGCACCAATGCTCCGGCTGCGTTTAGGTTCTGTGCCTGTATGGCCTTTTCTCAGTACCATAATTCTCGATGGAGAAGCTTGACCAAGCGATCCGCCGGCCCACGTACATGGGTAAATTCTACCGAAGGTTTACATGCTCGGCACGGCCATTGTTCTATGTTGACGAGAGTTGTATTCAATCATCGCTGGCGGGTTCACCTCAACAAGATGAACAGACGGGCTCGTCACGGGGACAGGTAGAACAGTGGTGTCCTACCTTGCGGGGTGGCAATGTAGGGCCGAAAAGACAGGATGCAGAGCACAAATGCCTCGCACCCAAGCACCGTGGGAATGTATGTAAGTTCCTCATCTTCGATAGATGCTTCACATATACTTCATCGTCACTTACAAACTTTTAGGACAAGGAATTGTACATGAAGTATATTGTTCTACTTACGAGTAGGCGATGTTGATAATCCTACTAAAGATCCAAGAGAAAGTAAGCCTGCAAATAACTATAACTTAGCTATACTAAGTCATGGGGAGGCTATACACACAATAATATATGAATCTAGTTCCTCACATTGAGGGTAATTTGATCATAATGTATTCGCTAATATCACTTCTCAATATTCCCTCTTGCTCAACGTGAAAGCTTTCGACGTAGCAAGTGGCTTGAAACTACACGGATAAGACTCGTCTCGGTGGCATATCCGAAGGTTGAAAAACGACGTATTTTCAATCTTGTTAGCTCTCACGAAAGACTAGATATATCCCCCGTTTAAACTCCAACGGCAGACTCGCTCAACTCCTGGGATGACCACAGCCCGAAAAGGGGTGCGATAAATGGAGGACTGTCTACACGAAGTAGCTTCTCAACAGCCTTCTTTGCCTCATGCTCTTTGCCGTACCGGCAAGGATTTTTAGAGAATATAGGGAAGGGGGAAAAGTCGAAGACGGGAGGAGGTGATGAGAGCAGGCAGCCAAGATAATAACGGGGTGGAATGGGGTGCCTTGGGCCATGTAACCCCGGGCTCTCCCGATATCTGGTATTATCAGAAGCCCGACGTGGATGGGAAGAAAACAGGATGTGTGACGGCACTTACACTGGCATACGAATGAGATGGCAGAATAAGATCCCTCGTCCACCCAAGCTCATACATGACCCTCATAGCTCCCGTTCGGTATGCTCATCGACAAAGAGATCGTCGTTACGAGCAGCATGCGATCGCCTCTCGAATATGATGTCACATGCCGTCACCCACTGCCAACACCGTACGTGCAGTGGTGGGACAGGTAATAAGTAGGTGTAAGAGTGGAGGGTTGATTGACGGACTACTGGTGGTTTGAGGAAGAAAGGATGGGGTTTGCTTCCGAATAGGATCTCATGCAGGGTACATACAATGCTGGAACCCGGTATCTTAATTAAATGCCCACTGAACAGCCTCACTTCCCACCCTCTCAAAGGGTAAGTCTAGCCCTGTACTACGATCTGCATTCTTGCCCCCCATCTTCGGCACTCGAATCAGATACCACCAAACCACAGAACACAGGACACAAGGCACAAGGCAAAAGGCAAAAGGCACAACAGACGGGTCCACAACATCGCCTTCGCCCGACTGTCTCTCACGGTCTGCCCCATTTATGAAAGACCAAGATGGGACCTTTCAATATGCAAGCACAAATTAACCCATCAAGGTGCCAAGTCTATATCTAAGATCGTCAGCCTGACTACGTACGAGACGGGTTGAGAGAAGCATTGCAATAACAAAAGAAAAATAATTTCGGTGATTTTGTCCCATAATCCTCCCCTTCATGTCATGTTCTACATACAGGTCAACGCAACAAGTTTTTTCTGCTAATACATTGATCGTACGTTCCGCCAACAGGTGTATACATGATAAGGAGCTTTTTGCCATACATGCTTTGGTATCTCTCTATATAGGCATTGTCCCGTAACGTTAAATAAAAAAAGCAAGCGCTAAAAACAAAGGAAAGAAGCAAGTCATGCATTCATAAAATGTGATTGTTCGGTTTTCATCGGCGGCCCTCTGCGCTAGAGTCGTGGTGACGGTGGTGATGCGGGCCCGAATTGTATTCAATGGTCTTCGGCCGGCCCTCGCCGTCGTCTTCATACTTATGTCGTCTGGGCCCATCCGCTGCTCGTCCTCTCCGGTATTCGTCGTCTTCCTTCTCCTGGCGATGTCTATGCCGTCTTTGTCGTTCTTCGTCGGAGCGAGTCTGCTCTTCGTCGGGATGACGCTCGTTTCTAGATTCCCTCTCGATTTCCCTTCTTTTCTGTTCTGTTCATCTGTTAGTCCAATAGCCCCATGAATAACTCGCGCCTTGTCTTCATTACTTGCCCCTTATTTGTGCAGTAGCGGTGGCATAAGCCTGAATCTCTTCTTTGTTGAGAACTCGTAACACAATAACAAAGTCATCGCGAACCTCAAATCGCTCCTTTCCAATAGTGAGGGCTTCGGGGTTGACCTTCTTCCGGCTAATTTTGGTCCATCGAGCCCCGGCTGGGACATCCTTCTTGGTCTTGTCGTCTTTATGTGGCGCCACACCCTCACGAATAGGGTTTGAGTCTTCTGGGAATTTGGCGCTAGGTGCTTTGAGGATACCCTTGATTGGCTTGTTTTCAGTCTTGTCGCGTGGGGGGGAAACGACCCGAACTTGCTTCTCTTCTCGTGACGGAACAACCTCACGGCCACGAGAATCTGACTCATCTTCTTTTTCGGAACTATTGGTTCCTGATGCAGCCTTGGCCGATGCCGTCTCTTTGGTAGACGGTATATCTAATTCATCGGCTTTTTCGGTCCCTTTTTTCTGGCCATCAATGGCGGCTAGTTCAGCCTTGAGGTCCATCAATCCCTTGGTGTCTGTGGGATCAAAGGCTGAAGACGGTCGTTGGCGTCGTCGCCCTGCGTTTGAAACGTCGCCCGGTGAAGGCTCCCTTTTGCCCGAGGCTGATCCATTGGGCTTGGCTTCAGCGTCGTGCCATTGGCGGCCACGCTGGTCTCTCTCGTCTTCACGGCCACGCTCTCTCTCACGGTCTTTCGCGTAACTGTGATCGCGGTCACGTTGGAGTTCGCGTTCTAGTTCCCGGTCGATGTTGGTATCAAACTCTCGGTCTTTAGAGCCCGAAACCGACTCCGCACGTTCTCCCCGAGGTTCCCGTCGTTGTTCAAAAGCGATAGGATCTCCTCTGGGGGAAGGCTTCCGTTCGGTGGATTCCGTTTCTCTAGATTTACTTGTCTCATTAACACGAGAACCGTAATCTTTCTCTTCATCTGGGGTTCGTCGTCTTGGCGAAACATTGCCCTCATCTCGACCTATGACTGGCACAAGTCCTACGGCAGCGGCAGCTCCCTTGAGACCAGCAGCGATTTTATCGCGTGTGCGACTAACGCTCTCTCGCCGGCTAGCAGCATCTTTTCGATCTCGGCTTTCCTCAGCGCGAGATCGATAATCGTCAGTAGCATCTCGGTCGTGAGGACGAAGATGAACCGATGACTCGTCGGACGCACGTTTTGATTCACGATCTGCTGTCTCGTGGCGTGGACGGCGCTCATCGTAGCTCTGAGCAGGGGCAGGGTTTGCCGAGCGGATTGGATACGGATCGAGGAGATCCGTGCGAATTCCGAACCCACGCGTTGTCACATTTTCATCGCGATAACCGTCATCGCGCTCACGGCGATCTTTCCCCACCCGCTCATCATCACGGGAACGAAACATGTCGTCTGCGTGTGACGGGCGAGCAGGTCCATCCTGGTAAAGTGACACAGGACGCGGTCGTGCGTTTCTACTCTCACTCGAGGGGCTCCTGGGTGCCTCGAGCAGAGCAGGACGGCGCGAGGTGTCTATTGGCGGTGGTGGCGGAACGGCAGGCGGAGCTGGCATGGTGACCGAGGGACGATCATAGGTGCCAGCCGCTGCCGCACGGTTGTATATCTCGAGACCACCCGACATTGGAGGCTTCGCACGACTGCGGGGTTCATAGCGGGTGGTATCATGGCTTACGACGTTGACGTGGGGCCGATAGTAGGGGCGGTCAATACTATCGCGTCGATTTCTTCGGTCTCGATCGTGGTCCAAATCATATTTGACTAGTTCGCTAGGTTTCGTATACTCGTAGTAATCATCTTCATAATCTGCTATCGCCGAACCGTTACCGTAAGCGGGAGTTGCGTGATGGGCGGGGTGAGCAGGAGCAGTGTATAGTACATGAGGTCGAGGGTTGCGGAAATTGTCGGTGCTCGCCCTACTCGGGGCCCAGAACCTGTCGTCAGCAGCCACCCCAGCTCCACCCGTACCAGCGACCCGTTCTCGCAAACGATAGAACTCATCGCCCAAAGGCGCCCCTTGGTGGTAGCTATGGCGGTTATGGCTGCGCGAGCGGATCGAGGAGGCGGGTTGTACAGAGTAGTAAGCATCATCGTTGGAGCGGTACGGCTCGCGAGAGGGGCTGCCGGCTCTCACACTACCGGAGGCATGGCTCGATGTTACGTGAGGCCGGGGATGGTTGGTGGTCACGATGATGGGTTTGCCGGAGTGGGAGTCGACGGTCGAAGATCGATTTCGGTTCGATCGGCTCAGACTTCTCGACATGGGATCTTTGGCGACATTGTATGTGGCGACGGAGGCTGTGGGCGGGGCTGGGCCGGGCACAACCTTGGGTTCATGTCGCCGAGGCGCCGAGGGCTCGTAGCGGGTGGAGGGAACGGCATGGAGCTCGCCGGTGTACGGTAGGTTGTAGCCGATATTGACTGGCATCGAAGCCCGCGCGGGGTTGAAAGTAGGGGATCTTCGACCCGCGTGACGGGATCGAGGATCAGCCATGGCCGTGGTGTCGTCTGGATAAGCCGTGGACTAAGCCGGACTGAACAGAAAGTTTTTTCTCAAGAAAAAAAAAAAAATTAGAGGGCGGGTCGGCTGAGAGGATATAGGTTAGTCAGCTAGCTGGTTAGGTAGTTTGAAAAGAGGGCAGAGGCAGAGGTAGGAACAGAGGCAGGGACAGAGACATAGATAGAGACATAGATCTAGAGAGACAGGATTTGGATATAGGATTTGAATTTGATAATTTAGGATTTTGGGATTTTGGGATTTTAGGATTTGGGAATTGGTTGCTTGCTCTGGGAGGTGGGACATAGTGCTACTTAGGTAGAGGGTGGGAAGGGTAGGACGAGAGGGGACGAGGGGGGACGAGGGGGACGAGGGGACGTGGGACGGACGGATGAAGTAGGTGGGGTGTCCGCTTTGACTTGAGAATGCAACGTGCTGTTGCTGCTTGCCTCCAGGATGGGGTTGCTTGAGATGCTTCTGACTTCCCGCACTTCCTTCCGCAGAGCGAAGGATCGCTCTGATCCCTGCACGCCGGTTGGGGGCAGCAGGTGGGAAGACAAAGAGAAGGAAAAAGCAGAAGAGAAAGCTGGAGGAGGGATGTGTGTGTGTGTGTGTGTGTTGGAGGCCAAAACTAAAGGCTGCACACACAGACTGACTACACTACACTAACGACTTACACTACACTGCCGCCTGTACACCACACTGTAGTCTAGGACTAGTAGTGTAAGTAAGTGAGGTCAGATACCCACGCTCTCGCATGCTTATGCCGTGTTGTATGTGATGTGATATTGGGCTGTTGTGTTGTTGTTTTGGGCCTTGTTCTCGTTGCTCGATAAACGAACCACATACCTGCACTTTTTTGAGAGAGAAAAATAAAAATAAAAATTTTGTCTTATTTTAATTTTTCTCCGTGTCGCTAATCCTCGAGGCCAATCAGGCCACAATGACAGGGTCCTTACAGCGCGGGGTACACAGCGTGGAAACAGTATCTATATGCGGTATATGCGTCGACGCATGCGCGCTGCTGCTAGGTAAGTAAGTAGGTAGACTGCTGCCGACGCTGCTGGGTTCCAGGGATGGGCCACGATGGTGTATGGTTGGGCTGCAGACGGGTCGTTGGAAAGCTGCCCAGCCAAGACCCACGAGGGGAGTCTCCTTATTCGGTATAGCTAGTGCCGGGCGCCCTCTCCCTGTCGTGTACCTCCGTGTGGGCTGCAGTCAGAAGAGGCAATCTGAACACTGCAGTCGGCGGCACGGTACACAGTCGTTTTTGACCAGTCCGGGATCGACAATGCGGGTAGCTGATCGTCAGCTTGTTTCCCGCCAAATGACCTTGCCACAAGGGAATTTTCGTGTGGGAATGGCGAGAAATACTGCCCGACGGCAATCAATTGATTGACAGGCGTGGCGGGCGGGCGGCGGAAACAATGGACAATTAATAATCGCGCATGAATGGCACGAACAGGCCGGATGGACCAGATGCAGACAAAATGGCGCTAGGGATGCGATGGCTAAACGATTAAGCCGTGGTTCCGGACGCTGGTGGTGAGGTGGTTAGACGTGGTGCTGCGACGATGTCGAGCCGTCGTCGGTGTCCGGAAACTCCGCACGGCTCGCTGCCGCAACCTGGAGACGGGAAGAAGCAGCAGGACAATTTGCCTCACGTGTTGCAATTTCGATTTCGGTGTAGGGCGTGGCCGAGAAGTGATCGGCTGATGGAAGTTAGAGATGAGCTCTCGCGTCAGAGCAATTCAGGTAGTCTAAGTACGAAGCCACGAGGACAGACTAGCACGACATCCATCCACCCATCCATCCAGGTGCTCCGGGTAGTATGTCTCGTTTTTTTATTCTTTCGCCGTCGCCAGAGGACCCATCCAGCAGCAACCAGGTAGACTACTTACTACTAAGTATGTGCTAGTATTGTATATAGCGCGGTCGATGCAGCAAGGAGCCTTGGTCATGCACTGCTGGACGGAGGAAGGGTGGGTGGGGGGAAAGACGGATAGATAGTCAGACAGCGAGACGGGGATGGCTGAGTTGGGTGGACTGTAGGACTGGAATTGAAATGATGATGATGGAGAAAACAGACAAGGAGAGAGGGAGGGGGGAGGGGGGGAGATGACGGTTATACGGTATTATTATAAGCCTGGCACGCTTGTGGGCTGCCAAAGATGGAAACAAATTAAAACTACCTAGTGTTTGGTGTATTGGTGTACGTAAGTGGTGGTGTTGGTGTTGATGTTGATGTTGATGTTGGTGTTGGTGTTGGGTATATGTACCTAGGTACCTACCCAGGTCGGCCTCTGGTATAAAATACATAGCTAAGTATACAGCGTAGTAGTAGTAGGCAGACCGAGAGCAAGAATGAGAGAGTGTTTGTTGGCCCTACATTGTAATGCGCTGCATGGTGGGATGATGGAACGAAGATGATGGACGATTTGGGCCAGTCAAATTGCCATCGGCATCGCACCCATCACGAATGCCAAGCAGTTAGTTAATGGGTTGCTGCCATATCTGCCATGGACGTCCGTCCGTTGTAGCTTGTGAAGACATAAGTGGAGACACAAGGCGGCGATGACGTCCCCGTGGTCTACCTACCCACTCACGACTAGCGCGGGTACACCACAGCACATCCCTAGTCTAGTGCAAAGATAAAAATAAGAATGAAAAAAACGTAAAAAGTACGCTGCTTACCTAGTGTAAGGAAATAAAAAAGGCTAGGCGTTGCGTCAGTGGCCACTTGCGGCCGGGACTATTTTCAGCTGCTGACCTAACCAGGTAGGCGAGAGACTGGCCATGTACCGACTCCCTGCACGGGATTCGTGGAGACGTCAAGGCGGGTCGGGCCAGGGTCTTAATTGTACTGTCATCCTTACTTACTTCCTGTGTATCACAGGTACGGTAGTATCCAGTATCTACGGTTTGTGTGTGCTGTTCAGGTTTCAGGGAATGTGGCTGCTCAGGGGTTTCAGAGTCAACAAAGTGCCCACTAATAAGGTAACATATCACCATTTCCCGGAAATTCCTCTTCATCTATCACGACCTCGTCGAATTGACAAGTTGGTAGGCAGCCGAGACGAGTCAACCAGCCATCATACGGCGCAGTTCTCGACGACAGAGCCGTTTGTGCCTGACGAGCGAGCAGCGGTGGCGGCCAGGGGGAAACAAGAGACACCAGACGAGGGATCTCGTCCCCTCGGCCGACAACAGTCAAGCCAGTGGCATCGTCTCCCCTCTCCCCGAGAGCCCACCTCGCTGCCACCTCGTTGTCACCTTTCCTACACCACACACAGGACGGCCGTGCTGTGTGCCTTGGCTTCGTCGTTCTTGTGCCATGTAGAACAGACGGAACGCGCCGGTGCTACAGGAGCCCGTTCAACAGCAACGTGTAGCTACCTCCCTACCTCCAGAATCGACTAGGTCGTATCTGGCGACTGTTCCTGTGGGCTCATCTCAGCGCTACATCAGTCAGCCTTAGCCGCACGACTTCTTATACCAAACCCTATTATTCGATGCTGTTGTTGTTGGTGCTGCCGGCGTACTGATGCGCCAGACAGAGCGTGCTCGTTGGTCCCCTGGCCTTTCATTGGGTGAGTGGAGGCTCGAGGCTCCCGATTTTAGTCTCGGTGGTTTCTAATAGCGGCGTCTGCCGTACCTATTACGTCGTATGGGTACAAGTACAGGTGCAGTATACTCGGAGGCAGAGGCTCCTTCGTCTGCCGCCCGCTCGCCCTCTACAAATGCTGTAGCATGTACCAACAACTACCGCCGTATACCTCTCCACCGGGCACTAGGGGCATCTAGTGTGATGCGCGTGAACATAACAACAGACCCGGTGCAGTGATCCCGGCGCTAAGGCAACTTGGAACCCGGTAATCCTTCGGGCTGCAATGCTCACCATCCATAGGAACCCAATCTTCGCCTCCCTATTGCCGTTGGCGTGGGTCCTTTGTTTCCCGCCTCGTCTCGTCTCGTCTTGCTATTGGAAAGCAAGCTTGCTTTGCAGCACACGCGTAATCTTATTATTCTGCCTGTATCACGAGCTTATTCGAGATACTGCAGTAGGTAGTTGGTGCCGAGCCCCCGTGCCTGAAGCTAGCGCACAGCATCTGCACAATCCGGACCCGTGCGATTGGGCTCGCGCCCTTTCATCTTTCGTAGAGTTGCGGACATTGGACCTGCTGAAGAGCGCGCTTTCTGAACTCCCTGCGCCCTCTTCACACATCGCCAACAACCGTTGGCTTCTGTCACCCAGTCTGGATGGATGAAGCGAAGGATCTTCCCTATGGGAATAGTCTAACCGCCGAGTTCGGGGATGCCACACGGCCGCTGGAGAAATCGGGGCCAATAGCTAGTTGGCTGAGATAACTCTGTAGCAAACCAGCGAGTATGCGGCGGTGATACCCGAACGCGCCCTTGTTGTTTGGAAACTGCCTATTAGCTACTGCGGTGTCCAGTCTCTTCTATGAGCTCTCCCACTCAGCGGACGGTCTCTATACTAATCTCCCATTGGTTGCAACCTCGCAGCGTGTAAACAAATTTTCAATATGCTGCGGGCGAGACGAAAATATTTTTTTTTTGCTTCCACGTATGAATTGTGTAATCTTTACACTTCTCGCATATGGCTCTTACAGTAAGTACGTTGTATAGCCGAGGGATATCCATAGATTTTGTCGCTTCGGTCCATAACCGGAAAAGCCTTTTTTTTCGAATGATGTACTTTGTGAGGAAATTGCTTGTGTAAGGAGAGCACAATGAGCTCTGAACAGGCATTCTTACTAGGTAGGGGCTAGGCTCGTGTCATCTCATCTCTAGCAACTAAACGACCTTCTATTCTGCTATGCAAACGCCTTCCGTAACTGTTTGTCAAATTACACGCGCAGATTTACGATAAAAAGGAGACCCCGAGGTTTGTATGTGCATCGGTGATTATGATAAACCATACAGTCAGAAAGCAAACACCAAACTCTCACGCTTACAACCTATCAGTCAAAATCCCAACTCGCCTCATCCTCCCTTATTTCCAGTTTCATCCCTTAGTCCACCGGGTTTTGGAGGTAGTTTCTCTGCATCGGCGTATTGGACCAGTTGCTCAGATAGCCACCTAAGTGATTGCCGGTATTTCGAACAATCTCCTTTTCACACGGAATACAAGATACTCCGCTCTCCTTCCCTCTCATTTCGAGAAATTCGCTCATTGGAATCTTCATAATGCCTGTTTGTCTAAGGGTGAGTTGCGTACCACCTCCCTTCACGCAGGTAGCAAATCACTAGGCATGAGAAAACAAACGGGTTCCGCAACATGGACACACGCAGCATCCCTTTCCCGGACAGCGGCCGAGAAGCGGCTCTTGATGTGCCAGATAACATCACCAACAGAATGATCCGCTTGGTAATTCGGATAAGTTTGGTTGAAGAGGGAAGACCTGAGTTTTTTTTCCCGCAAACACTGCACTTTCTGGCCTGTCCCCTCTGAGCATCTAGCGCGGTGAAGTCCGAGATGTCGTCGACCAGTGTTTTAGGTCCACCCGGAGCAGAGCCCGGAGACGGTGTTACCGACATGATTGGGCTGAAAATCTAACGCCATAAACATCGGGGTCTGCAATGTATAAAAGAACCCGACTTACGTCCGAGTTGAATCGTGATGTTATTGAAGGCGTCAGATCGTCAGCGTCAGCAGCATGATAGACGGCTGCTCTCTATGTTCTCTATAATGTGCACTCGCGAATGTAACGAGCGTCGTAGGCAGATACTCACCGGAAATCACTTTCTCTGCCGGAGATTATCCGCATATCAGCAACGGCCATGTACTCATGAGTCAGTGATTTAGCGGTCTAAGCAGGTAGCCGAGGGTGTGACAACCTCTCATAATTCCACCGAGAAGCGGCTCGCCAGCATGTTCTGTTTCTTCGGGAAATACGCTCAATTCTTAGAGAAGAAATGAGGCCACGTCGATTTCAGCAAGCGCATCATGTAGACTCAGGGGTTGCCCATATGCAAATACCATTTATGTGTAGAATTGGTCACGTTGTTTTGTGTTCCTGAGTAGTGAGGCTCTGAACTTTCGCTCACCCTGGGCCACTTTGTCTGTCAGTTTGGTGCCCTGGTTCAAATATTAAGCGCGCTTCAGTCTGATTGACTTGTAGAAAGTTGCCCTGTGCAGTAATCCGTGGACTTTAGCGGAGAAGAGCTCCTCGTCGAAGTCGAATATTATGGTTAATTTGGAGGATGCTTGAGTAAAGGGAGTAGAGTAGTGGCCCGAGATATATATAGTACGAGCTCTATCATGTAACCCAAGAACGTTGGTGTGAAATAGTCAATTATCTACAAGCTAGGCGCAACGTGGAGATATTTTGATATTAAGTCCTAATAGTTTCACGTTTAGGGGAATAGCGTAAGACATTACTTACGAGAAGCAAAGTCACTCTTAGTCTCGCACATATTTTAGACGTGAACAGGAGAGCGACCGCGCTACAGAGCGGCTATAGGAAAAGGAAAAACTCATATACAATAAATATGCTTACCTCCGCCATTAATCATATGACGATTGCTTAATCCTTCCAACTACCAAGACAAGAGTGCCTCTTCCAAGCCGACTAGTGCATAAAACAAACAGATAGACCTAGGGCCTGGTATTTAAATTGCGCTTCAAAGACCGTGAAGTAGGTATAACATAGATTAATCAAAAACTTATGCATCTCGTGAATCATACAGGCCTTACAGTACCTTAGCACCACCCTCCACCCCCCCCAAAAGAAATCCTAAAACCTAAGTCGCGGGGCAACACCAAAGGAACCTGACATAGCATAGGCTTCCAGGGAATCTCTATCGCGGACGCAGTTCTACGTGGTTCGTTTCATCTAAGCCAACGCCCCCATAGGGTCCCAAAGTGGGAGAACAATTGGCTCCTTCTTAAGGACGTCCTTCACTTCCGTGCTCAAGAAACGTGGATCGACAACAGCCTGGTACACGAACTGGTCCATCCAATCATCACTCATGACGAACCACCCCTTATTTCCGGAGTCAGCCCCCCAGCTGTTCTGAACGCGCCAGCGTACAGGGGCCCCAGTCTTATCATCGATATGAACAGCCGTGAGGACCATCGCATGGGTCATGGCAGATTCACCCACCCTAAGCCTACCCGCCTTATCCATGGCGTTTGCAGCGTACATGTCGACATTGAAGCCAAGGCCGTAGTCAATCAACCCAAGGTCCATAATACCAGCAAGCCGGTCGCTGAACTTGCCGACGTCGGACCCGAAAAACACGGGTACGCCGGCTTTTAGTGTGCGAATGCAGGCTTCCTTAAGAACGCTCATGTCGACGTTGATGTACGTGATGCCGCGCCCTCCGACGATATTACCGAGCCTCTCGACTGTCATCAGTGACAGAGGCTCATGTCGTGGATCGTGTACCAGCGACACCATGGCCTTGATAGCATCATTCGAAATACGGAAGCCACTGCCTGGCACTGTAGCAGTGATGTCCTGCGCAAACTCGAGCGGCGTCTTACGCACCGTGTGCGCCTTACCAGTCTTATCGAGGAAGTCCCACTCGAAGACCTGGTCGTTCGCAGGCGGCGGGCCGAGCGTCAGCGTGAGAATGGCGTGGATCTCACGCATCATTCTCTCTTTCGTTGCTCTCAAAATCTCAACCTTTCTCGCGGAAGTGGACTTTTTTAATATGATGTTCCGCAGGACAAGTGCGTACTCACGCAATTTGCCTACAACGACGTAGTTGATTGTGCTGCTCGACATGGCATTCCAACTATCCGGATACAGTACTTGGGGGACAAGGCCATACTTTTCAACGAGGTTATAGACCATGTCCCACTGACCGCCATCGCTGACGGGATCAGCGAGAAGACGCTGGACGAGACGGCCATCAAGGTCCTCGCTAGCGGTGTCAATGATGTTCTCGAGGAAGTAGTTGGCCTTCTCCAGCTTATCCCAGAAAAACAGGTAGGCCTGCGATAGCTCAAAGGAGTCAAGGCCATACTTCTGCATAAGCGCGACACGGAAAACATTGGTGCTCGCGAAGAGCCAGCAACGTCCGGATGACCTCTGGTTGGTAATCGGCGCGCCCTCGAAGGGGATGCGGACGTTGAATACTTGTTGGTCTACAATCTTGGCTGACCGAGACATCAGGACCTCCTTGGGATTTGCAGTGCTGAGGGCCGAGAGCGCCAGTCTGTATGCAGATACACAATGAGCCACGGGTCCTAATACGAAGAAGCTACGCGATGTATTGCGACACACCTGTTTTTGGGGTCTTCGAGCAGCTTTGCTTGCCAATCGTGCATCACCCGTATAGCCAGCCCCTCCGGACTTCGATAGAGCTCGCCATCAAAGGGAGCTTTCTCGCCGTCGACGTGGACGAAGTCATCTCCACCATCACTGTGTTCAAACTTGAGGGAGCGGAGGCGGGCGAGGACAGCCACCTCATTCTCGTGCAAGGTCTTTGACGGCTGTGCACCCATGATGGACGAGGGAAACCAATGAATCAACTACTCGCTCGAGCGATCGATCACCTGAAGCCTGTATACCTTGAGAAGCAAGCTTGTTCGAAGGGGTTCGAGGACGGTGTGTGCAGCTCTGGACCTGGTGTTCTACGTTACCGAAGCTGAAGAAACACGACAGCAAGCCACCAGGAAGAAGCAAAGCAGAAGATGGGCGAGGCGTGAGGAATGTCCAGGTTAAGAAGGTGTCCGTGTCTGTGTCGCATGACCAGAAACAGAAAGCTACAGACATGTACTCAGGTACTGATAACAGCCAGCAAACGAGGGGCTGTGGGCAGTGATTGGTGCACGCTGGGTGAGCCTCCCCTCCCGGGAGCACTCGGTATCGCTGATTGGATGAAGCACTGGAAGTAGGTAAGTACCTTGATGGTTAAACTCAAGAGGACGAGAGGTCTACCTACTGGCAACCCATGTGCCTGGGTGGTTCACCATTTGCGCAATCGTCCCGAATTTGGCAGTAGACATTTACGTTGCTATCAGGAACTGGTGGCTACCTAGAGGCAAGCCAACAGAAGCATGTAAACACATCGGGCGGTATTATAGATGTTATGAGTATTGCTGGTACCGGGGAGGACATGCACAGGATACGGATTGACACGCAGAGTGGGAGTGGGGAAACCCCACGAACAGGGGTGATATGCCAAGGCGAGGAGGTGCTGCACGAAAACATCCATGATACCAATATTGAATTACCAACGATATACAGAGCTATCTACTTGATATGCTACCCTGAGATCACTCCTTTTCCAACAACTCTTTCCCAATTTAAGAAATGCCTGTTGTCGCGCAATGCCGCACAACCACGCTGGTAAAGACATGCCACAGAATGAATGTTCTCAAGACGTGCAAGTTAAGATGAGGTTTGTGGAGTCCATACAACATTTAAGACGACAAAAGTGAATGAGTACTTTTACAAGCGAGAACCGTGGACAACCTTGACATCGACAACAAGTTCGCTACCGTTGTCATTGAGAACAAGAACACGGACACTGCCGCTGCCCTGGTTGAAGGCAGATGACAGACGGGCGTAGAGTCCTGACTGGTCGATGACAGGTAGACCCGTCTTGACGTCACCAGACTCTGTCATAGCGGTGACACTGCCGTCCTGGATGTCAAGCACACGGTACTGCTTGAAGACAGGGCCGAGCATGGTCTGGACGACAACGCTAGGGGCTGGGTTGGAAACGAAGGAAGACTCCTCGTGAAGTTGCTTGCTAAACAAGTCAACACCAAGGTAGCGGTGTTGGCCGGTCGCAGAGGACGTGGAGATGCGGATAACTTGGCAGGGACGACCCTGGAGCATCAAGATATCACCCATGCGGATGTGATGGCAAGGGATAGTGACGGTGTTGGGGATGGCACTGTTTCCATTGGAACGAGGAGCAGGCGCGGACGCGCTATGCGTCTCACGAATTACTTCAACGCGCTGGCCCTCTGGGTGGAAGATACGGTCAGCCACTTTGTGCAAGCCATGACGGAAGGAGTGGTAGTGTCCTATACGAGCTATCATTAGGACATGAAGCTGCATGGATATGGGATGATGTACTAACCGTCCTCATCGTAGTAACCCATTTTGGATTTCTGGTAAGCGGAACTGTGGCGAGGATACTCGACGGTTTCTTTGGTAACCTTCACCTCGCTGTGGTATGAAGGAGAAGCTTTTGGGGCGTCGACTGTTTCCTCAGTGAAGGAGATCTTGTCGGCGTAGTGGGGAATGTGAGTAGGGGTGTCAATGGTAGCACCGGTTACAGTAACGTGATCGCCGAACTGGGGTCGGTGAGTGTGAGTGTCAACAGTAGTACCAGTTACGGGAACGTGCTCGTTAAACTGGGGTCTGTAAGTAGGAGTGTCAACAGTTGTGCCGCTGACGCGAGTCTCGTCTCTGTAGACTGAGGGCTGAACTCGAGCGCGGTATTCGCGTTCAATACGATCAATGGCAGAGTAATGAGGCTTATGCTTATAATCGACCTCAACGGAAGACTCAGAGTAGTTAGAGGGTGCGTATTGAGGCTGAGGTTGGGGGCGAGGAGCCTGAGAGTAGGTGTTCCGAGTCTCGTGAAAGACGTTTACGTTGGCAGGTCTGTGGCTGAAGTGAGAAAGTCAGACAAGATGCTCTCGAATGAACGGATTGTTTACATATCAAAGTTTGCAGTGGGATTAATCTCCACCAAGCTAAGTCATGGGTAGGAGTAAAAGGAAATTTGCTTGCAAGGGTCTAGGACGGGTCGAGCCATAGAATGGTTTGTGCTCAAATTGACAGTGCGAAGAAAGCTGAGTTGACCACGTCACGCCATCTTGGCGGATTTTCATCCCTTTCTCGACCTCCTGAACTTCTGCTAGGGGTTTTTTTGGGCTCCGTCTGATTTGGAACTCGTGGTTGATACGAAATAATTGCAGGAGACATGCCATAACAAGACAATTGCAATCGCGATAATAATAAAAAGGGCTGAGCTCACCTGTGTTCCTCGTAGTACTCGTGGTGGACACCGGGACGGCGGTAACGTTCTTCTTCACGCGTAATACGGACCTCTTCTTCACTATAGCGCTCTTGTCGTCGCGGCGGCAGTTGAGCAGAGGCGGAGATAGAAGAGTATTGACCTTCCCGTCCGGCTTTCTCAGGTTTGGCGGGAAGTTTGATCTCAAGCTCTTCGTGAGTCTCGGTGGTTTTTGTTTCAGCAGAAGCCTCGGCGGCTTCCTTGTAGGTGCGGGGGAAGATGCTGAAGGGCACGGGAACGCGGGCTTCAAAGTCCAGGTTGACGACCTTAACGGCGCAAGGATCCTCTTCCCGACAACCTTTCGAACTGAACGAACGAAAGGAAGATCAAGAAGATTCCTCTTGCTCTTCTTTCTGAAATATCTGAAAGAAAAGAAGGGAGATGAAGAAGCAGCGGTAACAATCGCTCACTTCTAGACTCGATTCTTTCTGGCAGATGCGACTGAAATAGAAGAGCGGATACGGGTTGGGTAGAGAGGGTGGTTGGGCTGAGTAGAAAGATCAATTGGGAGAAAAGGAGAAGAGGAAGAAGCGGCTATTGGCGAGCAAGAAATAGGAACGGGTGCAGTCATGGCTTGGGGGTGCAGGAGCGCTGGGGCTGGCCTGGGTTGGCTGGGCTGGCTGGGTTCGCCGGGGTTGGCCCAGGAAGTTGTTATGAGCAGATGGTGTCGCAGCTGAATTGCAGGGGCTGTGTGGCACCGTCTTGTTTACACGGGTGGGTCGGCACTAGCGGTCTGTTTATTTCAGTGCCAAAGCGGCTAGAGCGCCTCGTAGCGCCGCCTGCTCGGCGGGTCTCCTTCTCCATGTAGTGGTCTGTAATAACAACTAGAACTATCGCCTAGGTAGTGTATGCTATAAGTAGGTACCTATATTGCCAATCAGCGCGAACCCCTGAACAAATAGTATGTCCCGACGAAAGATGAAAACTTCCCCACTTAAGCAACACTCAACCACCTGAATCGACGCGCATGGATGTGCCTACCTAGCGTGCACTACCTACATGTGTAGTAGGTAGGCAGGTACTTACATCTAATTCGTATTGTCTTTTGTCCCAGCACCTACATAGGTACACTGGACACACCCGTTGACCTCTCAGTCCAAAGGAGAAGAACAGACACGAGCTCTATCTTCCACCTCGCCTGGTCGGAAAGTCGAGGGAGGTACTTACCTAGTGTACACTAAGTTGGGTAATGTACGGTAAAAGCTACCGTGCGTTGGTAATTAAATACTGTACACACTAGTATCCGCCGATTGCGACTTTTCGTCACATTTCCGTCGCTCCCAACCTCCCATACACTAATATCCCATCAGCCCGACTAGGTGCAGCATCCGTATCCGTGCAGACCAGTTAGTGTACCGCATTCCTCGATTAGAACTTGACCAGCGCTAATGGCTTGGCATGCAATAATCTTTTCCGCTAGACCGTAATTAGAAAGCATTTATTTAAGCAAATATCATACAAATGTGCTCGTTCTTAACAGAATGTTTGTATAGTGCTAACTTTTGTTAGCTAAACAGGTTCGTAGCTAGAATATATAGCTAAATCACGCGTTCTATAACTAAAACGCGTAAAATAACTAAATCTTTCGATTCTAGCTAAATTGCACAAATCTGCAATAATATTAGCAGTATAACTAGTTAATATAGCCTGCCAACCTAGCCAAAATAGCCCTAATACTACTATTTATATTTAAACTACGCGGTTAAATAAAAAAGAATATTATAAAAGCTAAATATAGCCTTCTAAAGCTTATTAAATAAGTTTATAAACGTTATTCGAAGCAAAAAAAAGTAGAAGTACTATTGTTTATTAAAAATTATTAGATCTTACTTGATCTAAACATTAATAACAAATATATATTAATAAATAAAAGCTAGACTTTTATTAATACTTTACTTATTATTAAAAAAAGCTTCCGTAGACTTTTTTTTTAAAAAGCTGCTGCATATTTTAAAATATCTAGCAAACAGTGTATTTCTAACTAGTAAACACAATAAAAGATAATTTTCGGCGGTCATATTTTTTAGTTTAGCTTTTGCTAGCTAGAATTAGAAGCAATATTATAGAAAGAATTCTATTAAATAAGGCAAAATCAAAAGTTAATAATAGCTATTTAGTTCAAATAAAAAGTAATAGCTATTTTTGGTATTTTTTACTTTAATTATAGTAATATATTTATATTTTTAAATAAATAGTTTAGAAGGTTCCTGCAGTGCTATTAGATTAGTTATTACTAAGTTATATATATATTTATAAAAATGTTTAAGGAAATAATTAGCTATATTAATGTATTTTTATAGTTTATTAAAAAAAACTTGCAATATAACCGGTTTTAGCTTAATACTGCGTTAATAAGCAATTTTACTAAAAATATTAGTTTTAGCAAGTTTTTTTGTTACTTAATTATTAATATAGACAAAACTCTAATATTTTTTAAGTTTTTAATAGGTTATATATACAATTTTGCAGGCGTTAAGTCGGTTAAAAAAAAAAGCAATAAAAGTAGGTAGAAGAAACGCCAAGCAACGCTAGTTTTGGCAATAACTACCGACGGGTTGTACGTAGAAGAATTGAAGCTTTTAATTATTTTTTATAGCAAAAACAACATTCTTGCTAAAAAAGAACCGCTATATTATAAAAGTATTAATATAAAGTTTAATACTACTATATATAATAATAAAAAATTGTTTAAAAAATAAATTAGAACAAACTTAGCTACTTATACTAAAAAAAGCAACTATTTATTAGTAATAAATATGGTTAACTTTTATAAGATCCTATAGGTTAAAAAAGCGCTAAAAAACATAAATATTTTAATAGTAATAATCCTGCTTAGCTTTACGGCCTACTTTTAACCGCTAGATATAAAATTTAATAAAGTTTTTAAGATCTAGCTATACAAAAAGTTAGATTTTTACTTAGAACAGCTAAATAAAACAGAAAAGTTGCCTAATAAGTGGTCGGTTAACGCAAGACGCGTAATAGCAACTTATATTATTAGTAACGCATAAAAAAAAGCTTTTATAGCAAAGAATTAAGCTTTAGTTATAAAGTTATTTAAAAAAACTAATATTTTTATTTATTTAGATAACTGCAATAACTATTTTATTAGTATTAAAAGCATTAATTTATTGCAGTTGCAGTTAGATAACTAGTATTGCTAGCTAAGTAAACATACAAACTTTAAAACCGCAGAAGTTATTACTGCTTTAAAAAGCGGCAACAAGTTCTTTACAACAGCAAAAGTCCTCGGAATGCCTTAAAATACTTATAGATGCCTTCAAAATAAAGTATTAAAAAAATATATATAAGCAGCATAAGTTATACGTAAGTAGTTCAAAGATAAAAATAGTTAATCGGCTAAAAAATGCTAATACTATACAAATTGCTAGTAATAACTATTAGCCCTACGCTAGTATACCTCTAAATTTGAACGCTAATTGCCTGCTGTTTTTAATACAAAGCATAGCTATACTAGCTGTAGCAAATATAAGCTAAGTTATATAAAAAAATAGCATATAAATATTTTAACACAATCTAAATAGTTATAATATATTATAATACTAAAACATATTACTAAATATTTTTAAATTTGAAAATAATCTTATTACTTAGCTAAAAACAAACTAAATTATTATTATATATATGCTTTACTACTTATACTAAACACTAACCTAGCTTTATTACTAAAAATATACCGCTAAGATATTTATAAAATATTAATATATATATATATATATACTTATAGGCCTTATAATCGGTAAAATCAGATATTGTATCGCTAATATATATAAGTATTCCTTAAGTATACTAGCGGTAATATAGCCCTCTCCGGTATAAGCAACTTTATAGCCTATATGTTCTAGTTTTGTTAATTCGATATATATACTAAGTAGCAAGCCTAAGCAGCGTAACAACAATAAATGCTACTATAACCAAAAAAGCATATAAACTGCAGTAACGCTTCGATATTAATAGTGTTTATTTATTAATATATACCGAAGCAAGGTAAATATACTAAAACAGCAGTTAGCGGTGGTTCAAGGGGCATATGCGAACATAAAAATATAGGTCTAGCCGGCCCGGAATAAAGAGTTAAAATAGGTTTGGTTTTCTAAGTCTATAAATACCTTGTTAGCTATATAAATTAGGTATAATACGAAATACTTACAGACAAGGTTAATTAATAGATTTTATATGATTAGAATGCTAGGCTAATAAGGTTGGTGGATTGAAGGGCTAGGCTAAGTGATAGGGTTGATAGAGTAAAGTCTTAGTGCTACACTTAGTTAGTGTTAAAGCAAAAAAAATAAGTAAAAAATCAAAGTTTTATAAAGGAAAAGTAATATACCCATACAAAATAGGTAGCTAGCTAACGTGTTGCTAGTTAGATTAAGGTTAAATTAATATGGTCTGTGCTGCATATTGATGTAGGCCAAGCTATTAGCGCCGGTCAAGTGCTAATCGAGGAATGCGGTAGTGTAGTGCTCGCTCTGTCGATCAATACTGTACACAGAACTAGTAGGTTCAAGTCTCATTGGCAAACCAGGCTGTTTTGGCGCCAACGAAACACCTCTAATTTGTCACTTGATACAGTTGTAATCGTTTATTATACATTGGTGTTACAGTATGCTTCCAGGTAGATACACTCTTCCCTGGCCAATGGCGATCGAGCACAAGAGAAAGTCAAGCGGCTGGGACTTGGAAACATGGTGTATTGGAGATCCATACCACAATCGTATACAGCACCGAGCATGCGTGGCTGGAAGTCTTCGCAACACTCGTTCCCAGCCCCTTTTGCTTCAAGATGGCTGGGGAATACCCTCAGAACTGACTCGGAGCATCAGGATACCGACGGTCTTGCCCAGTATGGACGCGTAACATCGTGGTTCGCTGTCATTGGGTTGTATACTGTACCACAACTCATGCAAGCCCATCCAGAGCTGAATCCTGCCATCTCGTCGACACTGTGCGTCGGTGGGATTCTAGTCTCACCAGAGGATGCCCTACGGATGTCTACCCGTAACACCATGTAGTGCACACTATATAATCAGCTATCTATTCCTGCTACCTACCTACTACACACCTACGACTATGTAATCCCTAATCCAACATGACCTCGGATGTTCGCCCGTCTTGGAGTGTTCAGCTAACTTCAATCGCCGCGGCCTAGCCTAGTATACACTAGCTTCAGCAAAACATCTCAGATCCCTGCAGATGGAGCCTTCGGGTTCCCCTGATCGCTCCACGCGTTACCATGACAACCTCTGTCCAGACACGCACTACGGTTCGCGACCCATTGCGGAGAAATCGCGTTTCGCAATCTGACTCGGCACAACAAGGTTAGCAGCAGCACAAGTCGAATACCAATTCCGTCGCTGGGTAACTAGTATTGCAATTAGGCACTCCATAGATCCAGATTCGCTGACCACCTCTGTTGATGCCAATTGGTGATGCGGAAACAATCAATACGGCAGTTCGAGAAGACAGCTGTCATATGTGTGTAATATACATGGACGGCGAGCCCATATGCGTAGTATTCGCACACCAAGACCCTGAGGTGTACATATCATCAATCGTCCTACATAGGTATCCGGTCTAGAGGGTATCATGCTTGTGGAAGGAATCGGTCTTACGTCTCAGGACCTAGGGAAGTAGTTTAGATAGATAGAGTTACATTGTACACCTATTCGAAAGCATCGTCTTGTGTGGCCTACCCTGGAGAAGATTCTTCCCGCCCGACGTTGTGCAGAACTTCGAGACAGGTTTAAGAATCTTCCATTGGATTGTGCTCGCGAGTTTACGTATCAGAGTTTGTTCTCTCATTAAGCTATTTATTGGGCGATTGTAACTGTGCAAATAAAGGAAAAGGTTGATCCGACAGTATAAGGTTCTATCCGAGGGAAGCTGTCACATGACCCACATACGCTATATAGGGCCCTGTACACAGTGGTAACAGTGTTAGCACTCCATCCATTCGACAACTCAATACAACACCGGACCATTCAGTCTACAGAAGCAGCCCAATTAATAAATCGTCATGCGTGTCTGCATATACAACTGAGGAATAGAGGACTTAGTTTGAGACGACAGATGAGCTATAAATTTTTACCCCATCCTGATGGAAATACGATGAGGTGCCTATGCCTACGAATTACTGTCTTACGTAGGTACTGTTGTGGGCAAAATCTCGGCGCTCTACCTACTTACTGTAGGTCACGAGTCGTAAGCACAACTTTAACATTTTACATATGATTCATGGTTTAGGAGTAGCGAGCTTTGAGCACACCAATGCTTGCCATATCATTTGGCTGTAATTGATTGTGATTGATTGTCATAGCTTCGTTAGCATTCATGGGTCGCAAGTTATGCATTCCAACTTGATAACCTGAGTTCATGGGCTTGAGCCTCACGACTCGTGATTCAAGGCTCTCGGGAATATCCTCGATCGGCCTCTACAAAACTCCATCATACAACCAACGAGATGGGCTTGGATTCTAGCCCGTATGTTTAGTTAGTCAGTGGCCTCTACTGTCTACCAAAACACATTAGGTACCAGCTTAAGTGTGTACGAGATGGCTTGTATACAAAGTAACGTCAACGATTTGCTAGCTATCCTTATTTCAATACTTCCATTCAGCCTAGTTTTAATTAAACACGTTCAGTTTTCCCTCGGAGTATAACTTGCGTCATGAAGCTCCTCATCATTAATATTACTTTCTATATATCCTGTGGCGCACTTATAACATAGGCTTCTCACGCTAAGGTTTGGCTCTCCTCATGCTACCCATTCGACGAAAATCGCGATCAATCGCTATACACACAACTAAGAATAAGCTTGGCCTATCTAGTCAGATTGTTGGGCTTTCCATAATGGCGATGCTCGAGTATGAAATGGGACCCAACCAGTTGACACGTGGGCCGCTCACTGTAGCTGGGTTTAACAGTTGTTGCCTAAGTCATGGTGTGTTCTTTACAGCTCTCACCTTCATACAATGCTCCGAAATTCGCATTTTCCCTAAGCTAGAATATTTGCAGTTACGTCGCGAACACGCATGGGTCCTTAATGGGCGTCGCGCAAGGAAACTCTGCGAAAACCTTCACAGACATAGAAGTTCACTAGACCTATATCGTCGTCCTGTGACCTTGACTGCGAGATGTACAGCGTCTGAGGGCACGGCTGATGTTTCCATCGACCTAGGTATGGAGACCAATCCCAACATTAGGAATATGGAGGCTTTTGCAACCATGCCCGAGCCTTCCAACACTGGCTGGATAATTAGGACACATCATTGACAATGATAACGGTCGACTTTCTTATTTCGGTATTCCTAGCAAATATTAGGAACATAGAGGTGGAGATGACCTGAGAAGGGAGCTTCTTGGGAATGCTGGCAAGGCCTGGTAGGTATGGTTGGTGTATTTAACGCCGGGGGGGGAGACACAGTCTCCAGACCTCCCTCGGGGGCTGTGGCGTGTGAAGCTGCTTGAACTATCTATCCTACAACCTCACGGGAGGACACTCTACGATACAAGATAATTCATAGCTCAGACCTCATTTCTTGCCGTTGAACTAGGTGTTATTTGCGCCGAGGGAAATGTAATTATTTATCATTATTTATAACTATTACAGCACCATCTCACCACCACTCCATGATAGAAATGCAGAGGTTGACCCGGCGGGAGGTTAGGCGCCTTTGTAGGTCGAGTACATAGGTACCTATGTAGGTATGAATCACTCGGCAAGTAGAATCTTCTTATTAGATGACGTCAGCTGCCTAGCCAATTCTACCCAATCACTCTCTAGGATTTTTGGACATCTGCCCCACCAACCCAACATCCCACTTGGCGTCCGGGAACCCCACGTTTGTTCTCGTCACTGACCAAAAGATGCCGGCGTTCGTTCGACCGGAGGTTTCACGGCGTTGCGGCATCATACCAGACGGCGGAAGCAGCTGAGCGAAAGAGCCGAAAATATGAAGCAGAGGTTCTCTTCCCTCGATGTCAAGGTACGAAAGCCCTCTGCCAGCTGGTGATGCGAACGAGCCATGAGAACTACTCGATAGCTAACCCACGACGTCTGCTCTCCGCCGTAGGTCATTGCCCATGAGCTCTCGGCAAGCCTCGTATCTTTGCGCGTGTCCAACATATACGATCTGTCGTCCAAGATTCTCCTGTTCAAGTTCGCCAAGCCCGACAACAAGAAACAGCTCCTTGTGGACTCCGGTTTCCGCTGTCATTTAACCGAGTTCGCGCGCACCACCGCTGCCTCCCCCTCCGTTTTCGTGCAGAGGTTGCGCAAGGCCCTGAAGACCCGGCGTCTGACTGCCGTGTCGCAGATAGGAACCGACCGAATAATCGAATTCCAATTTAGCGATGGACTCTACAGGATATACCTTGAGTTCTTCGCTGGTGGCAACGTCATCTTAACTGACAACGAGCTGAAGATCCTGACTCTGCTGCGCAATGTACCCGAAGGTGAAGGCCAGGAGCCACAGCGCCCGGGTCTGACATACTCGCTGGAGAATAGGCAGAACTATGGCGGCATCCCACCACTTACCAAGGATCGCCTACGAGAAGCTCTTCAGACCATCATCGAGAGGGGTACCGTGCCAACCACGGCTGCTAAAAAGATCAAGAAGAAGTCCGGGGACGAGTTGAGGAAAGGGCTGGCCGTTACAATAAACGAGTTACCTCCGGTATTGCTGGATCACGCGATGAAGAGAACCAACTTTGACTCTACTGTACAGCCGGCAGCTGTCCGGGACAACGAAGAGTTGTTAGACCATCTCCTCCTGACGCTCCAAGGAGGCCGGGACCTGGTAGAAGATATAATCAGCTCGGACACGTGTAGCGGTTATATATTTGCGAAAAGGGGACCGGGAGCCGAAGAACCGCCAGAAGGGTCTACTCAGGGTGAACAACAACCAAAGAAATCCTTACTATATGAAGATTTTCACCCCTTCTTGCCCCGTCAATTCGAAGAGAACCCGATATACGCCGTTCTCGATTTTGACAACTTCAACAAAACAGTAGATGATTTTTTTTCCTCAATCGAGGGACAAAAGCTCGAGTCGCGCTTGACTGAACGGGAAGCTGCTGCCAGGCGAAAATTAGAGGCCGCCAAGGCTGACCAGGCAAAGCGGATCGAGGGCTTGCAAGCAGTGCAGACTATAAATATCCGCAAGGCTAATGCTATTGAAGCCAACATAGAAAGAGTCCAGGAGGCTATGGATGCCGTGAATGGGTTAATATTCCAGGGCATGGACTGGGAAGATATTGGAAAATTGATAGATAGGGAGAAACGGCTAAACAATCCTGTGGCCGCCATCATTGCGCTCCCCCTCAAGCTTCACGAGAACATCATTACTGTTTTGCTCGGTGAAGCCGAAGAAGACGAAGAAGATGAAGATGAGGCGTATGAAACGGACTCTTCTGAAGATTTCGATAGCGGTTTTGGCGGAAGCGTAAATTCGAGTATGAAGAACCAGAATGGGCGGCTGGCTGTCGATATCAACCTGGGTATATCCCCATACGGTAACGCTCGAGAGTATTATGGCGAAAGGAAGGTGGCCGCGGTTAAAGAGGAGAAAACCAAACAACAGTCTGAGATTGCCCTCAAAAGCGCAAGCCAAAAAATCGAAGCCGAGTTGAAAAAAGGGCTCAAACAAGAAAAACCGGTTCTCCAGCCTATCCGCCGGCAAATGTGGTTCGAGAAATTCGTCTGGTTCTTGTCCACCGACGGATACCTGGTGCTCGGCGGTAAGGATGCTCAACAAAACGAATTGCTTTATAGACGATATTTAAAAAAGGGAGATATCTACGTTCATGCCGATCTTCATGGTGCAGCGAGTGTTGTTATCAAGAACAATCCGAATACACCTGACGCGCCGATACCGCCTTCGACATTATCGCAAGCCGGATCTCTTTCAGTCTGTTCCTCATCTGCCTGGGATTCAAAAGCTTCTATGTCCGCTTGGTGGGTCACAGCTGATCAAGTATCAAAATCTGCGCCGACAGGAGAATTTCTGCCTACGGGATCTTTCATGGTTCGTGGAAAGAAGAACTTCTTACCTGCCTCTCAACTCATTATGGGTTTCGCTTTGATGTTCAAGGTTAGCGAGGAAAGTAAGGCGAAACATCTGAAGCATCGCCTCTATGATGCACCTGTGCGGTCTGAAACTCCATCGGAAGCTCCGGCTCCATCTAAAGACACTAGACTTTGTGATAATGTGGCTACTCAAGAGGATGGGTTACATGCAGAAAGCGATTCCGAAGAAAGCGTTCCCGAAGAGGAGGAATTCCAAGCGAGAGCAAATCCTCTCCAATCATTCAGAGGCAACGGAGGGGATGGTGAGCATCCGAACACTGTGGACGAGGCGGAACCATCGGAGCAAATGGGCCAGCTGGCGATTGCCGAGGAGCCCCCGGCCTCTAAGTCATCCGAGCCGAGTCAGGATCCAGAACAGGAGGAGCAGGCCATGGAAGGTGAGGATGTTACGACAGAAGCAGATACATTAACGACAAGCAACGGGAATCAAAATTATTCGTCCATCGACGGGCAGTCCACTCAGCCTAAAAAGAAGGAGCGGCAAGCAAAGAGAGGGCAGCGCGCCAAGGCAAAGAAAATTGCCGCCAAGTATAAAGACCAGGATGAGGAAGATCGCGCCGCCATAGAAGCACTCATCGGGGCATCGGCTGGAAAGCGACGAGCAGAAGCCGAGGCAAAAGCTAAAGAGGAGCGAGAAGCCGCTTTGGGAGTGGCGCGAGAACGCCGTCGTGCCCAGCACCAGCGGCAACAACGCGAGACGGCAGAGCACGAGGAAGTACGTAAGGTTATGCTCGACGAAGGCATCGAGATGCTCGACCCAGACGAGGTTGCGAATCTCTCGCCGCTTGACGCCCTCGTCGGCACGCCTCTCCTGGGCGACGAGATCCTCGAGGTCGTGGCACTATGTGCGCCGTACGCCGCGCTCGGCCGCTGCAAGTACAAGGTCAAACTCCAGCCTGGGACACAGAAGAAGGGGAAGGCCGTCAAGGAGATCCTGGAGGGGTGGAAAGCCGCCTCGAACAAAAAGGGTGTCGTCGACGAGAAGAGCGTGGATAAAGAACGCATGTGGCCTCGAGAGGTCGACCTCATCAAGGCCATCAAACCCGAGGATGTTATCAATACTGTGCCCCTCAAGAGCTTAAAGGTCATGTCGAGCGGAGGCGCCAGTGGAAGCGGAGGAGGTGGTGGTAGCGGCGGGCAAGGAAAGGGGAAGGGAGGTGGTAAAGGGGGGAAGAAGAAATGATGTGTTTGTCATAGGTTCGTGTGGTATATAGTCTGTATCTAAAACGTTGCGCATAACCTGCCGTGTTGGTCACCACAAAAGCAATTCTACGGACTGACAGGAATCGAATGCTTGCATTTGGCAGTCTACCTAAGATTTATCAACGTACGTCTCAGATCACACCGGAATTACATCCTAGAGGGAAACCTATGGCTCACGATTGCAGGACTAAGACAGTGATATGTGTAAGTGTATATGTATTCAATCTATTCTATTTAACCCCCAAAGGAAAAGTGCGAGATAAAAGGAGACATTACATCGCTACACGGTAAAATATAAACGCGTATAGTGAACCTACCCAGAACATACGAAACACTCTGGCAATCCCGCGAACTGCTCGATCTACGTTTTTGGTTTTCTGCTTCTTTTTTTTCGTTTCATTTACTTACTCAATTCACTCATATCCACGCCGTGTGGAGTTCTCTGGCGATGCTATCGCGCTCGCGACAAGAAGGGCACTTGTTGTTCTCGTCGTTCTCGTCGTTACAGTAGCACGACTGCACGGCACAGCTATACCTGCGCTCCGGAACATGCACGGACACTAACATGGGAGAATGCGGCGCAAGCGCGGCGGATCGGCACTCCTGCTGGACGTAGGTTTGGGAGGGGAGCCCGCGCTCCTTGAAGAAAGAGCCGCGACAGGCCATGCAGTCGGCACGCTCGTTTCCTTTGCCGTGATTGTGGTGGTGGTGGGGGCACGCCGAAGGGATCAGGACGCCGTCGAGGCGCTGTGGCGGCGGGATAACAATCCTTTCGTGAGAAGGTGAGCGATGGACCCGAGCGGAGGCGCCCGTCGGCGAGTACGCGTCTGCACGTGTCGTGACGAAATATGTAGAGGGAGACCTCGTGGCACCACCATCTTGCCTGCCGGGTTCACCTTTGCCCGGGATTAGGGAATCAGGTACGGCGTTTGCGGCGATGGCGATGTCGATGGCTTCGGTGCCGTTGTAGCTGTACGGTCCGGCGTCTGGATCGGAGGAACCAGCAGTTGGAGGAGGTGTAGGCGTGCGTGTCCTGCGCCTCCCCGGTGGTGGAGTCATTAATATGGGTACGAGCTTCCCTTGGTACTCGATGTAGTCGATGTTGGGAATGTCTATATCCCTCGCTATCTTGGTGAGCTTCTTCACGAGGCTGATGTCAGATAGGCTATCGGCGTTCCGAAGAGGCATTGACTCTTTCGGAACTTTGTAAGTTTTGGGGGCCGGCTGCTCGATTTCCAGGAAGCTACGACGGTAGCGGACTCTGTCTGTTCGTCGGCCCTGATCAAGGTGAGCTAGCTCCGGGACCACGACGAGTCCGGGTGGGAGCTTGGTGCTTTCATACTTGGGCACTGGTGAGGGGGTGAATACACGCTCTTTGCCTACGGCTTCGTCACTGTCATCATCTTCCCCCTCGTCATCTTCGACTACGAACAGACTCGGGTCAGTGGGTAGAGGATTGTCCTTGTTAGGGATGTATGATGGGCCTAGGCGCTTGATGCCGCCACCACTTACCTTTGGGGGGAGGAAGTGTGCATTCGAGGGCGAAAGCGTGATAATGACGCTACGCGATTCGCCATGAGGGCTTGGAGTGCGCTCGTGTGGGAAGGGTGTGCCGGCACGCTCTGCAGGAGCCAATTGTGGGTTCATTTGAACTGGTTGTCGGGCTGGTCGTCGGCTCATCCCGGCCGCCGGCCCCGGAGACCTGTCGTTGTCGTTAGCTGGTGTTGGACGGCGCTCGCGCTGACGGATGGCAGGTGCGGTAGTCAGAACCATGGGCTGATTGATTTGGTAGGGCTGTCCCCGGGCTTGGACCCGTCTGTCCATCTGACTTCCGAGGCGAGGCGGAGCAGATTGACGCTTCAGGAGAACCTCACGCGGTACGGTGCGCGGATCGATAGCGGTCTTTCCCCAGCCCTTGCTATCCTTGTACTCGAGAAAAAACTGGATGAATCTCTTGTAGTGTTCGTCGCCGTACTTTTCAAGGAAGTAGTCATCGCACTCTCGGCAAACGCGCTGGAGGCGATGCCGTCGAACTGTGGTACGACACATAGGAAAACACCACGCCCAGCAGGACCCTGCTTCTCGAAGCTGGTAGACGTGACAGCGCTCTATTATCCGCTCTTTATGTCGACATTGGCAGAGATATGTACTTCTCCGGCACCCGCACATCTTGTCCGAGTTGTTCCAGATAAGAGAAAGTAGTGTTATATAGCGCAGGAACGAAAATTTATACGAAAAAAAAATAAAAAAGGTAGACAAGACCTAGGAAAGATGATAACTGATGCGCTCTGTCTCTCTCTCCTAGGAAGCTGATCCTGTCAACTTACTGTCTGATCTGGGGAAGGTTATTTTCGGACAGGAGAAGAAGAGGGAGGAGAGCAAGGGAGTTATGTATGTCACGGATTTGGACTATGCCATTGTCTCTGGTGAAAAAGAAGACATTGACAGGGCGTTCCTGTCTATTCATCGCGAGATCAGGTTCTTTTACTCATACGTAGCCTCTGTACAAACAAGTCTCTTTCACTGTCACCCTGGGGATATGTTCGCTGTCTTTGTCAGCACATGATTGCTTTGACCAGCCTTCATTGTGCTGGTACGAGAATGTTATTGTGCTCGAGACTTTGTAGCTTCTTATACAACGGTTAGTGGGAGTCTTCAAAATACCGTATGAGTGACGATGCAGCGAACAGGCGGTCCCGAACCGTACGTACTTGGCATAGTGAGTATCGTGGTTGCAGTTAGAGATGTCAAACTAATTAGAATGCAACTAAGTCATCTGGTGTGGTTTCTACGTCATGCGAAGGAGGGGAGTGGCGGTGCAATATGAAGGCTGACTTGGAAGAAATGAATCATACTACGGCCGGTTGAGTCACCCGGTGTTGTTGTTTTGATGCTGAAAAATGAACAGAGCAGAGCTATAGTTAATAGGTACCTAACCTAAGGTACCTTAGGTAAGTAGTATGGTATTGGAATACATACGTAACTACTTACATACCTAGTAGATCGGTACATATTTTATCTAGTGCTGCAGGTACCTCCCCAGGTACCTACATGTAGTATAGCTAAGATGTTCCTGCTCTAACAGCGCGCACATGTCTTTCGTCATAAGAACCCGATCCCCGTCGCAGCACTACATACAGCAACTTGGCCGAATTTTATGTCATCCTCCCCCCATACATTCCCTTCCCTCCCAGGGCAATCCGTCCACGGTAGGAGAATGGCGCCGGCCACGGACAAAAAGACAGAAGACCTCTTAAAGCGGCCCCTCTACGGTACTTACTTACTTATCCCTTGTTGGCCCTCTCGCTAATCACCCACCCCGCCATCGCAGTCTACGATTTGCCCCACGAAGTCCTCTCAACCCTCACCCTCAAAGCAGACGCCGAGTCGCACCACCTCGACCTCGACACGGACACGCCGTCGCCCTCCAGTCCCGCATCGCACGATCCTGCGCGAAACCCGCCGACCGAAGCCCTCGTCGTCGGGTCTCAAGCATGCTCGCTCTGTGGCCTGTCGTTCGCGAGCGTCGACGACCAACGCAGCCATCAGAAGTCGGACTGGCACCACTACAACCTCAAGCTGAAGCTGCGACGCAATAAGCCCGTCTCCGAAGTCGAATTCGAGAAGCTGGTCGGCGATTTGGACGAGAGTCTATCGGGCTCCGAGTCGTCTGAATCCGACGACGATGAAGATGACCGGAGTACCAAGGAGAGCACCCTGACTGCCTTGCTCAAGAAGCAGGCTACGTTAGCCGACTGGAATGCGCCGACGAACAGCGCAAATGCCGGCGCAGGCGAAGAAGGCGATGGCCTCACAAGGCCGAGGCAAAGAGGGGGTGGCAAACCACCGCTACTGTGGTTCGGTTCGCCTCTGTTGCCGACAAACAGCTATTTTGGCATATACCGTACGATATTTTCACCAGAAGACCTGAAGGACGAGTCCAATATCACCAACGTCATCAAGAAAAAACAGCTAGATCCCATATCAATACCCAAGCCGAAGGCAGATGGACCCCTTGTGTCCGGACCGTACAAAGGACCGCACATTTTTTTGTGCATGATTGGTGGCGGCCATTTCGCCGCCATGGTGGTGTCGCTCGCGCCCCGGCAGACAAAACATGGTACGGTTGGACCCATGAATAGGGAGGCGACTGTCCTCGCACATAAGACCTTCCATCGGTATACTACGAGAAGAAAACAGGGTGGTTCTCAGTCGGCAAATGACAATGCCAAGGGAAATGCACATTCTGCTGGTTCCAGCATTCGTCGGTACAACGAACAAGCTCTCACGGACGAGGTTCGCCTCCTTCTACAAGACTGGAAGGGCCTTCTCGATACTGCCGAGCTGCTGTTCGTTCGCGCCACTGGCGCAACAAATCGGAGGACACTTTTCGGTCCCTACGAAGGTCAGGTTCTACGAGTGAATGATCCACGCATACGGGGATTTCCTTTCAGCACGCGGCGAGCTACCCAAAACGAGCTGATGCGCTCCTTTATCGAGCTCACCCGGCTCAAGATTAGAGAGATTGACCCTGCACAAACAACAAAGCCTGCGCAAGAATCCTCCCCCAAGGCAGCCCTAACGAAACCCAACAAGCCGGCAACCCCAAAGCTGACCGAGGAAGAAGAGACGGCACAGCTACACACATCACAGCTTCAAGCCTTCATTCGACGTTCAAAGTTACCCGCCCTCCTCTCTTACCTCAAGAGTAACGACCTGCAACCGGACTTCCGGTTTCAGCCTGCTGACTCACAACAAAATCACCATGCGCCGACACCTCTGCACCTGGCAGCAAGCCAGAACTCGGCCGCGCTCGTCTCAGGGTTACTCCTCAAAGCAGGCGCGGATCCAACGCTGCAAAGCAATGAGGGCAAGACGCCCTTCGACCTTGCTGGTGACCGCTCAACACGGGACGCGTTTCGGGTAGCGCGCGACGAGCTAGGAGAGTCGGCGTGGGGCTGGGATGCGGCACACGTGCCCACGGCCCTGAAGCGTGCGGACGCCGAGCGACGCGAGGAGCGTGAGCGCATTGAGGCCGAACGCAAGGAAGCCGAGCGTCGTGCCGCCGAAGAAATTCGGCTGCGCCGCGAGGGTCCCAAGATGGGAGACGCGAAAACGGGGAAGGGTCGCAGCGTGCTCGATGCTGGCGTGCCTCGCTCCGCGCAGGACCGTCGTGAGGAAGAGGCTCGCGGACTCACGCCTGAACAGCGCATGAAGCTGGATCGCGAGCGCAGAGCGCGTGCGGCTGAGGAGCGGTTGAGGAGGATACAGCGGGGCGCCGGCGGCTAGAAGTTAGGTATAGAAGGCGGGTAAGGAATGGGGCGTGATGAGGTCTTATTATGGATCATCTCAGTAGCCCGACCGTGATGATCCATAAACTGGTCTCATGTCGATCTATAACGTATCTAGGTATCCAGATATCCAGATAGCCACATTACACACTACACGTGGACAGTATGCCGAGTTGGAAGAGAAGATACCTGGACTAGAAATAGAAACTGGATATCCACATACGTACCTAACTAGCCTATCTAGCGTATACAAGTATAGACGCGCGACGAGACGTATTGGGGATTTACGATTGTAGTGATGATCTTCATTGTCATCAAGCCTTTTAACCGCCGAATGGAGCCGACGATGACGATCTCTTCTTACCTTTTTAGCGCCTGCTTTCCCCGCGGGGGCATGTCGAGGGGATCGTGGGCCTAATGTAGTAGGTACTGGTTCGGCGCTTAAGACGTACAGTAGTGCGGTTTTCGTCCTGAAAAGGAATTCTGGCGGCGCTTAGGAGGGCTCGGTGAGCGTCTGCGTCTAGACAGGTGCCTGACGGCAGGAGATGTGATCGAGAAGTGAATTGCTTTAGGTTTTCGGGATTTACGTGAATGATTGTACTGCCGTTTCATCTATCTATGTGCAGAGGGTGTATCATAATGCTTCACCCGCTGTGTGATCAAGAATGCCCCCCTTCCCCCCCCTTTTTTTTTCCTGTGAACATAGTCTGGAAATAAACCCCTTAATCGGCTGGCTGATAAGGGATGAAAATCGATAGGTAATGTTTGGTCAAGTACAACCTACCAATCACGGAGGCAGATCTTGAGAGTAATTGATGGTTGAATATTTTTTTTTCTCCCTTTTCTCATTTCCCGTTTTGTCATGTTCGATTAGGACTCGTAAGGATAAAAGCTTGTTAGGACCTATTGCACGATAAACTATTGTATAGTAAATGAGCTATCCAGCGAATACCAATAGCGCTGTCAGAAATCGAACCCAACTCACTGGATAGCTCGCCAGTAATAGTAGGTAACCCTTAAGATTTTCAATAGAACTGGTTTCGTCTGATGTATCCCGGTGTCGCACGTGTCTTTCATGATCCATAGGTGGATTTACCTTCCCGCCCCGGGATCAACAATACTGTATTTTCCGACAGCGTGAATTAACAATTGGTTTGGAGACTTGGTGGTGTAGGTACTAGATAGTACTGAACATTGAAACTTGTGTTTCCTATTTGATTTTTCTTTCTTATCGTTTATACTTGGTCTTGCCCTCCTGACATTTAAGGGTAAATGATAATTGATCTGGACGAGAAAGGAGTATTGGGATAGATGGTATAGTGTAAGTCATCACTTTTTCATTATCCTTAGCAAACCGCTTTCGGAGCTCAGGAGGATCCGGGCACAGAAAAAGTCGGCAAGTGGTACGGTACCTAGACATGGTATTGAGTACCCCTATTTGCCATGTATATGTCTCACCGATACGGCGTTCAGAAACATCTCCTTCTCTAAGTATCTAGTGTAGGGGCATCACATTGATGTTCTCATTTTCTCCGACGAAATACGAGAATATTTAATTAAACGGCCTTGATACCTACTTGTAGCTACCCTCGCTTTGGCTGCGTCACCTACACTACACTAGTATACTGGAGAGAAAAGCCCCAGATTTATTTGAATCTTACTACACTATTATCCAACGAGGACAATATCTTTTGGCGACGTAGCATCGCCAAGAGATAGTTACGTGGTTGTTGGCATAAGGTATAGTGTAGTGTAGCCATTGCCAGGTCTCTCCGCACCGTGTTGGCCGTTCATGAAGAAGGTTAAAGGAGACCGGGAATTTATGATATACGGTAGGGATAGAGTTTTATAGGAGGTAACTTGCAAGGTAGCAGGATAGCGTTTGCCCGCTGTAAGCATAATGTACACCACACTAGTGTGCTATAATAGCCGGAATTGTAAAGCTTAAGGAGACCCAGATCTTACCTACCTAGGGAACCAGAGTCAGTGCTTTCTCCTGGTTTAAGAATCTCGTATCTTCAGGCAACGGCCTGTCCTCCCTAAAGTAGGCTGAGTTGATAGCGTGCTAATAGTAGGAAGGGAGGTTGCAGTACACGCTTCCACAAAAGGCGCCGGTGTGTACGTTCGAACTTACGGGATTGCTGTCCTGAAGGAGGAAGAATTTGCTCGGTAAAGTCGCCGTCGTTGCCTGAAGAGGTACGACGATACCCCCGGTAAAAGGCAGGTTCGCCCGAATCTTGAACTTATTGTCCAGTCCACTGGGTTGTCAATGGAGAACCGTACTGGCTGGACTCCCGAGTGGTGCTTTGATCCCAGGGACGTACCAGGGTGGAATTGTTGTCCTGCTTCTTCTGGTCTAGTATAGTAGTTACATGCGAACGAAATACCTACAAGCATATACTATACTACACTACGTTGGAGCTTCGTTCGTTTAAATCAAAACAACTCCATACTACACATAGGTTTTAGGTATAATGGTAGGTGTTTCGATATTCAAGTGGCGTGTTGACTTCATGGTACTGGGGGCTGTTGGTTCTGATTCTTCCTCTACGAGTGACCTAAAGTAGTAGGTAGGTATTCGTTGAAGTTGGTGATGCCTGTTGGCGGAGGGTTTTGTGTGGGTTATGGCATACATGCCTAGGTAGTGCACTAATTTGAAGATACTCCCTAGGGTAGGTAGTATACACTACCTACACTACCTCTAGTGCACATTGAGAACATTCGGTACTGGTCACAAGGTTGCATTTCCCCAAGGGTACCTACACTAGTGTAGGTCTCAGGTAATGCGTGGATTTCTCCTGAATAGAATTGGAAGGAGTACAAGTTGCTGAAGTAATACTAGTCTACACTAACATACATTCAATAAGGGCCAGGTTTCCGACTTATCAACTTGGATCGCACTCGGTTCCCTATTTCATAAAGAATGATTTGAGCTTCCTGGCAAACTATACTAGCGTAGCTCATGGTGATAGTCTCGATTGTTAAACGAGTTCTCAAGACCGACACCACGGCTTGCAAAAGCTTGAATTAGTGAAACTATGGCGCGATGGTCGTGCTACGTTAAGGCTTCCCAATGGCTGAGAGATGAAACAGAGCCAGAATCTATCGAGGTAGTATAGGTAGCTGACTCTATAAGTGTACACTAAGACGATTCGGCGCCAAGCTGTCTGAAAGAGCGTGAAGTCGCCCAAGCTGGGAAGGGAGAAAGGCGCCTCGGCCTTTCATCCCTGCATCAGATCTCCAAATGTGGAAGTACTGAATACCTTGTATACCTACCGTACCTGTAGTGTAGTGTATGTTATCCGTCGCTTACACTAAGCGTCAAACAATCAAAAAGGACGACTCACCCATCAGATAGGATCATATGACGGTTGATCTTATGATTATTCCACTAGATTGATAGTAGGTATCGGAGACTGGAATTCGGATGACTGGGTATGAAGTAGGTATAGGTGGCCAACCTAGTGTGTGTATACCTAGTGTAGGATACCATTTTTGCCAATATATCCATGCCATGATGACGGCGAATGCTCGGTACAAGACACTAACCTATCTAGGTTGGCTGCTGTCTGGAGGTTACCGTAGTAGGCATAGGTGAGTTCAGGTAATGCATGATGGTACGTATTCTAGCCAAATTCGGTCACCATCACACTGGGTATTCACGTCGGTTCTATGTTTTACAAATGCCAAGTATGCACCGAACTAGGCTTAGCGCACTTGCCGCCTTTTCTCAGGCTCGGCTCAGTCAGCTATCAGTCAGGTGACTGTGAAGCCGCCATTGTGCATTTATGCATTGTTTTATGCAGAGAGTAATAAACGTTGAAATGGTTCGAGCTATTAAAACGGTTCCAGCCCTTAAAACTGTTACAGCTTGTTTTAACGAACAAGGCCTACCGATGACCTGCGGGCGCGGCTTTTAGTCGTTAGGCACAATTAGACAATCCGTTTATCTATATCCCGCCTTACCGCCTGTTGTCTTCGATCGCAATACTTGTTGGATTTTTAGTGTGCGGCACCTAGCGAGCCGGTCAGTCATATGTGAGGTGATCGCGTAGTTCTATTGTGTCTCCTCTGTAGGTCTATTTTTTGGGTCTGATTTATATGGCTTATATAAATAGGTGTGGGACTAATAGGTCCACTATACAACTCCTTATTAGTTGGGGTACCCCCCCCCCCCCCCCCCCCCCAGGGGGGTCCATTAAAAGCTTTTCTTAATACTTTTACTAACTATTAAATTTAACACACTTTTTTAAGTAGGGCTACTTTAGTAGCTTTATTTATATTAATATAATAAATAATATTTAAAAGTAGTAATAAATATAATATATATAATAATTATTTAAATATATATTAACGGGATTATTATTATTAAAAAGTTTATAATTAGTTTAATTTAAAGTTTATTTTATCTAAAAATATTATTTATAAATTAACTATTATAATTATTTTTATTTATAATTTATAACATTATATATTAAAAATAATTTTTTAATTATATAATAATAAGTTTTTTAAAAGTTTTTTTAAAAACGTTTTTTTATATATATATAAAGTTTTTATAATATTTAATATTTATAATTAATTATATAATATATATTAATATTATAAACAAAGGTTTTAAGTCAAAAAAAATTATAATAAAGCTAAAAAATTTTTAATTTTAAGTTTTATTTATATTATTTTATATTATTATAATTATTATATTATTATTTTTTAAAATTAAAATTATTAATAATATTATATATATTAAATAGGCTATATACGATATATCGTATATAAAACAAACAAATAATATATATAAATAGAATATAATCTATTATATATTATATTATTTATATCGAAAGAAAAAAAAATGTTTATATAAAGCATAAGTTTTTTATATTTATATAAAGGCTTACGTTATTATATAAGCTAACATAATAATAAAAAATAAGGTCTTTTTTGTTCGGCCGAAGTTCAGCTAATATTTATATAGAAACCAAGCATAAATTTATATTTTATATAAGTTATACAATAAAGTTATAACTAATACTAGTTATTTTAATATTAGCTATTTTTTTTTTAGTTATAACTATCCGTTATATAAAAAAAATAAAAATAACTATATAACTACTTAAATATATATACATAAATTTAATTACTAAAAAAGCAACTAAATTAATAATTTAGTTTATATATATAGCTACTAAGTTAATAAATCATTTTTTTTAATAAAGTTATACAACAATATTACAAAACTACTGCTTTAGCTATATAGTTAGTTAAAAACTATAAGCTAAACATTATTTAGTAACTATTTAAATTAAAGCTAAATATCTGCTTTTGCTTTATATAATAGCAAAGTTTATAATTAGTTAGCTTATCTAGTTAATAGGCCTTATATAAGTAGTTACTAATTAAAAGCTTTTAAAATTGCTTATATTTAGCTAATTAGGCAGGTTATTTATACAAAAAAAAGTTAACTAATTAGAAATTAGGTTAGTTTATATATAAAAAGACTTATATATAAAAGATTGCTTAAATTTTTTATTTTTTTTATTTTTTTGTTATTTTCTAAAATTTTCTGTTTTATATATTTATTTATTTTTATATACTATATATATATATATATTTATATAATAAATATAATTTAGTTCTTTAGTAATAATAGTTATACGCTAAAAATTATTAGCTAGAATAGCAACTATTATATAGTATTACTGCTAATAAATAATTTTAATAATTATTAGCTTATTATAATACTATATATTAATATATATATTTATTTTTTTATTATATATGTTTATTTTAGTATATTACTAATATTTTAGCTTTTTTATATATAAACTAATAAAACTTAAATTATTACTATATTATTAATTAATATATAGATCTAGATATATATTAATATATTTTTTATATATTTAATTATGTTTATTTTTTATTAAAAAAGTTATTTTTATATAGTTTTTATAATAGTTAATATAGTTTTAGCAAGACT
Organism: Ustulina deusta; assembly: GCA_023159155.1. NCBI lineage: Eukaryota > Fungi > Ascomycota > Sordariomycetes > Xylariales > Xylariaceae > Ustulina > Ustulina deusta. Next base: position 568,487 of record JAJNNX010000023.1, on the reverse strand, counting down.
TATAAAAACTCTAGACCTATATAGCAATAAAATAGAAAGTCTATGCATAGACCAACCTATAACTTTATAGCTATATATATAAAGTTTTTATTTATAGTATTAATAAACTAGCTATAAAAATTTTACTTAATTAATTATAATACTACTTTAAGTTTTCTAATTATTTATTAATAAATATTTAATAAATATATATTTTTTATTTTATTATAATTAATAAAATATAAATAAACTTTTTTTTTTAATTATATATTTAATATAAAAAATTATATATTTTATAATATAAACCTAACTTTAATATAACTTTAATAAAACTTTTAATTTTTATACTATTTAAAAACTAATAATTTATAAAAAACTTAATTTTAAATATTTTTATTTTATTTCTAGTTTTTAAGTATAGCTAGCTTTTTATTATTAGATAATTTTGAAATTTTTTTTTTTATAAAAAAAAAATTATTTTATATTAAACTTTTTTATAAACATTTTAAGCGAACTAATATTTAAAAAAAATTATAAAAAAAACAAAAAATTAAAGCTTAAAAAAATAAAATCTAAACTAAAACTAAAATTATTTAAAATAAATAATATACTTAAAAATATATTAATAAAAACTATAATAATATAAGCTTATAATTTTATATTAGTTCTAATAAAACTTTTTTAATAAATAAAACAAATAAAATATTAATTTTTTATTATATTTATTTTAATATTTTTAAAAAATAATTATAATTTAATAATAAAAAATATATTTAAAAATATTAACTTTAAACTTTCTAGTTTTGCTGCTCTATTTACTTTTTGTTCTATTAGTTTATTTTTTAGCGCTTTATATAATAGTTAGTATAGTTTTAGCAAGACCTGCAAAAATTCTAGACCTATATAGCAATAAAATAAAAAGTTTATATACGGACCAACTTATAACTTTGCAGCTATATATATAAAATTTTTATTTATAATATTAATAAACTAGCTATAAAAGTTTTATTTAACTAATTATAACATTATTTTAATTTTATTAATTATTTATTAATAAATATTTAATAAATATATATATTTTTATTTTATTATAATTAGCAAAATATAAATAAACTTTTTTTTTTAGTTATATATTTAATATAAAAAATTATATATTTTATAATATAAACTTAACTTTAATATAACTTTAATAAAATTTTTAATTTTTATATTATTTAAAAACTAATAACTTATAAAAAACTTAATTTTAAATATTTTTATTTTATTTTTAGTTTTTAAATAATTAGAACAACTTTAATTTTTAAGTATAGCTAGTTTTTTATTATTAGATAATTTTAAAAAAATTTATAAAAAAAAAAAAAATTTAAGTCTTAAATTTTTTTATAAACATTTTAAACAAACTAATATTTAAAAAAAAATCTAAAAAAAATAAAAAGTTAAAATTTAAAAAAATAAAATTTAAACTAAAGCTAAAATAATTTAAAATAAATAATATATTTAAAAATATATTAAAAAATATTATAGCTATATAAACTTATAATTTTATATTAGTTTTAGTAGAATTTTTTTAATAAATAAAAAAATTAAAGCGCTAATTTTTTAATATATTTATTTTAATATTTTTAAAAAATAACTATAATTTAATAATAAAAAATGTTTGAATGGAATGTACTGCATATTTCCAAGGCAGCAGTACATGCCTGCAAGGTTGGTGGAATACAGTCTATTCACTATATGCCACACTCAAAAGGAAGGAGAGAAAGGAAGGAAATGGGGAGGTGGGAGTCCCCTATATACCCCTCCGTACGGAGGGGTCTGTAGGTGGTCCCTGGCCGGACCCCTTGGCCTAGACCCCCCTTGGCTAGACCCCTTCGTACGAAGGGGTCCATAATTGCGTACGATTAATCCAACAAAAAATATATTTAAAAATATTAATTTTAAACTTTTTAGTTTTACTGCTTTATTTATTTTTTATTTTATTAGTTTATTTTTTAGCGCTTTAAACCCTATTTATATAACGGTTAGTACAGTCTTAGCAAGACCCGCAAGGACTCCAGACCCACATGGCAATAAAATAGAAAGTCTACGTACGGACCAACCCATAACTCTGCAGCCACACACACAAAGTCTATATCTACCCACCCTATAAACTCTATTTTTTTTTTTTTTTTTAGTTTAAAATTTTTGTTTATAATATTAATAAACTAACTATAAAAGCTTTATTTAACTAATTATAATACTACTTTAAGCGTATTAATTATTTATTAATAAATATTTAATAAATATATATTTTTTATTTTATTATAATTAGCAAAACAGAAATAAACTTTTTTTTTTAATTATATATTAATATAAAAAATTATATATTTTATAATATAAATTTAATTTTAATATAATTTTAATAAAACTTTTAATTTTTATATTATTTAAAAGCTAATAATTTATAAAAAACCTAATTTTAAATATTTTTATTTTATTTTTAGTTTTTAAACAATTAAAAAAATTTTATAAAAAAAAAAGAAAATTAAGCATTAGATTTTTTTATAAATGTTTTAAACAAACTAATACTTAAAAAAAATTTAAAAAAAACAAAAAGTTAAAACCTAAAAAAACAAAATTTAAACTAGAACTAAAACAACTTAAAATAAATAATATATTTAAAAATATATTAATAAATATTATAGCTATATAAGCTTATAACTTTATATTAGTTTTAATAAAACTTTTTTAATAAATAAAAAAAAAATATTAATTTTTTAACATGTTTATTTTAATATTTTTAAAAAATAATTATAATTTAATAATAAAAAATATAATAAAAAATATTAATTTTAAACTTTTTAGTTTTATTGCTTTATTTGTTTTTTATTTTATTAGTTTATTTTTTAGTGCTTTAAACCTTATTTATACTAAAAAAACTAAAATATAAAAAAACTAATCTTAATAAGTTTATAAAAAATAAAGCTTTATTTAATAACTAGGTTTATAAATTAATAAAAAAGCTAAATAAAAAAATTATTATATTTTAAACTAAAAATAATTAATTTTAATATATTATAAGCTAATTAAAAAAATATATTAAAAAATTAATAAAAATATATTTTTATTTAATTAAAAAATTATTTAATAATATTACTAAAATAATTTAAGTTTTATTAATAGTTTATTATAATTTTAATTAAATAGTTATTATTTATAAAATATTTTACGTTTATATATATAAAACTAATAAAAATATTAATAAGTTTATTTTTATATTTAATAGTTCAGCTTAAAAATATTAATTTATTAAATTATAATAAAAATATAAATTATAGAACTATTTTTATATAAATTTAAAAAAAATCTATATAAAGCTTTTATAAATTTAAATATTTTTTATAAATTATTTATTAATAAAATTATTAAATTAATATATAATATTAAATAAGTTTATAAAAACTATTAATAAACTAAACTTATTAGTTTAATTAAATAAAAATCTAACTTAAATAATTAAGCTTTTAATAAACTTATTTATTAATTTTTAGCTAATTTTAAAAGTTCTAAAATATTTATTTTAAAATAATTAAAATAAGCGCTAACTATAAAAAAAAAGCCTATTAAAATAATAAAACCTGTTTTATTTATAATAAAAAAAAATATATATTAGTTAATTATTTTAATTAAAAGCTTAAAGTTTTAAATATTTAATTAGTAAAAAAAAGCTATAATAAAAATAGCTTTAATAATTTATCTAATTTAAAAAATACATAAAACTAATAGAAATTTTTTTTATTAGTTTTTTTATTTATTTTAACTAAAATATATAATTAAAATAAATTAATTATTTTTAAAATATTTACTTAATTATAAATTAATAGTATTAAAATAAAAAATTTAATTTTATATAATATTAAAGCTTATATTTTTTTAATAATTAGTTATAAGTTTATATAATAAGTTAAACAATAGTTAAAAATAAAAATAGTTTGTTTAGCTAAACTTTAAAAGCTTTATAACTACTAAAACAAAATAATTAGCAAAGTTTATAAATATTTAATATATATTATAAAAATTAATAATTAATAATTTAAAAACTAAACGTTTTAAGTTATTAATTTTAGTTATAATATTATTATTAGTATTAAATAATTAATAAAATAAATTATTTTAATAAAAACCTAAAAATAATAATTAATCTAGCTAAATAATTTATTTTTATTAGCTTAATTTTTATTAATAATTATAATTAAACTTTTTAACTATAAATAATAAAATATAAACTTAAAAATATAAAAAAATATTATTAAATATTATAACAATTTTTTAAAAATAAAATAATTATTTTAAGGATAATTAAAACTAAAAAAATATAAAAAAGATTTAAGATTTTTAAACCTAAAACAAAAAGAGTTTATATAATAATTTCTAAAAAAATAAAAACCAAGCTACTATTAAAAAAATTATATAAAACTTTTAAAATTATTTCTATTAAAATAAATAAAAATAACTAACTGAAAAAATTTTAAAAAAGCTTATTATAATTAAGTTTGTAATAATTAAAAAAAATTTAAAAATAATTAATATTTTATAAAAAAAATAGATTTAGATTAATTAAGTAGTACTATAAAAATTTTTTAATAATAAACTAATTTTATTTTAAATTTTTTTTTTAAATATATAAAGTTAGTATAAAGCTTTTTGTTTTTTTAGCTATTATATTTAAAAAGATTTTATTTAAAAAAAAATCTAAAATTTTGCTATTATTATAACTAAAATTTAATATAGTACTAGAACTTAATAATAATATTAAATATTTATATAGTTTATTTTATTTAAAAAAAAGTTTATAAATAAGTTATTAGTTATAAATTTTATTAAATAAAATATAAATTTATAATTAATTATTAATAAAAAAATATATATTTAAAAAACTAAATTATACTAGTTTTAAATATTAATAATATTATTTGTTTTATAAAACTAAATATTATTAAAGCTTTTTATTAATTATTATTAATTATAAAATTATATTATTTTTTTTTAAACTTATAAAAGAATATTTTAATAAAAAATCTTATTATTTAGTTTAAAAATAAAACCTGCTTAGTAGCAAACTTTTATTAATATATAAATTTAAAAAATTTTAAACAAATTTGCAAATATTTATATAAATAATATTTTAATTTATTTTAAAATTAAAAAATAGTACTAAACTTATTATAAAAAAATAATCTATTGTTTATATTAAGCTAAATATTAAAAAAATATTAGAAAGTTTTATTTTAATATATTTATTATTAATTATTTAAAAATAGTTATAAAAACTAAAATAAAAATTAGAATTAATTTTATAAAAATTTAAACAATTCTAAATTAAAATTTTAATAATTTTAAAAATACTAAATTAATCTAGTTATTTTTTAAGTTTTATAATTATATTTATATATTTATTTATTATATTAGTAAAATTGCTACGTTTCTAAATTAATTATTAAAAAAAAACAAGCTATTTATAATAGGACTAAAATAAAAACAAGCTTTTAAATATATAAAATTGCTAATATATAAAATATTTATTTTAGCTTTTTTTAAGCCCGGCTAACTAATATAAATAAAAATAAATATTTTATATAATATAATAAAAAAAATTATTTAGTAGCAATAAAAAAATATAACTTAAAAGTTTATAAAATATTTTTTTAAAATAATAATGCTAATTAAACAAGCTTATTTAATTTAAAACTATAAATTTTTAGTAATAATATAAACTTTAAAATATTATTACTTAAAGCTTTTTAGAACTAAGTTTTTTATAATAACTAATTATTAAATTTTATTATATTTTTTAAATAAATAGATTTTATTAATATAATAAATATACTAAGCTAATTTTTTATTAAATTTTAATATTATTTTTTAATACTAATTAGAACAAAAAAATATAATAGCTAATATTTTATTAAAAAAAATAACTAAGCTTTTTATAATTAAAGCTAAAAAAAAAATAATAATAATAATATTAGTTCTATTTAATAAAATATTAGGTTTTATATTAATTATAAACCTTTTATTTAATATTTTTTAAAAAGCCAATTTAATAAACTTAATTAAACAAAAAAACTAGCTATAAAATCTAAAAAATAAAAATAAAAAGCTATATATACTTAAGGTTACTTTAAATAGGACTATTTTTTTTTATATAGCTTTAATTTAAAAAGCTTATATATTTTTAATTATTATATATTAAAATTAATACAAAATAATTAAAATATTAAAACAAAAATAATATTAGTTTTATTTAAAATATAATTATTATAATTATAAAAAAAACAAAATACAATAAAATAAAACTTCTAGTTTTTTTTATTTATTATTTATACTAGCTATAATATAATAATATATAGTAATAAATAATAAAAATATATTATTTAACTAATAAAGTTATAATTATATATAAGTATTTATAAACAAGTTTAGCTATTTAATTATAATTTTATTTAGTAAAAAAATAAATATTATAAAATTATTAACTATATAATATTATAAAAATTTATATAGATTTTTTAGTATACTAGATATATAAATATTAAATAATATAAAACTATTTATTTTTAAGTTTATAGTAATAATTAATAGTTTTATAAATATTAAGTACTATTTTAGTAATACTTATTACTTTTAAACCTAAAAAGTAATAAAATTAACTAATTAAAAACTAAACTAATAATTCTGTTTTTATATTAATAAATACTAAAACAATTAAAATATTTATTTTTTTTGTTTTAAACTTTATATATAATTTTGTTATGCCTAGCATACTAGGACCGGTGCACACTTACTATATATATATACCATATCTATACCTACTTTAATAGAAAATCTTTTTTTTATAAGTTTTAGTTTTGTAAGCTAACTTTACTAAATATATAATTTATTTCTTTATATATTATATTTGATTTTGTAAACTTTTTATTTATAACAATTTTAAAGCTTTTTTTTAAAGTTACTTATAATATATTTATATAATAGCTTTTAAAAAACCTGGACTATTAACTAAATTAATGCTTTTTAAAAAAAACAAATTAGCTATAAATAGTTAATAAAACTATATTAATTTTTTTTTAGATAAAAATTAAAAATTAAAGCTTAGTAATAGTTTAATACTTAATTATTAAAATAATAATAATACTTTACGATTTAAAAGTACTAACTAATTTTTATTATAATAAAACATTTAGCTTAAAATAGAACTTAAAAAAATAAGTAAACAGCTAAAAAAACAAAAATAATCCGTTTTTAAATCAAAAAAATCTTAACTTATAAACGTATATAAATTAATATTAAAACAAAAACTTAGAAAATATAAATATTAAAAAAAAGCTAAAGATCTAAAAAACTTTAAATTTTTTAAATTTTTAAATTTTTTTTATATTTCCTATCTAGAACACAAAAGTTAGTACTAAAAACAATATAACTTTTTTAATTCTAACCTATTATTTACTTTTTTATTTTTTTTTTGTTATTTAACAAGTTAGATCTAGGCAGTTCTAATTATTAATTATTTTATTATTATAAATACTACAATAATAATAAAAAATTAAACATTAATTTTAGTTATTTTTTAAAATTTAAATATTTTTTATTTATTATATAGTTTATTTATAACTAGTAAATTAAATAGATTAAAAAATTAAAATCTATATTTAAAAATTTATAAAAAAAGTTTTAATAAGCTTAGATTTAAATTATTTATATAGTTAATAAAATAAACTAGAATTATAAAAATTAGTATTAAATTTTTTTTAGAAAAAAAGCGCGCTAGGATTGTTTTTTTTATAAATTTAATTAAAAAACTTTTGTTAATTAGACTAAAACTTTAATTTGCTAATTAATTTTTATTATTATAAATATTAGCTAGTAGTTAAAAAAGCTTAATAATAAGCTAATTAAAACTTTAAAATATTTAATTAATATTTATTTTAGATTAAGATTTAAAAAAAATAATAAAGCAATAATAAAAAAGCTATATTATATTATTAAAAATTAATTAATTTGCTTTAATAAAAAATTATAAATTTTAATAATTTATTATTTTAAAAAAGATTAATAATAGTAAATATAGTATAACATTATTAAAAACTAATAATTTTTGCTTTTAGAACTATAAAACTTTAATAAAAACTTTTATATTTAAATATTAACCGAACTAATACTAATAAACCTTAAAATTAGCAATAATATTAAAGCTTTTTTAAATAAAAATATTTTAATAATAAGGATTATTTTTACTAAAACTAAAAGTACTATAATATAGTTTAGAGCTAAAATAGTTATTAATACTATAATTAGCTAAAGCAACCTTATCTAAATTAGTAACCTTTTAATAATTATATATTTAGGAAGTTATTACTTTTTAAATAGTTTAGCTAATATATTTCTAATATATTCTAGAAATAGCTATAAAATAACCCTAATAATTGCCTAAGGCAAAATAATAATATTTAGAACTTTTTCTATTTTAATTGCAAAAAAATAGGTTATATTAGTTATAACTATAAAAAACCTAACTAATAATACTTACTAAAAAATCAAAAATGTTAGATTTAAAAAACTTAGTTAGATTAAAAACAAAAAAAATTTAATACGTTTTATTATTTATAAAAAAACAATTATTATTTGGACTAAAATTATTTATATAATTTTTTAGTATATTTTAATAAATATTTAAATAATAATTAAAAAAATAAAAAATAGTTTTAATTTTAGCTATAAAGCCTAGGCTAAAACTATAACTTTTTATATTTATTTTGTATTAATTTTATATTTTATATAATATTTATTTTACTAGCCCAAAAAAACCTTTATTAAAAATATTTATTAATTTAGATTTTTATACTAAATATAATTATATTAATTATATTTTTGCTTTATATAACAAACTAAAAAAAGCTTTATTTTATATTTATATTTTATAATATATTACTAAAAATAGATTTTTTAGTTATAGCGTTTATTAAGTTATTTATAAATTTATTAATAATTATAAAGTAACTTAAAAATTTTGGCATACTTGCATTACTATTAACTAAAATAATTAATTAAAAAAAAATCTAGTACTTTTTTTTTAAACTATATTAAAAAACTAAAAAATTATATTTAATTTAAATTTAAATCGCTAGTTTTATAGCTTAAAGCTTAAGCATTTTAAGTTAATTATAGTTTATTAATTTGCTAAAATTTATAAAAATAAAAAATATTACTAAGCTATTATATATTTTTTTAAACTTTTTTGGTTAAAAAAATTAAAAACTAAAAAAAATTATACTAGTTTTAAGGATATTTTGCCAAAATTTTATAACTTAGCTAATTTTTTTAATACTAATAAAGCTAGCATTTTTTTATATTTTAAATAAAAAAACTTAATAATTAATTTATAAAATAATACTATAGTATTTTATTATTTTATTTATTTATTAGCCTAGAACAAACTTAAAAAATTTTAAAAATAATTTATAAAAATAATAGCTAATAAAAAAATATAAAAATTTAAAAGCTTAGCTAGGGCTTTTATTTTATTTGTTTTTAAAAAAAATAAAAGTTTAAAACTATATATAAACTATAAAAAATTTAACTATATTATATAAAAGAATTGCTACACTTTTTATTTTATTTTAGAATTAATAGATAGATTTATATATACTAAAATATTTATTAAGATTAATTTTAAAAACGTTTATTATTATATCTAAATTAAAAAAAAAATAATTAAAAAATAGCTTTTTATATATGTTATAGCTATTATAAATTTTTAGTTATATTTATAGGTTTATATAATATTTCTGCTATTTTTTAAAACTATATATATAAAGTACTTAATAATATTTTAAATATATTTTATATTATATATTTAAATAATATTTTTATATTTTTTATAAATAAAAAATTTTATATAAAATATATTTAGAAAGTTATTAAAAAACTTTAAAATGCTAAGCTATATACTAAGCTTTTAAAATATTAGTTCTACTAAAAAAAACTTAAATTTTTTAAATATATTATATCTAGTTAAAATATTAAAATAAACTTTAGTTATATTAATATAATTAAATAATAACTATTTTTTAATTTTTATTATAAGCTATAATAGTTTTTAAAGTTTTATAACTTTTATTAGCGCTTTATTAAAAAGTATTTTTAAGTTGCTGCTTTTTTAATTTAGTATTTAAAAAAAAGCGCAACTAAAACAAAAAAAAGTTAAATTTTTTTAGACCGTCTTATAATAAAAGCTTTTAAAAAGCTTTAAGATTTATTTAGGAAAGCTATTTTTTTTATATATTTTAACTTTAAAAAGTAAATATTAATAAAAACTAATTTTTTTAAAGCAGCGCTAACAAAAAACTTTTTCTAAAAAAATAGTTAAAGTAAATAATATCTTGTTATGTTTTATTTTTATAAGTTTACTGATATAGAATTAAACTATAGAACTTTAGATCAAAAAATATTTATAATTATAAAATATTTTAAGTATTAGTAGTATTATTTTTAAAAAAACAAATTATTAGTTAAAATATTAATTAATTATAGCAATTTTTAAACGTTTATAAAAACTCCGAAGCTAAATAAAAAGCAAGCTTATTAGTATATATATTTAGTTTTTTTTAATTTTATTATTAGGTATAAGCAAAACAAGCGAAACAGGGCTAATTTTTTATTATACCGACCTAATTATATAAGCAATTCGCTTTAAAATACTAATCTTTTTTTAATACTAAAAAGAAAAATTGTAATAGTATAAACTAAGATTTCTAATAAGTACCTAAGAGTACTAGTAAACAAAATATATACCGCTTAACTCCCTAAAAAAAGAACTATTTTTATATAAGCAATTATATATATATAAGCATAAATAACTATAAATAATAAAAACTTTTAAAATCTAGATATATTATAAAGTTTATAAAACATAATTTAGGATATTTAATAAAAAAACTCCGAATATAAATTAATTAAAAAATATATTAATATTAGAAAGCCTACGGACTTTTAATAAACAATTAAAAAATCTTTTTTATATTATAAAAATAAAGTTTATATTTTTTTTAAAAAATCTGTTTATTTTTAGCTTATTAAATTGTACTATAATAACTTATTAGTAAAGCATTTTAGATAAAAACGTATGCTTAAACTATTATAGCGCAAGTTTTTCTAACCAAAAATAAAAACAAATATTAATAATTATATAAGTAGTTATATAATATATTTTGGATTAAAAGCAAAATATTACTAAAAATATAATAAACTTAATATTTTACTTATATTTTTAGCTTTTATATAAAAACTATTTATAAATTTTATAATTAGACTATTTTTAACTTTTTATAAAAACTACTAAATTAATTATATTTTAGTAATTATTAATAGATTTACTAAATTAATATATTTATTTTTTATTAATATTAAAATAATTTTAATATAGCTTGCTATTTTATTTTATTAAAAAATTAAATATATTTATAAAAGTTCTATAAATATTATATTAAACTATAGCTCTTTTTTTATTAGTTATTTTTAGTTAGACCTATGCTATTACTTTAAGATTAAAAAAAGATATTTGGTTGCATTTTATTTTAGAACTAACAAATAAACAAAATATATAAATTAAATAATTAAAAACTACTTTAAATGTTTTATTAATAGTAAACAAACTAATTAGTTATAACTATTTTTTTAAGCATATTTTGCGATTAATTTAGCTATTAATAGTATAACTAGCAAATTACCTTTTAAAGCTTTATATAGCTATATATTAGAGTTTAGACTATTTATTAAGGATAACTTTACTTTAAAGGGGGTACTAGTAGTATAGGAACAATTGTAAAAACTATAAATTATTAGAAATAACTTGAAAAATTAGTAATAAATTAGAGTTAAAAAGTATTAAAAATATTACAATATTAAATATAAATTTATAACTTATAAAATCAGAAATATAGTAGTATTATTTATAAAAAACTTAAATTTTAAATATTTTAAACTTATACTTAAGTTTATTAGCCTATTTTAAATCTTTAGTTATATTAGATTATAAACATATTGCTTTATATTTTTAATATAATATGTTTGCTTTTATAATATTTTTTTTATTTAACTACTTAAATTTTAGAAAGCTAATATTATATATAATTTATTTATACTAGATTTTATAAATAATTTAAATAAATAAAAAATTAAAAATATAATAGCAAAACAGACATATAACTATAAGTTATATTATAAAGTTAAATAAAAAAGCTAGCTAACTAAATATAACTAATAAGTATTAGCTACTAATATTATAATACTTAAAGCAATATAAACTTTTAAATAATAATAAAGTTACTAAAAAAAAAAGAACTTTTAACCTAACAATTTATACCTAAACTAGTTATAAAAAAAAATCGATTAATTTTATTTTTATTTAAAGGTATTTTGTTTTATTATTTAAGGATTTACTACTTTTATAATTATATTAGCCCAAAACTTTAATAAATTAATAAAAATAAACCTATAAATATTTATATAATTAAAATTAAACTAATTATTTTAAATATTTAATTTATATTTTATTATTAAACTATATATAAACTACTTTTAAAATTAGATTTTATTAAAATAAGTAATATTTATATTAGCTATATTAGCTAATCTAGTAGTCCAAATGATTTAATTAGTAGTGCTTACTATTACTTTTTATATTTTTAATATAAAACAACAAATAGCTAATATTTATAATATATAACTATAATCCTTAAATTAAAAATATATTTAGCGTTAAACTAACGTTTAATTATATTAAATAACTTTACGAACTAAAAATAAATAAAAATATTTATAGCATTAAAAAAGATATACGTTACTACTTAGAGCTATATGTTTTTTTACTGCACTATTATTTAAGTATATATAATATAAATATTTTAAACCTATATAAACAACTAATAAACATACTACAAAACAAAAATAGAACTATTTACTTTTGAATTGCTTAAAGTACTAATAATTCTAAACTAAAAGCAATAAGTTGCTATAAAGCAGCAGAATATTTTTAGCAAACAAAATTAAATATTAGCAAATTGCTAATAAAACTTTAGAAGCGCTTGCTAAGTATTTAAGCTTGTTTTATTTATAATTTTATAGTTATTTTTGTTTAATTTAAGGTTAAAAAACTAATAGAACTAGTTTAGCAATTTGTTTATATAAACTATATTAAAAAATATTAAACCTAAAATTTAATTATATAGTATATTTAAATTAATAAAAATATTAATATAAAACAAATATAATTATATTTATTAGCTTATATATTTTTTTGCTTTTTTAGCATTTATTACAAAAAGAAACTTTTGCTTTTTTTATTATATAAACAACTTAAATAAGCCGGCCAAAATTAAGCTAAGCCCTATTATAAACATTGCTAAAATAGTATTAGTATATATATGTTTTACGGACTAGATCTTTAGTAGTTCTACGCTTATATGTTTTGTTTTTAGCGCGCATACTTTGTTTATACGTATAACACTTATAATTATAATAGTTATAGCTATTAATTATTTTTTAATAAGCTTTATATTAAAAGTAATAGTTGTAGCAAATAATAAAAAGCTTATTATTTAAAAAAAAGCAACAAAGTTAGCATTAAACATAGTAATACTAGCATAAAAAAAAAAAAAAAAAAGATAAAAAAAGTACGGAAAAGGTAAAAAATAATAGTAGCGAAGTAAAGAAGTAGTTAAAACTAACTGAAATAATAGTAGCAGCTAAAAAAAAAAAAAAAAAAAAAAAAAAAAAAAAAAAGGGACCAGGCTAGAATATTTATATAAAACTAGATTAGCTTTATAGGCAATTTATACGTAGCTTATGTTTAAATTATTAATATTAAAATTTATTATATACTTAAGTATATAATATATATATATATATTATATTATATATATATTAAAACTTTTAATTAATAATACTATATAAGTATTAAAATATTTATATTAATAATAATAATAATAATACTATATATTACTAATATAACAAAAGTACCTATATATCTATACTTATAAATACCTAATTAATTGTACTGTACTAATCGTATATATATTACCCTAATTCTATATAAACCTTATACTTAAATTACCTCCTATCTATATATATATATACCACCTACTTATACTATATACCTTATATTTTGTATACTTATATATATTAGGTTAAAAATAACCTGATTAAAAAAAAAAAAATAGTTATTATGCCTGGTATATTAGGACTAGTGCATACTTACTATATATATATATTATATCTGCACTTATTTCAATAAAGAATCTTTTTCTTATAAGCTTTAGTCTTATAAGCCAACTTTACCAAATATATAACTTATCTTTCTATATATTGTACTTGACTTTGTGAACTTCCTATTTATAACAAATTTTTTATAATATTTATTAATTAATATATTATTATTAAAAATAATAATAAAAATTAAAACATAAAACTTTTTAATAATAAATTTTAATAAAACTATAATAAATTTTAATACTAAGCAATAAATATTTAAACTAGTTTATTAAACCTAAAATGTTTAAAAAATAACATATAATATAGCAACTTTTATATAAAAATAATATAAGCTATAAACTAATAAAAAAAAACGCTTAATAGATTTTAAAATAAAAAATAAAGTTTTTTTAAAAAAAAAAAAGCTTTATAACACAAGTACTAATTATTAGATTAGACTTCTAATTAGTTAAATCTTTTAAAGTTTTAAAAAAATAAAAATTTAGCTATATTTTTAATTTGCTTAATTTTTATAAAATAAAAAACTTATTTTATACTAACTAATTATAAAAAATAAGCAATAATTTTTTATTTTAATAAATCTAATTATTATTTTTAGCTAAAAATATTAATAATAAAACAAAATTTAAAATTAAATAAATTAAACAATTAAAAATATATAAAAAAAATAAAAAGTTATAATATTAAGTTATTTAAAAAAGCTATAATTTTAATAATACTTAATATATAGCTTAAAATTTTAAAAATATACTAATTAAACTTAATTAATTTTATAAAACTTATAAAAAAAGCTTTTAAACTTTCTATAAAATTATAAAAATAAATATATATAGTAATAACTAATAAATTTGCAAATAATTATAAAAACAATAATAAAACAATATAATATAAAAAAATTATATAAATCTAATATTATTAGTAATTTTAAATTAAAATTATGTTTAAACTTTTAGTTTTTAAAAAAAGTAGTATAATAATTAGTATAGTTTTAGCAAAACTTATAAAAACTTTAGACCTATATAGCAATAAAATAGGAAATTTATGTACGGACTAACTTATAACTCTACAGCTATATATATAGAGTTTATATCTACCTACTTTATAAACTCTGACTTTTTTTTTTTTTTTTTTTTTTTTAGCTTAAAGTCTTTATCTATAGTATTAATAAACTAGCTATGGAAGCTTTATTCGACTGATCGTAACAATATTAATTATTATATTTTTTTTATTAAGTTAATATTAAAAAATATTATTAAAGTTTAAAAAACATTTTAATAATTTATTATTTTAAATAAAATAAGTTTTTTTTATTTATTATTTTATTATTATTAAATAATATTATTAATAATATTTTAAAAAAATTAATTTTTATTTTTATAAATTATATAAAATAAAAAAAACCTAGTATTAAAATTTAAATAATTAATTATTAATTTTTTTTAAAATATTTTTTATTATTTAAGTTTTTTATTAAAAAGTTAATTTAAAAGTTTTATTATTTTACTAGTATAACAAATAAATATTTAAATAAAATTATATAAGCTTTAATTAAGTTTATTTTAATATTAACTTTAATTTTTATTATAATATTTAAATAATTTATAATTTTTATATTAAAATAAAACTTTATATTATTATTTTATAAATTAATATAATATAATTAATAAATAAATTTAATAGTTTTTAAATTTATATATTAAAAAAAATTATTATTAAGTTAGTTTTATTTTAAAATTAAATAATAAGATAAATTATTTAAATATTTTTTATTTTATATAAAAAGTTATAAAATATTTTAATAATTATAAATTATTTTATTTAAGTTAAAAATGAATATTAATTAATTTTTAAATATTAACTTATTATTAATAATTAATATAAAAAAAACTAATATAAAATTAAAGTTTATATTAAGTTATGTAAATTTTAATTTATAAGTTTTAAAACTATATTAAACTTAAATTATTATAATAATAAAATATTAAAAAATTAAAAAAAACCTTTTAAAATAAATAAATTATTTTAAAATTAAACTTTAAATTAATTTAATATATTTTAAGTTTTTATTTTTAAAAAAAATATATAAACTTTTTTTTAAATAATGTACTATTTTTTTAAAGCGTAATTTTTTTGGTTTATATTTTTTTAAATCTTTAAATTAACTTATTATTTTTTTATATATATTGCTTTATTTTAATTAAAAATAAAAATTATATAAAAGTTAAGTTTTTTTTAAATTAAATTAATATATAATAATAATAATTTATTAATATATTTTATTTAATAAATTAATATAAGCTTATAATTATATTATAAATAATATTAATTATTTTATTATAATAGTTTTTAAAAAAACTTTAAGTTTAATAAAGTTATAATATATATATTAAGTTAATATTATATATATTATATTAATTTTTTATTTATTAAAAAATAAGTTTAAGTTTTTACATTATATAGCAATGGAAGGAATCGAACCTCCCTCACTATATGACCCACCGATCTGTGCCTAAGCGCCTTGGGGCCTTGGCAACATGACTCACGAGTCACAAGGACAGGTCATGGGAATACCATGTTAGAATCTGTATTCGGACTAGTAACTTCCAGCATGGAAAGCTGCTACTTAGCTGTAGATAGTTAAATCTGACAGGCTTTCCCTTTAATCTCGAAACGACATTCACTTGTCTACTAAGCTATTTTACCCACCTTATTAGATATCATGGCATTGGAGCTTTATATCCCGCCTTGCATTCGCAACCCGATTAACCCATATCACCCCCCACCTCCTGATAAACCCCTCCGTATCCAGATCGAGGGCCCGCTTGTCGCTGTTGAAAGGCTCTTTCCTAATATCCAGTGGCACGTCAAAGATGTTCAGCCTGAGTTTCCGCAGCCTGCGGGGCCGAAACTTGCCGAGTTAACGTATTCGTTACTATATGGACGAAATGCATCACCGGATATTCAAGGTGATCTTGTGGTACGCCACGAGTATCTTGGTTGGATAATGCACCCAAAGCCTGTGCAGTAAGCCGCCTTCTCCGTCTTTCCTTCTTTCTTTCTCAGTCGAGTTAAAAAAAAGTTTGTTACATAACAGGGAAATCGATTATTACGGTGTTACCTTTGACCACCTTGTCCCACCCGATGACTATGATCCCGAAGTCCTCCAGATTAATATTATCGAGATCGAAGATGATAACGGCGTATACGCAAACACATATATGCCTTTCCACGTAGATCTTGCAGAGTATGCGGGGAAGAGGGTCTTGGCCGTGCCGAGGTGCTGTCAGAAAAGAAAAGGCACCACGGACCGGCGAAGAGTAAATGAAGGTGTTGACCGGAAGGAAGGAAGAACAACAGTAAGAGATATGGAGAAAATAGAGTGACGTAGAGTAGAGCAACAAGGGCTCGATGCAATTTTCTAGGCTTTGGCAACGTCAGTCATTTATAAGTACGATGTAGCGCCAGGTAAACTGTCACTAAAATGGAAAGCTTTACTTAAAGCTACCATTTTAAATATGATGAAAATCGAAATGTATTTCGATTTTGGGTTAATTACTTATGTAGGTATCGGGATCCTGCGTAATCTTTGATCCTGCAAGTAGAAATTATAGCAAGCTACTATATAACTTGCATAGTAATACACATATACTTCTATATTACTTTGCACTTTTTGTTAGCCTTGTTAATTTTTGTTTTTTTTATTTGCTTTGTTAGCGTTATAATTTCGACTATTTGCTTTTTTTTAGTATTATATAACTATAGTTAGTTATATAAGCTTTATATTTATATTTAAATATAGTAGCTATTAGTAACTATGTTTACTATTTGTAGTACGCAAGTTATATAGTTAGGTTTAGTGCAAATACGTTATAATTAATGCTTTGATTAGACTTTAACTAATTATGTTGTTGTAGAGTCCGTATGGACCAATTAAAAGCTAGCCTAGTTTTATAGAGTTTTAGGGGGTTACTGTTAGAACTTCTCAAGCTTTACTTTCCTTTACACTTAACTTCGCTGTGGCTTAGACGTGTTCGGAAAGGTAAAGCTTTCCAAAAATGCCAAGCCTACTTCTTGTATTATTTTTCAATATATTAGTTTAGACTTTGCATTTTTAACACTTGGAAGCTATGAAGAGTATCATATATAACTTCGCTATGCTATTTTAAAGAATAGAAAATTTTCAAAGCGACGGGTACCCGTCGATCTATTGGGTCCCGGGCACAATCGTCTATCAGCACGCGCCACATCCCCCGCACCCGAAGAGCCGCAAGCCAAATAAGGTTGAAGGTTCCCTGTGTAGCCCTCCCTGCTATGATCGTCTCTCGACACATAAGATTTCGCGACGAAGTTGCCGAGCTTTTACAGACGAGCTTTTGCTCTACGCCCTCAGCTAACCGCATCACGTCCTCAACTTAATGTCATGCACCCTGTTTGCGAATTAATTGTGATCTAGAAATTCGAACACTAGGTATAAACCAGAACAAGAAACTAGCCTAGCGTCCTTAGTACGTGCTATGAACGTACCGTATCATACGCGTAGGACAGAACATCTAGTGTTCTACCTTCTTAGTTAAATAGCAAAGGTAGAGAGTGAAATAACACAAGTAGGTATATATTTAGCTCCGGTTGCTCTATCTAGGACTAGTTAAAATAGAGTTGAAATACGTTTACCCACAAGTTCGCGGTTATTCCCTTGCCGTAATCGCCTGTAGCTTAAAGTCGTGCTGATCGGGATCGTACTGGTCTGAGGGCGTACTGGTACGAAGCGTATTGCCGTGCGCGCGTAGTAGTCAGAGGGGACCTTCAAGATGAAGACACTCTGCAGTCTACCTACGCAGCGACTTTGGCATCAAAAACCCTCCGAACGCTGATGGCAATGGCAGCTCATTTCGACTTGGAGATCCGGCAGTTCGATGTGGTGAAAGCGTTCCTGAACGCTTCCAGGGCCAAGGAGCAGCCAATTACTGTTACATTACCGGAAGGATTTGCGGAGAACGGAAAAGTCGCTCTGCTAGAACGAGCCCTGTACGGCCTGAAGGATTCTCTGCTGCTCTGGTACCAGGAATTTGCAAAGACGCTCAACTTGAATGGCATGGAAGCGTCCCCGGAGGAACCATGCCTGTTCTACACTGCAGACAGGAAGGTGTTTTTAGTCGTCTACGTTGACGACTTCAAGGTCGCATACCGAGCGGAGGACGAAGAAAAAGCGCAAAACATCATCAACGGGATAGGGTGCGCTTACGAGCTGAAGGAGAAAGAGCCTAATTAGTTTCTCGGGATGCGAATTATACGGGATCGAAAGAACGGAACCATCACCCTTCTCCACGACCAGTATATCGAGCGTGTGGCAGAGCCGTTCAATTTGAACGACAATAAGCGACTTCCTAGGAAGTCGCTTAAACGGATCACTTAAACGGACCACGTAATGCATACTAAGATTCGTTTTACGATAAAACGGTCTTTGCTTTTGTGCAATTGAGGTGAAATGATGTGTATTAGAATTTATGCAAGTTTTTTGTTCATATCGGGCTATGAAAGAGCGGGTCTGGCTCAGGATAGGGCTCAGTCTCAGGCTAAAAGCGGCGTGGCTCAGGTTGGCTTCCCTTTCCGATTCGGGATGGTAAAACCTATCTCAGAGGTAGCCGGGAACCGACCTCTCTGTGCATCCTCTATGATGTTTCTTATTTTCTTTATTTTATGGGGTCTCTGTAGAGCTACACTGGGTATCACATCCGAACCGTTGGGACTAGGCTGGAACATGGTGTTGGCCTTGTTGTAAATTATGTACATTACAAGTACGGATGGATGGCTTGCCGGCTCAAGACGAATTTGGAATAGGGACGCCGAAAACTCACCTAACCACTGGGTTGTCAAAGGTTGGGTTGCTCGAGGATTGCTGCAACCGTGTGCCGTCGCCCCAACTCTTACAGTACCGGAGCGATCCAACGAGACGGGACGGGGGGGCAGGTCATGGCTTCGGAGACTGGTCACATCTAGAATCCCTTAAGGAAATGACGGACAAAACGAGAGAAAAAGAAGGGATGAGTCGGCACCGCGAGACCCTACAAGGCTCTTCGCGAGCTGATGCGGGTTGGCATACAGACCCCACGGTCTTGACGTCGTTGCATCATGCAACCGTGGCGGGCTTGGAGGAGACCGTACCTGCATTAGGGTTGGAATTGCGGTGGCTGTGTTCGTTTCGGGTTGGATGGCTCGCGATGGACATGAAACAGCGAAAACCTCGTGTTGGCTGTGTGACGAGAGCAGGAAGCGCGAGTTGGCTGATGTCCCAATGCGGACCATGTTCGTCGCTTGTGGATCGAATACGGCGTCCTGTCGTTACCTGCAGCAGGTTAGACGAAGCACATGTTTACCCGTCCCTACCGTCCCTATGTTGTGTACCGCGCAATGGCGGCGATCCAGACCAAATCCATTGGTGCTGAGAGTGAGCGGCAAAGATGCATCTTGTCGCATGTGGGCGTACAACTGGATCCAATCTGCTTGCATCGACTCGGTCCTCCAAGCGAGCACGAAGCGTGGATTGGATTGCCATTCACGGCCAAACCCACTCGCTGCAGGGTCTCCTATTGGTGGAAGGCCGTAGCCAGCGGTCGCTGTACACAGTGCAGTGTAAGCGGCGAAACTAGAATAAGACCCGCAATACGACCCGCGGATAGGTTGCATTGGGATCCACCGCCTCTCCACTCGAGAGACCCCGCCCCATCCACTGCCTTAGTGTAGTGTTCGCCAGGTCGCCCATTCAAGCTCCATCCAGCCCATCCGATCCCATCCACACCAGTCCTGATCTGACCGCCAACTTCTGAACCCCTGAAAATACAACTCAACGCTGCTCCGCCCTGAAGCAAGACACCAGCGCCGGAGCCGCGCGCTCTGCTTGGCTCCGCTCAGCCGTCTACCGTCGACCCATCTCAACCAGTCGCCTCTCCCTATACTGCTGCTCTCCCTTGGCGCTCCATGCATCCACGGCTCGATAGGTCGAGGGCATAGTGTGCACTAGGCAGCATGGACGCACTGTAGCCACGGTTTTGTCCTCCATGGAACAAGGGACATCGCCTAAGGGGTCAGCATGGATAGCGACTTGGAGAGACAGCGGTTCTCAACCCTGGTCTGTAGGTCCGGGGTCTCTCTGGTCCCATCTGCAGCCTGGCACTGACCAGATGAGAGGCTCCCGATCATCCATCATGAGATGCTATATAGGTCGCTGTTCCCTTCATGGCACTGCATGTTGTATTCTCATCATCCCCCAAGACACTTGTTTCTGTCGACAGCCTCGTTTCTTTGAGGGTATAATCAAAATTTCCTTTTCCCTTTTTCTGTACAAGTTAACGTCATTCGCTTTGTTAACTCTCGCTTTATTTCTTATTCATACAGTCGCTTCTGCTGGATATAAGACACTCGCTCTCACGCAACTTCTACTACAGGAGACACCATCTACCATTTTCGAACTGAGAAGTTCAGGTTATTTTCATAAAACATGAAGACCACTCTGGCCCTCGTTGCCCTGGCTGCTGGCATCAGCCATGTCACCGCTACTGTAAGACTGTCGAGTTTCTATCTCTGCTGCCAC
Organism: Ustulina deusta; assembly: GCA_023159155.1. NCBI lineage: Eukaryota > Fungi > Ascomycota > Sordariomycetes > Xylariales > Xylariaceae > Ustulina > Ustulina deusta. Next base: position 546,613 of record JAJNNX010000023.1, on the reverse strand, counting down.
GTGAGCTAATGATATCAGGGCTTTCACGATGCACCTTCATTTAGTTGCCCAGATAACTCCAACAACCAATGTACATCAGACATGACAACGGGTTTTGACTGGAGCGACCTGGCTATTGGTGGCTTTGGGAGTTACAAGGGCTTCACGTACTCCGGTTACACATGCTCCCAGAAATTTGGCAAGCGGGACGAACTCACAGGACGAAGCTTTCAGTCAAAATGCATCACTGGCAAAGCTACCCAAGACAAGGATACTAGCGCCAAGATCACCTGTGATCAGAGTCAAGGTGTTGAGAAGACTTCGATCAGCGAGTTCCAGGTAACCCCTGAATTCGACTGTGACCTCGAGTTTCATTACACCATGCCCGATGGATCGACCTGCAAGCACCGCAGTTCATGCAAGGCTTCCGGTACCACTGTGAAGAACACCCAGTGCGGTGGCGCTACCGATGTGACTGTTGTCTATCCTTCCCAGCCTGACAAGTCCAAGGACTCTTGCGACTATGGCATTCATTCCATTGGCTTTGACTGCTCGGGACCCAAGCCTACCACCACTAAGTATCACACTTCCCCTGTGAGCACGCCTACATATCCTGCCAACACCCCTTCCTATCCGGATAGCTCTTCAACGGCTGCTGCTAGCTCTCCCTCATCATACCCAGTTGGCTCTCCTTCATCCCCGGCCAGCACACCTGCTAGCACACCTTCATATCCCGAAACCAGCAGTGCTAGCACCCCGGCCGAGACACCATCCACTCCCGCTGAGTCTACCCCGGCCGAGTCAACTCCGGTTGAGACCCCCTCCTCTCCTGCCGAGAGCAGCAAGATTGGAAGCTCCAGTACCGCTGCTGTGCCTACCCCTTCAGTAACTGCTCCTACCTCTTTCTCGATCCCGGGATCCTACCCTGTCTACACTCCTAGCACAACTAGTGTGCCTGCCGAGACCACACCCGTAGAGTCCTCGCCTGCAGAGTCCACACCAGCTGAGTCCACTCCGGCCGAATCGACTCCTGTTGAGTCCACACCTGTAGAGTCCTCGCCTGCCGAGTCTACTCCTGCCGAGTCTACCCCGGCTCAATCGACTCCGGTTGAGTCTACTCCAGTAGAGAGCACCCCCGCTGAGTCAACTCCTGCCGAATCTACTCCGGTTGCATCCACTCCTGCCGAGTCCACTCCTGTCGGTAGTAGCTCAACCGCTGCTGTGTCTACCCCCGCCGAGACCACAGTTTACTCAGTAACCAGCTACATCACCACCTCCACGGTTTTCAGTACTTCTGTTCAGACTATCACCAGCTGTGCCCCTGAGGTCACTAACTGCCCTGCTGGCTCTACTGCGGTCACCACCGTCATCATTCCTGTCTCCACCACTGTTTGCCCGGTTACTGAGACCATCAGCCAACCGGCCAGCACTCCCACCGTCATCCCCAGCGAGACCGGGTCGTCTCCCGCTACATCCCCGGTTTCGACGCCACTTCAGTCAACCCCAGTTGGCTCATCCGCTACGTCCCCAGCCTCTCAGACCTCGAGCACTCCTGCCGGCCCCGTTGAGACTTTGCCATGCCCTGGTGTTGTCCCCTCGTGCTTGAACACTTGGATGTTTGCTGTTGGTTGCAAGGATAACACTGACTCTGCCTGCTACTGCCCGGACAACGACTTTGTGAACAACATCTTCGCTTGCCTGTACGCCCACGGAGAGTCCGATGAGGTCATTTCCGAAGCCATCAGCTACTTCCAGGGTATCTGCGCGCCATTCGTGCCCTCGAACCCTGGTATTGCCACCGGTGCTGAGACCATCACTACCGTGCTGACCGTTACTCCTACTTCCATCGCTTCTTACACCACCATCTCGGTCATTGCTACCACCGTCGTCCCTTGCACCAACGATGTTGGTGAGGTCATCCCAAGCTCCAGCAGCACTGTCGTTATTAGCACTGCCATGACTGTACCCCAGGTCGTCTTCACAACGTACCCGGCCACCGGTTCTGAGACTAGCGCTGTCGCAGTCGTCCCGGGTACATATCCTGCCGCTACTCCCGCTCCCACTTCCGCCGGTGTCTCGGTACCCTACCCAACGGGTTCTGCCATTACCACTTTCACCACCTCGCCCTCAGCCGGTGGCTACCCAGTTAGCACACCTGCAACAACTTCTCCCATCGCGACGGCCGGCGCTTCGCGTATCGGCGCAGGTCTGGGATTCCTGGGCATGGTGGCCATGGTCGTTGCCGCCTTATAACCAAGGTGTTGCTAATTGACGGCAAGATCTTGCCATCCTTTTTTAAAAGGCATTCTTGTACAAGATACAACGTGACCGAGGATTCGGGTTCAACATCGGCACGAAAAAAAGGAGCACACATCGTCTAATTCTTACGATCCTTACGAAAATGAAACTTTTACACTCTTGCATAAATTTTTTTTTGGCGGCGTATACCCGGGAAACCAAATACGGAGAGAAGGGGGTGGGAAATGTAGTACTATGAGGAAAAAATACCTCTGTGAATTGGACATATGCAAGAAGAGAGGAACCGAAGATCTGTAGTAATAGTTAATACCCTTTGCGCGTACTAGAAGATAAAAAAAATAAAGTCCCGAGCTTGATGTTCACCTACTCGTTCCTGTTTCGTTTGCCTCCAATGTGAAGGGTCCTAGTATTAACCCTGTCTTCACATCGACTGTCCTGTTTCGTTACTTGGAGTCGCCTAAGTGTGCCTGCTTAAGCCTCGTCTTGATAGTTACCTAGCTGCGAACAGACCGCCCAGCTTTTTTGAAAGAGTCGCAATATGCTTTCAAGTCTGCCCGATCATTCCATTTGCATCACACCCCATTCATCAATAATAGCAGCGTAATCCGCAGTATCCTCCATGTGACCCCTAAACTCACTGTCTTCAACTAGTCTGTGCCAGAGGTACACTGCGCGCGGAGCGGTGGGGAGAAAACGAACGATGGAAGAGTGAAGAGAAGACGTGAGACGGACACTGTCGACGAAGCGATATAAACCCGGACCACGACATAGCTAGCCACGCCCGGGTAACTCTCGATGGTCTTCCACGGGTAGCGAATGTGTGTCGTCTCGGGTCAGGTGTCGAGTTGCTACATGACTCCGTTGGGGCGAGCTGTTTTCAACCCCGTGAACATCAAGCAGGATATGTGGCGTCGTTACTCAAGATCTGTGTCCCTATTTCCTTGAGGAGAGATATTCGACACTGAGATATAGGGATATGTGGGTAGAAGCAATCTCCGTACAGGCTGGCTTGTGACGAACATGATTGGCAGTCACCTGAAGGGAAAAGAATTCAAGGCGTGTCGTGTTGCATAGAATTTTCTCAATGCTATACTCTGACGTAATCCATTATCATGCCAATTACACGTTGTAAGCAAGGCCACTTGCTCCTGGAAATGATGAATGTACAGTACGCCGGTCCCGCCATGAATAAACCAATATAATGTCCCTCCCCTTTCCCAGTCATGTGCATCACTGCCTTACAAGAAACCCTTCGTTAAGCTCGGCGTGCGCCCAATGCTGCTTTTCCGCGTAGGCACTTCGATTCCTGTTCCACTGAGGCTGACATTGTCGTCTCCCTCGTACGCGTTCCTTATCGAGCTCACCCTCCCCCCACCATTCTCCAATGTGGGAGTGCCGAACCGCACGCTCCCACTGTTCACGCTGCCCTTTTCCATCCGCAAATGCTTCCACCCTTCTAACTCGCGTTCTAGGCGCAATGCCTTCTCTTTCTCCTGCCGTAATTCGCGTTCTGCACGTCGAGCGGCTAGTTGGTTTGTGCTCTCGCTAGCTTGGAGTTCGTCGATCGTCTTGAGAAGCTTCTCAACTCTGTCCCGCAACCTAGAAACATCATCATTCAATTGTGTAGCTTGCTTATCCTTGCGTTCGATTTGTGACTGCAAGTCTTTCACAGTTCGATCAACATTGCGCACTGATCTCTGGGATTTGGACCTCTCATCCTCCTGAGTTTCAAGTTGGGTCTCGAGCTGTTGTTGAGAAAGAATATTAGCACGGCGTCTTGTGAGCTTGCGAAACAATGATGAAAAAGGCCTTGTTGGAGGGTACCGTGGTACATTCTCGCTTTGGTCTTGGGGGCCGGGGTTCGGAGCTGTACTAACCTCCTGGATGCGCTTGTGGAGGAATTTCATGTCCTGGCTACCACTAGAGTAGCCCTTGGTCTCTAGGTCAACTAGTCGAACCTGTATCTCACTGAGGCTCTTCTCCAATGCTGCTTTTTGCTTGGACAGGTCAGTGTTGACCTCGCGCTCCACTGTAATCTCCTTTTGCATCTCTGTTGTTAGAGACTCGGCTCGCCGCATCTTCTCGACAGCTGCGGCCGCGATATCTTCCTGCTGAGCAAGGCTGGACTTCAGATCCAGAATCTCCTTGTCAGTGCTGGCAGCGTTTCGCAAAGCCGGGCTTTCGCTCTTCGAAAGATCGTCTAGGCCGGCTTTAGCTTCCTCTAGTCTAGTCTCAATGTTGCGTTTTTCCCGAATGAGCGCGTCACGCTCGGCCGTTATGTCATCGACGGAGGTTCGAAGGCTTCTCACTTGTGATAGAAGTGATACTACCTTACCCTGCGCTTCATTGTGAGCGCTGACAGCCTCGTCGCGAGAGGCCACGACATCAGCGAGTGTGGTCTCAAGTCGAGACTTCTCCTTGGACCAAGTCGTGCTATTGAGAACTTCATCATCCCATTTGGATCGTAGATCCTCGAGTTCTTCACGTAGTCGGGCTATCTCGGCCTGCTTGTACAGCTTCTCCTCGCGTGCCAAGTCTAGTTCCTTAGTTAAGCCGGCAAACTCAGCCTGGTACTTCTTGCGTGTCTGTTCCATGCTCAACTCTTTGTCTTCAAGGTCAATAGCCCTTTGACTTCTGTAGTCCTCGAGCTCGTGTTGAAGACGCTTCTTAGCTTGGGTCGCGGCCTCAAGGTCTGTCGAGATGTCCTCGAGTTTCTCCTCGAGTCGCTGGTTTTGCCGCTGGAGGTCTTCCATGCTGCCATCTGACTTGTTCCGCTGAGACATGATCTCCGCATAAGCGTCTTCAGCCTCCTTGGCTTGGGCCTTGGCGAATTGCTCGGCTCGGTTTGCCTTCAAGACAGCGATCTCAGCTTGCTCCAGTTTACTGAAATACTCGTCGGCGCGACTCTTGTACATTTCAAGGCTGGAGGCAACATCTCCTAGCTTGGATGTCTCTGCATCTAGTCGTATTTGAAGATCAGCGTACTCTTGCAGTAGTTGACTTCGGCTGGAGGCCTCTTGCTCTCTAGCAGCAGTCATTTCTTGTAAGTCTGATCTCAAGTCTCGAAGCTCCACCTCAGCACTCGCACGATCATGTCGCATCTTCTCAAAGTGTTCTTTCACATCTGTAAGCTCGGCGATAGCATCATTGTGGCTATACAGCAGAGATCTTCGAGACTCTTCTTGGCTGTTGAGTAGCTCCAAGATTTCTTCGTGAGATCTAGTTTGGATATCACGCAAGGATAGCTCACCACTTTGCATCGTTTTCTCCAGGTGGGATACCTTCTTCGCCGAATCATCGAGCATGTCATGTAATCGACTGTTCGCTTTCTCTAACTTTTGCATGCGACGAACGGAAGGGCTATCCGTCATGTTCAACTCTCGTGAAGTGTTGGAGCGCTCAAGCTGGCTTTGGAGATGCCGATTTTGCATCTGAGTGAGCTGGAGTTGGTTCTGAAGCTCCTCGACCTCGGTCTTCAGATCCTGACGGTTGTTGAAACTGAGAATGTCAGCGGTTCGGTCAGATCTACCAGAGTCCGGAACTACATCATTCTCATTCCCGAGCCGACGTGTTGGCGTGGATGTATTTGAATAGTGCCTTGCATGAAGCTTAGCACGTCTTTGCGTTGGCGAGCCGTGGAAAGGAGCCTCGTTAGGGTGCATTTCTTCTAACTTTGGCCTCGTCGGGGACTCCCCTCGACTCTTGCGTGCTTCCGCTAACTGCGCCTCTGCGTTGGCTCGAGCAGTGGTTTGAATTCGCAAGTTCTGCTGCAACTCCTCAATCTTCCGAATCATATCAAAGTTTTTGCTCATGATCTTATCATGAGATTCATCGATTGGGGTTGGAATAGATATTTCCGGATCCACAGCCTTCAAGACTCTGAGCATTTGGGCACGAAGCTCATCGGTCTCTTTGCCACGGGAATCAAGTGTCGCCTGCATGTTACGAGCCGTTGATTGAGCTTGTGTCCTTAGCTGGCGTTCAGATTCAATGGTCCTGTTGGCCTCTGCTAATTGGGCTGTAAAATTCGAGGAGGCTTTCTCCGCATTGCGATTGGACTTGACTTCGCGAGCAACTTCATGATTTAGGTCTTCAAGATTGAGCTGTAGCTTTTCGACCTTCTTTTCCAGGCCAGCGATGGTTAGCGAAGCATCACCAAGTTGTTTATTGAGTTTTGAGTTTAATTCTTCGACTCTAGTCTTCTCGCGCTGAAGCGTAATAATCTGACCTCTTGAAGCCTCAGTAGCTCTAGAGGTAGAGCGAGCGATCTCGAGTCCTTTTTGTTGCAACTTGTTGAGTAGAGCACGATTGTCGTTCTCAGAAGCGGCCAGGCGGCCCTTCACGGTCACGAGCTCTCGTTCTAGTCGTTCTTTGGCCTGGTCGTTCTTGAGCCCAAACTCGCCCGACTCGATCATGAATTTGTTCATGTCCTCTACTTGGCGATTGAGCTTCTCGCATTCACCTTCGTACCACTTGAGTCGTTCTTCCGTTGCGTCCAGGTCTTTTTGTAAGCTAGCTTCTCGCTCACGAGCTACGCGTGTTGCCTGACGATCGGCTGCTTCTTCCGCGCTCAAGCGCGCCTCTTCGGCCTGGGTCTTTGCAATACGGAGTCGTCGAATCTCGTCGCGAGCTTCGTCACGTTCTTTTTCGGCCGTGGCACGAGCCTCCATTGTCCGCCTCATCGCATCTTGTTGGAGGTAGAGTTCCTTTTCTATAGTGATCTTTGCCTCCTTCAACTGCTCATGTTCTTGTTGCAACTCCTGATATTTGTGCTCGGCAAGGAGTGCGACATCGTCTCTCGATTGACGCTCTCTGCTCAAATCCGTTTGTATTGTATAAAGTTGGTCTTTCAAGTCCTTGATCTGTGATTCTAGTAGTTCGCGATTTTGATTTGCTTGCACATCCTCCGAAACTCGGGCTTGAAGAATTCGTTTGGCATCTTCAGCCTCACGTTGAAGTTGAGAGTGTTGGGAGCGCATGGCCTCCATCTCAGCTTGGACTTCTCGCAAACGTACTGCTGTTTTTTCTCTTTCGGATAGCAAACCCTTCTTTTGGTCCTCAAAGTTCCGCTGATCTATTTCATACTTCCTGTTGTCTACTCGTAAAAGTGCAAGTTCGCTCTCCTTCTTTCTGACAAGGTCCTCGTATTCCGTGGACGTCTTAGATAATTGTGATAGTTGTTGCTGGATCTCACGATTATCGCGGGACAGAGTTTGTTCTCGCATCTTCAGCGACTGCAACTCTTTCTGCGCAGCCGCAATCTTGATGTCCGCGTCCTGATCGCTTTTCAGTAGTCTTCCTTCTAGGTCTCGTGTCTTCCGATCCTTTAGAGAGAGCTGACTTTGAAGCATCTTGACTTCATCCTCTAAAGCTGACTCTTGTGCACTCCGGTCAGCTTGCTTTCTCGACATCTCGGCTAGTTCTGCTTCAAGTTTTGCAGACCGAGTATTTAGCTCCGACTTCTCGTCTTCGAGCCGCGCAATGAGTCCGGCGGCTTGCTCAAGCTGTGATCTATATTGTTCAACATCCTGCTCAGCTTTCTTTTTTGCTTCGAGAAGGGCATCAAGCTGGTCTTCTAGTTTCTCTTGATCATCCATAGCGCCTTTCAATTCCTCCTCTAGCTCTACTTCCCGGAACTGAAGACGTTTGAAGATTTCTTCTTTGTCAAGTGCTAGAGCTCGTTCGCTCTCGAGGATCTGCTGCGTCCGCATCAGTTCGGTATGGCAATTGCGGCGCTCTTCTTCAAGCCGCATCCTATTTTCAGCATCCTGCCGCATCTTCTCATTGAGTTCCCGGATCTTCTCATCGCGTCTCTTTACCTCCACGGCTGTACGAGTAGTGCCTAGCAATGGCTTCATCTTAATAAGAAGTTGCCACCATGGGTTCTCGCAGAGATCAAGGTAGACGTTGAAATTGCGTTGAATGACTTGAGTGGCCTCGGTACGGTAGAGTCTCTTGAAGGCAATTCGACGCTGAATATAGCCACGAGCAACGGATTGAAACTGAGACATTATCTTAGTAATCAAGGTGTCGCGTTGCTCTTCCAATTCAGCGAGAACGCCAGCTCGGAAAAAGACTTTGGTGAGGCCAACACGATAGAGGGACTTGTCAATTCCGAGCTTGTCAAGCATCAATGATGCTGTTGTCTGCCCTTCAAGGTAGCCCTTGGGTATGTGCTTACAGAGCACTTCATACCGTTGTCGGAATTCGCTGAATGATAGTCGGTTCGGGAATCCGGTCCGCGCGATTCTTATTCCCTCGAGGACACCGTTACACCTTAGCTGATCTAATACAAGCGGTGCATGGAATTGCTTTGGCCGCTTCTTGTGATTTGGAAGAATGCATCGGACGAAATGCGGATGGGTTGAATGGAGTTGAGTCATAAGGCTGGACAGCTGCTCCTTGTGCCTTTGGGCAACGGTGCGGAAGAGCCCCTTCTTCACCCGACTTCGAGTGTTTCCATTACTCTCATCGGTATCGGCGCAGTCGGCGAACAAATTGGCAATATGCTTATCTGTAGACGTCGCGAGCAGGCGTGTGATATTGTCATTCAAAGGGTCCTTATTCTTCTCCAACCAGCCCTCAGTGGAATATTCAACTTCGGCAGCGTAATGCGTGAGGATGAAGCCATGGCGAGGGCCAGGTCGAGAAGGCCGATACTTGGTAGACTTCTTGTCCCACAGCGAGTTTAACTTCTCTGTGAATGACCTGTCGGTAGCTTTTGGCATAACGCTGTCTTCATCTAAACATGAGAATATGCCGATAGGGTTAGACACCTCAATTAAATCGATTGTGGGCTGAAGATCTCGACCGAAGTCGATGAATTTCCATTCGATTTGTTCCCGTGCGTATTCCTCTTGCTCCAGCACAAACATATGATGGTTGAAGAATTGTTGTAGCTTCTCATTGGTATAGTTGATGCACAGCTGTTCAAAACTGTTCTCCTCAAATATTTCAAACCCAGCGATATCAAGAACACCGATAAAGTGGGAATCATCAAGACTCAATCCGTTCCGGTCAAGTTGGTGATTGATCCTGGTGACGAGATCCCCAAAACCGCGCTCATAGATACCTTTCGAAAGCGCATCAATTCCTAGACGCACCTGTTCAGGAGTCTGCACTTTTTCAACCCATTCTCGGCCTGCCTTCACTTTCGGGTGTAGGAGACCTTGCAGGAACGGTTCCAAAGGTATACCTAGCAATGCACAAACCCGAGCTGCGACTTGTTTGGCATCCGGGGCTAAACGAGCCTGGTCAGCCATGCGACTCTCCTTGACAACCGAGACATTTCCTAGGTGGAGGACTGCGGCCACGGTGCGTAGTATGGCCTCTTGATCCTTGTCAGAAAATCCGATTACATGGAAAGCCTCTAATAACGAGTCCCACTCATCGGTGTCCGAGACGCCGACGATGGTATCGTGGCCGTCGCGGGTGTAGACAAAATCGCCAATGCCAAGTCCGTTAAGCATAAATTCCCGTCGCATTCGATCGTCTGCGCCGGCCAGGAGCTGGTAGAAGATATGGTAATTGCGCTCCTGGGGGTTGATCCGCACGACCCTGGATTTTTCCAATAGGTACCAGTCTATGAAGGCACCAGCTATAGATCCACTCGGAGTGAATTCAATGCGAATGAACTTGCCGAATCGCGAAGAGTTATTATTTCGAACAGTCTGAGCATTTCCAAAGGCTTCTAAAATGGGGTTGGCACGCAAGATCTGCTGAGAAAGGTTTGAATGCTGTCCTCTGTTCTTGACGGGGGATTCAGAGTGAGCCACGGCAGCTAGATACTGTATGACTTTCTTGGTGTTTTCTGTCTTGCCAGCGCCAGACTCCCCAGTAACTAGTATGCTCTGGTTCTCGCCTTCGTTAACGAGATTGCGGAATGCTTCGTCGGCCATAGCGAAGATGTGTGGCTTCGTATCTTCTCTGCTCCGGCCCTTGTACATGTTGACATACTCGTTGGTGTAGATAGGTATGGGGCAGTAAGGATTAACGGTGACCAAAAAGAGGCCGGAGTAGGTATATATGAGATCTGCTTGATATCGCATATGAAGGTTGTGGACGACAGACGCCTCGTTGAGATGTGTCAACTCGGCCATATCGTTTGCTTTGTCGAACTTGGCAGGGTTGACTTTATCTACGCTTTCGCTATCGACCTCACGTTGCTAGCCAGAAAGGTTAGCAAAGGGCGGTGACCCCCCCTCTTCGGACAGCATCTACTCACACTACCATCGTCACATTGTACAAGAAGTCTGCCATCTTCTTGTTCCTCCACGACCCAGCCCTTCACAAAGGCAGCTTGCGGATCCCTAAGCCAAACATATCGCTTTCCTGAAAAGTCATTTTCGCCTTCGATGCCCCTTACGACATCTATGCTCCTTCTTAGGTCTTCAGTCTTGATGAAGGAGGGCGCAAATGTGGTTGAGCCGGGGAGGTTGCTCCTGGAATCGGCGCGTTGCTGTCGCGGCGCATGCCCGTTCACAGGCGGCGCCACTGCGGCAGCCAGGGTCGTGTGCGACTGCGTGCGGCTGTGTAGGGACGACGAAGAGGGCGTGGTCGTGCTCGAAAACGGGGACTGAGAAGAAAACAGAGCGGATTTCGGCCGACTCGGAGCGCCGTTGGGACCAGGCGACGGAGATGGCGAGCCCATGCGGGCGAATGGGTTGTTGCGTACAGACATGATGGCGGGACCGGAACCAATGCTGCAGCCGAGTTCCTTGCTCAGGGGCGACGGCGTGCAGTGCTCATCAATGAATACTCGGCGGATTCAAGTTGGTGTTGTTGTGTTGACGTGGTTGCGTGGGTGGGCAAATCGAAATATCGACGGGATGCAATGCCATCACGAAACGCGCAGCGCGCGTGGAGGAACGAGTATAAAGTAGCAGCAAAGGACAAATCCCGAAACAGAATCGTCATTAATCGTTTCGCGAGCAGCGAATTGCTCCGAGGAATGGCCTCTTTTAGTTTGTTGCTGTGAGCTTCTGGGCGATGGTGAGATGAGACAAGAGGTTTGTCTTCCAGGTAGGTGTGTATGTAGTGTGCCTCACAGGTACTCGAGCTTAAGACCGTTGTTGATACTGGAGTGGTACCAATGGATTGGCACATAGCAACGGCCACGAAAAGTAAACATTTGGTGCTTGGCACACCTCATTAGTCAGTGTCCCTCAACTTCATTGGTGCCACGACCCTCTATGGGGCTTTCTTGCCAGCCCACATGTGCAGGTACTGTGCACCTGCTCCAGAATCTACCCGGTACCTAATTGTAGTTACCTTGGTAGGTTAGGTACCCACCTAGTTTTAATCATGCAGATAACCGAATAATTTCACTTCACCATTGATTACACCTAGGTAATTCCAGATGTTCTAATACCTAAGAAGTCGATCATCGTCAGAATGCTCTTTTCCCTTATATCGGGCGTCCTTGTTTCTAGTAGGTATGGACGCCGGCACATCCACAAAAGCCAGGGCAATCGCTTCATCCAATTCTATACCGAGTGATCCCAACGCCAGAAGGCAGGACTTCATTCCGCCGAATTTGCTGGACGACCCGACTTCGAGACACGGATGCACCTTCGTCCAAAGGACATACGGGCCTCGGCCTAGAATCCGCTGGGCGCTTTATTTCCCGCGGCACGTTGAGGGTGGTTCACGAGATAAGGCACATAAGTTCTTACAACTGAGCAGCTCGGAACCAGCTTCCTCCTGTCATCCACCACAAGGGTTGCCACCAGTGCCGCCGCCGTCGGGGTCATTGCTGGGAAGTGACCGAATGTGTCCATCAAAGCAAGCCATCAACTCAACAAGCAGGCCTTGAAGGTCTCTTGGGAACGGGCTGCTGAGGCCCAGTGGCTGGCAGACGCTACCAAAACTTAACTCTACTAGGTACTTTCAACAAAATAAGACTCGTGCAACCCTGTGTCCTTTCCATCTGTATGCATACACAGAGACTGCAGGGAGGCGCCGTTGCTACTACCTCGTCGCCAATACTGATGATAGTCCGCCGGATGTTTCTTAGCCGTGATATTGTCCCAAGACTTTCTTTATATGCGAGGACACCCGGCGATGAGAATATCGGTCAGTGCATCATAGGCAGTATGCACTGCTTATACAAGCCTATCACCGCGTGCGGCTCGGCTCATGGCAATCTAGTATACCCTTCAGTGGCAACTGAGAGGTATTGTGATTAGACAGAACATAATCGACTTGAGGGACTCGCCAACAAGCGACAACTTCCGAATGACACTGTATGTGCTCTCCGGCATCTCGTGGGTGACCTTGGTTTCGTTTCCGGTAGAAGCGGCGGAAGATACTCATTAATACTCCCGCGTAGAAAAAGATAAGCCGAATGCAAGATCTCGCAGAATTTTAATAGATAATTTAATACCATGCTGGCATAACGCTCCAGTCCCCTCTGTCCATATCGGTACCCATCTACATAACGCCGGCCCGTGCTTGGCACTAAGCCGACATCTCACATTCGGTATGCCAGGGAGCTAGACCGCCTCAGCCGTGCTCCCAATGCCATGTTGCCGAATCACTTAGGCGAAGTGTAGCACAAAATGTACCTAGCATTTTAGGATATCAGTTATAGCCTGATTCGCCCATGTATAGCTATTTTCCTTGCTTGTACCATGTCGATGCTGGACCTTGCTGTCTATTGCTTTTCGCGCTCCTTGACCGCGTTCAATATACGGGGTCAAATGGTGGCAAAATTTTTGGCACCTCAGGTTAACAATCCGTAGCCATCAAGGGGTTCAATCATCATATACGGGCTCGAACTTCTTGGCAGTAGAAAGGAAATGTAGTGGAGTCGATGGATATATATTTTCTAGAATATCGCAAGCTAGCTATACAGCCCACTTTGGATTTCCAGACGCGCGCCGCCTCCTGTGCACGTTCCGCTGTCGAGAGCCGAAGTGACAGTTTGCATAATAACGTGGGCGCAGTCGCCCGTGGCAAACACTCCTTTGAGACTCGTTGGGTCAAAGGGCGGGTTCGCCTTGGTTATATTCATCGGCGTCATTTCCAGCCCGAGCTGTTGATGCAGAGCGCCTCGGAGCTTTGTCTTCGGCTTGTCGGCCAAGAAGCCCTCTGTAATGGATGTGCCATCGTTCAATTCAACTCGAGCATTAGCCCGGATGCCCTGCCGCGGGCCACAGATCATGACCTAGGGCAAGAGGTAATAACCAATTGAATACTTTCCAGGCGACGCCTATGGTCCTATGTATCATATTACCAGGTTGGGTAGAAACACAGCCTGGGTGATGGCTGAGAGGCGTTCGGTAACTACATTCTCTATAGCATTGTGCATCGCCCAAGTACTTAGTGTAATTACTACTCATTCTGGGCATGAATTCGCGTCTGCCGCATCGTCTTCTTCTTCATCGTCTTTGCCATAGCAAGGTGCCAACTCGATATCCCAACGTTCTTGCTCCCAGCTCTCCGCTAGGGGTATCGCCTTTGCTACCATATCAGCCCAAAACATCCATTTTTAAGTTGAATTACATGTTTAGGTTGAAATCTACTCCAGATTTCAGAGGCTACGATGTCTACGCAATTGTGCCGTGATGTGTTTATGCAAGCCTATCTGCGGGTCTCACAACGCAGAAAGCCTGACTGAGAACGACCGTATTTGATATACACCGGCCACGGAATTCATGGAACACCAATATTCATCTGATGACGCCATGGGACTCAAAGCCCTTTGCAGAAAACCTCACCACGGCGACTGGGTTGGTCGGCTTCGTAGATGCGCGCATCGACTCAATTGGGAGGGAGCTCAATGGCGTTTTCAACGCCGTCTATAAAAAGCGGATAAGTTCGTAGTTACATTGGAGGCATATTTCGACCCTAAAGGCAATCAATCAATTAGTCAAATAAATCGTTCTAGACATCCGCCTGGTCCTCCCCCTTTGGTGTCATGTTCTCACCAAACGCGGAGCACAAGTTGAGCACTCGGCTTTACAGGAAAACTAAACTGTAGCCGCACTAATCGACTTCCCGGATAAACAGAACTGTAGCCGCGCCAACCAGACTTCCTCACACTGGATTCAGGAAGTGAAGAGATACCATCCTCCATGTATTTATCTCATGACGAGAACTCGCTTCTGCCCTATAAGAAGTTACGGACCCTGCATCCTAGCTTGTCAGGGTCGGCAAGAGCCTCCTGGGGCTAGTGAGCTATAAATGCCTCCAAGTTGTTGTTCTCCGAAGTCTTATTTGATGAAGATGTTGCAATGCTGTATTCCCCAGTTCCCCAATTAGCTAGATCTATAGTTTACCATAAGGATACAGAATGGTCCAAAAGACACGTTCGAAATGCGTGTTTATAGTAACCCCGTTTCCGACTACACGGGCTATTCTCGGGATAGTTGTTCGCGATCCGGAGCGACTGTTCGGCACAATACTACTACGGCCGGTGATGGATGCGGGGGTTTGGTTTTTATATCCCGTGTTAGTGTGACGGAAGCTACCCTCCGGCAAACGAAGATCTTCAGTTCCAAATTAGAAGACAATGTAGTTTTGAGATATAAAAACTCAGGGGTGATCGCTTTGGCTTGTCCTTTCCGATTTTCTGATCCTCAGCTCTTAAAATTTTCCGTGAGAAAGAAGCTTTGCAAGATAGACACAAACCTAATGTTTTTCAACATAGCACTTCTCGCGTCGGCAGCCTGTGCCGCGGCCCAGACCTGTTCTCTCCCCTCGACGTACAAGTGGGCATCGACAGGCGCGCTAGCTAATCCAAAATCTGGCTGGGTTGCTCTCAAGGACTTCAGTCACGTCCTGTACAACGGCCAGCATCTAATATATGGAACAACCCACGACTCTGGATCGACCTGGGGCTCAATGAGCTTCGGCCTCTTCTCAGACTGGTCCAGCATGAGCTCGGCGAATCAGACTGCCATGAGCGCATCTACCGTTGCGCCCACGCTATTCTATTTCGCCCCAAAAAGCGTCTGGGTGCTCGCCTATCAATGGGGGGCCACCACGTTCTCCTATAAGACATCCAGCGACCCTACCGATACAAATGGATGGTCCTCGGCACAGCCGCTTTTCTCCGGCACCATTTCAGGCTCTAGCACGGGCGCCATTGACCAGACGCTTATCGGCGACAGCTCAAACATGTACTTATTCTTTGCAGGAGACAATGGCAAAATCTACCGGGCTAGCATGCCAATCGGGAATTTCCCAAGCAACTTCGGCACGGCTTCAACTGTCGTTCTAAGCGACTCGACTAACAACCTGTTTGAGGCAGTTCAGGTCTACACTGTTTCGGGCCAAAACACGTACTTGATGATTGTGGAAGCAATTGGGGCAAACGGGCGGTATTTCCGTTCGTTCACGGCGACAAGTCTAAGCGGATCATGGTCCCCACAGGCCACATCTGAGAGCGCACCCTTCGCCGGCAAGGTGAATAGCGGCGCGTCTTGGACCAACGATATTAGCCATGGCGACCTAATCCGCAGCAACGCTGATCAGACAATGACCATTGATCCGTGTAATCTCCAACTTCTCTACCAAGGGAGAGCCACGAACTCCGGCGGTACTTACGGCCAACTGCCGTACCGACCAGGTGTGCTGACATTAGCAACCTAGATGGTCTATCGCGCGGAACTTGGTATCGGCTGGCCTTAGTGTGAAAGGCTGAGTAGAGGGAAGTGTCAAATATAATGGTCACGCTAGATCACAAGTATTAGTACATGGACTAGGAGTACCTGTCAAGACTCAACCGCACAACGCCTCAAACTACACAGCAAGGAGACACCCTAGCTGTGCTCTTGAGCCACGGTGATTACCTAGTATGAAAAAGGGGAAGATGGGAGGACAACTAGCTACCTGTCTTGATACACACACCTAGCACTACTCTTGTTTCTTGCGATGAAGGTTGTTGAATCCATTTGGACTGGATCACGAGATTCCCCATTACAACTAGGCCATCCATCTCGATATTCCCGGACAGAATGGACTCCCGAGGTCCCTGTCGCCAACAAAGGAAATTATGAAGTCGAGTTTAAACGCAACAAGCAAAGAATCGAGGCAATCAATTGCCTAGGCCTAGCTGGGTAAGTACTTACCTGTCTAGGCTAGTGCAGATCTGTGTGGCTCGGTGTGGCTGGTGTGGCCACCCATCCCCACCTGCAATGTACTACCTGGGCAGATTTACTGCCAGCATCTACCTAACTAGGTTAGGTAGTAAAATGTATGCGTATGCGTACCTACTGTTAGGTACCTAGGCAGGTAGGTAGGTACATATCTTAGTTGATCGGCATGCACACGATTGCATCTCAAAAGTGAATTTCACCACCATCTCTCTGCGTCTACCTCCCGACCCGTTCCCAGTCGACATCACGGAAACACACGCGATACCGTTCCCTCATTCCTCACCCACTTCGCTGACCTGCATTTGTTGCATCGCGCTATAATAAGATCGAGCTTTCTTCGATTACTAGTCGCCGCATTTATTTTCTGCTTGTTTTGCTTTTTTCTTCGACGACAACTTTGGCTTCTTTCAGCATATCCCACACATACCGCACACGTATACCTACCTGCACATAGCCGAGCGGATAGCCTTCTTGCTCCAGCCATAATCTAGCTAACCTGCGATGAGCCCTCAAGCCGGCAGTGCAAGAGAGAGCTTTTGTAGAGCGACACAAAGACAATCGGATCGCTTTTATTCCTAGTGGCAACACGTTTGATTGTTAGCATTTGCAAATCCACCTCGTGTCACCCCGTGCGCGCTCTCTTTGGCTTGACGACGACGACGGCGACAGCGACAGCGACGACGGGACAGCCATCTCCACCTGCGACATCCCAATCCATCGAGTGTCTCTCCATGGCCGACCATTCTCACGGCTACGGCCAGTATATCGGCCATTATCCTCCCCACCCCCCCTCGTTCCCTCCAATGCCAGCTTCATCGAGCGCACAGCCGCCCTACTCGTATCCAGCCCCCCGAGTTGGAACCATGCCGCCTGCGAACTACACGGCATCCCAGAGCGCGTACAACCAGAATTCAAGTAGGATACCCGGGTTGGGGCTTGGTGGGACGCAGATGCCTCTGACCACGTCTTTCTCTCCCAATGCCCGCCCACCATGGCCGGCGCAAGGACGCAACCCGCAGCCAAACAGTTTCATTCAGAGCCAGCAACCGCCTCCCGCTTCTCTTCCGCAGCAGCCACATCCTCCCTACCAACAATCACACAATCCTCCCGAGGAGGGCGAGCTGAGTGAAGGCGAGTTTGAAGATCTTTATGAGCCCAAGGGCTCGGCCGATGCTCCTCAAGTCGCGGCCCAGAGTAAACCCACCCGGCCCGCCGACAACGTGGATAGTCGTAACGGCAGTGTTGGAGATGCCGATGGATCTTCCATCTATGACCCCCACGATCCCCATGTCATCCACGATGAGAGTGTTGTTCAGACCACACCAAACAATTTGTCCGGTGTAGAACAAGAGTCTCCTCCGGATGACGATTGGGAACCATCGTACCCGGACCGAGAACGGTCTGGGTCATACTCGCCACACCTGTCCCCAAGAGAGGTCCACCGCAAATTTTCTATCGCGAAGGCTGCATCTCGCGATGTACAGGGTATGTAAATTCAAATTCTGAATGAGGACATGAATTCTAAATATCTCCAGCTACCGAGCGAGTCGAGTCCTCCCAACCTATCCATCAGACCGGTGTACCTTTGCCTCCAACATCTAGCGCCGTGTCCCTGTCTAATGGCATTGCACTTGCTTCCTCGGGTACAAACAGCAACCCTGTTCCAACTTCATCTTCCGAGCACGGACCTCGTTCCAACGGATCATTGCTACTTCGATCCCCCCTAGAAGCAAAGAAAAAAGCCCAGGAAGCGATTCTAGGCCTATGGCCATTGAAGGTTCGGTACCAGGACTATATTGACGAGGGGGTTGATCCGAATGTGGTGAAGGCTCTTTTCAAGGATATCGGATTGGATATACCGGTTTCGAAGACCAATACTGCCCCATCTAAAATTACGAGTGATGCACAATCAAAACCTGTCAATGCGACCCCCACATCTAACGTATCACATAAGCCACAGAGCCCATTGATACGTAAGACGCAGGCGCCGCCATCGGATGCCAAACAACCTGATAATAAAGACGACAAAAATAAAGCCAGCGAGATTCAAGCAACGGAGAAATCCGCTGCCGAGGAACGCAAGGATAAGATTGCGCGAAAGCTTGCCGCCATGGCGCAGAAGACGACGACTGCACAGCCTTCGGGACAGGGTACACCAGTGCCTACGCCTGCTTCTGTGCCTGCTCCTGCTCCTTCGTCTGTTCCCATTTCCGCTCCGTCACCTGTTCCGGCTCCAGCCCCAGTTCCAGCTCCGATTCTGGCTACGGCTCCGGTTGGGGTTGCTGCCTCGGCAGGATCAAAGTCGGATGCAACAAATACGCCGTTGGCTGTCCCCAAAACAAGAGCCGAGAATAATGCAATACTGCAGCAGAAGCTTGCTGCACTAAAAAAACAACAAGCTCAGTTGGCAGCTGACAAAGCACGAGGAGCTTCTAATGAGAGCACCACTGCTTCATCTCCGGCAGCTGCTGACCCTAGTCCGCCTGATGCGGATCGCAACGGTGATTCTACGCCTAAGGCGAGGTCCGATGTTTCCGCTCAACCAAGCTCGAACCAACAAGGTCCATCTAACGAGCTTCGAGGCGACCCCAATGATGAGGGCATTCCTGGGTTGTCTTTCACATCACTAGCATTTCCTCAACCATCACAAGGGTCAATCCGGAGCTTAAAGCGGCCGGTTGCCTCTGATTTTGACAATTACACACCTCGCCTCGAGTCACTCAAACGCACTCGAACTGATGAGCGGTTAGTTATCGATGTTAGCGACGATGAAGATGTAGAGATGGAGATAGGCTCTCCTACTGATGAGCTTCCACCTTTGGTGGATTCCAGCACTGCACCTGCTCGCCAGGCACTAAGCTCATTCCCACCTCTCTCTGATGGGCTAAATCGACGACAACGAGAAAGCCCAGCTTCAAGCTCGGCCCCCACGCCACCGGTTCATGGGGCCAGGATCGATCTACTGCATAAGCGAATTGAAGAAACAAAACGACTAATAGCCGAAGCTGAGGCAAAGAAGGCTGCAAAAAAAGCAACTACCCAGTTATCACCTAAGCCTTCAAGTCCGGCTCCGCAACTACTAGTTAATCTGCCGAAGATTAATAAGGGCAATGTACAGGATAACAGAGCTATTAACAACAGACGTGATAGGATCACGAGCTACGAGTTGCCTCGTGTTACCGCAACCCTCAAAGAGAAGCAGGATAGGCTAAAGTTAATCGTTACTGAAGCTGCGCGACTCGAACTTGAGGTTCAGGCGAGTTTAGATGAGCAACATAAACTCAAAGCCGAGATGGAGTATCTGGTCGATCCTTGCACTAAAGTTTCCCCGGAGCCAGACGAAGAACAACCACAATCTAGAGATAGTAATTATCACGGGCCGGAGTTGCGACTATCACCGCGACCCACTCACCTGCATGCAGTTTCACCTCACCCAGCACCAGTTACAGCCTCCGATGGCCAACAAGATGCCCAGGAGGTGCACTTAGTCGAGCCTCAACGACCGCACAATCCGCAATCGCCCTTAACTGGGACTAACGGAGATGTGGACATGGAACTAAACGATGATGAAGCACTTCAGGCGGCTATTTTCATCGACAACACTCATACACTAGATATCCAAATGGCTGACGCAGACTTGCCGGCTCCTACCGCCGCCGACAATACTCCCGTTGCCAATGAGACACTGACCGGTAATGCTTCGCCGAGCTCTCTAGAAGCTGGTGTCCCGACCCAACCCTTTGAAGCCGAAGCCGAGAGAAAGACGGAACAGACGACTAGGGAAGTTTCCACCGATGCAGATATTGAGACTGAATTCATGGCCGAGCCAGCGCTTTCGGCTGTGAGCAACCCCTCAAGTGAACCAGATGATGGATCTAGCGAGTCCGATGTCTCGATGCAGCAATCCGCCCCAGAGCTATCCCAAAGCGATGATGAGTCGTATGAACCCACGCCGGCTGAGATGTCTGATTCTCACGATGCTCAGAAGGATGAGCAAAATAACGAAGAAGTAATGAAGCTCCCTCTTTTCTGGGGATTATTCACTCACCACGTGACAGATTATTGATGACATTTTGGAAGAACCAAGCCCGAATCACACATCGATAGATCGGAATCATCAGGAATCAGACAATACAAGCAATGAAGTAAAAAACCGCTCCTGTGAGGAGCCTCTCCTACTAACTACCTCGCAGGACGTTCAGAAGCCGTCTTTGGAGGATTTACTCTCTTACAAGAGCCCACTTTCATATTTTCGTGCCTATAGGTTCCACCCAAAATATTTTGAGGAGGTTTCAGGTGGCCTAAAGTCCATGACCTTTAGTGCTAGGATTGACCCTATGCGGGAAGTGTGCCCCCAAGTACTTACTGGAGAGTCCTGCCCCAAAGGGTCCAGCTGCGAGTACCAGCATTTTGATTCTATGGTCCTTCAGGGTGAGTCTGCGAACATTCCCTATTTTTACTTTCTAAGCCGAGCCCCCTCTCCGGAACCAACCCCTTGTTGGATTACTGACTTGATGGCACGTTGTTCTAGATGCCGAGATCATTACACAGCTCGGCTCTGCGGACATGTTCGTCGGAGAGACGAGGACCAAGTTTATTGAAGGGCTCAAGAGAGTGCTCAATGACCTCAAAGCCAACCGGGTCAAAGACTTCGATCGCATCACCAAAGCTATCGTCAAGCACAGACAGGAGTTCCTCGGGGACAAAACCAAAGTGCTGGCTTTGGATTCTAGCGCCACATAGGTAACCTCGTAGTATGCTCACATACAGCTTTGTTAGTCGCGCGCGCGCGCGGATTTTTCTACCTTGTAGTAATACCCTCTCTTCCGCATATTTGACAGCAGCCTCCTCATGCGCTGAGCTTTGTGCTCCAAGCAGTAGCTTTATAGCTCGGGTCACTTTTTTCCAAACCCCCGACCCCTCCCAAGACAACAGCATGGTTGCTTTACGGCGTTGCAGCAGGGGCCTCAAGCAAAGGCCCGCGGAGTCGGCGTCTTGTTTTACTGGAATGTACGATACCCCGTTGTTCACATTTGATGCCACGCGTGGACCAGGCCACGGGTCACATCAATGGAGTAAAACCGACATACTTTGGTGGTGGTTGAAGAGGTTGCATATTTGCAGAAAAGAGGAGGATATAATGTAGTGTGTACGTGGGAAAAGAAAAGCAGGTGCAACTGCCTAGGACAACATACTATACCTTGACAGGGACCTTGCTCGAGAAGATGAGCAGTCCTCTCACGCACTTCGTATGGCTATAAGAGGAGACTTGGTGCTTCTCAGTGAAGTAGATGCTAGTGAGCGGGCCGTAGTCATTTGGAAATGCAAATCCTTCGGTCAGATTGACACATCCTCATTGAAAAGTCAATTCTAGTGATTTGGTAAATGCGTATACGACCTACATGTCAATGGTGGTAGAGAAAAGCGTACCAAGGCTGTCGACCGGTATCGAGCGGTACACACACAGTATGTCTGCACAGTTGAGAAGTATTGCTTGCCACTGTGCTCAATCATCGGTTCGCAATTGACGACGTCATTACTGCTTCATCGTGACCGGAACACGAAACTTAAAGAGCTTTACCTGCCAACCTTAACATAAAGCGTGTTCACAGGATGAATCCCATGAGTCCCCACCAGCCCAGCACGCAGGACGCAACGTCGTCCACCCCTCCTGTTCAGCCGGTCTTGCCACGACGACAAAACCCGTCTTGTTTACGTCCGACTGCTTCACGAAGAAGACACACAACACCACACCATATGCATGTTGTGCTGCTGCTGGACGGCCGCCTATGTCAATGATGTTTTCGTCGTGCTTCGGGTCGAGAGAGGAGGATGTAGATCCTGAGCAACAACCTCTCCTCCCCCAGTATGAGCAGGACACCCGCCTGCAGCAAGAGCTCACCCGAAAGCTTCACAGCTATCAGATGTACCGTGCCTTGTCCAAGGGATACATGCCCAGCAATGGCCAGACCGTCGTCAACCTTCGTACGCTCTTGGCGAGCGATGTGCTAAACCCGGACAATCCCGACCTGTCCGGCTCTGGTCAAAGGCTCGTGCGCTTGACCAAGCAGTGGCTCCAGCAGTTCGTTGTGCTCTTGGAAAACAAGAACAACAAGGACCAGCTTCAGGACCTGATCTGGTTCCTCGCCAAGAGCAGGGTGTCCATCGACATCGACGACCTCAGCGCACGTGCGAAGACGGTCAAGACCAAAGCTGATACTGCCGCCGCCTACCAGAGCCTGCGCACCGTCGGCTCCTTGCTTCTCACCAACCCGGAATTTCGCAATTTTCTCGGAGACCTCACTGTCATTGGGAGAGAGGTGTTTTCAGACTCGGCATTTGCCTTGCGGGACGCCGCCGAGCAAGCTGGGAAGCAGCTCGAACCGTCGCCCGAGGCGCAGGATAGTGTCACGCACCAAGACGCAAACGGCAAACCGCCCTCTGCTAATAACCTTGAACATGAGGTTCAAGACATCGCCAAAGTCGTTGCGGACAGTGGCGGCGATGTGGCGAGGGCCGCTGTTGAGAGCGCCACCGACAAGGTCTCGGGGGATGAGGGTCGAGCACTCTTAAGCCGTCTCCAGACAACCGTTCTGAATCTGAGAAAGCGCAAAGATTATTCCGACTCGGTGTCAACTCTGGCGCTCTTAATCAAGAGATACGCTCTCGTATATTCTCGTGCTGCGGAAGAGATTGTGGAGACAGCCCAGAGCGACGTCACCGAAAATCGAGATGCTGATCGTGCATTGGCCAGCCTCTGGGAGTTCATGAGGAGTTTCGGCGACAGAAAGGAATGGGACAGGTGCAAAGAACTTCTCCAGAAGGTCGTGAGCCACAAGGATCAAGCCCCTGAATTTGAGGACCTGATGCAGCAGGTTGGAGATAGTTTACAAAAGCTCCTCACAGACCCCGATTTCTTCAGCAACGCCGATGAGAAGATCCAGAGTCTCGTGGAGAAGAGCAAGCAAGTAGGGTCGGAGAGTAGCCTGAGACACGATGTTGATGAGCTTCTGCAACAGCTATCCACCACATTGCAGAGCGTCCTGAGGGATACCGATGTCCATAACCTCGTGACAACCACCATTCGTATATTTGGCGTTCTATCCCCGCCTCATTCTGTCACCAACCCAGATCTCGTCCAGGACTCCCTCAATGTCTTTCTTCCCCGTTTAATTGCCGCCATCCAATACGTCCCCATTCCTCGCTTGGAGGTCAGCACACCAGCTATCGATCTACTCCTAGAAAACCTCATCATAGAACCAGGGACCACTGTGAACCGTACCTCCTTCCTCCCGTACCGGCTCAAGATTGAGACATACAACGACGTAGAAATCCGCAAGGCGCGTTTCAGAACCAGCGCTAGCAGCAAGCATCTGATACTCATCAAGATTGATGGACTCTCAGCCCGTGCCGACGAGATCGGCTATTGGCTCCGCGCACACAGCGGGCTCTTCCGGCTCGCGGACGAAGGAATCGGCAGTTTCGCGCTGGATGAGCGCGGCGTCGACATCCACCTTGAAGTAGAGGTCTGCCGCGAGCGTCTGGAACAAATCCTCACGCTCCGCGACGTGCGCGTGCGCGTCCATAAGCTCGACTACAAGCTGAAGAAGAGCAGGTTCTCGTGGCTGGGATGGCTGATCAAACCCTTTCTGCGCCCCCTACTGAAGTCCACGATAGAGGCGCAGCTGGCAAAGGCCATCGCCGACCTCCTCCATGCCGGAAATCGGGAACTGCTGTATGCTCGGGAGCGCCTCCGCGCCACGAGAATCGCGAACCCGGATGATTTGTGGACTTTCCTTAAGGCTGTGGCTGCGCGACTCGTGCCTGAAGAAGACCCCGATCTCCACACGCGTGTTGGGATTGACCAGCCTAGCAAGGGCGTATTTAGGGGGGTGTATGCCCCTGGGAGCATCGTCAGAATCTGGCATGATCAGGCTAAGATGGCTGGTGATAGGGTCGAGGAATTCGAGGCTGAAGGCTGGAGGAATGAGATTTTCGATACGCAAGTACAAACCCTGAATTAACGCTGCGTTTCGTTTCGTTGCTTAGATATTTTCTGTCTGTTATGTGACGTATTTTAAACGCCATTGCAATATGTATCAGTTTTTAGGATTAAGCAATTCATTTTCGCGAGTTACTGGCGGTCGAGGACATGGGTTGCTCCTAAGTATGACAACGTATTAATATGACGATCAAGTGGTCGGGTGTATTTGATACCGAGCTTCGATGATGGTGTGGATTAGCCAACAGCATTATTAATTAATATCAATGAACTGTTTGATGCCTAGTAATTGTGCAGCTGCTTTATGAACTGTGGTAATATTAGGTTAGATATCCTATCTATATACATCTGGTGTCTAGGACGATTTTTCGACCTGTGAGAAGTTAAAGAAGTAATTGGCCAGACCAACTCTGTTAGGTCCTACATCGATCGCCCTTATTACCTCGGTAGGTATGATTGGGTTTCCCTTGGTTCCAAGACACCCGAGGTTATCTAACACTGCCTCTGTTCTCGAGGTCGCTACATAGATCTATCTATCTACCTAGTGTCCTCGACATACGAAAACGGGTGTTGGCCATCATTTTCTCTTCCCATATCGTACCCTCCAGGGCCAACTTCTTACTGTTATCGGTAGATCCAGTTGTCCGATTAGTCTTCCCAGGCGGCATATCTCACGCAGGGCATACTTATTGTTGTTTAGTCTGCGTCATTCTAACAAGTCTTCTTACGAGTTGCGGTTTACTCATTTAATTGACTATTGGCGGCTATGTTGCACAACTTCACATCACCCTATCTTGCCTTTTCATGATGACCACACAGGCAAGAGAGCCGAGTCATTGAAGGAGAGAGATACGGCATGCTACGTGGTCATAGGTGGATTTTTATATGATACCTGTTTGTTTCTTATTGTTGCCTTCAGAGAAAGTGATTCTACATGAAAATGTAGCTACGTTGGCATTAAAAATCCATAGGCATTGGTACTCCATGTTTTTTTCTGCCGTATAAATGCTATGCGCCGGGACCTTGCCGTCCGTTAGGTCTGCTGTGTGTCTTTGTACAATTGTCTAACCACACGGAAATATGTAGAAATACATTTTTGCCACTGGCTAAAGCCCTTTGTTTCGATATTTCTGCTCTTCGTCATTGCTCCCCGTCGTTACAACGCTGGTTGCAGGTTGTGGGCTGCCGATTTTGATGTAGCTTCGTCCGCCGTCTTTTGGCGAGTTAATGCTGAGACTCCTCGTGATACTACCAGGACGCCGAGGTAGCTTACTTGCCGTAGGAGATGGAGTCTTGGGCGACTGATGTTGTGGAGGCATCTGTGTTTCGTGTGCGTCATCTAAGGTTACTGAACTTCGACTACCAGGGGTCGTGACGGTGTTCTCGTCAATAGGTAGCGTAGGCTGGGTGTCCGGATGGGTTGGGTGTGGGTTCTGAGACGCGAGTTCTTCGGGTATAGCGAGGGGAGTTAAGAGCGTCTCCCTTGCTTTGTGCTCGGGGCCAGGACTGTCACCGTTATCCTGACTGTTAGACAGCATAGAGGCACTGTCGGATTCCACTGCGTCACTGTTTATACGCGCGCTGTTGAGAAAAGTTAGATCCAAGGCAAGAAATCGAATAGACGAGTTATCACTGATACGGTAAGGGCAGCAACTTACTGCTTGAATGTTGTCGAAGCAGATAAACTCCTATCTCTCGCACGAGCGTAGCTTTCGTACTCCTTTAGGGGGTTTTCTGTACTTGTGAAGTTGTCTAGTGCATCGAAGACATGCCGGAAAACCTGAGTGTCGGTGTCCCGAGCCCATAAGAAATCCAAGTGTTCGTAATGAGGTATTTCGGTGGCGACGGTTCTCTTAGGAAGCTCCTTCAACATCACCTTGATATCCACCAACGAATCACTCCCACCGTATATGATGACGATCGGTGTCCTGATGTTACGGGTCGGGTATTTGGCCACCTTGGTGTATTTGTTCAAGGTGTTCATACCTAGGGCCGTCTGAATGTCGTCATCGAACATCTGGAACGACTTGTTCCGGATGATCTGAAACCAATGAACAACCGATTTAGTGCTGGTAAATGAGTACAAGTGCGGGTAAGCCGCAAGTTTCTGGCTAACCGACATATTCTTGGATTTCCAGCCGAAGAGAAAATTATTGCCCATGTCGATTACTTTAATGAAGATGGGAGGGTAGAGAATGCTTTGCCAGGTGGTTGCAGAGCTCAGAATGGACCGTCGACCGAAGAGAAGGAACAGGACTTGCGGCGAGGCCTTGATAAGAGCGTCGACGATGCGGTTCTGCAACCCAGGCACTGACATTGCAGGTGCAAGTGCAATGAAGACGTTGACTTGCTCATTTAGCTTGGGATTGACGGCCAAGCTCGCAAATGCCTGTGCTGATCCTTGGGAGAAGCCGATGTAGGATAATGACGGTTGGTTGGTGGTGTCGAGGATGTACTGGATCGAATCGGGAATGTCATAGAAGGCAAACTCGTCGATGGAAAAGTTCCAGAACTTGGTCGAATTTGGCGAGCACTTAATTGACTTCTTGGAGTACTTGTTGCCGCGATTATTGCCCAGCTGCATGACGGTGTCACTCTTGTGGTTCTCGTGTATACAATGTCGAGGAAAAACGGTGTAGAACTTACCCACACGTCAAAGCCACGCTCGACCAGGACAAACGGGAGACATCGCTGGGCATCGGTTTGGCAGACCCAGACCTCGCTGTTCATCAGGAGACCGTGATGGAGGTAGACGACGCGCTTCTTAATGCTGGCGGGTCCCCCGTTCACCTTGGTATCCTCCTCGCCCTTCCTCCATGCCAGTCGGTGGAGCCCGAGCAAGTATCCGTCCTTGGTCTGTACCACATGCTCCTCGGCAGTGTATCCGTAGGTGGCACATATGGCGACGAAATCGGCGGCATTTCGGATGGAAGCCGAGATTGCTGGCAGGAGACGTCAGCAGGGGAGTGGCAGGAATACACGATGGCTGGGAGCAACGCGAACGCACCATGCTTCCTCTCCTCGGCTCTCTTATGGGCAGGCGAGGATACGCTATTAAATATGCATCGTGACGCGGCGGTGAAGAGGTTTATCAAGGACGTAGCTATGTACACCGTCCAGTTAGCGGCAGCACGCGGTGACAGTCGGGCTCGAGTCTCGTACGAAGCGCAAGTGTCAGGATTCGGATGATGGCTTCGAAAGCAACAAATAGGAACGAGCCTATCAAGGCGACATATTCGGTTCTAGCCTCGCACCAGATCAGATACATTGCACACTACACCTCATGGCATATCAGTAAGGGAGGCGCACGGGTTCAGTCGGCCGATGAACGGCACGGCCATCTTGATCGATGGATCGAGAGACTGGGCTTGCAAAACAAGACCTGGTCCTGGACGGGAAAGCAATAAGAAGCTTTACTGCAGCTTGGTTATCATCATGGCTTTATAAAACATAAATTCCACAGGGTTAAGGCGAACAAAACCTTAACAACTCGGAGGTACTCTGGACAGGGAAGAAGGTATCGAAGAGGGAACTATAAGTAAATAAGTGATGTCACATGCAAGAAGTCCAGCAACTGAATAAGTAGGTAGTGTAGAGTGCCGGAGTGCCCATTCTCGAAAGGGTATCCCTGTCACGTATGTCGTGTACACGCTCAAGGTCTACTTACGTGTAGATGTAGGTACAAAGTAGAGATACGGTAGCAATGCATTAGGGATCTTGCTGACCGCTACACGTATATGCAGTAGGTAGGTATATGACACCAGAACTGGCGGTAGGCATCTTGGGTCAATCCGTAGAGTCTAGAAATTGAGTAATTCTATCAATTGATTTATCTTTCCCTCCTTCTTTCTTTCTTTCTTTCTTTGTCTTTGTGTTTTTCTTCTTTCTTCCTGTTCTTCTCTCTGCCCCTGAAATGGGTTTAGTTAGTTATAGCTCCCACCTGCCTCGGTATTATGGTACATCCAGGTACCTACTAGATAGTCTACGCTAGTGCCTAAGGTAGGTACCGACGCCACCTACTTAGCTTCGACGAAGCTTTCCCCACATCAAACACTAAGAAAATCGGGTCCTGTGCCCCCCTTAGGTACCTACCTACCGCTGTGCTGTACATGTGCATGCCTTATTCGGGGCTTGCATATATCGAATCTTTCAAGGCGTCCAATCAAGAGCAGGATCTCGACTTTTTGGTGACGCCATCATTCGACCTCTTGATTCATCACTCAAAGCCTCCCAACCACGAACAAACAAACTATCCGCTAAATATGCCGAGCTCCTGTAAAGAAATAAGTATGGGTTTTTTTTTCTATTTTGCCTCCCCTCCAAAATTTCACGCCGGAACACATTGACATACTCATCCCCATTTCACTCGCACAGGAGCGGCGTTGGCCCAATGCCTACAAGAATCCGAATGCGTCATGGTCCAACGGAATACGGCGGCCGACTGTCTGCGAGCCCCCTTGGTCGAGACGCTGTCGCCCAAGTGCCAACAGCTCAAGAAGGGATTCGGCGAGTGCAGGCGTGGCATGATCGACATGCGTAAGCGGTTCCGCGGGAATCAGCCCATCACTTTCAAGACTCTCGAGACGGCCGAGAATTCTGGCGAGGGATACCAGCTGTACGCTGGCCGATCGGCCTTTTCCGGTACCGTCCGGGTTACCGACGGCAACGAGCCCGAACCGAGGGATTGGCGCGAGGTGGAGAACGAGAAGTTTCGTGCCCAAGAAGCGCAGAAACAAGACAAGAAGTGATGATGGGGGAGAGGAGCCGGATCGGTGCGAGAGCATAGTTGTACGAGTAAGAGGAGCGATCGTGACCCTGCGAACTGTTACATACTGCATTGGGCGGCGTTTAAAGGTTTCCGCAAATATCTACTTTGGCTCCCTGTCATATCTATCAGGTCTGCCATTATTTCCCAGATATTATCGGGCGGAATGTAAATCTGAATCATGAGTCTATGAACAACTAAGATCACGATTGCTATCTCGTTACTAGTTAAGTTATATCAGCTAATGAGTGATATTATGCTTTCTTTAGCGGCCTTCTCTGCACTGAGAGTTACACACGAGATACCTAGCTTGGGATATAATAGCCACCTATAAGACTTGATTTGCAAAGCCTTCAATTATTTGCTAGGAAACAGATCCGTAGTGGCATATTTTCTAATCTTGAACTTGAGGCAGGTGTATTTTTTATATTTTATATTTTGGGTTTGCCCAGCGAAGCTGCGAGCTTCACTTTGAGGAATCCGGCACAACTCACTCGGGCGCCTCCATCCAGATTTTACTACCTAGGCACTACGTATGTATTTCGTGGCCGTCGTTGATATGTTGCTGCCGGAGAGACCTTTTTGGGTGGTGGATAGGTATATGACATCAACGGGACCTATTTACCTTAAATGTACCAATCCAACACCTTGGTAGGGAGGTTATGCAACTAAGCCTTGAACACACGCCCACTTACCCGATTCGGTAATCTAGGTAGTATCTCGATAGAGTACCCGTCTGGATAGTGAGCGAAAGATGATACTGCAAGCCCTCCTTACCCTTAACAAGCCAAGCACAACGATATAAACTCAGGAACTTGGCGGATAGAATTCATTCGATATCATCTACATGTATTGTATACCACTGCTGCGGACAGAGGTACCTCTTCTTGGATTCCTCCCATACTTCGAGTTCCTCGGGCCTTAACGATAGAGTTTCGCTCGAGTTTCAACCATGAGGAAAAGTATGAGCTGAGGAGAGCTGTGAACAGGCTTTCTTACTTTTCTCTGCCTACTTTGTACATATCTTTATTTCTAATCACCTACTACCTGCTATGCTTAGTCAATATTCAATGGCCGGCGATCATCTAGGACGACATCGACGCCTCCAAAACCGGACCCTCATCCTAACCGCGATCACTTTGATTCTGAGTACCATCTTCTTCAGCTACATGCATCTCAACCCAACCGCTCTCGCCCTATCTCGCCGCCCAAGTCCCAACAAGCCTGACGAACTGAATACCAACAACGCCATAGCTCCGACAACAATGAAGGACGATAAGGATAGAACAGAGAGAACCTACCCGCAAATATCCACGCTTCCCGCGTCTCTCCTGCCAACGACCCCCGAAACCCCCCAGGACACGCCACGGCGCCTTATAATCATCGGTGATGTCCACGGACACCTCAAAGCCCTGGAGGCACTTCTGCAAAAAGCCGAGTTCTCTGTCTCACGTGGCGATACCGTGATATTCGCTGGCGATATGGTGAACAAGGGCCCCGACAGCGCAGGTGTCGTGGCGTTCGCTATGCGGATCGGCGCGTATGCGGTACGGGGGAACCATGAGGATCGCGTGCTGCGAGCATGGGAGTATTTTGAGTCTAAGCAATCGAAGCGGGAGCGGAAAAGGGAGGCTATTAGCAATAGTAATATAGATGATGATGAGGAGGAGGCGGAGGCGGAGGAGACAGACAACATCCTAGATGCGAATGAAAACGGAACAGTCACGAGCCCCGAGGAAATGGGAGAAGAGAGTCAGGAGACTCAGGGCAGCAGTATAGAAGGGGAATCCGAAGATGAGAAGTCTCACAAACAGCAGAAAAAAAAGGAGAAAAAGGAGAAAAAGAAGGGAAAGAAGGGAAAGAAGGGAAAGCACAAGGGGAAGAAAGATAAGGAAAAGAAACCCCTCGCCGGGGACCTGGCCACGGCTAAATCGCTCAAGCCGGAACACCGCGCATGGCTCTCGACGCTCCCTCTGATCCTGCGGATCGGGGACCTGGGGCCACGGTACGGCGAAGTCCTCACGGTGCATGCGGGTCTCGTCCCGGGCATCCCATTGGAACGCCAAGATCCGGAGGCCGTGATGAACATGCGGACGCTTCTCCCGCCTTCTCGCGCACATAGTGCCGGCCGCCACCAAGAGCCGCCATTCGCAGATCATATCCAACACCAGTCTCGGAGCGAACCCGATCATACGAACCACCACGCAGACCAGGGAGAAGACAAGCGCAACCGCGACTCCAAAGCCATGATCCCAAGCCCCTCGCGCGACGGCACGCCGTGGGCCAAAATCTGGACATCCTACCAAACATCCGCCATCTTATCGCACCCTCCCACGCGGCCCACGACGGTTGTGTACGGACACGACGCCAAATCCGGGCTGCAGCTACGCAGGTACACGTTCGGACTCGACAGCGGGTGCGGGCGGGACGATGCGTTGACGGGGGTGATTTTCGAATATACGCCCGCTGCAAACAGCAACAGCGACAGCGAATATCACCAAATAGACGGGGACGGCGAAGGGGAAGAAGCGTGGGAGGCCGATGCTACTGACGAGCGTCGAGAGAGTCGGGGACGGCAGAGGCGGCCCAAGATACGGCATAGGCTCGTCAGTGTGTCGTGTGCTTGAGGGGAGCAGTGTAGCTACAAGAACCATACCTCGAACCATGGAGGTAGTGAAGAGGAGCGCATATGATTATGAATATTGATGTGGTTGGTTGTATTACGAGCCGCAACTGGTACATGAAATAAGTATATATACCTTACTAACACGTGTGAAAAGAGGGGCACATGAAATCCCTGGGGGATTTCAATCTGTATTGTTTGTTGAATCCAAGATGTAGATAGGATCTGAAGATGTACAGGTTTAGAATGTCTTAACTAGAAGGTTACGCCACAAAGCTCAGCTGATTTTAGGCGGGTAGACGCGTGAAACAATCAAAGATACGCCATTGGACGCTTGGGGGTGATAACAGCGGTGTTAGAACTCCTTACCACTGACAACCCTCAGCCGCCACCTACGTATTCGAGGAGTCAGGCGGTGTAGATGCATCGCTCTCCTTTTTGGTGGAGACAATATTCCGAACGGCCTCACCCGGAGGTGATGGGAAGGTTTCTTCTTTTTGATTGGCAACTTTTTTTTTTCCTTTCCTTTTTCTTTCATTCATTGAGATTCTATACACCCCTCCATATATGCTCACCAAATTTAGTTAAGTACATTTATGCAGAGATCTTCGCCTTAATGATGTCCTTCAAGGTCACGGCGTCAGCAGCGAACTTGCTGATACCCTCGCGTAGCTTCTCGACGGCCATTTGGTCCTCGTTGAAGTCGAAGCGGAACAGCGCCTCGTCGCTGATGTATGCCTTCTTGCTGATATCGAGGGTGGCGGCGCCGGAAGCATCGAGCTTCTTGGGCACACTGGCAGTGGAGTTCAAGAGGTCCTCGAGGAGGTTGGGCTGTTTTGAAGGTCGCCGTCAGTCACTACTTCTACCCAAGCCAGGGATAGTTCCAGGAGCAGAAGTGCCAGGAAATAGGAAATCACTTACAGAGATGGTTAGGTAATCACAGCCAGCCAACTCAGTAATCTCGCCAGTGCTGCGGAAAGAAGCGCCCATGACGATGGTCTTGTAACCGAACTTCTTGTAGTAGTTGAAAATATTCTGGACCGACTTGACACCGGGGTCTTCCTCCTTGCTGAACTCCTTCTTCATAGCAGCCTTGTACCAGTCGAGGATACGGCCAACAAAGGGGGAGATGAGGAAAGCATCGGCCTCGGCGGCAGCAATAGCCTGGACGAGCGAGAACATGAGGGTCAGGTTGCAGTTGATGCCATGGTCGCGTTGTAGGATCTCGGCGGCCTTGATGCCTTCCCAGGTGGAGGCGATCTTGATTAGGATACGGTCCTTGGAGATACCCTGTTGCTTGTAAAGCTATATGGCAACGGGTTTATTAGCAAAGCCCCCATGGTAACATTCAGAATACGTACTTCGATGATGTGTAGGGCCTTGTCGACAGATGCCTTGGTGTCAAAGGAGAAACGGGCGTCGACCTCGGTAGAGACCTTGCCAGGGATGATCTTTAGAATCTCCTTACCAAACTCGACGAGCAGGCTGTCGAGAGCAGCATCGACTTGAGAGTCCAAGTCACCGCCCTTGGCCTTGGCGTAATCAATGGCGGAGTCGATTAGTTTAGCATACTCGGGCTTCTTGGAAGCGGCAAGGATGAGAGAGGGATTGGTGGTGGCATCTTGGGGCTTGTATTTTCCGATGGCTACGTCACTGTTAGCATGTCTGCATGCATGCATGTACGTATCTCGACATGAAATGGCAAAGAAATGCCCTGTGCTAGGCAGTAGTTCTTCATGGATGCGGAATGAGAGTAATAGTAAATGGGTATGACTCACTTGCAAAGTCACCTAGAAAATGTCTCAGTCAGCGCCCATCTGTGGCAGAGTCGATTTACTGAAGGAGGAGGGAGTTCTTCACGGTGACAGACGTACCAGAGTCGCACACAACCACCTACTCGTCGAGATCTAAGTCAGTAAACGCCTGCTGGAGAGAGTGAGATATTGATGGTATGGCGCGAGAACATTGTTGCTTTGTGTAGTTGGAAGCTCCCGGAATTCTCAATGGAAGCCAGGCATGCCTTGCGAGCTCAAGCGCGAGCCCGGTGACAGCAGATGGAGGGGTAGTTTTGCTGGTATGAGGGGTAAGTCGTGAAAGCAAGACTTACGGTGCCGGTGGCCTTCAATTGGTCGAGGGAGCTGGACATGTTGTGCGAGATTTCGTGTGCTTTGGGCTTGATATTCGGAGGATCGAATGTATAGACTGCTCAAGACAGAATGTTGTTTTTATGTTGTTGTAAAGTCTGAAGTTACGACATGAAAGCAGTGGCGGATAGGTTGGGGCAGGAGTTGTTTTATCACCCCGCGCGCACTGTATTACTTTGGCGGGGCATTGCCCACTCTGTGTGCCACTCTCCAACCGCGCCTGCTGCACAGGGACATTAGTGGACAGGGGCAATGTTCCAGTGCTCAGTTAGGTAGGTATACTTAATGGTACCTACTTAAGTGGTAAGTACTAGTCCGGTAGCTACCTCTACCTAGTACTTTATTAGGCAGATAGGAAGGTATGTATTCAGACGACAAGGAGATTTGCCGTTTCAGTGTTGTTAGCTACAGTAGGTAAGCTAGGAGGCACTGTAGGTCGGTAGTAGGCAGGCTATTTCCAGTGGCAATACCACAGCGTCATTTTCCTTACTTTACAAATGTGTCTGGTGACAGCCCCGACTTTCTCCCCCCCCCTCTCGTCGCTGACACGTCTCTGATGCCGGTATTGCCTTGTCATTTAGATATCCGTCGGATCCGGAACTTGCCTGTCCTACCTTGTAGCTCCATCACTTGGTACGCATATGCATCCATGATGTACCGGTAGGTATTGTTATTGCTCCTTTTATACGAGCCCTTTTCATATAGCAATGAGTCAGCAAGTTTCTCATTTTATCCGTTAGCGATACAAGAAACCGAATACCTAGTATTTACGCATGGTGTAGCGGAAAACGACAAGACCAAATGCCTACACCTAACTTGGTATTCTCCGTCAAAGCAACGAGTTCACGAGATTGCCAAGCTTTTTTCTTTTTGTCTTACTACTAGGTATGACATTTATTTGGAAGCTTCCGACTCTGGCATGGAAAACCAGATGCAACTCTCGCGTAGATGCTTGACGCGTAAGGCAAGTATGTACACTAGTGTAAAGTAGTGCCCTCAACTGCAAGGCTGAAGAACCGATAATCTCCGTGCATATATACAAATACACACTTGCAATTCAACCAGCGTGACATATGGGTAAAATATGCAGTAGAAACTACACCACACTGGCTTACACAGTAGAATTGAAAATAACCCCAACTTTTACCTACTTATTCATCCCTTCCACGTGGGGGGCCGAGTAATCCATGATTGGTTATTGTTCAAATGGCCTATCGGCCATTTTCTCCCAATAAGTCGATAAAGGGCCGAGTTACCGCGACTAAGCTTAATAAGTCAGACTTTTCACATCACAGGTTGAATGTGCATGTTTTAGTGAGCATGGGTTGCACTCATTGTTGTCGAGGAATACTGGTACAGCTATCGAGTCCCATATTCACGTAGGTCGCGAGATAGTTAATGTGGATGCGCTAATATATGCTCGTAGTCGGAAAGATGGTAAGAAATCAAGTCACTTTTCATACCACCAGAATGCCCAATCATTGCCGTCCTCGATGATGCCGATCCATGGAGATGCGATGAATACAGAATGATCAGATTGCCCCCGAAATCCCATTTCCCCGATTCCAACCAAGTTTCCTACGTAGAGAGGATGGATGCTTTTCCGCTATGGCGAAGTATGACGAGTGCAGGACACCAACCCAATGGTTTAGTCCTCGGTGATATCGCCATACTGCCACATTCCACGTCGATCCGCCTTAGCCTCGGATTCAACCTCTCGTAACTTCTTCAGTACCTCCTCAGAGGCGCGTCCCCTCTCCCAAGCTTTCAGCTTCTTTGGCACCATAGCGTAGCCATTGGCCACAACATCTTTGTTAATCGAATCCGCAAAAGTTGCAGAGGAGCCGCTAGACTTCTCGTCGAATAGAGTGATGTAGCTTAGACCTTCCTTCGAATCGACGAAATCAAAGCTGGCGACCAGCGTGCGGCCGTCCGTAGCCTCAGCAATGAAGTCTTTGGCATCGTGGAAGTAATCGATGGAGGTGGGGAGCTGGATAAATGACAGCACGGCGTCAATCGCCTGCCCCTTGAGCTTCTGCACAGTGAACTGAGGCTGGTCTAGAGGTCGAAGGGCAGACCACGGAATCTGCTCGCTATTGCCATAATCGATATAGACAACTTCGGAGACTTTGGAATTTCGATCGTTCGATCGGACACGGGCGCGGTACCATTGGCCATCAGCGGAGAACTTGGCAGCTACATACTCACCCGCCTTTGGTGAGTTACCGAGAGGTCTGCTATTCTTGGAGTCCAGATGGAATTTCTTGAATTCATTCATCATGATTTCAAGAGCAGAGGTTCCCTTGCCGATCTCCTGTATCTTGAGCTTGCCGTTCGAGTCAATGTTAGTGACAACGACCTCGCGATAATCAGAGGCCCTCTTATC
Source organism: Ustulina deusta (assembly GCA_023159155.1). NCBI lineage: Eukaryota > Fungi > Ascomycota > Sordariomycetes > Xylariales > Xylariaceae > Ustulina > Ustulina deusta. The sequence goes on along the minus strand of JAJNNX010000023.1, from coordinate 510,353 downwards.
GGTAACCTCCGACTCGGCTAACGTTTCGGTAGGTGCAACCTCTTCGTCTGCATCTTGAGACGGATCCCAATCGTGCCACAACCCTTTACGGCCCTCTTTCGCTTTCTGCTCAGCGGCTAAGAGCTCAGTGGCATTGCCAGCCTTTTCCGCCGAGTATTGATGAACTTGGGCAAGACCTTCCTCGACGAGGATCTTAGCAAAGCTCTCACGGTTGATATATAGATCGCCAATGAACCCGCCCACTTTGTCGATGTCGTAAACATCAATCTCGCAATCACGCTGATTGGCTCGACGGTTAGCCAGGTCTAGAGCTTCTTGTCCAAATGGTTCGCCCTTCTCGCCAGCTGACCGAGGTGCTCTCGGGGCACGAACACCAGCAAGCACCATCGTGATCTTGACACCTTCGCGGGGGATCAGGATGGTAAATCGTGATCCAGCCTTGCAGAAATCGACAATGCCGGGAACTTTCTTTTGACGGGATAAGGTGGATAACTGAATCTTTGCCTTTTGTACAGATTCAGAGGCATCTAGGTATGTCTTTGCCTTGGATACTTTGCCTGACCACATACCCTTCTTTTGATCCTTGGCTTCCTCTTGAGCGGCGAGAAGCTCATCATAGTTGGGAGCCCTGTCTGTGTCGTCCTTCCTGTGGCGAATAACTGAGCACCAACCATCCTGTACAAGCGCAAGATTGATATTCTTGCCCTTCTCAGTCACGGTAGCGACATCGCGAGCCTCAAACTCTTCGGTTCCGGGCTTCGATCCGTCTACCGAGACCTTTACATGTTTCCCAATAAGCTTTTTTCGTAGGTATTCTTTAGCTTCGTCTCGGAACGGAGCCTCAGATGGCTCGCCCGCTCGAGGTCCACGGACACTGCTGAGGCTAATGCGTCTTTCATCATCTCCTGTCTTCGTCCGAACAAAGATCGTATCGGCACTCATAACTTTGAAAACAACCATATCGGAGGTACCACTGCTGGCCGCTTTAGCTACGTGATCCTTATGTAAGCGCAGCTTGCTAGTCTGGGCCTTCTTTTCTGCTGCACGTAACGTAGCCATCTTCGAACCGAGTAGAGTGGAGTGGAAGTCGTTACACCTTGCTAGACCATCAGCAAGCAAGAACTCAGCAATGCTCCCTCGGGGGTGTATAAGAGACGCGATGAGTTGTCCTTGCGGACTGATGCTAACTAATTCGACATTGATGTCCCGTTGCAAGAGTCGCTGCTCAACAAACTGTCGTGCCTCGTGGCCGAATTCCTCGGCAGCTTGGGTCTGGCCGGTCGACTGATTGACACGCTCCGTGGAAGGCGTCCGGATACCAGCAATGAGAGTCATCACTTGGAGATGGGACTTGTCTGATAGCTTAAGCCGGACAAGGCACCGGTCACCGCTGAGCACGCGTTCGACGAGTCCATCAACGGTTTTCCCTTTCCACAGGCTGAAATCCACGGATCCGATGTCATTCTGCACCTCAATAACTCCACTGCTAGCGGCCCAAAGTCCTTTGCTCTCACCCTTAGCCTGTGACTCAAGGCTTCTTAGTGCGTCAAGGCGTTCTAAAGTATCTTCGGATTCTTCCTTGCGTCCAGCATCCTCTCTAACCTTGAGCCACCCGGCCTTCACAAGTTCGTCGGGAAGTTGGCTGCCATCTTTTAGTTGGGCGTAGCCATATTCACGCCCGGAAGAAGGAACCGTGTATAGAACGGTACATTGAATGGGTTTGCCAACTGTCAAACTCCGAAGATAGTCTCGTGACTGGAAGGCGAATGGCTCGTCGCCCTCCCTCCGCAAATGAGGACTAGTGACGAATGCCAAGGAAAACGTTCGCTCAGCGTTCGGGTTATTTTGACTGCTCAATACCAGGGTATCGCCACTCAAAACCGACTTTACATTAGCAAAGAAGTTTTTCGCCATGGCTGTAGGTGAAAGACGATATTTGTGATCTGAAATAACACAAGCACAAAAACGAAGCCTTCTCAAATCCCTACGCAGTTCATTAGCAAGAGCCTGGAGTGACAGTTTGTGGGGGCGTCGCCAATAGAAAGTAACAGAGGGAGGTGGAAGGAGTGTTGAAGGGTTTTATAAGAAACTCCGACGCTGTTCGTAGAAGAGTATTAGGGTGAACAAAAAGTGGATAGAGCGATGCCTTAGTTGGAATAGAACTTGGATATTGTGTAAATACGTCCAGTACAGAGACAGCGAATCGGGCAATTAACTGGTCAAGGAAGACAATGGGTAGTATCTACATGATGTAAGCAGGCGTGATAATGATGGGGTAAAACCACTGAAGCTTGGAGATGAAGATAGTAATTCACCCGGAGTCGGCTACTATCTTCATCTACAAGCTTCGGCGGGTTTACCCATCATTGCCACACCTGCTCAAGTTACCGGAGGTACTGGGCGGTGGGTGTGATAGACACCGTTCGAGGAGAGCTCACGGAAGCTAGGATAGGAGTAAGGATGGACACAATGCGCTGGACCAAGGATGAACAGGAGCTATGTTCAGAACGTTGGGCACAGATAGTTGCATGATTTTTTCGGCGGGATCAAGACAGTACGTCGAAACACACCCTACCGAAGCTAGGACAGAGGTAGGAGCTCTGACTATCGTAGGTTCGTATGCAGGGGTGGAAGAGAGCCAAATTGGGGGAGTTGCATGGAGAGGGGACGTGAAAAGCCTAGACTTACTGGAAATGATGCCGAACCGAACGAAAGAGCTGCTGTGCGGTAACGCCGAGAATGAAAACGAGGTATATCAAATGAACAGCTGCAAAGATGGCGTTTTGTTTCTTTCTGGAAATGATGTCGTGGTCTCGATTTTGACAGGTTTCACCAATTTGTGTGGAGCAAGGTTGACTCGAACAGGAGCAAAAGTAGTACCGGCCAGTAAGATGGGGGAATTCACAGAGGTTAGAGACCGACAAGTGGCAGCCAGTTGCGCTACAGTAGACTAGGCGAGGATCAACTAAAGGGAGGAAGCCCCTCACGATACCATCTTACCTAAGAGGTAGGTCCTGGCCCAGGTACCCACCCAGGCCGTCTCCAGAGTACCCAGGGTCCCAACGAGCGAGCCATGGCGGGGTAAGTGAAGTTCGGATGGCATCATCGGCCAACTGCCAGCATGTCACCTTGGCGAATAATGCTTCATGGGATCTGTAATATAGATATATATATGGTCTGATATCATGAGATTAGAGAACACCTAAGACTTTGAGACCATAGAATCGGATCATAGCACCTGTCTGTCACTACATCTTGAGTGGACCAATTCACTTCGTAGCCCTACCAGACGCCCCAGTTCAGGACCGAGAAAAAAAATCGGATCTGCGCAAATATTAGATACGGTAGATCAACTAACCACACATATCAATTGCGATAACATCGTCCTCTCTCTTCAAAAAGGAAAAGAAGATTTCCGGCAAAATTTTCATGAGAATTTTGGCTACATGATGAGCTATGGACTCCTAGAATCTGCTCCCTCAGTCCAAGCCTCGTTTTCGAGGGTCATTGGGCTATCTAATTGGCGATGCCGATAACACCTAGTGCAGGTTAGCAGCATAATTCCTCTCCACTGTATTGTCGATACGTACCACAGGCAGGTCGGGGGCCAGCATTACCAGTCTTGAGGGACTCCTCGTTGCCACCTTTGCCGAGATCGTCGGTACCGCCATGGGACACCACGGTGCGCTGTACATTCATCCAAGTTAATGCTCGCATTCAACTCAGTGTGGCCATCGGTCACAAGGGTGGCTTACACCAATGATGCTCTCAGGCCCAATAAGCTTGATGAGGCTATCTTGAACAGAGCCCTTAGCGTTGCCCTGGGCATCGGTCTCGATATTGCCCAAGTCGCCGACGTGGCGGGCCTCAGCCGTACGGTCACCGTGGGTCTTGCCATGGGGGTTGACTAAATGACGATGAGCTGTTATATCCTGTCCGCGCTCATTGAGGTTCGAGACATACAGTGCGGGCCGGCCGAGGTGCAGCCGTTGGTGTTGTCACCGAAGGTGTGGATGTGGAAGCCACGCTTCGCGTTAGAGTCGTGGCCGGTGAGGTCCCACGAGATGGTGGTGGGCTCCGACTCCGAGGCCTGCTCGAATGTGACGGTGCCGGCGACCTTGGAATCACCACGGAGAACAGCGACTACACGGCGATTGTACATTAGCGCTGAGTCGGCATATCTGTTGGATACGGGTTGTTTTCTGGAGAAGGGGGGAACAGAGTTCCACAGGACAGCGAGTCAAGAAGCAACCTTGATGTCCAAGAATAGCAGCAAACCCAGCTACCTGGTTGGAGCCGCTACGAAGAGCATGGCTGCCATGTGCCGTGCATGTCCACCAAGGTGCCAGCAAGGTGCCAGAAAGGTATCCTTATTGTGGCGGTTGAACGCGGACCAGCAGCATACAAAACATGCGCAATCGCGCTCATGCCCTCCATCGGCACGCCGGATCGGCGGGGTCGAAGGAAAACCTAATCAATGCGTGGGATGTTAAACTCACCAGCCTTGACCATTTTGCCTAAGTTTTGCTAACAAATGCTAATAAGTCCTACGAGGTTGGGGTATAGATGGATATCGTTGCTTTTAATCGAGAGTCGGCGAGATGATTGTCAGATGGGAAGTAGAGGGGGGGGACGGGAGAGCTTCTCTATCAATTTGTATGGACAGCCCACATGAAAGGGAAGAGGGGTGACGGGACTGAGATCATCCTCCGACAACAACCATCGAGTTGTTGCTGGTTAGCAAGGTGCGGTCACAGCCGTGTAACCACTGTAGGGTTACCTGAGTACCTCAGCAACAGGCTATAAGAGAGCTAAGAGCGACCACTGACAGAGCGAGGGCATGCCGTGATCTACACAGTACGGACATGACGCTGTGACGGAGAAGCTTCCGAGACACTTCTCGCTCGGTGGGGACACATGAGGGGCTTGGACAAAGATACCTATATCTGCCCCGCAGAAGAGAGATCTTCCGTCATAATCACCGAGGGGCGCTGACAAATGATATCATTTAGTCCCGGTGTGGAAATATCGGAGCTAAGCTTTTGTCTCGCTACCGATTCTCGGACGCCGCATTCCACCTGAGTTATTTATACTTAGCCCGATCACGCGAACGACGAGAATGCGTCCTCTTATGCATCCCTCGAGCTACACAGAAACATCATGAACATATTTTCTCCTTACGTGAAACGGAAATTAATCCCCTACTAGTCTAGTATTTGCAGAGCCATGGCTGAGGATTGGTTTGCTATCCAACTTTGATAGGAACGTCCAGCTGGTCTGTTGTTACTGGTTGGACAAGGAGTAGGCTAAAATGCCTTGATGATGGGTTTATTGTAGACCGTAAAGAAAGGTTGACTGTAGTGCGAGCTGTGTGGCTACACTCGATTCCTTCTTGTAATTTGTGGTACTCGTCGTTTTAATGCCCATATATTTGGTATGAGTCTTGACAATAGCAGTGACCGGATGGGTCTTGAAGCCCAGCCCGTTCTGACTACCTAGTTGAAGCTAAATAGTCTATACAGGATGAAAATGCAGCTATCCGACACCAAACTCAGGAATTAATAAAAATATATTGTTTTTAACTCGCTCTTTACTGCAGGCGAGGCTGCGTCTCCATCGTGCGAGGGTAGTGACGAAGAAGAGGGGAATACGAAGGTGGCGTTATGTGTATACGGGCTGAAATTACGAAAACCTTGAGCTGGGGTTTATGAATGGTTATACCCTAGATGGGGAGTGGGTGCGGGTGAGGTCTCGCTGGCAAATGCCGACCCTGTGGAATGTTTCAACTAATGCACTGCCCATTTAATACACATCATGAATCTCTGACACTAGGTAGGTCACTCAATCGATTAATCAATCCCGTAGCGCTATTATCAGAGTAAAGAGGGTTGAACTCGCCGTTACCTAACCGTACTAAACAGTTTCGGACCACACCACCGAACGGCACGGTCGATGCAATGAGCGGCACCTTAACTCTGAAATCCCACGTGTGGTGATGAGAAAACAATGGTTGAAATTCTGCCGTACGAGATAGCACAGAAATCCCTACCTAGATAGATACGTAATAATGACACCTCAACATTGGGGGCTAATGTGACGGAGGTTGGGCGCGACAAGCTCTTCTTGGGTACCTAGCAGAACTCAGGAAGGTAGTGTAGCTCCTGGGGCTATCAAGGGGTTTGGTATACTAGATAGGTACTACCTTAAACTGAAAGTGTGAAACCATTTTGCAACAGTTGGTATTGGCATGCATCGGGAAGTATCTGTTTCTGGTCTAGAAGCGTGAAGGAATCAAATCTCATAGGCTGGTACATGGCTTGAGGGTGAGATCCCTATGATGCCTGGGTACTTAATTCGGCTCTTTATCTTCCAAATAATGGCTTCAGATGACCAGAACAAAATGACAGAGTGGAAATTACCTGTGCCTGTTTTTAGTCTTGGTTAGTTGAAACTCATCTCAGCCCTACCATATGGACCACTGGGTTGTGCAAAAGGACGTGTGGCTCGTGCAGAGACCTACGACACTTCAGGTTCAATCAAACAATTCTTTCGAGTATCTCTTGGCGAAGTATAGGTCCAGTTCCAAGAAAGGAGTACTTATGGCCTTTGCTCTTCATAGTGGTCAAGGATATTCGAGAGAATTACCTAGGTAAGCATCATTCAGAATTGCTTTCCAGAAAAATTCGAGGTAGTATTCAAAAGTGGCCTCGGGAAGCCCGCTGCAAGCATCTTAGCCCTGGCAGGACTGTGCCGCTTGTTTACTTGGTGAATGTCAGACTAGTATGCGTACTACCTACCACATTAGATAAAGACCCGACAATTAGATAAGTGGTTAAATACTTGGGTAGGTTGAGCTCAGGGTCAGGAAATGTACCTACAGTAGATAATATAAGGATGCTGCTGCGAAGCCGATGGGTCATTATCAATGAGCCATAGCCACGGGCATTACCACGGGCTTTCCAATGGGCAAATCAACAATACAAGTTTTGGAGATCAAATTAATGATGGCATTCGTAAAAAGGGTGGCTTTTACATGTGTCTTCCATCTCCCTAGGCATGTGAGGTAGGTAGTTACCGCGAGACAGGGAGATACATTGAAGGCAAAACGTTTACTTAGCCACCGGGAACATGCGTCTGGCATGTGGCTGAGCCTGTGCCAAGAAAGTACCTCAGGTCGGTAGGCACTTCGGTAGATTACAGGTAGGTAGGTCGAAGCTTTCACTACTAACCTGCGTACCTAGAGAGGTACCTAGAGTGTGGGAAACAACTGTATAGGGCTGGGTTGCAGGTCATTACTGTACGCTAGTTGTGGCAGAAAGCGGGGCTCCTAGGTACCAAACAGTCAAAGCTGGGGCGGCACCATATTCCGAGCAGAAAGTGAGGGACCCGATTCTCGTACTCATTACCTCTGCCCACCTCTACCTCCCACTCCCTACCTGAGGCTACATACTGTATCTATCTCCTAAGTACTTCCATACATAGTAATCTAGGTAGATGGAGGTACATGAAGCGGGAAATGGCCTAAAGCAAAACTCTCTCGACTCACGCTGAACACTAACGTCACGTTCCTGGACTCAACTCGACTTCCTACAAACCTTATCACCTCGGGCCTTCAGTTTTCGAGCGTTGATGGGGTGATTTTGATCCTTCGCCCTACCACTGCATCCGACATGACCAGCTCTGCATCGACGCTTTCCACACAAAGACCCTCCCATCTCTCTCTCCCTGATCCCTTGCTGTTATAGCGCCCGGCTCCTCCAAACCCGCATATAACCTCAACGGGCGGGCTGCACACCCCTGCTTACACGGCGTTCTTTTGCATCGCAACTAACGTTGTATAACATCACGAATGACGGCTACTATACATTAATCATCGCTAATACGGGGTTTCTTACCTGTCGCCTTGGATTCGAGGGCAGTTTCGCCCTTCTCGGAGACGTCCTCGTCAGCTACACGCTCAGAAGCAATCGAGCAGCCACAGCTGGCTTCTCTGTCGACTAATCCTTGGCGATCCGACCGCCCTCTTGTACGCTGTCCGGCTTCCTCTTGAGGACCCTTCACCCCCCAATCCTGAAATCAACCCACCCACGAGATCCTCCGACCGCAAAGCCTGTCGCGACCGGTTCACCATTCGCCAACCACCGGACGGATCGCAAATCAGACCCCTGTTGGCAGAAGCAGCGTGGCGGCGCATAGTTTCCCTGTTGTTATCGCGACCGGGCCGGGTCGAGCTTCATTTTACTGCTCCACTGTCATCAATGTGGTCTTACCCTTAGTCTCTTGTTGTCTGTCACGTTAAAACCCTGCGAGTGTATTTGCCGACTCGCCGTTCTTGTGACCTTTTGAGCCGGCGCATTCTTTACCCGCGCAAGAGCCTCACCATGTCCTTCAGAGGCGACGACCAACGCCGATACGGCCATGTCCCTCCTGTTCAATATCCCGTCGCAAGTCAACCCTCGCAGGACCAGTCCACCTATCCCGCCCGGAGCGCAAGTTTCAATAATGGCGACGATTCCACCGGCTTTTCGTCTACTTCGGCACGCCCATCATACCATCCTACCCTAAACACGACCGCTAGAGGCCTTGGTATGGAGGATGAATTATTCTTCGTGGCAAGCCCGACAATAGATGCCACTAGAGCAAACTATGGCAATTCCAACCCTGCCATGTCTGGCTATCAACATTCTTATCAGCCCCAGACTCCGCCAACGCCCTCTACCTACAATCCGCAGGCTTTCGTTCGTTCTCAGTCGACAACTCTACCCCATAACCCTCGTCCCGCGAACCGATGGGCCCAGTCGAGTGTACCAAGCGCTCCATATAGTCCGACCGCGATGACGGGAAACTTCGCGCATGTGCCCTATAATCCTGCCGCATATTCCAATTCTACCGTTCCTCAGCGTCAGTCAACCCACGCTGGGTACAGTCATAACTACAACAGCCCATCACTGGGTTCCCCGACGAGCCAGTCTCCCTACTTTCAATCCCAGCCAGCATATGCCCCCCAGTCGACCCCGGCCTCAGCTCAGATAACGATGCCTACTCCGCCGACAACGTACACGAGTTATGATCAGACAATACCCGCTTCTACTTATCCAGCCGCACATGAGCACGTTCAGCCCCAATATGGATCGACATACTGGGGTAACGGCAGAAGCCCGCCAGCGACGTCACATGCATCTACGATATCCCAAGCGCCATATCCGGTATCATCACATATACCCGTTGGTCCGAATTACTCTGATCGCGATCCGCATTCCTTCCTCAATCTCGCATCCGACTCAAATTCAACGCCATCCCCTGTGCCTTCTCCACAAGCTTCGCCTGCCTTAGCACGACACCCGACCAATGCGCCATTACCAAGTAGACCTATTGGAGAGCCGAGTTTTGGGTCTTACGGGCCTAACGGCACTATTCGACCCGAACTATCCCAGGAGCATCTTACACAGGACAACATTATGCAAGACATTGAGGCTGAGCTTGGGAGGGTGAGAGACTCACAACGGGGACGGCCTACTCCATATGACCAACGTAATGGAAGATATTCTGATGGTGATCTTCAAAACCTCCGCCGTCTCGCTTCAAGCGCAAGTTATCATTCTACCGCAACGACAGTGAACAGCTCAGACGAATCTTCTGGTGTTAATCGCTACTCATCCAATGCTTCCACGCTCAATAGAAATAATTCAAGGAACCCCAACGCTATTTTTGAGGACGATGGCGACGAGAGCGACCCAGAGGGTGCTGCAGGTGCTCGGGCATTGCAACAAGCAGAAGAAGACGATCGCCGTTTTAGCTCGGTTGGTAGCGGTTCTTTCCCGCTGTTCAGTCAGCCCGAGGTTACAGTCCAGTCTGTTCTCCCGACTCATAAGGAGGAACCAAGTAGTGACAGTGACTACGCGGGCATGGATTTGGGTCTCATGGGCGGTGGATATGAAGGCCACCTCACCTATGACAACAACCTTGGCTCTCCTCCAGGTACCGAAGCGATGCAGTTCGATGCGCAGGCTATCCACCGTAACCACCCTTCTCAGAGAAGTCACGATAGCATACGGTATCCTCCTTTTGAAGGGACCGATCTGGACTACGGAGGGTGCGGTGGTCTACATCCTCCAAGGGCGCGTCGTCTTAGCTTTGACGACGGAGAAGAACGTGTTTCGCTTCACGCGAGACGGAGCGACAGCGAGTCACCAATTAAAGATGACTATCCCGATATGTTTTATCACCCGGGAATTGGAAATAGGCCTCTACCAGCAATTCCCCCTGAATCAGACAGTAGTTCATTATCCGTTCAATCTCCAAATCGAAGCGGCCAGCAACACGGCTACTCTCTGAGTGCCGATTCCCGATCATATACAGGTCCAGATGCATACTATGGGCAGAATGCGCAGCAATTGCAGGTGGAACGATCCATCTCACTATCTAGTCATAGCACGTCACCTCACGTTCAACCTCCTGGCAGGTCTAAAACCGATGCCGCCGAGGAGCGTAATGCAAGAATTAAACATATGAGGCACCAACAACAACTCGCAGCTCAGCAAGGGTTGCCGTATGAAGGTTACGAGACCGGAACACCTTCGTCTGTTAATTATGATGTAATAACCTTACCAACTGGAAGGCGGCGGAAGTTTCAACCTGATAAGCTCATGCTAGTTGATGTTCAGTCCTGCACAGAGCCGTGGGCACTTAGTGAAATTGCGAAATGGATTCGAGAGATGGCAGACGGCGAGCCGGACCTCAAACGCAAGACTGTCGAAGATGGTCTGGTAAGGTTGTTTTGTTTGAAAGTCCCCACGATGAACGTTGCAGATGCGGAAACTCTCAGCGCGCAAGTGGTCGAATCTCTTCTTCGAGCTGGTATCTTGGTGCCAGAGGAGGAATGGTTGAAATTTGGTCATGGTTCCATATCTGGTGTATTATGGCAGCTGACCGGAATCGGCTGTTATGCGCCAAAGTTGCATGAGAATTGTGCGATGACTGGGCGGTGCTATTCTTTCCACTGTATGCGGACCTTGAAGAAAGCAAACCTCGATGAGCTTATGGTGGATGGAACGAAAACCCTCGACTGGGCGAGTTTTTACAAACTGACTAAAGAAAGCATCGGAGACAAGTCAAAGCATGAAGTCAAGAGGCAAAATATTCTGCATGAATGCATCACTACGGAAGAGTCATATATGGATCAACTCGAGGTTCTAAGGCACCTATACAGGGACCGGCTTGTGGCCACCCAACCGAGGATAATAGCAGAATCAAGAATGGATAAATTCGTCAATGCCGTTTTTGGAAAAGCTGACGCCGTTCAACGCGTCAACAAAGATCATTTACTGGCCCAGATGAAGTATCGCCAAAGAGAACAGGGTCCTTGGCTCACTGGCCTCAGCGACATCTTTCGAGAATGGGTTCGAAAGGCCAGAACAGCATACATCGAGTATGCTGCGTCCTTCACTTATGCATCATTCCTCATCAGGAGAGAATCCGATCGAAATGTCATGTTTCGACAGTTTTTGGAAACCGTCAGAAATGACCCTCGTTCAAAACGTCTCAACTATGATACGTACATAAAATCCCCGATCACGCGCCTCCAGCGCTATCCTCTCCTGCTGGATAGTGTTTTGAAAGAAATGTTGCAGGATAGCGAGGAGAAGACGAACATGATCAAAGCAATCGAGGAAATCAAGGCCGTCGCGCATGAATGTGATGCGAAGGTAGCTGAGATGGAGAAGAAGGTAGCAATGATCGAGCTAGATCAAATGCTTGTGCTGCGACCCGGTTTCCATGCCGACTTGAACCTAGACCACCTAGGTAGAGAGCTGATCCTAGAGGGTGACCTGCAACGGATGGGCTCTAAGGGTGTAAGATGGGTCGATACACATGCTCTGCTTTTCGACCATTATCTAATCCTTGCCAAACTTGTCCTATCACGCGACGTTAGACAGGATAAAAAGTATGACGTATCGAAGGTGGTGAGTTGCAATCTTATACAAAGGAGACTACATTTTCACTAATATTGTTCAGCCAATTCCCATGCCACTTCTTTTCCTGGAGAGCAGCCAGGACGATCCTATATCTAAACAGAAAGGCATCGCCACGCCGCTGACTCGCTCCACTAATCCAGGGTCGGACACTAAACTTAATAAGATCGCGACAAACGGAAGTGAGCGTCCTGGCCTAGAACACACGGCAACGAGTTCGTCTGTCGGCTCTGCTATGAACAGGCTGGCACCCATGAACGCGGGCGACAGCGAAGGGAAAATATTGTTTCCTTTTCGCGTTAAACACCTGGGCCACGAAGTCTATACGCTCTTCGCATCATCCGCACAGTCGCGTCAGGACTGGTGCGACAGGATTATCGAGGCAAAGACACGTCATGCTAAGGCTCTATACACTCAGAATGCGGAGCCGTTCAAATTGCGTGTCATGGCAGACAGTGCCTTTGCCTATGACTCAATATCGGGCGTGGGCAAGTACATGGGCGGCGTGCACATCCGTGGCACACCCCTGGACAGGGCTATTCGAGAGGTGGAGAATACATTCGGTTCTGGTAGGGGCCCTTCGCCAATATCACGTGCCGCCGTGTACTGTGCTACTGGGTTCTCAGCATTTGGGAAAAACATGGTAGCAGTCGGTACCGACGTCGGCGTGTGCGTAACGGAAGCTAGTGACCAAAGAGGCTGGAGCAAGGTAAGAACTTCACCCTCAACATTCGAATCATAATACTGATGCGTCGATAGACGGTCTCGGTAGCCCGTGTCACACAGATCGCCGTGCTCGAGGAGTTCTCGGTTGTCCTTGTGCTTTCGGACCGTAACCTCATCTCCTACCCGTTAGATGTAGTATCGCCACCTTCGAATTTCCCAACCTCATCCAGCGACAATCCTCGCCGTTCACCACAAAGACTGGCAAAAGATGTAGCATTCTTTGCAACGGCCCGTATGAAGGACCGGATGCTCGTATTCTACAAAAAGAAGGAGAACTTGCACAGCACTTTCAAGGTGCTCGAGCCTGTTTACCAGAAAGCAACGGAAAAGAAATCACGCCTCTTTGGCGGATCCCGACGAATCGGAAGCGGTGCTACCGAAACGTTTAGAGACTATGACGACTTTTATCTTCCCGTCGAATGCTACTCGCTCAACATCTTCCAGTCATACTTCGCCATAGCGACAACTAAGGGCTTCGAGCTTATGACACTCGACAAGAAAATACCCATGTCCATCCCGGATGCCAAACAGCCGGCTATTGCCAACATCTCAAGCCGTGTCAGGGAGCAACGGCCTTTGGGCATGTTCCGCCTCAATGACCAGGAGTACATCCTTGCGTACGAAGACTGCGCCGTCTATGTTGACAAGCATGGCGATGTCAGTCGTAGCGTGATCATGGAGTATTCGGGGAAGCAAAAGAAAGCCAAGGGGGCCACAATTTATGGGCAGTATCTAGTCCTCTTCAACGACGACTATGTAGAAGTACGAAATGCGGAGAATGGTCGATTGCGCCAAATCATTGCCGGTCGGGACGTCAGGGTGTTGGACTACGGCATCAGGGGGCCCACGGGGGGCTTCTATAGCTCCAATGGAGATGGAGCCCGTACCAATGGGGCTGAAGATGGATTGGACTCAAAAGGCACCGTCAAGATCGCCATGGCACATCCGGAAGTTGCAGGTCAACAGATTGTGCTCGAAATGCTACTCAACAATGGACACACGGAAAAGTAAGCTTCTTTTATGATCAATGCGACGGCATGATGAACAAGAACAATAATACATATACTGGGATGATGGCGAAATGGAGGCTTAGTCGTGCGGTGGATCCATGCGTATGGGCGATAGCGGCGAGTTTGCATCTTGCATCCGATTACTTGGTGTTGAATTTACGAGGGAAGATATCCGGCTACTTGCAAGACCATATGCTCTCTTTTTTTTTTTTTCTTTTTTTTTTTCCTTGGTTTCCTCCATGTCTGATGAGGGGCCCAAATGCGGCAGCTGGTCTTGATGACGTGAAGATAGATGTTGGAGAGCGCGCCGACAGTGACAGATTTAACGGAGCCAGGTGTCTGGTGTTCAACTTGGAGCTAGTGCTGTGATGGATTGGGAGGTACTCCCAAATCGCTCGCTGCAAGAGGGAGGGTTGCATATGAGGTAGCCCAAGACTCATTACTATATCTTGTATATCACGCTATCTGTCACATTTTGAACAAGGCCAACGAGCATTCATCCCGGATCAGTATTTGGCCTAAAGCAACTTGTACTCGCCTTTCTCGTTGGAAAATATGTACGATGAATGCCTTCCGTCTTGATGCATCTGCTGACGCTCAATGCTTCGGCCTCGCTGCGCTCTTGTTGAACGAGAGCAGTTCGAGCTTTCCGAGTCTTGTGATGAAGAAAAAAAGAAAAAGAAAAATAGTTAGCTCGTCTATGTCACGGGATCTTCTAGAAGTGAGAGTCGTTTCTAGATTCTGTGCGTTATCGGTATTGTGTAATTATTTTGGATTCAGGTACCTAGTCCATGTAAGGGCTGGATATACATGCAGGAACGACGGCGAAATTGGCCGACGCAAAGTGGGTCGATCCCATGTCTTGCCCTTCTGAGTAAAGTAACAATCAGTGGCCAATGGTTTTTCGTTAATGGCGGACAGGCGCGCCGGGAAAGTGGATTGCAATTTACTATTTTCAGCCCGGACTCGTGCTCGGGCGAGGCGGCCGCAGCCCGTCGCTGTTGGAATTCATAAGCGCCTTTGTTCGCCGCCATTCAGGGAGAGGGAGGGGAGGGAGCACACCGCTGTTAAGCAGTCGTATCTCTTATATATTGCTGATATCTCTTCGACACCGGGGGTTTCGCAACCGACGATGGTTCTCTTCCTGTGTCGTGTCACCTCAGCCCGGCTTCTCACCAGCGGAAGCGAGAAAACTACCCCGCTGAAAGTGTGAAAGCACCCCCCAAAAAAAAGAAAAAGAAAAAGACAAGGGACCTCCTTTGTTGGAATCCGAAACACAATGCTGGGCCGTATCCTCCTCACGTTGGACGCCCTTTTTCTTCTTATCGGAGCTCCCTTTGCGGATTACAGCCATACACACATGTTCAATCCTAACTGGCCACCTCATGCGAAGTGAGTTGCTCAAGCCTTTTTTTTTTTTTTTTCTGTTTTCTTTTCACAGTGCGCTCTGGCAGACAAGATCAACACCACGCGGCAAGAGAGGGCCCACAGAGCTGATATCATCTTTTCAGATTCCACAACGGCCAGACAATCAACCTCTCGCTGCTCCTCGGTCTGGCGACACTTTTCTACGCGTGGCGAAGCGCCGCGACGCCGGCACTGAAGAAGGAGTTCATGCTGGCGTCCGCGTTCACGGGCTCTATCTACTGGATAGCGGGCATGGGCTCGATCCTGTACCCCGGCACCATGGGCCTCGATCCAGAATTCGGTGGCCCCGGGTTCCCCCAGGCGCCCCTATTTGTTCTTGCCGCTGTTTTCGCGTTTTTGGGTAGTTGGTTGGAGGCATCGACTTTTAAAGTGAAGGAGAATTGAGAGTGAGGGAGAAGAGGAGCGGGGTAGGAGGGGTATGGGTTTGGTGTTGTGAGACTTGGGGAGTTTGGATGGGTTGGAGGAGGCGATGGAATTGTTAACGCCGGAGACAATCGTCTTCAGACCTCTCTAGGGTATCCGGCGTGGTGTAGCTATTTCCTAGTGTACATGACCTATTCTGGCTCTACAGCATGTATCTAGTCTCTACAGAAAATTAAACGATAACTTTTGAATAGGCTTCGCATCTCGGACGTCAAGATCATCATGGCTTGCTACCAACTTATCTAGCCTCACAGGAACAACGCTCTGTATGAGTCTAAACGACTTGCTTTGTTGAGGCCTGATATGCCCAATAATCAATAAGTAATCCTTCTCATGTGGAATACCTAGCCAATTTGGACAATATATACTTGCAACTCATTAGGATTTAAAGTACCTCTCAAAACCATAACCCTAGCTTTGCCAAAGAATCCTCGTGCCTCCTTAATCTTCCACTCCTGGCATCAAGCTCCTGTGCGCCTGGGCCCACGACGCAAGCGCATCGCGATCACGGCATACATGCTTCTGCCCATTGGGCACGTGCGGCCACTCCATCTCCAGATTGATAAGCGTCAGGTCGAGGAAACAGTACAGAGCCTGCCGTATGGCCTCAACGCAGTGGAGCAAGTGGTCGCGCTTCGTGGGGTCGGACATCAAAGTCATCCCAGCTGGCTCGTAGATCTGATCACGGATCACGGGCTGTTGAGATTAATCGCTTTGGCCGATCGAAGAGCCGGCAAGTCAGGACAGAAGAAGAGCTAGCTTACGAGACAGTGAAGTTGGTGGTAGCCCGCTATGAGATAATGCATTTCCCCTTCTCGTTGTGTTGATTTGGCGCCGGGGGCGAGGCCATACTTAGACACGAAATCCTCGGACACAGAGACAGAACCCCCTTCCGGCTATTGTGGTAGCTCAAGTTAGTTTAGATGACTTGATTTTGGAGAGGGTAGCGTAGGTACAGCAAAGACTGACGTGGTATCATGCCCTTCCATTTATCATCCGCACACCTCACACCACTGATGCCCTCGTCTGTCAAGTTCAGCCAGTCGTGATCAAAAGGCACCAGGATCTTATCTGAACTACCGACTACGGATCCGGACCAAAGACACCACATGTTAATTTCTTCTAGCCTCCGGTGTAGCTCATAAGACTGCACTTACAGTAGTCCATTTCTCTTGATGCTGACCCGCGGCCTAGTCACTTCAAAATCTATGTTACGTTTAACAGCACAAGGAGCACCAGGGCTACCTCAGCGACCGGCCAGCGCCGGAATATTGACATTGATTGGTGTCTCTTACTGGTTGGATAGCCATCTTTACTGGTCTGTGGAGCTAGGGAGCTCGATAATGCGTCGTCGTCGTCGTCGACTTCCTGCTTGAGAGGCTCGTAAGGGGTTCATCATTGCTTATGATCTTGCCTCTGGACTAGATGTGGTTATAGATTGAACCCCCCTTTTCGGTTTTCTATGCGTGCTGGCATGTATGAATCTCTTGCCCCACGTGGAATGAATGAACACATTTTGTTTCTTGAGGGCTAAGCTATACTGAGCGATTTCTAACGTGTATTTCCGTGCATGGAGATGCTTTCATTTCTGGTTAACGGTCTGAAATCGCTTTACTATGTAAGAATGTACCTAGCAGCGCTAGCCGATAGAAACTGTCATAACAATAACTCAGCTTGCCGCCCTATCTCAGCGAATTCGACACATGCATGCATGACAGTATCTAACCGCCCCTACAGGGTACGCTCTCGAAAGCAGACGATAGGTACAGACTCGAAAAAAGTCCCGTCCGTTTTTTATTTAGGTTCAAAACCTTTCACTATGAAAGTGTCATAGATAACAAGTTGTAGAACAAAATATATTGAAAAAAATAGATTAGAAAATAAATTTTATTTACTTTTTACTCATGGAGATGTCTCGGCCTTGGAAAAACGCGGACAGGACTTTTTTGAGCCACTGTCCAAGGTATTAGAAACAGGGGTTGCGCACCAGCTGAGGTTCCGATCTGTGGCTGGTTCGCGCTAAATTGGTCACCTAAAGGTAGTAGAAGCTGGTTGTATGGCGCGAAGGCCGAGGTCGAAGAGTGAAAATTAATCGCAGGTCATGTAAATGATCTGAAAAGAACTGCCTATCTTTCAGTCCAGAAGATATCTTGATAAAGACATGAATTACAAGGCCCGAAGACTGGTCTATTTGTTACAGAGTATTACCAATAGGCTTGCAAATGTACGGTTTATGTTATATATGGAATAATGACTTCGATCAATATCAGGTCGGCAGGACTTAGACTTGGTGCCCGCAGCCACCAGCTTGATCACCCCAACTCGCTTAATACCCCGCCATTCGGCCGTGTTCTATATGTACCTAGGTGTGTTAGACGCGCTAGAGCCTTGACATGTGAGAATCTAGCTGATGAGAAAAGTGTATGAAATTAACCTATCAACTGCTCTCCTCACTATCCACATTGAAGACTTTGTAAATTTCGCTTCCTCACTTCTCATCGTTTTCTCCGTTGAAAATATTATACGGTTTAGGACCGGTGATCTTCCCGTTGCCTCGCTTCTCGATGTTGAAGACCTTGTAAGGCTTAGAGCCCCCTATCTTGGGGTTATCTCGCTGTGAGCTGATGTGTTAATGTTAGTCAAGGGACGAGTGAATCCTCAACTCACGCTGTAACCAAGTTTGTTGTCAGCTGTGCTTGAAGTTAAATGCTAGCCAAAGAGTACGTGTTTTGACTTACACATCTAGAATAGGGCTAGCGATAGCACCTAGAGCAAGGGAGAGGAGGACAGCGAGCTTGATCTACATTTTAGGTTAAGATTGTGATTGTTGGTTGGTTATGATTCTAACAGGCGATTATTGGTTATATATATGTGTGTGTGTGTATGTGTATCTATATGTTATTTTCATTTATGAATACGTTTGATCCATCGCGTCAAACACATGGGAAATAAATATCACGGCTCTCGGTGTGGCGTCTGCGCCAAGACGAACCTTGAACATATATGGACGGAAACCCTTGGTATGTGCAACTTGCGGCTTGAGGCATCAGGGCCTGGCTCAGTATTTGTAACCAGTTGAAGGAGCGGTGGTGGCATGACATCCTATAAAGGAAAGGATAGTACTTCAAGATGAACAGAGTATAAAGTATAGAACCTTGACTAGCTTTGTACTACGGTATGGTATCAATATTCTTTGAGTATCATATTCAGGTTATCTGAAACTTATAAGTCATAATCTTTATCAATGTAGAAAAAGCGTAGATCTTGATATATTGTACAGCTGCTTAGCATATTATCAAAGACCTCGTGATTCGCTCAATGCGCCACACATGGGCTGCATGTCAGCAGCCATGGCGCGGGCCAAGTTTGTGGCTTTGGTGAATTTATCCATTCCCCTCTTCTCTCTCAATAAGGCTGTCGCCCGCAAGCAAGATAGTTTGGCTGCCTTCTTTTATCTCACGATCGGAGGGGAGGACCGCAACTGTGACGACAATGGACCCGGTGTCAGCTTTGGGAGTGGCCGCGGCCGCGCTTCAATTCCTCGACGCTTCTAGTAGGTTATCTCCAAGTAACCTAGATCTAGCTCCAAATCGTTGCATTACATACATATCCTGTATTTGCTCGCTAGCAGCTTAATCTTCCTAGATGATTCCTTCGTCTGGTACTTTAGTGGTAGCCGCTAATAACGAATATTACAGTTAAAGCATACAACACCTTTCAGGAAATCAGAAGCAGCGCTGCACTGTCTACAGAACAAAATAAGCAGCTGGAGGACAATCTTCGATCTGCCAAAAGCCTAAGGGCCAGTCTCGCATCAACACTTCCTCCCCAGGGAGCTACCGATCCAGTGTCTAGACTCACAGAAAAGTGTGCATCAAAGGCCGATGAACTTTTGACGCTTCTAGAATACGTTCGCGGTTCCGGGAAGAAGATAAAGTCGGCGCGAGCCTTTACCTGTGCAGTTTGGAAACGCAAGGATATTGAAAAACTTCATAGCTCCCTCAAAGAGGACCAACACACATTGAATCAGATGGTCTCTCAGAAGTTACTGTAAGCATTGGGGAATAACAAAGTGCGGCGGCTACCGGACGTTTGACACTAATCTCGAGGATAGGCCTTCCATTGACCTCCTGAGCGTACAACAAAGCAGGGAGTTCGCAAATATCAATTCGATTGGCCAACAGCTCATCAAGGAACAAATTGAGCAGCGAAAGATCCAAGTTGATCATCATGCCATCGTGACTGATAAATTAGATGATATCCAGTACGATATGCAGCTCCGCATCAACGACGCTGATCAGATAAAGCGACGCGAGAAACTTCTTGAGAGTCTATGGTTCCCCCAGATTGATCAGCGCCGCAATGAAATTAAAGACCCTGCACCAAGCACGCTACGCTGGTTGTTCGGATCAGAATCAGAATCAGACTCAGAATCAGACTCAGAATCAGACTCTGACTCTGACTCTGACTCTAACTCGAACGCGTGTCAACCGCTCTGGCCAAACTTCAGGCAATGATTACGCGAAGACACTTCAACGTACTGGATATCCGGCAAGGCCGGGTCAGGAAAATCTACGTTAATGGCACACATTCTCGATGACGAACGAACACGCAAGGACCTAGAATTGTGGAGCAGTGGACAAAGGCTCGAAGTCTTGTCGTTCTTCTTCTGGCAGTGGGCAGGTTCAGTGGGCGTAAGGTATGGGAAGGAAGGTGTAAGGCTAGTACTGTATTTAGCTGGCAGGCTTACGCTACAGACCCCTCCATTGACAATACAACATCTTTTGGCCCGTTCAAGCCACTTTCTCTGGCGGGCTGGATCTCCACTTCAAAATAGTATTCTAGGACTTCTGCGCAGTCTTCTCTATCCGCTGTGTCACCTAGCGCCAGCCATCGCAGATACCGTCCTTTCTCGTTTATCATCGCCTGTAGCGATGATGCCGACCTGGACGGAACGAAGTCTGCTCAGCTATATCACTGAAGCAATCCAATCCAGTAATGGGATTCGTTTCTGTGTCTTCGTTGACGGGCTAGACGAGTACACGGGCTCTCATGCTCAATTACGAAAGTCGATACATGAAGTGGATACATAGGTCGGCATTCGAATTTCTCTCTAATCTGAATAAGAGCCGACCATTTGAATCGAGCCGGAGCTATGAGGAGCTGCTCCAACAAATAGCCAAGGGTCGGATCAATTATGCCATGGCTGCCCCATCATATTCCAGTCCTCTTCTGCGGCCGTTAATAATGGACCGCCTGGAAGAATGTGTTTTTTTCGTGGCCCAATGGTACAACGACTACCCCGCAACGGCTTCTACCTTACTCGACATTTTGTACTCCGTGTATGCACAAGTTGGCGACAGCGATGAATTCGGGAGAGCCTTATCGAGGGATCAACTTGATCTGAATAAATATATACGCACCGGAAAAATTATATTCTGGGCTAAATGTGCCTCATCATTCAGACTCCATGCATATATGTTGTCTCGCATGGACTGTATCTTGAAAGAGACAGCCTGTGACTCTCTCATCGCACATTTGCTAACTAGATCGTTCGAGGGTTTCAGCGAGGCTTCTTGGCTTTTTGGAGAACAGAATTCTTTTGCCCAATTCAAGAATTGCCTTTCAGACGCTTTATTGCAATGTACATTCCAGAGGCTCGAGGATGGCCGTTTTGCCCAGGCTACTAAGTATATATGCATTCGCCAGGAAAGGGAAAGCCCTGTGCGCTACATTCTGCTTGATCCTCCCTTCAACTGTGCTCGTTGGAAAGAACCAGCTGCTGGGGGATCTATGGCAGTCATGGCGAGATTACTTCGCATTCTTCGCCTCTTGGTGAATTCGGGCATTGTAGCTGACAGCTACCCTATCCAATTGCCAACATCGTTATCCACCTTCATGGACGTCACGGACTTGTATGTGGCACCCACTATTCTGCTCAA
The DNA here is from genome assembly GCA_023159155.1 of Ustulina deusta. Lineage (NCBI taxonomy): Eukaryota > Fungi > Ascomycota > Sordariomycetes > Xylariales > Xylariaceae > Ustulina > Ustulina deusta. The sequence goes on along the minus strand of JAJNNX010000023.1, from coordinate 488,852 downwards.
CAGGTTGCATATCCAAATGTCTGCAAGAGCTTGGACCACATTGTGTCGGGACAGAGGACGGCAACTTGGTGATGAGGGTGACATTGGGAGCCATGTTTCAGCAGTTCAGGTTGACAGAGCCGTTCGAGTCCTATGTGTGCCATCATTGAAGAGAACAGGAATGGCTCCAAGCAAAGAAAAGCCAGTTGACTATGACTGTTACAGAACTTTACCCTGGGATCAAGCTACGGAACTGCAAACTTCCGAATTCATTGTCCTTCAACCTAGTACAGTAACATCAGACCAGCTATTAAGCCTACTGGGCTACCGATATCATGGCAGCGGTATCAAGTTTGGCGTAATTCCAAAACAAAATTTTTTTTACGGGAAGTGAGTGAGATGCTTCTCCAGGAGATTAAGTCAGCCAGGCAAGGTTTGGATGGGAGCCAACAGCTCATTGCCGCTTCCTGTGTCCGATCAGGTCTGCTAGACCTTGATCCTAACGCTATCTTTCAAAGTACTGATTCTACCTGCACAGATAGTGAGACTTGAGGGGAGGAATCTGACTAGGGCATGTCTATTACACAGGCCTCGCAAGCAATTATTGTGAGCTTCGACGGGTATGAAATGATATGTTGGATCTTGGGAAGATTAGCGTAGTAAATTTTTTTTCGTAACATGATTCCATGATTCAAACCTCGTGTCAGGCCCCTCTGAATGCTTATTTGTATAAATAATCTTGTGAGGATGTCTACTGATAGAATACTAATAAATTCAAAACAGCCTCAACTGTACTATCCTGTTTTCTAACTGATCTCGAATTCCCTTCAAGTGCATATGCGAGCCAGAAAAGCTACTACGAAAGCTACCACGATGAAGGAAACAGACATATTTCCCCTTGCCTCCGTCTTATGAGCGGCTGTGATGATTCATTGCGTTCCCCTTAGTCACTTTGGCATTTGACCTTCCTATATCATATCTTTTCCCTGCCAGGATTAGATTCCGAGCTGCTAGTAGATAAAGTCAACACAAAAACGTCAAACACCGTTGTGATATACTTGAACTAGTTATGAATTTGAGCTCAAGGTTCCTCGAGCGGTATTGCTCCTGTCTGTCTGGCCAATTTACCCAAGCGCGGTGTTGCATTAGCCGCCATGACTTACAGTCTTATAATATCTTTAGTGCTACTTCGAGCGTCACTGAATTCAGTATCATATTCAGTGCAAGCCTTGTCCATATCTTTGACCTTCTTGATTCGTGACGGCACAGAACACTATTTTGAGTGCAACAGACACCATCTGAAGTCCGTGGTTGATCTTTCTAGGTCACGTTGCTCACGAGAATAGACCAACGACAACTCGCTTTTATTGAATAATGTAATGTGGAATGCCAAGTTTTGTGCAACCCATTACCTCCTAGAACTCCAACTATCCGTGGAAATTTGTTCCTCCGACGGGGAATTTCAGGGCGGAACCCAAGTTCTTACGGATGGCACCTTGCATTAGCCGGCCCCAAACACCGGGCAGTAGACATTTCGGGTAAGTCGTAAATAATTCCTACATCATAGTCATGTGGAAAAATAGAGATTACATATCCACGAATCCAAATCTCTATCTAGGTTTGACAAGTTTTATTTAAAGGCAATACTCTGCTTTGCGCCGTCATGTAATTATGGAAGGAATCACTGCTGACTGAATTCCGCATGAAAAAAACAAGTAGGGAGCAGGAGTTTTATGAAGGGTTACAATGACCGTGGTTAGGGCGTTACTTCGTCTTGCGAGTGCCGCTCTGCTCACGGTATCTCCGGTCCTCTCATCGCCACTGGAGCGCCGACAAACGATTGATTTTCAATCAACCGGAAACCCCATACTCGCAGACGGTTCGTACTACTCGGGAGATCCGGCGCCAATCGTGGTGAACGGCACGGTATACGTCCTCTCTGGGCGGGATCAGGCCGGCGCTACAGAGAACGACTTTGGTATCAACCAATGGCAGATCTTCGAGTCGGCCAATCCGAACCCAAGCGGGGGTCAATGGACGCTGCACGCCAATGTGGCGCAACCGCAAACCGTGTTCTCGTGGGCGAAGTCGGGGACTGCGTTCGCGGCACAGATCGTGCAGGGATCAAACGGCAAGTTTTACCTCTACGCGCCGGTCACGCAGTCGAGGACGAGCAGCGCGGACCCCTTCGCAATTGGGGTCGCCGTGGCGGATAGTGTCCTCGGACCGTACACTGATGCCCATCCATCGGGGCCCATTATCTCTCAAAGCGTGCCGTCGCCGGGAAATAATATTGAAAACATCGACCCTACGGTACTAGTGGACGACGACGGGCGTGTATACATCTACTTCGGGACGTTCGGGGAGCTTCTGGCCTATGAATTAGACACAGACATGGTGACGATCAAGAGCACCTCTGTGACGCGCGTGACCTCGCTCACAGGGTTCTTCGAAGCTCCATGGCTCATGAAGCGTAAGGGCACTTATTACATGCTCTATGCGGGCAACAACGCCGGAACAAGCTCACCATGCACACCCACAAGCTACCATGCGTGTATCGCGTATGGTACGGCTGCTTCCCCGCTCGGTCCGTGGACATACCGCGGTATCGTGCTCGACATCGTTTCTAGCACGACGTCGCATCCCGGCGTCTTTACGCGCGACGGCGGAGACACCTACTACCTAGTGTACCACACGCGAGACGCAACGGGCGGAACTCATTTCCGCCGCAGTGTCGCGCTCGACGAGCTCGACTTCGACGATAGCACATCTCCGCCGACGATCAGAAAGGTAACGCAGACGCACCGGCCGACGAGCGCCGCGGGGCCAACGCGCAACATCGCGCCACGAGCCAAGGCCGCGTCAGCAAACACGACACCGATCCAGTACTGGGTAGAAGCGATTCACGACGGGCGCGTTGAGGCGAACCCGCTACCCCCGGACTACTGGTGCTCGTACGCAGCAGAGCAGTCGCCGCAGAGTAGCACGCTGACATACACGTGGAATTCGACCGTGCAGCTAAACGGAGTCGCCATGGCCTTCTTCGCAGACCAACCAGCCGGCTCGAACATCGGTGTCCCACCGCCCGCGTCCTGGCGCATCGAGTACCTAACCTCTGCGGGCGGGTGGACCGCCGTGACGCTCACGGGATCAAGCGGGTATCCGACGGCAGCGACGAACTCGCCGCCCGAGGTCAGCTTTCAGACTGTGTCGACTACAGCACTCAGGGCCATATTGACGGCATCGGGCGCAAATGGCCAGTTTGGGGGTGTGGGTGTCAAGGAGTGGTTTGCTTATGCGCCGACTGCCTCGTAGGATCGGTTAATACGCCCTCTCGCGGTCCAGAAGATCATGGCAAAACCGCCCGTTTTCCTCTACGTTTTGATGAAGCACAATACAGCTGCTGTTCCAGCTACGAGCGTCGTTAAAGCAAATGTTGTCCGGGTAAGCAGGATTAATTTTAATCGGTTGAGCCAGGATTGTGGTTGGTCCCACCACACGCCGTGAACTTTTTTTTTGCTCTTTGCAGCGGTTCTTGAAACGAGCTGTCAGCGTGGCGTCTTACATGGCGGCCTAGGTAACCTTGAAGCATGTTGGTAAACGAGGAATACGTTGGCATAAGGACTGGCGAATATTGAGAGGACCTTGTGACCCTTCGTACGGCGCTCCAACTATTCTTCATTACAGAGTAAGCGACGATGTCCCAAGTCGTCTTTTTATAATATCCTGCTTAGAGTAGACACTAAACTGTCCTATACCAATGCACCGAGACTTGAGCATTGCTAATTGCCCCTGTTGGCCTACATGCCCGGAACCAACGGAATCCCAAGATGGATGCCGAGAAGGGGGATGGGGTGACTTCGGCACGTGTAAGGTAGCATGAGAACTGTAAGAGCAAACAATGTTTCCCCTCTAATATGGACCTATTACAGGACCCATATGAGAGCTACCTACTTGTCGAATCTTCCCCATTCTCACGTGGCCGACAAGGAATGCGTATGGCATGTGGTGCGATGACACCAATCCCTACAACAACTATGTAGAACGCGGGGACGTCAATGAAGCCAAGAGTTCCAAGCCGTTGTAGATACCCGTTGATATATGATTGGCTGTTATTCTACAGTGAGATGAACACCGATGGACTTCGGGGGTTGTTGGAGACAGACGAGGGGATGCATTTCCAGTACGACCCCTGCACAGAACAAGGTTCACGATTAGTGGCCAGCATAGATGACAGATGCCAACTCAGAGGTCCGCTCCATCGATCGAATGCGATATCCGCGCTGAGCCTGCAAGTCATCTGCGGCGTTCCCTGTCAGCCCCCAATCAACACAACAAACCGTGCCATACTGGAGCAACCGTCCATCTAGGTTACATATGTGCCTCACTAAGTCCTGCATACTAACCCAGCGGCCCCCTTTTGTTCTCTTTTCTTGTTGACATTCGCCCGCGAAGTAATTGAATATCGTGTATCGAGCCATCCACTCCGTATCGCCGCTATGGCCGCCCAGACTTCCGAATTGGCAGCGATTCCGGCGTCTATATCTGCAGCGCCTGTCGTACCAACCACTCACTGGACACAGCTAGTATGTGCGAGCATGGTCTCAAGAGTTCCCCCAAGCCTGGCTGGACGCCGCGCTTGCGCAGATGCTCGGAGGCTAACTTTTTGTTACCGCTCAGCAACAGGATGATCAAGATGATGATGATGAAGACGCCTTTGACGACGGGGATTCGGCTCTTGGCGATGACGCGTGAGTTGCACAAGAACGGCCGCTCCCGGTACAAGCTGAATTGCCGCGCTGATGAACCCCCATTACAGAGCTAGCACGACCGCATCATTGTCTGCGAGTATACTAGAATATCGGACTTTCCACGGGCGTACATATCATTCGCTGCAAGGCACTGCTGACCATTGGTAACGTCTCCCATCTCGTAAGCTTTCGCTCGCTACCAAATCTCTAACTTGAGACTAGGACGCCAAATGATGATGCGCATCTTGAAAGCATGGACTGCGTGTATGACATACCCCGCCATTGGACCACCATTAAACGCTTCAGCTTGAGGCTTACCTGTTTTCTTTAATGTAGCCATCACCTTCTTACACTTTTACTTGATAACAAGCTGTATCTAGCACCCATCCGCAATGACCCCGAAGGTTCAATGAAGGTTCTCGACATAGGCTGTGGAACTGGTGAGACAAGACCGACGACCCATGTCTAGAGTCGTTTCTTTGTCCGATCCCGAAGTGCTAACAACCAGCCTTCTAGGGATTTGGGCAATGTAAAGAGCTCCTATTGAGCCCATACTTGTGATATATACTAAAACGCTCTTAATGTAGCGACTTCGCAGACGCTCACCCTGAAGCTGAGGTCATCGGCACCGACATATCTCCTTCACAACCCGAGTGGGTGCCCCCGAACCTCAAGTTCGAGATCGAAGATTGCACACAGCCCTGGACATACCCGCAAAACAGTTTCGACTTCATCCACCTCCGATACCTTTTCGGCTCCATCCCTGATTGGGACGAACTCTACCGAGAGGCCTTGAAGGCATGTAAGCCTGGCGGTTGGGTCGAGGCCGTTGATCCCTCAGTGAATCTGCGGAGCGATGATGGAAGTGTGAGGGAAGGCACAGCGCTGTACGATTGGGGACGCCTGTTTAATGAAGTCAGTGATCAAAGGGTTCCCCTTCCGCTTACCCTCGGCTCGTTTATCTCGAAGGTGCTATGACTGATAGCGACGAGGCATGACACAGGCATCGTCGAAATACGGTCGTACCATGAGCATGGTCGACGAAAGTGCGACTACGGATTCATTCAAGAGAGCCGGGTTCGTGGACATCCATTCCAGACAATTCAAGCTCCCTGCGACGCCTTGGGCCAAGGATCAAAAGATGCAACAACTGGGAGCGTTTTCTCGGCTTGCTATGGAGCAGGATCTCGACGGTACGAACACCCGATATTCTCTCAAAAGACTTCATTTCGCCCGTTATTTCCAGCCGTCTTGCAAACCTCCTCTATGATGTTAGGCACTGACCAAGGTCCGACACTAGGCTATGCTATGTATCTGTTTACGAATGCCCTGGGTTGGACCGAACAACAAGTAACTATTTACTTGGCCCGTGTACGCAAAGAGATGCGCGATATGCGGATGCAGGCATACTTCCTCGTTGAAGTCGTTTACGGCAGAAAGCCCGAGAAATGAATTGCTCTGGGAGTCTGTTAGTAAGGATATGTGACTCGGCGGTGATGATATCAACGATGTTTGGTTTGGTCTGCGTTGATGCATGAAACGAGGAGCGAGCGTTGATTCATTTTAGCCATTTGTGGTTTTCTTGAAGCATTTATTGTCATCAACATTTCCTGTTCTAATCTTACACCCGCTTTAGGTCTTTTACCGCACACACGGAAATAAAAATGCATTTAATAATAAGCGATATAAACTCGAATACCGAGTCGTCACTATGTTGGTTGATTGCAGCCCACTTGCCACAGTGCCAAATTTGAACATTTTTCTACTTCCTCGAAGGAGGGAAAGTCGAAACGCTAGGAGAAGAAGATCGATACACTATAGATATGTTGGTGATCGGGATCTCGCCCTGCAATGCCACGAAGATTTTGTTCCTCAACAGGCCGGAGAGTTTCGCATGTGTCAGCGGACTGAGTCTTTCAGCAATAATGAAGGTAACGGCCTGCTAAATAAGCATGTGCGTATAATTTCAATAAAGAAAAGTTATGTATGAAGTTCTTTAACTAAAGAAGGAATTAATCTTAAAGACTACAAGGTAGTAGGTAGGTACTTATCAGGTAGGACAGATAGTACTAAGTACCTACCCATCCATAGGTAGTAATACCAGCAGCGCTGTAGATTTCCGCTTTCTGCCCTTTTTGTTCATTCGACGTTCAGTCCGCACCGTCTTCGTCTGCCTTTGCGAGTAAGCCGTGTAACTCTGCGACCGACCCCGCTTTCAGTTTGCCTATAAAAATGCGGTGCTGGGCGTCGATTGCAATCATTGTCACTTAGCCCAAATGTCAGCCACCTCGTCTCTGCTGTCGCCTTCGGGCTTTTCCGAAGCAGCGAAGGCTGTACCGCTGCCGCCTAGTCGAGACCCATGGTACAGCGCCCCCGAGGGTTTTGAAACTGCTACGTCAGGCACTGTCCTTCGCCTGCGTATCGCCCCTGGCAATCTGACCACCAAGGTAGTCAAGAATGCGGCGGCGGCGTACAACATTCTGTACAGAACGACCGACTCGCACGACCGGCCATCGTGGGCTGTTACGACGCTTTTCATCCCGACCACCTTCTATGCCACCCCTTCGGGCAAAAAGGCTCTAGTGTCGTACCAGTTTGCGTATGATTCAGCTGACGTAGATTCGAGCCCTTCATATGGCTTCTACTACGCTTTATCCCAGCCTGTTCCCAGCCTCAACATACCCGCAAGCACCGACCTCTTAACTCAGCTCCTAGCCAAGGGCTGGATCGTAAACTCACCAGACTACGAAGGCCCCAGCGCCGCTTTCGGCGCTAGCATCCAGTCCGGGCGCGCTACCCTAGATGCGTTACGCGCCGTCGTCAACCTAGCAAATCTGACCGAACTTGGCCCTCTGTCCGTCGCTATGTGGGGTTACAGCGGCGGCAGCATTGCTACCGAGGCGGCCGCCGAGCTGCAGACCGAGTACGCACCAGGCCTCTCGATCAGCGGTGCGGTGGTCGGAGGGCTTGTTGATAGCATCTCCGCCGATTATGATTTGTTTAACGGGACTGCCCTCGCGGGTGACCTGGTCGCTGTCGTCCTAGGCTTAGTCGCTCAGTACCCCGAGGCATTGGCTTACGTCCGCAGTCGGCTAAAGCCCGAGACTGCGGACGAGTTTCTGGCGGCCAGGCATATGAACACGGGCGCCGTCACGAGTTTTTTCTCTTCTAAAGATATCTACAACTACTTCATTGGAGGGGCAGCCGATCTGCAGGCTCTACCTCTGCAGCAAGTATACGGACGGGAGTGCCGCCTGGGATACTATGGCCTGCCCGGAATGCCCTTATTTTTGTACAAGACGATCGGCGACCAGTATTGTCCAATTAGTCGGACCGACGCACTCGCCAGCCGGTTCTGCGATGCGGGCGTTGAGCTAACGTTTGAGAGGAACACGGTTGGCGGGCATGTCGCAGAGATCGGGAATGCGACGCCCAGAGTTTTCGAGTGGCTTGGGAGTATTTTTAAGGAAACCTACCAGACACCGGCTGGAGGCTGTTCCATACGTGATGTGACAGTCAACATCACTGGAATATCTACCTAATGCTGGGTACCTAGGTACCTAGTCGTGCATCCAGCATCACCATGCGAGGTTATTACTACATGCCTACTTATTCACTGAATATGCAAGCTATCAACGACCGATTTTCTCTCTGAAGCACACGACTTTCTAGAACTTCTTCACTTGGTAGAGAAGTTGACCAATACAACGCCAGGGAAAAGTGGTGTGTCGACCGAGATCGTGCCAGGTAGCTCCCTATCGAACTTGGCACCGGCTTATATAGAGCCCCCTCACCCGTCAAAGTTTGAGCTGCAAGAGGACATCCTCGACTCCGAGTCCTCGGAGAGCAGCTTCGCATTAGTAGATCACCCAAGAGACAACAGTGACAACAGAGACACCAGTATAAGAAAAGCAAAGGCAGATTCTACCGGTAGTACTCGCCCGTTGCTATTACCACCCAATCACAAAATAATCGAGGCCTTCGAATGCGTCAAGATATCAACGGATAGATGCATGCAAGAACACAAAGTGGACCAAACGGACGGGCGCTCCATTTCTGCTTCCAATAGGCTCTGTGCAACCCTTGTGGCCGAGGCGTTCGAGCATCTGGGCTGCTCGCTCCGATCAGCTACAGCAGGTCAGCCCTTTACCCGAATTAGCCATCATCCAAAGCATACGCAGCTTGTCGATCGGATTTATGAGTTCCTCGAGAATGACTTTCGTCTGATTGACACCCAGGAGGACGGCTCCCAGCTGATTCGCACAACCCATGCAATCGGGGCGAAGAGCAGTGAATCCGTAGTGCAGGAGCTGATTGACAGCCAAGATCCGTGGACTCACGCACATCGGTTAGCGTATCACGCGGGAAAACGTCTTCCTAGCGTTCTCAAAGGGACAGAGGATGGGATAGCTGCTCTTTTCGGGTCCGTGGAGAGTCGAGGACTTGTCGAAGGCCTTTATTACAATTTGCCCTTTAATCGCCTGTTCTATGAGCAGATGCGGGATATGATCGATTTACTTATAGAGAGCCTCCCATACGACTCGAGCGAACCACTCCGTATATTGGAGGTGGGTGCTGGGACTTGCGGTACAACCGAGGTCCTCGCACTTTACTTGGCTGAGCAAAGAATCCCAGCAGAGTTGAAGTCAGCCCAGTCGCTTCGTCTGTTCCCCGACCTAAAGGGCTCGCTGTGCTGGACGCCTGTCGACGTCGTTGCGGGGACTGTCATTGAACTGGCACTGAACAATAGTGCACTGCACTCGGTCTACCACATCGATAACCCCATTCGCCAGCCCTGGGGCGAGATGGTGCCCGTATTGGCCGAGGCACTTAATATTCCGAGGCCCAACATCAAACCTTTTGCCGAGTGGTTACGCAGAGTTAAGTGTTGGTGTTTTTAGTTAGAGAGTGAATGATCTGTGTCTAATCGATGGTCTGGTTGCAGCTTTTTGTCCGCATTAAACTGAGCAATGCGACCGTAACTTAACGTTTCTAAACTGGATTAACCGTTCAAATCCGTTTCGTTGCCGCACCTAGCGCCACAGTCATCTATTTCTATCAACAGCAACAGCTGCCATTAATTCACTTTATTCCAGTAATCTATATTAAGATTCTAGGCATCTTAAAACTTGTACAGTAATAATACATCTCCATCACACCTTTTGCATGTTTAATTATTAGGTTAAAGCTGCGACAGCAACTTTAATCAATAATCTTGACCAGGTTTCGCAAGACGAGGGTCACATGAAAGACATAGTCCTGTGGGTCGCAGTTGGTATAGGGGATTCCATTTTCAGATCCCAAAACCTCCAGTCCTGGAGGCTTCCATACCAACACTTCAACATTTGTATGCAAAATAGATAAGATTATCGATTGCAGTTGCTGTACGTTTTTTTAAGCATGTAGGAGTAGAAGTGCGAATCTAAATGATATACTATAATGCAAGTCTAGGTAGTTAGGTACCTAGGTATTACTAGTATTCTTATATAAGATTTTCTTCAAAAAGAATAATATGAATTAATAAAAATAAATAACTGCGGCGCGAGGTATAGAACAAAACAGAACAGAACGGTTAAATTCAGTTCGAAAATGAGGAGTTACGGTTGCATTGCTTAATATAATTATAAACAAAAGCTACTCACCCTAAAGGGCGTGTTTAACAGTACTAATGAGATGGATTTTATTATATTGTTCTCGGGATAGTTTTTGATTATAATGGAAATACCTACGCTAATTAACTTTGTTATCTATCCTAATTATACTGAGCCCTTGTATATCTTTTGAGTTGAGCGCCGGGACGAGTAGGGCTTGCTATGTGGTACTAATAGTAGATCGATTCTTGGTAGGAACGCCCACAGGACAGTGCGACTTGTCAGCGATGACTATATAGGCGGCCTCGTGGAAGGTGAGTGCAATCAGCGGCGGCTTTAATGGACAAGACTTGATCGTATCATAGGTAATAGATAGGGTTCAACAAGACCCAGCCCCAACGACTTGGAAGTTTGCAGGATGTCACCGTGAACAACAGAAAATGTTTCGTTGTTTATTCGTCGGTTTACTCGTTTGATACGTCTCGATGCTACAGTAGCATTGCTTCAGGGATACCGCGTCGTCTGATTCGACAAATGGGGGTCTTGTCACTTCGCACGATAAGTTATAACCCGTCTATCTTACGGACCTACCTCTTTAGTAAATAGTATGCTGCTCTCCACTTCCACCCCTCCTAAAATTCCGTCCGCTGCAGACCGACCAGCCTATCTCCAATCACCGCGAATCACCTCACATAACGCGGACGTACGAGTCCCTTGTTCCACAGCCACGCTAGCTTTGCTAATAATCGGAGGGTAAGTGCAAAGATATCGTACCACAGAGATTAGAGATCTGACCGAATAAGCAAAGATTGCAAATCTGTGGATTAAAAAAGGTGAGTTTATAGTACCTTGGTTATATGTCTGCTAGTATCTCACCCCTACTCCTTCACTAATGATGGGCTAACATTGTGAATACAATTTCACAATCCTATAATTCACTCACCAGCAGACGCCTCAGGCTCATCTTAATTCCACTTCCTTGCCTCTCGGTGTGCATCAACTTTCGATGAAATGTTAGTCTCTGTTGTTAACGACCAAGCGACCCCTAACAGAGAGAAAATAGCCGAAAGCATTAGTATAGAGAATGGCCAGGTTGAATCAATATCCGCTGAGTTCAACGAGATCAAAGACCTTAGGCAGGGCTTGCATCAGCGACATGTGCAGATGATTGCCTTGGCCGGCACACTTGGCACTGGCCTATTTCTGTCTTCTGGTGCGGCCATCCAGAGGGGAGGTCCATTGGGAGCCCTCCTCGGATACTCCATTATGGGTACCGTCGCCATTGGCACTGTCTTTGCTGCAGCAGAGATGGGCGCTCTCGTGCCACTCAATGGTGGTGTAATACGATATGCCGAGCATTTTGTCGACCCTGCTCTCTCATTCGCTGACGGTTGGAACGAGGTTTACGCACACATAGTGTCCGTCCCGGCTGAACTTGTTGCTGCTGCGGTAATCATAGAGTACTGGACCTCAATTAGCAGTGCTATCTTCATCACCGTGCTTGGGGTGCTCATGCTCGCAACCACACTTCTATTTATTCGAGTCTACGGAGAGCTCGAATATGGGTTTTCGATATTGAAGATTCTCCTCGTCATCGGGTTGAACTTCTTGGTATGAAATAATTCGCCGTCTTGTACCGGCCTTAACACCAAACTTGCTAACTAAAGCCAGGCCTTGATCATCACCACCGGCGGAGCGCCTAATCATGAGGCAATTGGTTTCAAGTACTGGGATAACCCTGGCCCTTTCGCTCAGTATCTCGGCATTGGTGGCGCTATTGGAAGATTTTTGGGTTTTTATAGAGTCCTGAATAGCGCCCTCTACGCATACTCGGGTATAGAGAATATTACCCTGACGGCAGGAGAAACACGAAATCCACGCAAATCAATCCCAATGGCGGCAAGACGAGTTTTCTGGAAGATCTTGATATTCTACGGTTCGTAACCCTAAGTAATTGGAAAACCACAGCAAACAACGTAGTTGAACAACTAACTAGAGTTATTAAGTGGTCACGATCTTCTTCGCTGGGCTGATTGTCCCCTCAAATAATCCGAATCTTCTGCACTCAACGGGAAACGCAGCACAGTCCCCATTTGTAATTGCCGCTACAATCGCTGGGGTTAAAGTTGTACCCTCTATTATTAATGCCGTTGTGCTGACTTCGGCGTGGTCCGCCGGGAACTCTGTTCTCCTCTGGGGATCCCGTATCCTCCATGGTATGGCGTGTGAAGGGCGAGCTCCCAAGATATTTACGAGGACAAATCGATTTGGAATCCCGCACTACTCCGTCTTATTTTATAGTGTTTTCATAGGTCTTGCATACTTATCCCTGTCAAGCTCAGCTTCATCGGCTTTCAATTGGTTGCAAGACCTTGTTTCAATCTCAACCCTCATTAACTGGATAGTCATAACAACTGTCTACCTACGGTTCTTCTACGCATGTCAAAAACAGTCAATTTCGCGAGACAGTCTCCCATGGGCAGCACCACTCCAGCCATACTTGACTTGGTGGGCTTTTTCTTTTCAAGTCGTCTTGCTTATTACCGGTGGTTTCTCTACTTTCATTTATGGACAGTATGTAACACCCTTGATAACATACATCGCTATAAACGTACGACAGACTGGCTAACCCTTTTGTTGTGCCACAGTTGGGACACAGAGACGTTCATCTCTAGCTACATCAATATCCCAATATTTATCGTGCTTTATTTCGGTTATAAGTTTACACAGCATTCCAAGATCATTCCGTTGGATCAAATCCCAGTTCGGCACTTTCTAGATATGGCACAAAAAGAAGAGGAGGAGGAGGAAGACTTTTCGGCACGACATCGGAATAAATGGTCCTGGCTAACAATACTATGGTCATGAATTGAAGAAAATGGTACGTCCTAATTCTATATAAGTTCATGAACTATGGCACTCGACTTAAAACTTTCCATTTCGTAACATGTTTTAAAATGTCAGCAGCGCTTTATTTTAATTAAAAAAATAATCAGGCAAAAGATCTTAATCTTATTTTACCCGTGTCATTACATGACATGTCTTATACAGGGCGGCTGTGGGATTTAATGACACCCTGCGTATCGACTTGCTATTCCTAGAGGTTGACCGTTAATTTAGGACAACTCTCTCCCTACCTTATCCTTTATCTTTATGTCTAATCTTATAAAAAACACACAGTAAACGTAAAAGCTATCCTAATATTAAGTTTTCCCTCTCCGGCACCACAGTAAACATTAAAAACAGTTATGGCATCTCCGCTAGGTGTCGCCAATATCGCTGTTTCTACACGGAGTGGGCTCAGGATCAAATGAATAACTCCGGCCATCCGAGAACGAGGGCGGCTCGTAAGCTTCATTCTCGGCTTCGGTGTTCCACGTTGTGTGATGCGGCATTGGCAACGTTGGGGTTCTTGCGAACAAGTCATCCGAGGAAGTATGCGAAGACACGCGAAGATATGCGACAGACAAGAATAAGCCCGCGCTAGGATCAGGCGACACACCAGACACGATGTAGGCAAGTAGTGACATCGCACTTCGCCAATCAGAAACCGGTAATAGGCTGGTAGGCACAAATGTCCCCCCCAGCACTATACATTCTGTGCATCCCTAATCGGTGAGAATCGAACACAATTGACCCAGCCGACATCCCGGTTGATATGGAATGTTGATGTCACCCCAGCTCACTTGGCAAGCCGCCTGGCGTTGTTGATGAATCTGGATCATTGATGGTCATATGGTAATGCGTGCGAGCTTAGTTGGTTTGAGAAATTAATTAGATGTTACGGTCCTACTGCTAGTGCTGTTGAATAGCGACGGTGATATTGATGTTATAGATGGAATAGAGTAATTGACAAAGCATCCACCGTGAGGAGCATTCTTGTACACTGTCCCTCGCATACATAGACAATCTTGATTGCATCAAGGGAGTCGCAGAGAATATCTTCGCTGCTGTCAATGAAAATATGGGAAATGATTACCCCGCGCAAGATCTCCCTTCACTAGCTCTTCTCAATGGCTCCCTACACTCTTACCCCATGTGCCTAGTGTGTCATGCTTAGGCGTCGGTCCGCTGAATAGGGTGAAACATTTAGTTCATGTACATATCTGAATACAACCCTTCGTTACGCGTTGTCAATAACACAAGGTACGTGATTGTCTTAGAGGGAATGTTGTTCCAGTCTGTATTACAGCTGTCCACAACGTGAAACAAGAGTTTAAAACACCTTGCTCCCGCGGTTAGCACTAGTGGATAAACAAAACGATCAATGGAATGGATGACGAGCCGAGTTGGCATGTGATATCCTATGCTACTCAGGGGTGGACTGTAGGTGGCACCATAGAGGTTCACAGTAGATGGGGGGTCTTAATACCCTGGCAAGTGAACTGAGGAAGACACGGTAATACTATTTTCAGGTCTGAAAGACGAAAATCCATCTTCAGCCTATCTACAAGATAATATGAGATCTCATCCACCTATTGCTCAATATTATGATATCTTGTAGCGTTGACGGTCCCGTACGGCCGGAAATGTCTCTCAAGACATCAGACACATGGAAAAGCCTACCACACAAGGATCAGCTCGCCGTCTTAACATTATGCCGCGCCATTGATTTTTTTCAAATGGTGTCGTTCCAGACAATTTGCTATTACCAGCTAAAGTCACTTAATCCCTCGGCAACCGAACAGGTGTTGTCCTGGCAGACCGGGGTGGCGCTGGCCAGCTTCACTGCGAGCCAGTCTTGCACTGCGATACCCTGGGGATATGTCGCGGATGCAAAATGGGGTGGGAGGAGGAACGTTTTACTGATTGGCTTGATTGGCACCAGTCTTTCGTGCATAGGCGTGGCATTTTCGACGTCGTTTGCCAGCGTTGTCGTCTTTCGCGCCGCAGGGGGTGCGATGAATGGGACAGTCGGCGTCGTGTAAGCTAGACAGGACTATCATTCAGCGGTGGCTCTGAATAGTTAACGTTAAGTTGATAGAAGGACCATGATGTCTGAAATTATACGGCACAAGAGGCAAGTTGGGAGATGAGAATCATCGCCTGTTAAGATGGTTACTGCTGCTAACAATCATGGATAGGCATCAGTCCCGAGCGTTTCTGCTCCTGCCTGCAAGCTTTAGTGTAGCAGCCCTCATTGGACCAGGTAGGTGTTTTTGCTTCTTCCAACTGAGAAATATTCGGTACCCAGAATGGCTGACTCCTATCAACAGTCTTCGCTGGCTGGCTATCCGATCCTGTGACGACTTATCCCATTGTTTTTGGTCATATCCAATGGCTGAGGCGTTACACCCACAGCCTCCCATCTATACTCAGTGCGTTGCTTTTGATACTAACTTCTGTGATTGTTCTCTTGACGCTCCGAGAGGTCTGTTTTATTTACGTCCGTCTTCAATCCTTCAAATTCTGATTCATTAGTAGACTCTCGAGAGTTATGATCCGCGGTTAAACTTTGATGCTCTAACGCGAATATGGAATTGGCTTATTCGCTCGGCTCAAGTGGCTACCGGTAGGGGGTACTCCCATCTATTGCTGGATGAGCACGACGAATATATTCCTGAGAGTGTACGACTTGACGAAAAAGTATCATCCAAACTTCCCTACCTAAGACCCAAGTTATCGTTTCGTCGGATTTGGACACCGAATGTGATCCTCACTATGATATCGCTAGCCTTTTTTGAATTTCACTTAGGGTTAGTCCCCTAGATGATGAGTACATATACCTGCTGTCATGCCCATTAAACTCACGATTAGTTTTAGGGCGTTTGGTAGCGCCTGGCCTCTGCTTCTTTCGAGCACCAGAGAGCCCAGCGCCGCGAGGGATGATCTTAATCAAAAGCTCAAGGGTGGGCTAGGCCTATCGCCGCAGAGTCTTGGCTATTCAATGGCATTTGCTGGACTGGCTGGTCTCTTACTTCAATTTTTATTCTACCCTGCGGTCCACAAGAAATGGGGGACATTGAAGTGTTACCGTTTATTCTCGCTCCTATTTCCGGTTGTCTACGTCACTTCACCATTTCTGGTCGTCATGGCGGGCTCGTCCGCCGCGTCGACTGAGACATTCACTTGGGTCTTCATTCTCATTTTGCTGTTCATCCACAGCACAAGCCGCATATTCTGTGTGCCTGCATCCATTATGCTACTAAACAACTGCTCACCACACCCATCAGTTCTCGGCATGGTCCACGGCATCGGTCAAGCTACAGCGGCTGGATTTCGAACACTGGGCCCCATATGTGCGGGATATTGTAAGCCTAGTCCAACTTGTTTCGTAGAAGCAGATGTCAGCTGACTGATTGACTGAAACTCAGTGCATGGTGTGGCAATTGCAAATAGAGCCATTGGCCTCAGTTGGTGGGTAGTTTCTGGAACCGCACTTCTCGCCTGGCTGGTATCGCTGGTGATACGTGAAGGCTCTGGGCATGAAATAGTTTCGCTTGGTGAAGACAATCTTTACGACACCGAAATGAAAGCCCCGTAGAGCGATCAACTCTAGCTCCACAGTATATAGGATTTATGGCGAATATATTGATAGCAAATTATCACACGGCTGTTTTCGGTCTCATCCTCTCTTTTCACGCCCAAATTCAGGGCTTTCTAAAAGGCATCTCCTATTTGAGATCCCTGGTAGCTTGACGGAAAGTTGGGCGAGTCTATCCCTCGGAGCCCCTTTTCCAGAGCTTTCTCTATCAATTCCCTCGTGAGGTAGTTCTTAAGTGTAGTACCGTCCATAAAGTAGGTATGAACGTGCCCGGATCAGAGTTTTGGCGTTATATAACAAGAATCAGAGTCATCTTTAGGTATTTCATGTCTTATCGAATACGAAAGTGCCAGCTACTTTTAGAAGGGCTAGCTAATTATTGTAGTGTGCAGACAGGTCCTGCACTCTTCTCTATTGCTACAGATAGAACCGAGAAAGATACAGTGAAGAACAACCCCCCAAAGATCTATTAGTGGCTTGATCTACCTCTACTTCCCGCTGCATGATCTCATCTCTTTCTTCGGGTGTAAAATTACCTGTAACGGCCGAATTAACCAACACGATAAGCCCTCGGAAACGAAAACCGGCGTCTACCTATATTTAGCTGGGTTTATTCGGATTATCACAGTGTATACTGCAAGTATTATTTAATAAGCCCGAGTAGAAGAAGTGAACCCGGAAAGACACAGCACGTCAACCCGAAACTGCCCGCCCCCTGATGCCTTGACGAAATCGAAATCTCCTTAATCGGCCTACGTATACAAGTTAAGTTGCCGCCGTTATTATGTCCTTATAGTAATACAGTATAAGGAACTTTTCTATTTAAGTCACGAGTTGGGGTATTCGATCGTAAAATTACTTCTACCCTTAAATGCCACATTCAGTTACCCCTGTGAGCGTCGTAGCTAGCTTACTGTAGTTATACGTGCAGAACTTACAGTGGTACATATTTCGACACTTCACTCAAAAAGAATTAGGTTGATTTGTCAATGACGTCTAGATTTTGAGTAACGTCTACGTTATCTAGACAGACGCATCATTATATCTAAACCTCTTTGTTGGACCCTAGACTTACCAAAGTCTCTCTCTCTCTTGGGAACAATGATGCTAACGGGGTGTCCTGGAAATAATTCATGTCCTTCTGCCACCCCTTCTTAATCCAATCTCTCCCAATCCTCATAGCATCAATAACCTGTTCTAGTGGGAATGGCAGAGGAGAATTTGGGGCACGTCTAATGTACCAGCCGATGAGGTGAACGCCGGCATGGACGGCGACACGGAAGGCGAGCTCGTCATCTTCTAGCTGTCCGTAGCCTTCGATGAACCCCTTAATCGCCGGTATAGCGCCATCGGCGTTCGAAAAGTGCCACCTCTCGTAGATATCTCCTATCATTTGGCCGATATCATACGCGCGATGGCCGAACTGGGCGAATTCCCAGTCGACAATAAATAGTTTCCCGTCGCTAGGATGCTGGGGGCCGAGACACGATAGGGAAGTTGGAAGCAGAACACTTAACGCTTGTTAGTGGGCTCACGCATTCGTACCCTCAAGTTAAGAGAGAAATGTAATAATAATAATAAGGAAACAGTATTGAAAATTAAAATAAAATGACGTACTTTCCAGTCCAGAAATCACCATGTATGAGTCCCCAGTTCTTGTCCACATACCCATCATTGGACGTCCGTTCAAACTCCTTCGTTGCAACCTCCTTAATTTGGAGTAAAGCCTCACGATGGCCATCTAAGAGATAAGGGAAGTTGGTTTCGAGCACTCTTAGGTAGGAATCGTAGGTTATGGCGTATTTCAACTTGCGCATGGGTTCATTGTCACCGAAGTCTTTCAACCTCGTATTTGGAGACATCGACCAATCATGGAATGAACGCAACCAAGCACCTATATTATGACCAATGGACGCCGCTACTGGCGCAGTTAGTATCTGGTTCCTAGCTGGCGATACAAAGATACTTTTCAAATCATCAGAGGCCGGGAAATCTTCCAGGACCTGAATATTTGCATCGCGGATGAAAAGATAGAGCCGCGGCGTCTTGACCCCTATTGCACCAGATTTGAAATCGTTCAGCACATCGAGCATGGACGCCTCGTAGAGCTATATTATACGCCAAGAACTGTTAGATATTTTGTTCCTCTCTGATTCGCTTGGCCAAAGCAGAGAAACAGTACAAAAAGAAAACCCATACAGTGCGCGATGTGTCGATTGGCAAGTTCTTGTTGAGAGCCGCATGTTCCAGAGAATGTTTAACGATAACAGTAGTAGCAGTAACGGTGCTTCCGTTCTCTTCCCCACGAATGGGACGAGCCAGTTGTCCACGGAAAACGAAATTGGTCGTTCCGTTGGTCAGATGCATCAGCGAGGAGCAAGCGTAAGGCGTATCCGAAAGCGTCTGAAGCACCTTATTTACAAGGCCGTCTTTTTCTTCCTGGCTGAGTGGCGCCATAGTTAAGAAATTTCAGCGATATATAATTATATGATTTTTAAGGCGCATGTGCACAAGGAGGCAATGTGGGTTGTTAATACAGTAAGTGAGATCTACATGGAGAGGAGTTGTTGTAGCATTGGTAAGAAAAGCGAAGTTGTAAGAAGGATGGAGACTAACAGTCGCTAACTGACGGCATCCACCGTGAGGGGTAATATAGACACTGTCCTTCGTACCTTCGCACAGAGTCATTCGGTTATAAGCACGTTTGCACGACCCTCAATTGTGTCAGCTTGTGGGGCCAGTAAACGCTATCCAAAGATCAGATTGTACAACCATACAACTATATCTACAACTGTGATGTAAATATTGAACAATTGAATATCTGTGAGTTTGCTGTCTTTAAAACGAATTTAATGGGAAAAGTCAGGTTAAACCCAACTTGTGAACGAGCTATAATAATAACCCATCGTCCCCTGTAAAAGAGCGTTAATGGCGATGGGCTTTCTTGAGTCACCAGGATAATTACCACAGATCTACTTCTCTCAAAACTACGGTGTATTCAGGCACACTCTCCCCCGCTCCTAGTTTTACTAAGTCCGCCGTGGCCAATATAGGGACATCACGCTGTCAGACAAGGAGTCTCGGAGACTCTCTACTCACAAATATCTAGCTCCGCGTTGAGTAGAGTGCGGAACGTGGGAAGAGGTAACTGTTAGTTGATACTTAGGCATCAGCGTTTAGCTCAACTTATCTAACCGATGCTATAGTGTAGTAACATTCCGGGATTAGCTACTCTATGCTGTAAAAGGGGTGGTTAGGACATTGGATGGCAGTAAGAACAAGGGCATTTTCGACTAATAAACCGGCTCTCGTGTCAAAAATATCAACTTCGGCTTAACCCTTTCCGCGAACTCTTCCCCAGCATCAAAAAAGGTTCCAACTAAGGCAGATATATATTGTTAGAGCTGCTCATGATTGTACCAACCCGTTGCGTCGAAGTGACGACTGCCATAGATGAATGATTATATGTAAAGATAGAAAAGTTTACAAATGGGGGCGTGAGAGAATATGGGATAATATTCCTTCCATCTGATATCACGTGTACTGTTGCTCGATTGACTCTCTAAATATACAACGAACTATCGGACCGCGGAACTTAACGAGGCCGGCAATATGCCTTCGTCAAGCGAGGGCTGAATAATAGTTGACTGTTGAAGTTAGAGAGACATCGAATGTTCCCTACATTGGAGACCGAGACTTGGTTTAGTGCGTATCTTCTGTACAACAATCAGCCTATTTGGGTATTTAGATAGAGTCCTTAGTAAAAGCATATCGGTAACTGGAGTTATTCTCTCTTTTATAGTGTTAGTAACAGCTTGTTTCCTGAGCTAAAAGTGTTGTAATATTTTGGGCTTAACTTAAAATGCACTGTAGAAACTTATGCGGCTTTTATATCATAGCCAACACAGCAAAGCACGTTCTATATTCTGGCGGACGTGGGCTATTTTATATTAGCAAGAGTGATACGATAGGCGGGTTGCTAGGAAGCATGGAAAGGATGCTAGTGTTCTTACTTTGCCTGGGACAAACTATCATGTTCTTAACGCTATGAAAGACTGGGTTAGGATTAGCACGGCTTAACATCCCCCGACCTTGCGAAACCAAAGCACTGGAGGAGTTGATCCTAACGTTGAAGACAGCAGACGGTTGCACTAATTGCATAAATAGCTCGAAGGTAGTTTGTCTAGTTACTTTTCTCTGCTAGGCGACGCGTTCAAAGGGAGCATGCACATTATAGAGTCGTCGAAATAGGAGATAAAGGAGTAATAGAGGGAAGAATGTCTAATGTGGTTACCAATTGCAATACGGTCTATCATATGAGTTATATTTCGATGGTTATCGGCACCAAACTTCAGGAAATAAACGCGAGCCCGACGATTTAGCCAGTCTAGACTAAATGTATATACAAAAATGTGTAAGACAATCGAAGGCATGCGGCATCCTGGGGACGCGGATTGTGCGTCCTTGGAGTGGACCACGTTTCCTGGATATGGAATCAAGATCCCAACTGAGCCTCTTGGTATACCCGTCTTCTTACTGCAATACTCACCGTTCTCATCTGCCTGTATTTATAGAACTAGTTTCTAGTCTCTAAACCCAGCCCAAGAGGGTTAGAACTTTGGACTTTGTGGTTTCTTCGCCAGTGCTGTGTAAATTGATTGTATTAGAGGGCGAAGCACATGTGCTAGAATTAAAACTCTCTAAGGGAGAACCTGGCCTAAAATTTTTGTTCTAATTACTAGGAAAGTATTAAAGTTTTTCACGAAATGAAACTCAAAGATCACTAACATCGGCTCATATATTTTACGAGAACGCGTCAATACTTAGCGATACACAAAAATAAGTATGAAACTGCCTCCAGCAGTCTATCAAATCGTGATGAAAACTATGACCCAATCCAAACCATTGTCTAATGCTCCGATCCCCGGATCTGCTGGGCAAATCTGTCTGTAGCCCGTGGTAATACAATGCAAGCTGTCCCGGCATTCCGTAATTCCCAACAACCAAGCCCCTCTAGCACCGTCATCTTGAAACTCCCGCAACTAGTTCATATCTCTTTGCCTCCCGTCACCAGCAAAATTGACCATAATATAGATCACATCGCATCGGCGAAACTACCTTGCCGACGACGTGGTCACCTAAAACAGGTAAACATACCAGAAGATCGTGACAAGCAACAGAACGATTCTCAGCCCCACGAGCCGCTGCCACCAACTTGGCCTCTGCCACTCTGCCTCGAACCACTCCGAAAGCGCGGTGAGGAAATCCTCCGGGATGGGTGGGAAAATGTGACGAGCATCTAGAATCCGTTTCTCGCCTTTGGCCAGGTCCGGATGCGCCTTGCCACCAGGGTTGAACCTGACGGACCTCAGCCAGATCTTGAGTTCATCGTCGCCGGGATAGTCCCACGGCGCGCCCGGCTTCCGGGCGAGTCTCAGGGTGCCTCGAGTGATGAACCGCTCGGCCGATTGCGGGCTGAGCGCCTCGTGGCCCTCGACAAACGTGCAGCCGGTTTTCGAGGTCGCGCTGTACGGGGTGTTCGGTTGGACGAGGTCTTGCCGCTTGCCGCCCAGCCTATCCGAGAGCTCGTACATGCCGTAATCGCCTCCGTGTTTTTGGATGCGGAGGTCGCCGGATACGATCATGTGCGTGCTTTTCCCGTGGTGGAAATGCTGGCCGAGGCGATCGGGTCGGCCGTCTCTTCCTGTGTATCCTCCAGGTCGGGTGCGATCGATGCGGTTGGTGTGCATCCATTTCCAACCTTGGGCGCCGACTGCTTTCTCGAACTTTCCCTGGGGTCCTCCGTTGAGGAAGACGAAATCCATTTTGGGGGTTTGAATTCTTGATGTGTGCCTGTCGTATTTTGTTTATCTTTCGTGGTAGGATGAAAATCTTTTGTAGAGCGGGGTGAGGTGCTTGTATTGATTCATTTGTTGGTCAGGGACTTGCCGTTATATATATAAGTGTAGCCATATTCCCGCCTATACTATGTCTCCTCTATTTCAGTCGTGGAAGTTCTATCAAGAGATGTAGAAAGATGGCTATAGAGCTTGGCAGAACCCCTATTCTAAAACCGGCGACATAGTTCTTAACCCGCACCCTTTGTTCCCAGGAAAAAGACTCGCTCAAGGATGTGCAAATTCTTGCTTATTCCAAAATAACCTCGATCACACTTTAAACACAATTAATTGCTTCCGTTGATTTTGGTTCCTCTTGCGACTCACGAGGATTTTCCATCACAGCTATCAAGGCTCGCGAGCTGGTAAGACCTAGGAAGCAGAGTTACAACTTGTAACCCCAGATGACGAATAATTACAACGCGCCACTCGCATGAGTAGACATATAGGGGAGGTAGTCATAATCACTATTCTCGGACAAGACCTCAGCCGACAAGAAGCATGATCAATTTCATAATAGTATCGCCTGCCTCGCCTATAAATGTAGAGAGAAGGCATTTGAGCAGAGCCGATCCGTTACCCGCTTTAGGAGCCGATCACCGCAAAAGATTGATCACAAAACTAGCAGTTGGCTGTGATATGTAAGTTGTTACTATGAAGCAACCCCTAGGTTAGTTGGCTGTCTTCGTAGACCGTGAAGGCCGAGTAAATTTTAACGGGTAACTCTTATTTATGGCGTGTAGAGCAAGGTGCAGGTAGAGCCTTGCTGTTTCACAGTCCCCATATCACACGCAACAGGGCAACCGATTATCGGTAGGTGGAAGCGATGTGCCAATGATAGTAGGACATATAATTCACATCAGCCTGCATCGTTCATGTTGATCGGCTATCACCAGGCAATCAAGATTGAACACACTGAACATTATCTAGGTCCAAAGAACATTATCAGACTAGACATGTACATAGATCAGAACTGGTTTAGAATTCTTCCAAAAGGGATGGCTATGCTAGTTCAAGTCGCAGTTGACTATAATAACATAGGTAGTAATGGGCAGAGGAGTATGGGCATAGACAAGATCCTCAAGTAAAGATGTGAAGAACGATGTCGGCGGCATGCACATCGCGGCTAAGATATCGCCAGATTGCGTCTTTCCGTAGTGGGGGATAATTCGATCAAGCTTTGCATATATCGTGGAGAAATGGAAAGCACCCAAGCACAAAGGAGCCCTCTGAGAGGGCAAGAGATCCAACACGCCGGGGTAGAGATAGAAATGAACACATTGAGAAAAAGCGCATGTGGTTGGAGAAGATCGTTGAGATTGGATACTGGTGACGAACGAAAAGTTACCGCTACCACGCTATTGACATGCTCATGTTCGTTATATCGACAATAATAGGTAGTGAAGTCTTGGCTGTGCGCTACTGCGGCGTTGATATTCGTTCGGTAGCGTCGATTACCCGTCAGCTGTTTTGTTGTTGAGATCTCAACATCGCGCCACACAAGCCATGGAAAGTGTTCATTGGTAGCTACGTTTACAACTGACGGTAGGCATGAAGATAGCTCGCGGATCGGCCTTGACTCTCGAATCGGGGCCTGCATCTTGCGATTCGGCGCCACGAATCACGCCTGCAGGACGATTTAACGCGCACGACATGTCTCACGAGAACCAAGATATCTAAATGGTAGCCTTTTCGAGGCGGAGATGGCAAGCGCTTAAAACTAAAGAGTTATGTGGCTATATAGAGAGTAAGGTCACATACAAGCAATGCGGTGATATCGAGTCCGGAGACTGACTCCTGGGCTCGGTGTTGTATTCGCTCTAACAGCATATGTCTGGGTGTAGAACCTAACGTATTTATCTGTAGTGGAAGAGGAAGGGGATCGGAGGCGAGAGGGATGTACTTGGAATTGATCTGTCACCTTACCGACCGATGCAGACAGCCTAATGGAGCCTTACAAACGAAGAGAAAATGGAGAATCGGCTCTTCATTGCATCAAATTGTCTTACTCATATTACGAAACTGTCACCAGATCGTTACCAAGGCGCATGAAGACTGCCTAATTATGCTTACATTTACATTCACCTGCGTACGCACAGGTCTGTTCGGATAATCCACTTTTGTCCGGCCATCACTTCGCGACCCTCATGCTGATTGACACGGATTTCTTAGTATCCCATTCAAATGGAACGTGTGGCAACGGCTGCCTGTAAAGTGGCCATCCAGACTTACCAATAAGCAGTTATCGCCGTGCTTGTGAAGAAGAAGCATCCCGGTTTCTGGGGCTACGACGAGCTCTTCTCGTGCTGATTTGCGATCATTGGGGTAGAATACCGTCTCCCCGCCCAAAAGGCCATCAGCTACCGAAGTCAAATACAGTAATGCCGTCCATGTTGATTTAGCAGGGATAGTCTCAGACCCGTCGTCGGATGGAACATCGACTAGGTTAGAATCGTCGTCTACAGGATTAGCTCGTGGTTAGTGTCACAGCAGATAATATTGACATGTATGCCATCTAGGCCCGGTAGCATGACTGCTCAAAAAAAAACAAAAAAAAAACAAAAAACAATAACGCTGCTGTAAGGCGTAGCGTCAGGGATGTTAGTGGCCAGTAAGTACTGCATGGAAAGCAATGGGCAAACGCCACTCTGGGGGATGAAGAATGCACGGTGTATGAGACGGGTCGGGTCGGATAGCTATCTGGTCTCGTATCCTGACATGCCACCGGATCATTGAATATGGCCAAGACTAGCACGGGTGACCCGACAAGTACAAGGAAGAGAGGCTAGGAAGGGCGAATATCCAAAGAGACAGAGTAGTGTCAGATGATTCCACGTACAGTGACAGTCGAAGAACTGGTTTTTAGAATACCTGTACACTCGCACATTTGGATTGAGACCTACGACCTCACCGCCCCTATCCGTCTACATCAGCGGCGAGCTGAGGGAGCGGAGCACCGATCAGAGTCCCCTTACCACAGCTGCTTGACGGGATCTTCCAGTATCGCGTCTCTCAGCCCTGTCTGAAGCCACAGTCTCTGGGCAAACTGGGCATCGTGGATCTGGAAGCGGTCGTTGACTCGGGTTGCCTCCCCCCGCCTCGGGCGACCAGGGGTCGTCGTCAACGGCAGACCAGACAGAAAGGCGACATAATCGCGACATAGACTCTTGGGCCAGAAGTTCCGGAGCAGGACAATTTGATCTCGGGATGTCGGAATGGGGGCGTCCAAGACGAGCTGAGTTACCGGCAATCTAGGCTTGAACGGTGGCCAGCTTATGGCAGCGGCACCTGCATCTGCATCTGCATCTGCATCTGCATGGCGGCCTGTGTTCTGCGATCTCTTATTATGTGACGAGGATTGTCTTGCAACAATTTTGTTCTTGTTGCCCATGTCGTATCTAGTCAAGTGTTGTTGCTGTCGTCGTGCAAGCGATTGGTTATGGGCTCCGGGGAAATGAAATATACAGTGCAGTAGGCAGTGTAGGGTACTTTAGCAATGCTGTATGCATGCATGAGGGATGTTGATGAAGTTCAAGTTGGGTGTTTACTCATCATGCCTACCGTACCTCAAATCCTACCGTGTACACGAGACTAGCCTATAGGTAGCTAGATTCGATGACCACAGGTGCCCCACTTCCAAAATTATTCCTTAGTAACCTAAGTACCTAGGTACC
The DNA here is from genome assembly GCA_023159155.1 of Ustulina deusta. Taxonomy (NCBI): domain Eukaryota; kingdom Fungi; phylum Ascomycota; class Sordariomycetes; order Xylariales; family Xylariaceae; genus Ustulina; species Ustulina deusta. The sequence goes on along the minus strand of JAJNNX010000023.1, from coordinate 462,476 downwards.
TACCAGATCAGCAGATCGAGATCCATACAGTGCTTCTATGTAATGAGCACAGTATATGCTAGGCATAGTGCGTAGCACCAACAAACAACCTTTATGGGATCTGAGGTGTATCTTGACCCCTTAGCTCCCGCTGTTCCTGCGCCCCCGATGAGATCTCGTCCTCTCTAAGTACCTGTATAGATTCGGCGTGTAGCCGTAATCACCTCCTCGTCAACTACCAGTTTCAGGCGAGCAGTGGCTGGGTTAATAAGATATCTGGCTAGAGTCTGGAGGATAGAAGATCGGCATAGGTATCAAAGTGGCCGTATAGCCACCTAGCAGACCCCCTCGCAGCCAGGACTGAAAGCCCAGCCATGTATATCTACTGAAGGTGTTCTCGCGTGCGTACTTAGTCTGTGTCCTCCATGCACGCGTACTGCGGCTAATCACCGCCCGAGTTCGCCGACCCTTCTTGCATACAGCACGCCGTCAGCTTCGATTGACCGGCACAGGCCTTTCCCGGAAGGCTATTAATGGAAGTAAACCCTCATGGTCACGTTTGTGTCGAAAGGTCACCTCGTCTGTTGCCGTCCATTTAGTTGAGAGAGAATGGTGTCCCAGAGATTGCCGAGGAAGACTCAATAAGTACGATCAGGAAAGGATCGATGCACTTACACACAATTTGAAGAATGAGCCACCTGACTGAGTTCTCCCGCGTGTTGGCCTATGTCGAGAGGCTTCTGGGTGAAGAGGTGCCTGACAGTGAGATGATTCAACATCACGGTCGATTGGGTTGTGCAGCTATCCAGTTCCCGCTAGCTGGGATGCCGTCATTGGGCCAAGTTACGGAATTCTATTCGCGTCTCAATATCAAAGTTGAGAGTTCACGACTCAAACATGAACGAAAGATGGTTTACAGGCAATTCATAACCGCAGCGTACCTCGCCCATCGTGCTGCTCGATACCAACCACAACGGGGAACGAAATACCATCTCCGGGATTGCTTAGCCCACATCACCGAAGCGCTACGGCTCATGGAAATGAGTAAGGAATATGACGATGATCAGCCAGTTCACTGGAGCGAGGTGTATCGGACGGAGCATTCGATACACCACACCCCCCCGGCGGAATACTGGCTTCTGTTTAAGCTGAAGAGTCTTTTGCCGGTGCTGCGATTCTCGGTGCGCATTCTTTGGCTCGTCTTTCCAGACTGCTCAGGAACATGGGATGAGTGGGAAGCTAGTTTGTGTCGGAAGGAGTGGTTGCAGCAATTCATCCTCGACTCGAGGATGTCGTGGACGAGCGTCCCTCTCCTTGCGCCGCGGCGGATTGACACAAGTAACCTGGAGGCTCTCTAGATGCGATTCGGTGGACATCGACTCCTTTATTTTGGTTAGGTCGGTTTCTCTCGTAAACAGAGAAGCATTCAGATAGGTTGGCTGGGGTTTCTAGCAGACGGAACAGAGGGCTAGCAGAAGGTATTCCACAACGACAGCGTCCCAAGCATTACCAGGCGGCTCTATGTTTAGTACGTCCATGACGGCATACTAAATGATGTAATGATCATTAGTGCAAGTGAAGAAGCATATACGTGTAGTACCTACTACACTTCGGTATTCTCAACAGCACTAAGTGATGTGATGTTCCTCGGTATAAATATTTATTCATTGATGCGGAATACCAACCTAAGCAGCTCTATTCTCTTAAAGCGGCCTATCATAATCAACTTCGGTAGAGATATTCATCTATACAGTTGGCCCACTTGGTGGAAACAAGTGCCCCAAAATAAATCCGGGGAAAATATACTTAGGCTAGTACCTACCGGTATATGTGAAGCCCCAGACGACCCATCGCGCAGTGTACCTGTTACATCTTCAAAATAACTTCACACACGAGCTCGCCAGTACGCGGCTAGCGTCGAGCCTCTCGCTCGCCAAGCATTATTATATCACATTCGTTTCTATCGAATCACTCACGTCTTCTCAACCAATTCTGGGCCACTCTGATACCTGTAGCTGAAGCAAAAGAGAAGACAAGCAGAACCCGAACTAGAACTAGAAGCAAAAATGTGGTCATTCGGCACGACAATGACGATGCCAAAAGACGGCGAGTCGACGTCAAAAACCCCTCCACAGCCACCTTCTCGCCCCCTTCAACCCGATCCGATACCTCAGACAGCCACTGCCGCCGCATCACCATTACCCGAGCCTCGACCGTCCATGCTATCGCAACGTTCACTGAAACAACTAGGATTGTTCTTCGCCGGCGCCGGCTTCCTCTCCCTCGCAACCTTGATCACAAGGCGATCGGTAGCTAGGAAAACCATGGCCACACTACCCAAGTTTTACACCCCGAGCAATCGCCCAGTCAGTAAGATCGGTTCAGATAGCTCCCTTATTGCCCTCGAAGCCCTCAATTTAGCAACCCTCAACGTTGCGGGGTTTGCCGTCATGATGACCGGCGGCGTCTCTTGGGCTTTCGACATCTCAAGCATCGACGACTTGAGGGGGATGGCCCGGAAACACATCGGCCCCTCTGGAGGGAGGACCGACGAGGAGGCAGAACGGGAATTGGAAGAATGGGTGGCCAAGATTATGCTGCGGAAGGAAAAGCAACAGGAGGTAGCGGCTGTGGTGGCGAATGGGGAGGGGAAGGAGGACTAGACCAGCATGCGGCAGAAAAGAGAAGCATGCCTCGTTGGGACGTCTAGGGGGTTCGTAGGGTATCCTGGAGCGTCTCCGGATGATGTTGCTGCGTGGCGTATGTGTAGCTGCGCAGCTCCCTGCCAACCCTGGCTGACATTCGACCTGGTTCCTACCACCCAATCTCGTCAATGTGGTGCCCCTCGTTGTGGCTGCCCAAGCCCGCACGCCTCGGCGGTGAACCTGAGCCATGACAACCTATCCTCGTGCCCTGCATCGTGAACGCATCCCCACAGGCCGAATCAAGCAGAGGGATTGTATCTGTATCATTTTCGGTCGCCACTAAACTTATCCTGTACACTGCATCTGAGACCAATAGAAAGCCGATCCTGTTTCCACATCCCAAGTTATGGGGAAGGAGGCCACTTATAATACAGTCACGCCCGGGGCCGGTTCATCTGTCGTCGGCATTATGCTCTTCTCGGCAATATCCTAACTCCCAAACCCAGCTCGCACATCCTCCTCTACTTATAAGTGATGATGTTTGCACTAATTCCCACTCGTGATCTATAGAGCCTTACGTTACTATTCATTGCTGATTACTCAACACAGTCCCACTGAGGACAGAGAAACATTCAACTACTCCATAGCCCCCTGCCTTCTCTCTGCGTCTTCACCAGCCATCACATTCGGCCATATATAAACTTGTATAAACATCAAGCGGTTTCTGAATAGCCATACCTGGCGTCGAAAGCGAGACGCTTGCTCCAATAGCCTACACCCAACGGCCCATCTAACTAGTGCTCCCAGAGCCACTGATAGCACACTCAGGATGAACAGTCATGGCGCTTGATCCTCTGTTTTGGGTGCTCGTACGGAACTATCGTTTATTAGAGACAAACTCACTTGTCCAGTCTCCCAATGTTGACTTGGAAGCACAAGGCCCTCGAGTCATCATCCGTGAAATCAATGGAGAATACATGGAAGAGCCTCGCGTCGTCAATGACATAAAATTGCTTGGGGACGATATCGATAGGAAAGACTACCGCCATGCTGCACACGGCGTTTACGTCTCCGAGGAACCTCATGCAGACAATTTTCCCGTATGGGTCTGCCTCAAGCGGAATTTACACTGCCAAGAATATCATCTCTGGGTTCTCAACCTGTATAGTTTCAAGTTTTTAGTGGTCCCCATCTCAAAGATCTGCTGGGTCCCAAGTCACGAGGCGGCAAATGGAGAGCTGTACACAATTATCAGTAGTCCTGGGAAACGTGGTTACAAAGAGACGCGTCTACCGACGATAGTCCAAAAAATAGGTATCCCAGAACAGGCCAAATATGCCGTTCCTCTCTCTAGCTTACCAGGACTCACAAAACTAGAACCAAGGCGGCAGCAAGAGGTTTTCCATCAACAATATATGACCATGAAACAGGGGTACAGGACACGTTCAAGACTCACACATCTAAACCTTCGTGGCCTGGCGCAACGACAATCCCATACGGCCATTGATATCAACTTGGAGTTCCCTGAGTTCTGTCGCAATGAGTATCTCTACAGCGATGAAGAAAGAGCCAGCCATCTCCTTCAGAAGTCCTCAGACGAGACCCGGAAACAAGTTCCTGAGGCGAGTAGTCTCAGTTTATTCCTAGTGGTGACGAAGAATCTGATCCTTATATCTTACATAGGGCTTCTGCCGATACCCTTGTTGCTTTTCGGATCTCGGACCAACCTCCTTAAACCTTAATCCACTGGATATTCATGTCACAGATCCTCAATGCGATATCGGCTCAATCCATCGACCCAGGTGCATTTTTGCGACTCACAGACCGGAGCGTTGTGTCGTGGGTGGTAACCATTTGATGATTGTCGACCCCGTATCGGTCATTGCCGAGCACCAAGCAGCAAATGCCAATATTACGGTAAACCACATTGCCGCAGCTGAGACAGGGACAGAATTGAATGACGATACCGGATTCAAATCTCTCCCTGATGAGCTCGAACATCTCGTCGGCCAACGCTGTTTTAGTGACAGCGACAGAGTGCTTGAGGATCGAGACCGGCAAACGTGGAGCACTCCCGATGCACCAGTATCCCCAGAATCGAGACAGATCAGTCCCATCGTAGAATTTCTCCCCGGTCTACTAGAGGATCTAGAAAGAACAGACAATCTCCCAGACCCTGTCCTTGATATTACTGCAATTCAGGGAATGGTCGTCCTCGATTACCATGCTTTTCTGACCACCCCTGAGCCACCAGAGATGTGCAGATGAGTATTCAGGGTAAATAACAGAAGAACACGAACCGAGAGATGGACTGCCCGGCGACCAACGCTCATTTACATATTCTAAACTATCCTCAATACATCATCATTCCATCGCGCAACTGCCGATAGAGCTACCCAACTTTCTCATATTTGTAGACTAGAGTGGTCTAGATACGTCTATTTACCCGTGATCAAATCGGCTCTTCCATTCATACCTCTATAGGCAGGGAAGGATGGGGAACTACAAGCATCTATCCCATACACGATTGTCACGATGGATGAACCTAAATCTTCCGGTTTTCTAGTTATTTCAACCAACGGCGGCACCGAGAGTCTATACGCAGGGCAACAAGACGCAGACAAAATGCAATACTATCTCAATTACCTCATGTTCTTCCTTGGGCAGTCAGTCTCGTTCACGCCGCCCGTGATACTAGTAATTTTATCCTCGGGAAATTACTTATGTGTTATCGTGACTGAAGTTGGCCTTGACAAGGGACTAAATCTCATGTCAATGGAAATACATAAAACGAGTCTCCCCCTATCCGCTGTAATCGCTCATAGCTGGGTTTAATCAGGGGTTTCATTGTGCCAAATCAAATCGGAAGGGGCACGCAATGACGACTCTACCTACGTCTGGACGATGAGAAAATCCAGCATAATCATACACTCACGTATCCAGTACCCCAAACGACAGAAACAAATCCACACTTCACGTTTCCTTGTCTCGGTTTTCTACTTTGTCTATACAAGTATATTTCAGGTTTTTTGCCTAGATAGATGGTCAAGGCCATTCGCCCCGACAAATCCAAAGATTAATCCAGATAGGTAAGGTAGGTAGGTTGGTAGGTACCCAAGGCTTCCAGCCATAACTCGAAACACGCAGATGTAAGTCATCTCGCAAGAACGCTTCGCGGCGCCTGCTATTTGCCATGCCAAACAACATAGGTACATAAAAAGGCATCCATCAATTAGCAAAACAATGCTCAGCCCCTAACCTGACCCTCTAGCCTAAAACCGCCCAAGAAAGGAGAACAAGAAAAAAGAAAAAAAAAGGGGCCGGATTTTCAGGGCTTATTCACGGTTTCATTTAGCTTCGGTTGACATGGTAAGTTCGGATTAAAGAGCCGTCTCTGGCTCGCCTTCACCACGGCCCCCGCTAGTGCGAGCCCGCAGGCGATCTTCGAACGCGGCCCCGTCCTCCTCAAAGCTACCCCTTCGCCCCCAGTTATGAGGTTGCCGGTTGAGGAACGCGCCGACGGCACCGAGGTAGCCCTCGTGGCGGAGGAAGTACGCTTGTTTCCGGCCTTTACTCCAGAACCGGATGGCGTAGCTTAGTGTGTTCATAGTCTGTGGGTGGCCGCGGATGAAAGATCCGCCAAAGTAGATATGCGACAAGCCGTGGATGTGGGAGTGCAGGTATGCGATTTGCCCGATGTTGTTGCTGATGGCGTAGAGTAGTGAACGTGAAATATCGGAGGCGGAAAACCGGGACGACGAATCGGCATGGGTCTTCAATTGTGATGAGGGAGTGGTGCTACCCGGGGGAGCCTGTATTTGCTGGTCGGGTTGATGAGGATGGTGTGTGAGGTTGCTGTTGTCTTCGGCCTCGACCTCGTTCTCGGCTTCTCTCTTCATCCGAAATACCTTTCCAAAAGAACTCGCGATGGCGGTGCTCTTGAGCCCGATCTTGTTGTAGTCGGTGCCATAGATGTCCCCCACCAGCATGTCGACCTTGGCGTTGTCACCTTGAGCGGCCATATCGAGCATATCGTCGAAACTGTCAGCCGATGTGAGGAGAGATAGCAGACCCCATAATGTGCCACCGCCAAGTGAAGTGCCACCTACACGTTCGTAGTTCCTCGGGCCGGACACCTTAAGGATGCTGACACCGGACCCAATGTTGACGAGCATATAGGGGTAGATGTTGGCCGCGGGCTGTACGAACTGCATGGGTTCCGTTTCTGAATAAGTAAAAACCTCGCGGGGTATCTCGGTAATGAAGAAGTCAAGTCCTGTCGCGTGTGCTGTCAGAATTCCCGTTTTTTCAGGCAGAACACTTGGGTGTACGGGAGACCACACCTATTATTAGACAAGCCATTTCCTCTTCGCGCAGTACATCGACGCCCAGAGCTTTCTTTATCCTGTCATGGTATTTGAAAGCGCCGCCTCCGGTGGCCATGATACACAGGTCTTTTGGCTTGGAGCCATTGAGAGCCAGTTGATTGTCTTTGAGGTGTCGCATGAACTCGATACAATCATCGACACGATCGGTCTCGAAGGAATGGAAGTTAAGCCTTCCACCGGGCTCGGTCGAATGCGCCTCACGAGAGAAGTAGACGAGCTTGGCCAAAGAACCACCAATCTAAGCGTCCCATGTCAGTCTTCGGGTCCGCCATGCGTCATGCGTCAGGTATCGTCTGTCCAGGGTCAGGGTCAGAGAGAGCGTGGGCGCGGCGCAACACTTACATCGACGGCTATGTGGCTGACGACGGCGGTGTGGTTGGGTAGCCTGATGTCCTTGCCCTCGTGGTAGCTCCCGTTGGCATTGGAATAGCCATTGGCGGGCGTGGCCGGCTGGTCGGTGCCATCGACAATAAAAGCACCCTTGACGTTGATGCGCACCGAGCCGGGATGCGATATGGTGCTGTCGATCTCGGCCGTGCTCGTCATGGCGCGCGGTCGGGGAGCACTATCGCGATGCTCGGCATCGTCACCGGGAGCGATGGCTGTGTCGGCGTGGGCGCTGGTATGATCATGGGACAACATGATACCGGCTGATCGACGGATGCTCGCGCCGCTTCTGTCACACAATTCGTACGATTCCGAGTCTTCCTAGTCATAGGAGAAGACGGGATGCGATCGGTGTGACGGTGGATGTGGAGGTGGATGGCTGGATGAACGGATGCATGCACAGACGGCGCAGAAGCCGGCTCCTGGTGGATATTCAAGGCGGCATGAAGGTAGGTTTGCTGAGGGGAGAAGCCAGTGAATCAATCTGACATGTTGTTCGGCATTGGGAGATAACACGGAGCAAGCCTGGGTGAATTTGCTAACCTAGTTAATTATGAGGATGACTCGGTCGGAGGAATTGTACTCTAAGCTGTTGTCGGTAAGGACGGTGCATGGGTTTGGTGGGGTGAACCGACTGCCCAGGTACTGAGGGGTAGTTTTTGTTGGTGAGGGGGACCTACCTATATGTACCTCGCTACCTAAGTTACAGCGGTCCCAGCGGTCGTACCGCCCTCCAGATAGCCTAGAATCTTACTTTAGTACCTGTAGGTACATATATACTTTCTACCTAGGTAGGTACCTAGTCTGGACCTTAAGTTACTATATTATATTCTATACCGTGCTCTCTAATTACTTAGGCTTGGAGCCATCGCCGTTTTTCCTCACGTCAGCTCTCCCAATTCTAGCAGAAACATTGGAAATTTCAATTGTCTAGTAATAATTTACGTAATTATCAATCCTGGGTTATTGCCAGAGGCGAATTTCGAGAAAGTCGCTGGTAAAACTAGTCTATCATGGTGGTGAAAGGAAGCATCAATCCCCCTTGAGAACCAAGAACGGAACAATCTACTCGTCACGAGGGACATCCCTCTTCCGTTTACAGCTCAAACATAGCGGCTCGCGATGGCCATCCTCACACTAACCGCCGAGATTCTACATAGAACCCTTTTTATCTACTCGATTCATTGTATTGCTGTTCGTTGAGCTCTGGGTTAAATAAAGGCTTACTGACTGGCCAGTAGTAATTAACGGATTAAAAACAACATTCATTAGAATAGTCAGAACTACAAGAAACAAACAGGGTATCCTTCGCGGTGTGGTTAAAAATTGCGGGGTTCGGCATCATCAGAACGCGGATTGGGGAAAGATTCGCAAGTGAGAATCGAGAAAGTATTTGACCCAGGTTAGGACATAGGTGTTTTAGAAATGTAAGTAAATTATGCCAATGCATAATAACACACATACTACTACCTAAGTAATTGAAGAGAATGATTTGGGGCGAAAGTAACAAGCATGCCAACAAAATAATCCAAAGGGGACAGCGACATAGTAGGTATGTACCCCGCGCGTTCGTCACATGTGACGTGACACAACGTCAGGTCGTGCCCCCTCCCTGCCCGCGAAAAATGGTAAAAGAGAAAGAAAAAAAACAGCAAAAAAAATATCGTGACGTGAGCGAGGTTCGAACTGTATTCATGTTAGTTCTAGTTTTGCTGTTATGCATAAGTGACCCTTACCTCGCGCGACTTTCATCAACAGGACTCATAAGTTCTTAAGCCCTAGAAAGGAATTAGCCTATGATGGGCACTGGATGATAAAGCGATTGCCTTACTGTCGCCTTAACCACTCGGCCATCACGCCATGAAATTGCTCTTTGCAGCGTTGAGGATTTTTCGCGCATACCACCTTATATCCTAGGACTAGGAGAGCCACCAACTTCCCTATTAGGTAATCGCATTGAGCTACTGAATAGGAGGGTATAATAACCGCACTTAATAATCGCAAGCATTATTAATATCATTTCTAAATACTTTTCTTACTTGTTATACTTTATGTTTGATTGTAATCCGCTAGTATAGGATAACTTAGCGGCCATAAGTATCCATCTCTGGAAATTGTTCTCGCAGCTTTACCAAGCTCTTGGGGCTGGTTTGGCGGTCTGTTGTCGATAGGAATATTAAAGATTACCAGATTAAACTACGACCGAACAGTTAAATGCAAATAATAGTACGTGCATGCTGTTGGTTATACCCGCGGTAGGGGCCGGAGTAAAATGAGGACCGGGTTAACGGCTTGCCGGCCGGCGTGCTTGATGGAATGAAAGATATTTCGCTTGAGTGACTTTAGAATGAAGATCTTTGTGATATATTATCAGAGGCGGTGTTCGTGGGAAAGGAGACCTGGCCATGCCCAGCAAGTACGCAGGCTCTATGATGATTATTTTATTATTTTTACAACATTGTATACTGCCTACTAGCTTAACAATTTTTAACACAAGTTTTGTTTTCTTTTGGAGCGAGCTCTATAATATTACTAAAAGAGGTTATAATCATGCTGCCTATTCAGAGGGCGCTGGTATTGATACCGACTCCGTTACTTTTTTTGTTATTGCGCTCGCTGTCAGACACTGCAGAGGATGTGAAGGAACCAAACATAAATATGCCTAAGGTTGCCCTTTCCACGCCTATTTTGGACTAAGTAAGTTTACGACTTTCCTCGAAAATATAATCCCTCTAGGGCCTTGGGGTCGAGTCGTATCCAGACTGGTTCTTTCAGCCTCGAATTAGCTACATAACGTTTTTCCTTACGAACTTCAGTTGCTTGGGCGATCAAAGTGGATAGCTGCTTTGTTAAATCGGGTTTATTGTTATCATCGTTGTAGATGTTGCCCTCCATATTGCATACAAATATCGAAGAGTTGGTATGGAAGCCTCGACGACTGGAGGTTCTGCCATCCGAAATTGGAGTCCCCCATACCATACAACAGAGATAATGTCTACCTCACGTAGTATTCACTCATACCCGAGGTGGAAATCAAGGAACAGTTGAGGGTTGTTGGTTCGGATTTGACAGGTTGCCGGCCACATACTGGGCAGATGAGGGTTAAAAGAATACCATGAATGATCTTCTCTATTCGCAAATTACAAGTCTTTTGGCACCAACAATTCAATAAATGCTTTTTATCATAAATGTGAAAAAGAAAAAAGAAAAGAAAAACAGGAATACACTAGGTAGGGCGTGGTGGCGGTAAAAAGGAAGGGAAGTAAAACGGGAGAGGGGGAAAAAAGTAACACATAACAGTCACCTACCCAATCCGGCCAAAAAACAAACATTAAAAACATAAATTTTTTAAAATTGTCAAATTAAAATTAGAACTTACTATTTAGGCAGCTTAAAGTGTAACTATACTACGTCAGGTCTTTGATTAAGGGCGAGTGAAAAGTATGCCGATGATGCTGTGCGGCTGAAGACCCCGACATCCTAGCCGCAAATACCTCCCTCGACGGCCACCGACTCTGTACGCATAGGCGTACATATTGAACCTCCAAGCATGTACGTGAGGGGTATGTTAGCTATCTGATATCCTGTCCCTGGTGTGCACTATCTACTCTGTGGACAGAGCGCCGGGCCGCTGGGTTAACTGTCTGTGTTGGTATGATGACTTAACCAGATTCAGAGGCTCAGCTAGCTTATCTAGGTAGAATGATCCACGCATATACCTGCGACGTGCAACTAATTACAACTGATATGATCGGAACTTGCCAGCCTGGTCTGTCAGCCGCATTCGGCTGGGAGCTACAAGTACTCAAGCGACCACACCTGCAGTGCTCAGGCAGAATTAATAAGAATCCCAGGATCCAACCCGGTCAAAATACCCCCAAATCTCTCATGTATACTACCTCTGAAATCGGTTTTACCATCCTATATTGGAATGGGGACTTTACCTGAGCCATGCCGCTTTTAAAACCTAGATTACATTACTGATAATTATGCCAATTAATGTAAAACGTAAAAATACTGCCGCAAACGGAAAACGATAATAGCCTCTTGGCTGCAACGTCCCTAGATTCCACGTCATCTCAAAGTTCCAAGTCGACCCAGACTCCGCAAGCATTAGAAGAGTACATGTTCCTGGGCGAAGCAGGAAAATAAACCGGGCCGATGGATCTTCTGCATAGTATTAGCAACAGTCTTTCGCTGAAGGCCTGTTAAGATCCCTGGAAGGTATTTATAGCAATATTAGAAACATCGAGTTTTAGTGTTGCATCTCCGTGGGGCCTTGTTGTCGGTGTATCTGTCTTCCTACTACCCTTCTCTTTTTGCTCTAGCTCCCTTTCTAAGTTAGCTGGTGAACCACTAATATCTGAAGCAGTACTAAAACCCATATCCACGAGCGATGGTGTTGAAGGAAGGAGTGACCTCTCAGACTGGATACGCCTTTTCACACGCGAGACTGGCCCCTCTCATCGCCATCCTCCCATGAAGAATTCAACCGTTTCCTAGTCCTGGGCCGGCCCCTTCGCTCTTCCCTCTCAAACGCCATGACATCCTCCCACCAGGCTTCATCGTCAGCCCGTTTCTGCTCCCAAGGCAATCAATCCTCTAATTCACATCCTTCCGACTCATCAGCCGCGTCACTGCCACGAGTCGACCTGCTCCGCTTTTTAGGGCTGTCGCTCTTACTGCTACTGCTACCGAAGGCGGCTATCAACTGGGCGGGCTTCATATCAACAGGACCCTGGAGGTCCGTCTGGCCATTGTCGTCAATATGATACCGCAACACTTTGCGAGGAACGAAGCAGGATGTTAAAAAGCTCTTAGCAAACATGAATATATTAAAGGCGAAGCGCGCAAATAAATATTCACGCGGAATTGGGCCAAGGCGCTGTACAGGTAGGTTATGGTATGCTGAAACGAATTCGGGTAGTGCTTCGGCTGTAATGCTCGCCATGTCCAATAATGTGTGTACAACGTAGCGGCCGCCCTTAGGTACGAAGGCAAACACGCGATTATCCAACTTACGATGTAGGTCATAACACAGCGCAATCCGATTGAGGGGGTTGTTGACGTCCATATACGCGTTAGACACAAAGCGATGCATGTTGTTCTGGCGATACCATGTCTCCTCGCCCTTCGGAATCAAGTGTGCATGGTGGATACCAAGGGAATTCGTTACAAGACAGCGTGGGCTAGATGAAAAGGGTGGCGACGTCGTCACTGGATGCAAGGCCGACGGGGGACGGCCAGGCGGCGGGCAGATCGGGCGGGAACCGCCATTCTTGAAAATTGGGTACGACGGCGTACTCAGGGCGGTCGCGCACCACAAACCAGTACTGAGGCTTGGTTAGAGCCGTGTCCCAGCTTAGGTCAGTCCCGACGTGCTGTTGTCCTTGGGTATCCAGCGCCAGGTAGCCATTCCAGGCATTCCCCGCAAGGGTCTGACACGCTGTGAGGGCAGTGAGGTAATGTACACCCCAACCCGAGTCGGTACTGTCGACGCACGGCAATTCTAACAGCACATTGTCGCCATTGTTGTAACCGGGGTGTAGGAACTGAATCCGGGAGTGGCGTTGGGCTGGATCGAACGCACACGGTGGAAGAGGCTGAGGTTTTCGGATAGATATTTTAGACATCGACATCAGAAATTGTTGATGACTGACAAGAAATTGATAGCAAGATTTGTTTACATGACAGTGGGGCTAGGGTCCAAGTTCGAGTGCTGCGTTGCTGTGGGGTTACCTGAGGCGGTACCGCGGGGCTGCCCATACTCCTAAAGCCTGATCCGTGCACTCGCAACCGTTTAGAGAACCGTTCTCCTTTTGGATATATTATACATAAATGCCATCATTCCTCAGTCACCTGACTTAGAATTAGAGGAGCCGACCCAGTGAGCGAAAGTGGTGACTGCGCTAAGCCTAACCAGATGAACATGGCAAAATATTCTAGGTTTATACAAGTAGGTAGGTAGTCGTAGAACTACTACTGTGTAAGTATGCGTACTACACTGCAATGCACACTGGAAGCTCCCGAGTCCTCATCCGCCGAATCCAATCAGCAACCCTTTCCAATGATACTGTGAGACTTGAAACCTTACTCGTACCCTGCAGTATGCACATGTAGAAGATTCGTGGACATCACTTTTCTACTAGTACCTACAGTACATTGTACAGAGGGAGATGTTGGTTCCAGTTAGATGAGTCCAGGTTCAAATCCTGTTAGCGCCAGTCCTAACTTTTGGTCGTCACCTCTTCCTCTCCTACAATGTAGGCAGCCTGCAGCCTGCAGCCTGCTTCACGATGCACGCGAGTTGGGGGCGTCATCGAGCAGGCACCCGAGCATCCAGCGAACCTTCGTGCACAGGTCTACACTACATACATGCACTCCCACCATATCAACATATCTAACCGAGTATAGTATCCCGAGTACCGGTACTACCTACACTATGCAGCACACCACGGCATCATATCATCTCACCGGCGCTTCTATCCATTCCATGGCAATGCCAAGAGCTTCCATGACATGACCGACAGGTCGTAAGATGCAATGTCATCTCCATAAGTGCCACGCACAGCTTCACCCTCTGTCGTTCATTGGGGGCCACGCATCCACGAGCAAGTCAGCATATATACGTACTTCTACTAATGTGCTTTGGGGGCCACAAGACCCTTCACTACCAGTACCCCGTTTCGCTTGCATAGTATACCTTTTCAACAAGACAGACATACTGGGCAATGCAATCCAGTTCGCACGAAGCCGAATTCGACGCCTAGAGTAGTTCCGGAAGCGCAGTGGCACCTCGTAATTCACGAATGTCATCAAGGTGGGAATACGGTTCACGAAATATAAACAGTGTTTTCTCAAGACATCGCCTTTGCGCCGCTTTACCCAGGAATGTTACCTCACTCTGCATAAACAGGCCGGGCGGTCAGCACTACCTTGATTTGATCACCATGATTGGTGGCCGTCTCCGCACCCGAACGCGACGCTACGCATGCCGCCTGCAGCAGATTTTGCAATAACCTGTGGGATGCCCTCATGGCCATTGGAGCATAGGACTAGGATCCTAGAGTACTGCGTAAGTTCTGCATTCCGCCCCCTCACAAGCCGCCTCCTTCGTGGCCCTGGCTGGTGCACTCATGCAGACGAGGTGTCAGCTCGATGCCCGGTGCCTACTGCGGGCATATTTCTCATGCACTACAAATCTCTGTTGACCAATCATCGCCGCGCGGGAAACCACCATGCCAGCCTCGACTGGGGGGTATATTTCTGGGGTTTCTTTGCCAATGAGAAACGCGTGAACGTGATCGCCCATCCAATTAGACTCCGTGTTAAAGGGTGTCGACTGGACGATATTGCAAGACACACTTCCGACCTCAAGTTGGTTCGAAGGGCTGCTTAGGTGGGACTCCTTCTATAGAGGGTATGAGTGGCGGTAGTCTCCATCGTCGATATCTACCTTGACTATAAAAAGATGAACATCCTCCCTTCTCTTCTGATACGGTTACTGGCCTCCGAGACTGCTCTATGTCAGGCTTGCGGGAAGCCTAAGGTTCGTATTTTTCTCCCTTCTCTTACCTTTTCTCCCTTTCATCCAGGTTCTGTTCATCATGCAGAGACTTTTGTATTCCAACACAAATCTCAGACGCCCTTTCTGATAGTATTTTCTTAAACATTTCGCGTCGGAACCTGCCAGACCTTCATGTTCCATTCATAGCTTTCCCTTTCTTGTCCCAAGCTTCTAGTCCCTTCCCATCACCATCCATGACGATGCCTATTGGGTAGCCAGTAGCCCTAGCAGGTCCTCTACTTCCCTTCATTCATATCGATGGTCAACGTGACAGATATCCGTCTCTAGTACTGTCGTTTCATTCACGTGTTGTGGAACCGACATCAATATCGGTGAAACATGATTCCGACAGCTCCATGTCAGCATATCGTTGCGCGATGCTCCCCCGAAGCCCTCTCCGTGTTCGGATTCTTCCCCCGGTTAAACACCGGGAGTAGTGAACCTGAGGCCATTGAGGCCATGACATGGAGATGTGGGAGACAACACCACATAGTACAGAGGCCGGTCACACGTCCACCTTAATACAACCATGTCATTTGGGGGCTATTTATGCGGCATATGCGTGGGCGAGGACAATTGGTTCGGTTAACAACAATATCAGTCGAGCCTCGCTCACCGAAATTCCACGCAGGCTTATCAACAGTACGCTGTCGGCAGGTGGGGAACATTTGATCACACGACCGCAAAGATGATCGGCGCCAACAGACAAACAGCCAGCTATCAGCGATTCGTACTGTACCGCCAGGCGTTGCCGACTCCATGAGAGCTGCTGCCTAGTAACCGTCGACGCCTCACTTCGACCCCGCGATTGATTTTCAGAGCAGTGCTTGGGCGCGAACCAGTGAGTTGGAAACGGCACCTCGACGGTTTCGCTTCGGCAGCAAAACGGTCCCCCTCGGGCATTCTCCATCTTCAGAAGCAAGACCGTCGACAGCGCTATTCGTGGAGTTTTTGTAAGTTTGGGGAGGGATTAGTAGTGGACGTAGACGAATCAATCATGCTGATTGTTCTCAAACATCGCGTTCTTTTGCCCCTCCCGATTTGTGACGATGTCGTCCAATCGCTGAGATACTGCCCTTATCACATAAGCGAGCTGTTTATTCACTTTAATAACGTCCTCATCGGTTCTTCAAAGAGTTTATATGGTCTACCAACTGCCTATCCAATGTGCATAACCCCTCTTCCGTTTTGTTCTTGGTGACTTATCGAGGCTATCGCCCTTCCAGTTACCACATAGCATACTCGTAAGGGGAAATGTAGAGTGCGACTCATCAAATGTTACTGGCATTCTTTTCCTTTGAACGACATGTCTCACGTATATCTCAGCATGGTTGTTTCTAGGCCTCTACCGTACTCCACTCCATTCCATTTTGTACGTTCCAGTTGTTCTTGATATGGCTGCTGCCGGGGTTATCATCTAACAGCCCTTAGAAGGGTCTTTTCTCTAATATCTTGGCCCCAATCCACACATGGAACAAAGGCACTATGTAATATGTGGGGTATGTTTCCTCGTCGCATTCTCCCCGCATTCTCCTATACCGCTCTGCCACTCGGCGCCGAGATTGCTGGCCTCACTGGCCTCGCTGGCCTCTGTATAGTTTCCCGTTAGCAATACGTTTGATATGACTACCATGTAAAGCAGAGAGGCAGCCAGGCCGTACGCACGCTGCCTGAGGCTGTGTTGCAATCACCATGACTGCAAACATGTCTGGTAATAGACTTGTTAGGCCATTCGAGGCCTCGGGAGCATGGATCCTGGTGCGAGTCGTATCTGAGGCCATTCGGGCTTCATGAACCTAACATAAGTTTATTCAAAGCTGTTGACTCACAGGAATTAGTATCGGGGGGCGTGCTCAAACACAAGGGCCTGCAGGTCTTGACCTTGACTAGAAATATACGTTATCCTCATCGGCGCGATCATTACTTTATTATAACCACTTCGCCACCGTTCACCCCTAGTCGGCGACAGAACCATCCCTCCACCACTATCTATCCAAGTCAACTCGCGCGAATGTCTTCCACATCCAACACAGCGGTGTACCACGCGTAAGTCGTCCAACCTATTACCTACCGATCGCATCTATTGCGAGCATCATTTGCTCTACCACCCGGAGCTAACCGATCCCATCGTTAGTCAACCTTTGATAAGGCCCGAGCACTGCTACACCTCTCATCCACCCACCACTCACTCCACCGACCAACAACATCTGCAGACATACCGCCTTTCGAGGTATAGCCAGGACTCGCACCGCCCGTTAATGGCATCATCCCAAAGCACAGCACAGATCGAAGTGGCTCACCAAGTGAGAGTCAGGGAACAGACTGCAGCCATCTTATCACAGTTCAATCAGCGCTAAATATAATAGTATCGTCAAGGTAAGAGTGGAAGGAAACATGCTACGTTAGACTTCATTAGCTAACATCCGATTATTAGCAACCAATCGATAGAGGATAACAACGCCCTATCCCTCGCTCGCATGATCACCTGTCGGTGCAGGTGACCTGCGAGTGCACAACGAATGAGGCCGGAATATATAGAAGTGGTGGATGTGCTAGTGAGCGAATGGAGTGGGCTAAATGACCTGATAGGCCACTTAGCCAAGTGGAGGAGTTGCCCAGCAACACCTGTCCAGATACTTTGAAGCAATATACATGACATTAGGGGGGGATTTATTTTTGGGACGGGATGGGCTGCTCGAATATGTACTACGGTACCTAGGTTGTTAATGCCTTTGAGCTTGGACATAATCGCCCTAGATACTCTCGGTTCTATTGGTCACTTCTGCTCCTCTTTCATTCAGCGCGTCCTACAGACTCTGGGAAACGCCTAAGGTCTAATAAAAGTCATCTATCCTACACCATTTAGACGATACTAAAGGGTACACTTAGTTACCATGTGCGAGATTCCACGGGCAGGGAGGGTAATTCACT
Organism: Ustulina deusta; assembly: GCA_023159155.1. Taxonomy (NCBI): domain Eukaryota; kingdom Fungi; phylum Ascomycota; class Sordariomycetes; order Xylariales; family Xylariaceae; genus Ustulina; species Ustulina deusta. Next base: position 444,579 of record JAJNNX010000023.1, on the reverse strand, counting down.
GGAATCTTCTCTATACATTGCGTCAAGCTCGGTGCGTTTTGAATATACTTTGGTGCTCGAAGAGCCTAGAGCTACTCTAGTCTCTACTTACAATATATAAAACATGATCTTTGTTCTAGAAAGTGGTCATATGGCACATAGCTCATAGAGAGATAGGTCTTGGAGGTAAATCGCTGCAATATGAAGCGTACCCTGACCGAATATAACACCTACTCACCGCTACCCATCCTACTCATCTAGTGTACACCGGAAGACTGATAAAGAAAAGTCCTTTAGTCTTCAAAACTTGTCGTCTTTTGACTCGTTATATCTAAAGTTCGAGTAGCAGGAGCTACTAATTGTATTAAACAACGAGCATATTTATACCCCCAAGTCGGCCCAGTTCTTTCGGGGTCTATGTTTGACCCTTCATGGGCAAACCCAAAAATTGCATAAACTATGATGCCACGCTTCAATGCCGACTTCTGTTACTAGCTTGGGATACGGATTAACCAGGAACGGGCATATCGCTAAAAGTCATTATATACTTACAGTGCCCCAGCTGTTGCGACAGATTTCACCCTCATGCTACTCCCATTATTCATCATCTGAAAGGTTCAAATAGAGTGGCCGACCAAATTTGCGCTTGTTCCGGTCGTTCTTGTAAGTATATAGGCCGAACGAGGACTTCCGGTAACGTCCCTGCTCGCATCTAACTACTAGTGCAAGCATTGCTGCCGTCAATCAGATCCTTTTGATTTAGGACTTCATAGAGACCAGCTTCTTATGTAAGTCCTGCCTATTTAGTCATCTCGAGCATCTGCTGAGTATAGAATCCTCCCAGATGCTACCACCCGCTTTGCTATATGGTCTGTGGGGGAGCAAGGTCTCGCAATAACAACACCAAGCTTCGCTACACTACGGCTGCTCCTCCTAAATTTATCGAAGCTAGCCATGTCCTTGAACGTCCCGTTAAGAAAAGGAGGGAACCGAGGGCGGGGAAATTTTGAAGTCAACTCTATTGGGGCTCGTGGAGACGTTAACTGTGAGCGGGGTGGTTGGGATAGGCAAGATGAAAGGACTAGTGATGTTATTGGTCTTCGTGTATCGGACCTCACATAGGGGGCTTGTTGTATTAATGGGTCACGAATAAGTTTGAAGATAAACATTTGAACGGAATTTCTTGTCGAATTGGGAAGTAGGAAGTTGGATAGAGCAATATTCGATAATAACCGAGCTGCAACAAAGATACATGACCAAATGATATCCCGAGTATTGAGTGATATACAACGAGACTGTTATTACGTCATCTGTTGAATACATTGCTGCCTCACCTGTTTTGGCGAATGCATGATAATATCTCTATCGAGACAACACAGATGAATTTCGGATCTTCAAAGCAGTTGAGTCTTAGCTGACTACAATACCCATTGCGACGATGCCTCGAAGCTAGTGTACTGGTATCCCTTTTAGGTCTTGGCAGCGCCAAGGGTCAGGATCACGATTTGCGTTAGCCAAACTAGATAGTGTCTGAGAGGCATGATTGGTTCTGTATGCTTCGGGCGCGCCCTGCAATCGTGGCGTAGACTAGACTAGATCTCGCCCTAGAATATCCGGAGCATATGCGTAGGCAGACACGCACATAATATCGCGGTTCCGAGTCAAATTAGGAATGGACATGCACAATATTGACGACCTCAGGAGTGATGGATGAATTTTGAAATTGTAGGGAATAGACGGCTTTTATGTAGACCACCAGCGCCCTTTCAGTCGGTGAGATGTAATTAATTGTAGTTGATAAAAAATAATCATGGCCACCATCTTAGGAAAAGGTGAGGAACGCCACCCGAATAGCATTCGTGTAGCAAACTGCAGTAGTTCGTTGTCAAAAGAGAGGGGGTGGCCATCCTTCCGTTCGTTCCTATTAGTCTGGTCGCCTTTTTGTTCTTTGTCTCTAGCGAGTGATGTCATTTTTTCTAGGAGTTATTTTATTTTATTTTTACACACAATATACCCAAAACATTACGATTGACATACACATCACCAAAACTAATATTCCAAATTTGAAAATCATGCAAGCCCTATCTTTATTCACCCTTCCATGGCTATTTCAAGAGACAACCTCACTAAACCTCAATGTCACTGCTATAAGTGCTCGCGATGGGTCATCAACCCTCGAATGTTGGCAGATGGATCAACCCTTTGATACCTCAACCGAGCCCGGAATATCAGGCACTACTCAAGTGTCGCTAGGCACTGCATCTAGCCTAGCCTATTCTATTATCCCTCCAGACTTTGACGGCGGCGTACACAACGCGCCGGAGAATCAGTATGTTGCCCTCTTGAGCAAGGGCTTGACTTGACATGATCATAATATTGATTTGACCGTTTATCAGATGGGTTGCATTCATCTCAGGCTTGGCTTACATAACGCTCCCTGATGACAACACTACCGGCGCATACATCTCCGGTGGTCAATTCGGGTTGATATTCGCGGCTGACACTAAGAATGTTAGCGTTAAGGGCCATCGTACTCAGTATCCCGGCATTACCGAGACGGTCGCTCTTCGGATTCCGACCGCGGATGGGGAAGTGCCAAAGCACCGCGTACTTCACTCCGGTCCATGCGGCGCAGGCGAAATCGCCGGAATCCGACAATACGGATTGCCGGCTTAATTTTAGGCTGCCTTGGTCCGGTGTCAGCGGTCGGGTTAGCAATTTCCCGTCTTTTATTATCTCCGAGTTTTATTCTCTCCTCTCCGTGAGGTCGTCGTCAATTAGCATCTAATTGGATCGGAGAACCCGGAACAAACTCATTAGTGAATGATATAGAGTCGTACCTATCCTTCGACCTATAGATCCTTAGTTAGTATACTAGCAAATGGTTTGACATAGTAAACACGCTTGATTAATGAGATATTTGGCATAATTGTAACAGCTGGTGATCCTATAGGTGTATCTGTGCTGACACAATCCGCCCAGCTAGCCTAGATGGCGGACCGCAACCCCTGCAGTGCAAGCTCTGGCCTCCGGGGCTTGGCTTGACAATAACCACATCCCAAACACTATGCAAGTGTGGTGGTATTGAGGCTCGAATACGTGCGATGTTGAATTCGTGTCTGAACATAATTCAGACCCATTTCATTCTTGGCCACGAACATATAACCCTATCACGCGGTCTTCCATTCATTGGGACAACTACCCAAGTAGTTCTCATATATGTATACAACTATCAGCTTCTTAGAAGCGTTTCTCATGCTCTGAGCCTTAGTACCCCTGATTATTACCGGGTTCGAAGAAGCCGCAGCTACAACAACCCCTCACATTCATATTTCAGAGCAACCGTACATCTTTGGGACCAACAATTTTATAGATACTTATATACACGTCAGAAATTCACATCCTGTGTATCCCAACCTCACCTCATACTATATATATTGCAAAATTTGAAATGTGCTATGAATGAGAACGATAAGATGTCACCTGTCACGAAAGCATACAGAACTGAACCCTTTGATACCGCACGGACCCAAGTTGTATATAAACTAGCGCAAACTGTGCTAAAACAGTACAACTTCCTTCTCTCCCTATGCCGTAAAAATAGTCAATGCAGGAATCACCAGCAGTGAGAGCTGCGACGCTAACAAGCGAAAACCTAATGCATTCTAGTATACCAAGTATGCGGGAGAGTCACCCCTATCCGCATGCAATCTCGAGAGCGAATAAGGTGTCTTGCTGCGTGCGTAACCGATCGGTTAGGCGATGCTACTTAAAAGGTAAAGAAAGTCAATGGCTAAGTTGTGCTCCTCTTAGGGAGGAAGCAAAGTATTCTGGAACAGGTCGAGAGAGCACTAGGACGGTGCGGTATATATAAAGTTTTACGGTGATCGTAATGTTAAATGGTCCGGATAGGGGCAAAAAGCTCTGCCTGGCACTATCTAGAGATAAGCTCTACCCGGGCCAAATAGACGAGCAACACCGGTTCTAATGGGGCAGCGCACCAAAACGACATCGCTTGCTTGGCATCTCTTTCTTGGCATGTTTTTCTTGGCATCGGGCTGTTAGTGCGTTGCAAGGAAAATAAAATTAGGGGATGGTGTTCTTTACCTCAGATTAAGCATACCTGCTCTCTTTTCTTACCGGTAGGATACCTAGTGCTAGAGCAGCGCCAAAATCAATATATCAGACTCACCTGGGTCTCTCAAAATATGAACCCGGACTGGGATGCCGGAGCTGCTGCTCAGCCTAGCCATTTCGCCCCTTCGAGTGACATTGACGACACGGCCTCTACAGAGAATTCTGACCATACCCTGGCCGATCATAGCGACTACCACCCTCTCGTACAATCCCATCGTCTGCGAAGAGCTGCTGGGGATGCTACCCGCTATCGGAACACGATATTGAACTTCATAAGTAAGTAGGCAAATTGCCCCGGGTCTTAATGACTTAGCTCCTTGCCACCTCTTTACCGATGAACACTGTTAATGACCCGTTGAGTGTATGTAGGACGAGTGTGTGTGTGGCTCATGTCTCGCGGCCTCTGGCGTGATGAGGCACAAGAACGCCCCATCTCACCCTCACACATGTTACTGCGGGACAACGCTGGCCTTCTTTCCTTCAAGCAATCGTTGAAGTTCATGTTTTTTTCCTCGTACCTCAACTATCTAGTGGTCTTTGTGCCTCTCGGAATCGCGACCTACTATTTTGGGTCACCCCGTTCAGTCGTCTTCGCCACCAACGCCATTGCAATCGTACCACTATCCAACATACTGGCATATGCAACGGAATGTATTGCGGCGGATCTCGGCGATGCTGTGGGAGCGTTGATGAACATAAGCTTCGGCAACCTTGTCGAAATCATCATGTTCTTCGCGGCTTTGCGGTGTAAGCGGATTCTCATAGATTTCATTTTCGCGTCCTCACCCCCGTGAACAGATCTCGATTCGCTCAGATCTGAGCACTGCGCTTGTGCTGACACTAACATGAGAATAGATAACCACATACGCGTAGTAAAGAGCGCGCTCGTGGGTTCAATTCTCGTCAATCTCTTACTGATCCTAGGGACCTCCATCATTGCCGCCGAGTTCCAACCGGCCGACCTTGTTTATGATATGAACAATGCCCAAGCTTTAGCGTGTCTGCTATCCTTGTCGGTATTTTCCATTCTGATTCCCGTAAGCGGCATACGACACCTGCATTTATGCGATACCACGTGGCTACAATATTGACGCTCGGCTACTGACGTTGACCCGTTAGATGGCCTTTCATTTTACATTCAAAGATAAAGAAAAACGCGAGGACGCTGTTCGAACGCTAAGCCGGGCTTCTGCCATCATCTTACTTATCGTCTACTTTGTTTACCTCGCTTTTCTTCTCGTGCCACGACGGCCGACAGCAATACTCAAGGATGAGGAAGTAAGTAATCGAATGTTTGCGAGACATATGACTAGGGGATACAGAACCATATATCAGTTCAGAACTAAGTATTCCACAGACAAACGGCACGCAACAACAAGAGGAGCAGCGGTCACAACCTCTTTCACGCAGAATGAAATTCGCGGACGCGCGGTCTGGTCCGCCACCTTCACGGTCGAAACGTCAAGAAAACGTTGATGGAACCCTTTGGGACTATTCAGAGGATCCCCCCTTCGAAAGCAACCGCAGGAGATCCTCGTCTCAGCCACTCGGTCACGACAACGTCCAGCGCTGGATGAAGGGTGCCTCCAATGCTTCAAAATCTCGTCCCTACTCACGACATGGGCCAAGTTTGAGTCAGAGCTCGTTTGGCACAACCCGGTCATTGCGAGCGAATGACATCGTCGAGCGATATAGTGATGGTGGGGGAGCCGTGCCTAATACCAGACCGTACTCGTCCTTCCAAATCGTGGAGCCGAACAATGAAATTGTCACGATGCAAGCAAATGCCAAAGTTAGTCGTACGGCAGCAATCGTCGCGCTTACTGGTTCTACTTTCTTCACAGCCATTTGTGCAGAGTTTCTCGTCGATACGATCGGATTCGTCATCCAGTCAAGCGGATTGACACAGTCTTTCATTGGACTTATCATCCTGTCCGTCGTCGGCAATGCAGCCGAATATATAACGGGCGTCAGAGTCGCGGCGAGGGGCAAGCTAGACTTGGCCATCGGGGTTTCCTTCGGCTCTTCCATTCAGATCGCGTTATTCGTAAGCCCGCTTACTGTCATCGGCGGCTGGTTCATGGAGAAGAACATGACTTTGTATATGGGCGTGTTCGAGACTACGGCGCTGGTCGGCGCAGCGATACTGGTCAATTTCCTGATGGCCAACGGGAAGACCAACTATCTCGAAGGCACGTTACTTTGTGCCTGCTATGTTATTACCGGGTAAGTTCATTACACGCTTTCCAATAGTTGTGATCCTGTCATATGATTACTAATCAGAATCCAGGATCGGGTCATATTTTATACCGTAACAAGCAGCATTAGAAGGGGCTAACATAACTAGAACAAAATCAACAGATTATTATTATGTTAATTGTTAAAAAGTTATCGGGTTTTCATTATTTTACAGTTATCACCGACTATATATCATCCAAGGTTTAACGATCTGTTGTAAATATGAGGGTATTATATGGACTGGAGCAAGCAGGAGGCGCTGAGTGTACAACCGTTCTGTTGTGTTTAATTCGCCGATAGCAAAACAGAACGCTGGCGGTTACAACTTGAAGGTTGGAAAAGGTAGAACTGTGGGACCGTCGTACGTCATGATATGTCAACAGAGGCCTCGTGCTGAGTGTTAAATATGGCGTAGTACGCCTTCTACGAGTATATTAAACACATTATGTCTTCAACTCAGCTGATATGACATCTGCATGTCTCACACGATGAGTCCCACCTAACACGAAGCACCCGCCGCCTTCAATCTGTGAAGCCAGGTAACAGATTCCTTCCGTCTCAATACCAGACCACCCGTCGTGAGACCAGGTGGTGCCGACAACGTTTGAGGCGGGAAATGAAATCCCCTGGCGGACCAAATGCGCGCGAATGTACAGGATGGTGGCGCCGACACTGTCGACGTGTAGAAGGTCATCGTCATGTGTGTTCTCGATAAGCTCACTAACGTAAACGCGCCGCTCGCTGAGCTGACGAACTGCAGCGCTGAGTTGGTCGTCTCCCACAGGGCCCATGATATCGAGCTTCGTCTTATTCCCATCGTCGGCCTCCAGTTCATTCCCCTGCCATTTGAACGCCCACGCGTTCTTGTCGTAGTTATGCGTGCGCGCTTGCGTGCACAGCGCTGTCATAATGCCAACGCCTTTATGCTTTTCCGCGTGTCCCATCATCGTTTGCACAATCCCTGGAGATATCTCGACGATGTCGGCATCTACCCATACGAGATGCTGCTCATCCCGTAACGTGCGCAGCATTAGGTAATTGCGCAAGCTTGCAATCCTCGCCCGACGCTGACGCTGCACATGCGGTTTGTGTCGGTCTGCGTAGGCGATCCTCGGTACCTGTTCCTCACGGAAGTATAAGGCAACACGGGCGAAGGGGAGCTTCTCGGTGGCCTTTGCGGCCATATCATACTCCTGACGCGACGAAGTCATAAGACCGAGCGTAACTTTCGTAAAATCTAGGTTGGTCGAGACGAGGAGATCAAGGAAATCATAGATATTGCGCCTCGTTGAGAGATAGTCTTTGCTCCACGAATGCGCATCTTGGGCTAGTACCAAGATCAAGATTTCAGGGCTACTATTTTCGACAGTTTGGCGGTGGAAGAACAAGGTGCCATCGTGTAAGGTCTTCTCGAACACGTCAATCCTAAGCTCTGGATCAACGTCGTCCCAATGCTTGTAGCTATGCGGTCGGCCGCCCAAGCATGTCGCCCAGGTCTTGCAGGACCACGAACGACGGCGAAACTCGGTGGTGTAGAAGAGAAGCAATGTAAAAAGAACGGCAGCAATGACGGGACCCAGTCGGAAGCCACTAAACCTGTTGGACTTGTTTAGCCTGTTGAGGCTGTTAAGTCTATTGAATGTCTCCATGATCTGAGCAGCAAAGGCCGCTGCCAATGAACTAAAGTGGCACACACGCGCCTCCTCTCCCGTTGCTGAGAGATGAGAGAAAATGAATCGCGAATTCCCACGCTTGTATTAACGGCGCTTTGCCGACTACTTACATATTGGGTGCCGGTGGCGCCCTTTCGGCAGCCGAGAACTGCCCCTACAAACCCCTGGATATCTAGATTGCCAAGTCTTGGGGGTTATGTCGATCACCTCGCTACAAATTTATACATATGTGCTCCTCAAATCAAGATTCAGATGATTTCCAGATCAAGTTTTCTAAATTAAGCTCTCCGCGTGCAGCAAGATAAGGACATTTTGTACACATTCAACATGGTCGACTGTGTCCATTCTTGCTTCAATCCCATTAGGATTTCAGTTCTAACTCCAAAACGAGTCAGGTCTCAAGACTACACTTGAAACGGGAAGAGTTCGCATTTGAAGAATTGATCTAGACTATTAGCTCTTTTTAAAAGGGGCTTAGCGTCTTGGGGACTAGATCGCCCTCAACTGCTTACCATACAGTCTTGATCAAAAGGTACCGAAATAGATTAACGCCGAAATGATGCCAATTCTCTTAGGGTTGCTCTTAGGGTGGATTTTCTGGGCATCTCCAGCCCCCTGTCGTCCTCCAAATTGTGGCGAAGATAGCAGCCAACAGCCGACCTCCGTATGCGCTATGACAATGTATGTACCATGTATACAGGGGACTAATACATGTAGGTTTTGATCAGTACTTCTTATTTACGATAATGGGTATCTTTTCTCTACGTAGAATTAACAGAGAATATTTGGTTTTACGCCGCCAAACTGAATGGGTTTACAAAATCCCGGTCTAAAATGGGAGACCCTTTTCACAAGGATACACTTCCTCGTCCGTCTCTTCCAGCGCATTGATGATAAGGCGCCAAACTGACTTATCCCAAGCCAGACCAGCGTGTCCGACTTGATCATCAGGACATGTCGTCTGGACGAGGACATTTCTGACCCCAGGCTCGTCGATCGTGCTCACATCCTCCGGCACGAGGGTATCAGACTTTGACATGATGACCGTGACCTTATTGCCGTCCTGGACAATATTCTCCGCTGCCGCGAACTGATCCGTGACCAAGCCGTCGGGCGCCAACTGCTCACATGCAGGGCAGCCGACGAGATCGATCAACTTCCCGACGAGTGTTCGCGTGACGTCCCCGCCGATATACCACAGGTCTGTGAAGCCGAAGTAAGTGGCGCCGTGGATCGCGGGGCCAAGAGCCACGATGTGCTCGACGATGTCGGAGATGCCGTCCTGTGTCAACGGCACGTAGATTGATTGCACTCCGCCCTCCGAGTGTCCCACCATGTCAACCTTCGAGGCTCCCGTCTTTTGCTGGACCTCGCGCACGAAGTCCGCGATCTGCTTAGATGACTCGGTCATATCCTCCAGCCCGCCTATCCAGCTGGGAATGGCGTGCGCACCATACGTTATCGAGAATGTGCAGTACCCGCGATCGTTGAGCTCGTACTGCAAGAGGTTGAGGTCGACGTCACGATTGGCGGAGAGGCCGTGGAGTATCACCACAGGGTTGCGCGACGACTTGCACGAGAAGTCGTTGTCGGGAGCACCGTAAAGGTTACTGGAGGTGAGTGCACTGGGGATATTGAAGTTGACACTACGGGAGTCCCTGCTTTGGCTTGGGAGGGCTGAAACCCATACCGACCAAGAGGCTAGGAACGCAGCGAGCCGGCTACTGATCGCCATTATGTTGTTGGCTTGTGAGGGAAACGCTTGGACAAGATACGGGATAATGGAATGAAGTGGTCTCTACTCCTCTCGTCAATGCGTTGACATTTCATCTTATATATTCCTGCTGCTTGTGTCTGTCGTCACGGGCCTCTGCGGCCGCCCATGCTCTATCCATCATCTTCCCTCGGCCATACCGCTTGGGACGTCATACAACGATGCAAGGTGGGGATCCTGCGACTTTATGTCGATGATAGGAGAGACTCTAAGCCCCCTTTGGGACGGCGATCCCACCATGCTCGTTCTGTGACCAGAGAGCAAACCGGTATCTATTTAAGTGGGGGGTTTTTCGGTGTTTTTTTCACGTGCTTTAGATTCCTCCGAATCAATGGATTAATGCAAGAAGAAGCTGGTTCCCAGACAGTTCCCTCAGTTGCGTTTCCCACCCAATCAGCATGACTGCAACACTCCTTAGCAGACCAATAACCCTGCCCCTGGTCCTGTCTAGTTCGGCAATGAGCTTAGCCTAAGACGATCATACATTTCGAGATCACAATTCTTCGCTTCAAATCCCAAGCTTTCTTGCTACGGACGTACCGGAAGTAAATTTAGGAAGGACGGTTTCATATTTCGTCTGTTAGGCACATAATATACTTGGGTAACACCCTACAGTCTTTGTTTCCCCCCCCCCCCCCCCCCCTCAATCAGACGGCTATATTGCCTAGGTATTATATAGCGCAATGGTGCAGCCTCGTAGTCGTCCGTGTAATCAACCCTTGGAACATAACCTGGCTATACGATGGAAAGAATACATCTTGTGTTTCCTGCTATCACCAACATAGGATTAAAATACAGCAGAGTACATATACAACTCGCGATCATCAATCCAGATGCATAGTAACAGATATGAGGTAACGACTGAAGAATTGGTTCTTCTGATCATTCATACATACACTATTCTAAACCTGATTAGATGCTGATCGATGCCGGAACTACCCAAACAAGCTCTATTGCTGATATTAAAACCTTGGTATAAGTATCGGAAAAAGAGAACCATCCGATTGAGCTCTAAGTTGTGAAACCCCAAAAATACCAACCACCAACGCCTAACATTTACATTGGGCAAAACAAAACTAAGAAAGCAGACCAAGATGATATATGAAAAGAGATTGATTTAGGTTTAGCTGCCTTCGCCATTGACCTTGTCCAATAACTCATTAAACTTGTCCTTGGCCCAATCAAAGGTCTCTTTAAAGGATTCCCACCAAGAGCCGCTCTTGCCATCGTCCGGTTTCTCGGGTTTCCCACTCTCCTCTGGCGCTTCCCCTTGTTGAGACTCTTCCGGTTGCTGTGGTTCTTTCGATTTCTCGGGCTTCGCTGATGTCGTTGTTGACGATGTTGACGTTGTTGGTCTTGTTGTTGTCGTTGTCGTTGGTGTCGCTGGCGTCACTGGCCTTGTTGGCCGCTTTGGTTCATCCTCAACTCCCGAGGATGTCGTAGATTTGTCCGTCAAAGATTCTGTGGCTATTGGAAGGATAGACGTCATACTAGTGGCAACGTCCTTGCTCGTCGACGTTGGGACTGGATCTTCTGGTTGTTCGAGTACCATTTCGTCGTTATGAAGTCCAACTACTCTCAAAGGCAGCCGAAGAGTTCCATTATTCGGCACGGGATTCATTCCAATTGAATCGCATAGGATATTGTAAACATTGATATTCTGGAATGTCTCGACCTTGCTATGTGGTTGATGAGGGAAAGCAGGCCCGCGAGCGACGAAGATGGCCCGCATCAAGGGATGTTCATGATCATACCCATGCAGTCCACGTGGGTGATATGAAATATTCATTGCCTTAGCTTCCTGAATATCGAACTCAGCCTTTTCGACGATTGCCCACCCCGTTTTCGGGATGATCCAAAGGGGGGCAATGCGATCATTATTGCTAAAGTGAAACCGTTCCGGCATGTCTTTATCTTTAAGGTAGACATCGAAATTCGGGTTCTCCTCTACTTTCTTGACTGCTTGCTTATAAAGGACTTGCAAATCTTCCGGCTTCTTTGGGCGAATGCCGACCAAGGGCCACCCGTCTAGATGCTCTACTTTGGTGATATCAACCAAATCTTCGATTTGAATCATCCGACTGACATCAGTGGTAGCCATTCCGTGATCTGACACGATGATAACATTGACGATATCAGTTAGATTCCTCTCTTCAAGTCCCTGGAAAAGTTGATCCAGCATGGCATCGACTTCTCTAATCGTTGTGAAAATTTCGGTGCTATTCGGGCCATAAAGGTGACCACTTGCATCCACATTGGGGACATACGCTGCTATGAGCTGCGGCCGCAATCGTTCGTTTACTTGTGGGTGCTCTAGCCCAGGTTTGTCGATGAACTCTAAAATTCTATCGACCTTTTTCGGTAAGACCTCCTTTCCGTTGTATCGGTCGAGGAAACTTGGATCCATGTTGTTTATATGTGCCTCACTCCCAGGCCACATATGTACAGCTGTGCGAACCCCCTGAAGCTCTGCGGTGACCCAAAAAGGTTCACCTCCCCACCATTTCGGTTCGAGGCTTCGGTCTGGGTCTGTATAATAGAACTCAGCTTGCAGGGCGGGATCCCAGAAGGTATTGCCGACAACACCGTGGCTTTCGGGGTACAAGCCTGTAGCAAGAGTGTAGTGATTCTGGAAACAGCATTAGATTCTCTCACGCCGTCATAGTCACCATGGATCAGTACTCACAGGAAAGGTGACAGATGGGAATGACGGGGTCATATACAGCGGCGACACACCCTCCTTAATGAAGGCATTCAGTCGTGGTGTTAATCCACGCGTCAGAAAGTCGGCTCGGAAACCATCCAAACTAATTATGAGAGTCGTTGGGGCGAAAAGTGCTGTGCCATTGCTCCTCAGTTGGGTAGCCGTAGAGCGTTTCTTGTCCAACGACACTTTCCAGGCTAGAAGCACCAGGAAGACGAAAGCCACGGCGATAGTGGTGTATATAAATATCCATTTTATCCATCTGCGCCTCTTGGCAGTCTTCGCCCCCGAAACGTGGATTAGGTGTTGGCGGTCGAGTTCCTCGCTGTCGTCTCGGTCACTGCTTTCGCCTGTCGAACTCCCGTCCTTGATCCCGCCCCCTTCCATTTCGCGCATAAGCTCCCCGTCTTCGCCGTCACGGGCTTCCCTCAGTAGATGGTCCTTTTTATCTCTGCGCCTCTTTCGTCGATTGCGCCGCTTCTCGTCGTGCAGATCCTCGGCTGGGTTTGCAGGGTCGTGGATCGCCGTTTCCGAGCGCGTTTTGCCATACTTGCGCAATGCCTGGATGGGGTTCGGCAACGCCAGGTTGCTACCACGGCGTTGCAGACTGCTCCCCCGTCCCTGACGCTCTCGTTGTGCCCTCGAGTCAACGACCAACTGATCCATCTCCTCCTCTTCCATCAAGACCATGCGGTCGCGAGCACGGAGCTCTTGGCTGTTCCGTGCCGCGGCCAGTATCTGGTCATCTTCGCTATCGGTGTCTTGTTCGCTTCGGCTGTGGAGGGAGACGGCATCATCGTCGTATGAGAGAGGCGAGAGCAGCGATCGGTCTTTCTCCACGGCGGTGTTTAATTGTTGGAGAGACATGGCCGTCGATTTATGTACCTGTTGCTGTATTCATCGCCAAGTTCAAGCCAGACGTATGAAGCCAAAGTCCGACCGACGATATGGTTCTTGTGACTGGGCGTACTGCAGGTTGTGCGAGAGGAAGATCCCTCTGGCACCGTAAACTACTAGTAGACAGGTAGACTCATAGTCTCAGCAAGTACCTAACCTACCAATAATTTGGCTTTCGCAACGCCACAGCACTCCCGTCTGAGCTAGCCGCGCACAGCCACATCGGGCATAAGATCTACAGTGCGTACTACAGAGGTGACGGACCACCTCGGGGGTTACTTGACTTGAACTTCACTCCCATGCAGTTATTTTCTGTTTATGGAATCGCGTAACGCCAACAATCGGTCGACAACAGGTGAATTGAGAGGCCTAGGGAAATGACTATTACCTCTTCCAAAAGAAAAGAAAAGAAAATGGTATAATCGGCCGGAGTCCCGAAATATGAACTTGGCGACGGCAAATGCCCAATGTTAGAGTCATGAAGTAACGGTAACGTGGTAGGCTCATTCAACTGCAAGCCGACCGTAGATGCGACAAAAATCGGTTGCTCCAGCTCGGTTGAGGCTCGTTCCAATAGCTCTTGCACAAGGCTTTCCACCTCTTCGCCAATCTTGAATCCCCAGAAGCTTGCTGTGCAGACATTAGGTGATGTGCTACAGGTCTATTAATGATGGTAGTTCTTCTCATAATCTTAACACAGCCTACGTGCGCCCGGGGATCCGTATCTATGTATATCGTCAGTCTAGAGATCTTCTCAGATTTTGAACATCACACTTAGAACGCACCTTTACTGGGATTCAGGACAGACGACGCCGCCGCTTCGCCATGAAAAGCACAGAGAGTCTCCTCCGCGGGGGTATGCTCTTTAAAACCCAAAGCCCAACGGACAACATGAAAGGAATGCGACCCGTTATCTCCGGATTCCTCGAAGTAAGAGCAGCTGGTGCCTATAGAACAAGTGCTCGACTCATTATTGGGACTTCCCTGGCATCGATCCATGGAGCTAGCGTGTTTATGAGAAACTGCGAAATGGTATTCCTTGCGCCGATTTTCCTGCGGACTGTTTAGTCTTACCTCCTATGATTCTAGTTAGAGCCTACTCACAGTAAAATGCCAAACAAATCCCGGGTTATTCCCAATGCTTTTCTCTACCAATTTAAAGGCATCATATTTAGCCCCATGATTGTCTTCTGGTGCACGTCGCGTGTCCCCAGGGCGGCTCGTAGGACCGTATAGATCAACCAGGTGCAAAAGGTGCATTACAAGGCCGATGACTACACCGACTTTGAAGTCTTCTTCCGCAAGCATTCTCGTGGTCAAGATAAAATCCAAGCTATCGATAGAATTGGGTAATTGATAGTCCAGCAAGTTGATATCCTGCCTCTCTTGTCACCCATGTTAATTCATCCGATATGGACGGACCGCATACCTTCTCTAGCTGCTGGTGTAAATAATTTCGAACAAACTCCGGTATCCAAGGCGAGGGTCTAATATCACCCGTTGGTAAGTTGGGATCGGCTTTAAAAAGTGCCTCAAAGCTTTCAATCTCGTCGCAGAATTTGGTGAATGTCGCGTCTTCCTTCATGTAACGACGCAGTGGGCCATCAGCATAGCGTACGGCGGTCCATAGAAGATCATCGACCTGACAGTGTATTGATATTAGCGGCTTTTGTCCCTTTTTATCATGATATGCAAAGCTTACCATGTCAAAGAAATTATCTTCATAATTTAAAGATACTAGATTTCTAGTTATCGCTCGGTCACTCTGGGAGTAACCGGATGTACCGTGTCGTAGGTCCCAGAAGTGTGGCATGATTGTCAGGCGAAATTTAGGCTTTCAAAATGTTAACGTCAGGATTATTCTCGGCTGCGAGGTGAGACGGGCTAGTAGCGATACATATAACGATGGATCTGGGTGTGTCCACCAAGCTCGCGTTGTTGGTCTCGAAAAATACCAGAGTCCTTTTTTCTCGCGATCATGACGAATATTTAATACTTTCGGATACACCCCTTGCGTTCATGCACAATCCTTGTATTCCCAAACTTCTTCATGCGGACCTTTCCACTCTGCCCGCTGTGCACCATCTTTCATCTATCCGCAATAAGGTTACACGTACACATGAGACGTTAGATAGCTCTCAGTATGTTTCTCGTCATTGTGCGATACTGTACCCTGCGGTATAGACTTAGCAAGGGGGAGTCTACCAAGGCGTCAAACAACAGCAGATGTAGGTGAATCATTGACAAACAATCCTGCATCAGCTTGAAGATCGGTACGACCGGTCTACTTCACGCATCCTTCAGGCTAACACCGAGTTATTGTGGTTTTAGTAGCTGCTTGAGCCAGCTAAATCGGGGTTTCTACACATCTTACGGCTTCATACAAAGCAAGGGGCAAACCCAGGACTACAATGGACATCTGACAGGGGCAATATTTCTCAGGCTGGAGGTAAGGCAGAGTGTTACATACAACCCCACCGGAGGCTGTTGGTTAGGGCCAGTCCAGGTTTCTTGGGTCGGACAGGGGAACGAGTTGTTGTGGTAAACGAAGTTTGCAGGACGCGAGCTGATAATGTAGTGACTCATAAATTATAAGAATAAGTTTACACCCATGCAGTTGTGGAAGCAATTCTTCGTAAAGTCGACCACGACACCCCAGTTCTGGGTCAGCTTCGTGGTATCTGCTTCTGATGTCATGCGCGCAACCAGAATAGCCGTGAATCTTCCAGTATTCCACAAAATCTCGACACGTAGTCTCTTCTGTCCACTTTCGCATCGGCCACTAGCCTATAGTTATCCTCGATGTCAAAGGCTTGTGATAATTAGGATACGAGCGTAAAATAAAGCTTTCAAACTTGGTGGTGGCACAGCAGTACGTTTGCACAAACTTGGAACACTAAGCTTCTAGCTATAACCGCCAATTAAAGAATTTAAGGGCCGCCGCGCTGTAACTACTTAGAATTTCCAGAGGATTATGGTTAGACCACAGCCATATAGTCACGCCCAACTCACCATGTACGCGTGTTTCCGTCTCCCTGATCGTCTCCTAGCTCCCTTGCGTCACGCTGTTGCATAGATCTTCATCCCAGCAAGGATTCTAGCGGCTAAAGGACACGTGGGCGTGGATTGGCTGTTTTAGAAACACAGCCATCTACTTTGTGTTTTCCACCACCGAGGTCCGTTGTAGATTCAATCCTGCCTCGCGCGTTCTCATAGTCAATTCCCGGATTACAGAAATTAAAAGTTTCGTTTTTCAAAACTTGGCTGCCTTTTTTAGAGAAAATTAATTCTCCATATACATACATGTCATCTCTAACGTTCTTAGAGAGAAATATATAACCTTGTTCTCGTAGGGCGGATCAGCTCACACCCACTTGAGTCACCCGCCGGCTATATCGTGACAGGCCAACTGCCGCGCCGAATAGGTGTAGGAGACACCATGTCTGACGACACATCCTTCCTCTCATCCTGCCAGCCTAAACTGCCCAAGGTAGACAAAAATGGCGAATCGAAGTGAATATTGAAGTGGACACCTGTAAATAACTACTCTTGGTCGGTCTCAATATCGTAGTGCCCATATACTAGGAGATAGGCCGAACCTACACTTCCTAGTATAGTAATCACTATTGTCTTTTTTGGGGGATCTGTTGATCAAACGTATAGGAATGAGGAAATCAATTTTTATTATTCTGCGCATGCGTCGTTGATGATCCCTCTAGCTAGTGTCGAGAGTATTCCCTATGGTGTTTTATCCTCCCATACTAGCATAGCCACCAAGTGGCTTGAGCATGTGCTTACTTATGTAATCCACTCACACCACTTCAATATCCCCCTTTGAAATGATTGGTATATGAGCGCTACATCAGTGAAGGTGGGAAGACCTCGGTATATACATGAACGGTGATGCCTGTGCCCTTCGTGCCCTTGATCTTGTACAGTACATGAAGTGACTCCTTGATACAGTTCACTTTCAACACTCCTCTTCTCCCTCGATACGTAAAGATGAACTGCCTAAATTGGACACTCGCTTTGGCTTCGTCT
This sequence comes from Ustulina deusta, assembly GCA_023159155.1. NCBI lineage: Eukaryota > Fungi > Ascomycota > Sordariomycetes > Xylariales > Xylariaceae > Ustulina > Ustulina deusta. The sequence goes on along the minus strand of JAJNNX010000023.1, from coordinate 427,136 downwards.
TAGTTCCTCCCTTCCCCCAAAGTTCATAATGTATAGGCGTTGGCTGTTCGTTCGGTAGCTTGGTTTCTCTATTAATATCTCTATTATCCTCGCTACTGCCAGTATCTTGACTAGCGCCGATGGTCCCTGTCCGCCTGCTGGAATGGCGATTATGTACTGGATCGGCAATAAGGGTCATATCGAGTGCTGGATTCTGTGCCGTGTGTGATTTCCCCTTTCGTTCACGACATATCGCAAACACAATTGCAACACCAATAGCAGCAACCACGGCTCCGACCACTATGCCGCGTATAGCGCCACTGTCCAGTAATTTATTTCCTGAATCAGAGGAGCATCCGTAGAGGTGCAGGAGCCTTTCGAAGGAATTATGACGACATTTTTCTCGGCACCCGTCACCAACGAACATGCTGAGACGTTAAAGATCCCGCGCTTGAAGTCGCAGTGGGATAACTATAAAAGGAGCTTTTTTTCTTTCTATCTCAGTTAGTTCTTCGGTTTCTCTCACGTCCCCTGTAGGAGTACACGGCCCAATGTGTGCTGTGTTGCGTTGGTCACATTAGAATCCCCTTATGGACTGGAGATCTGGAATGTATGGGAATATGCAATGAACGTTGTTGTAGCGCATGAAATCCTAAAGTAACCTAATGAATGATTCTAGCAAGTAATATAGAAAGTGGTTCCTTCATCCTAGAGCAATACCAGGAAAATGGTGGGTGACATGCAGTCTCAGATCCATTACTTGCAAATCGATAGCCAACGCCAACTTCCCATTTTGGTTCCCTTCTCCGCCGATAAGCTATACAGCTTCCTTGCTCGTGGCATTCTTCAGCCGAATTGTCGACTCCAGGAAGGATAAAGACTCGAGCCTGTGAGCTTATACGTCTCTGTGTTACCAGTTTTCGACAAGTCGAAGTTGTCTCCAGATTCATGGTTGGTCGCGCCGGCTTCAACGTCGACATCCACCCAGCAATTCTCGCCATCCGAAAACCCATTCCTAACCAGGTCGTCAAAGCTAAATACGTGATCCTGCCCAGTATCCAAAAGCCCAGAATGTCTAGACTCATGCGCCCCCGACTTGACGTAAAACTATCCGGAGAACGCCCCTCTGTTTTCAACCCGAATTCCGTTTGATTTGGGGTCCGCCAAAGCGGATGGAGCCACAGAGAGGCAGAGAGCTAGGAGCTGAGAGGGTCTCATTGTCTTGGCCTTCTAGAGTTCAACGTTCTTGGAAGGTGATGTAAGTGGAATGATAAAATGAGTTGAGGATATCCAGGTCGTTGTCGTGCCAAGCTCTCGAAAGGATGGCTAGAGAAGTGATGGTTTGGATTGACTGCTCGAGTTAACTGGACTTCAGACAATGAGAACAAGGCTGGGCATGATATACACATTCCTACGTTCAATTGATCTCATATCTTGTAATACCGATCTACCCATTCGTTAATTGATTTAACATGAGGACCATTCCTTATTAAGGCAAACCATGCCCCCGAGAGCAATATTCTTCTATATATCGTTAACGGAGACCACCCACTAAAGCATTCTGGACTTTTTGCACAACACGTATTTATGACATATTCATACCTTTACTCATGTAACGAGATTCCGACATGAAGAAACTCTGATATAAGACCGATACCTAGGTAGTGCTTTGACGATTCGAACTATCCTGCAACTATCTAGTAGATTTCGGTTCAGGCGGCACCTAGATTACCCTAAGCAGTAACAGTAAAAGCAACTTCGCCACCCCGCAGGACAGAGCTAAAATCAGTTAGATGAAAAATAATGCCTACCAGCTCAGCTTGTATATTGCGAAAACTAAGGCGGAACGCCTAATATCCCATTCACACTAGCATTATTGAATGTTAGACATTTGTAGAAAACTAGTGGAGCTATAGTATATACAACCTCTAAGTACACCATTTGGGCTTTAAAGGTGGCTTCTTGTAGATTGTATAAAAAGGAAACCCGTGGTTACTTAAGTCGTACAGTATGAAAAACCCTACAGAATCAAGTTTCCCAAGGTTTGGAACAAGATCGCATTGCTATAAGTATAAGACCATCAAGCAGAACACTGTAGGTCCATCTAAATGAACGACCAAAAGACCGTTGGTGAATCGCAGCCATACCCACCGTTACGTCTTCCATACGAAATTCTTACATCGCCATACCAGGAAGTGAAGTGAGCCCTGTGAAAAATTAGTATCAAAGAAGTAGTAGTGTCCAGAAGATTGAGCACCTACATCCATCAGTCTCCTCACCAATCATATCCTTCACGGTACACTGATTAGCCACAGCCATCGTCTGCTTCTTAATTGAACCACAGCCATCATAGAAGCACTCTGATTTGTTCATAGCACGCTGGAGGGAGTCGCCTTTCCACCCGAACATGTAGTCCGCGTGCGTTCCGTACCCTGAACTTCCTTGGAAACTCCAGACGAATGGGTTGGGGGTACCGGATGGCCACAAGCTATTGAACTTGGTTGTATCCCAGACAGTCTCATATGTTAGTTGAGGCATACGAACTGGGTGTGAGGCCGGGCATGGCGGAGCGTTCGTAAAACCGTCATACGCAATTGTGTTGTACATGTGAGATTGGTGGTCTGGACTGTCAAGGTTCTTTCCATCCCAGCAGCTAAATTTCCGTTAGGGGCGTTTTGTTATGCGATGTATGAATGGGCCACTCACGCGGGGAAATGGTGGACGGCAAAAATTCCAGCTATTGTTTAGGAATTTGAAGTTAGTAATTGCCGTTTATAGTGAACAATATCATGGGTTGTAGGAGCTCTCTCGAGCGACAGGAGAAAGTGCTTATGTAAGCAGCTAATCCTCCAGAGACACGTCAAGTAGGGGTATAAGAGACTCCACCGTACTGACCTGGGCAAGGTCTGTCTGGGAAATCAACCATCTCCGCACCTCTATTGAGGAGGGTCTGGAGGCAGTTGTAACGTAGACCGATATGACGTTTAGCCTCGTCGAGAGTGCCCGTTGTCGGGGATCCCACAGTCATACGGAAGCCCTAAAGATTATTAGACCGTTCAAGACGATGAAGATCTAGCAAACTTACTGGTGGGAACGCAGTGATGTATTGCTGATTCAATGCATCGGTGCTAAAGTCGTGCCTTGTGATGTAAATCAGTACACCATGCCGACCTAGGGTATTTTATTCACTATCACGATCGACCCTACGTCTATCTCTCTAGACTGCAGGTGCAAGGACAAGCTTACTGCAAGAGAATTAATTCTCTAGTCCTCAGTTTTTTTAAAGAATGACAATTGAATAACGAAGTTTTGCGTGCGTACCTGAGTATAGTAGATGGTCATTCCACCAGTAGTCCCAGCAGCGAGAGCCGCGTTACTTTTGACCGGCACGCGGTGATATGAACCGTTAGTAGGATGCTTGACTATAGATCTTGGGTATTAGAAATCGCTGTTCGTGAAGAGTTGGCTCTTTGTTTCAGAGATTTGGGGGGGGGGGGGGGTGAAGTATGCGGGAGCACACGGGTATGAAATTTATGTTGAAGGAGCAGAAGGCTTAGGGAGGCGTACACTATAACACGCGAGGTCAGTTTGACTATTTTGATTGTAATTTATGACAGTAAGAAGAGAGAGCTTCCGGGAAATACTCACGTAACTGCCAACACTCGGGGTCAGTAATCTCCAATTTAAGTGTAGTCTGTCAGTGTCTCAAAACAAGCCTCCGGATATTACTCACAGCACCGCTGTCCAATAATTGCTGAAGTCTTCCGCCATTTCGCAAGTTGTGCATGTACCCCTCTCGCCAACATCACCAGTCATGGTAGCATTGAAAGCATTTCCTCCAACGATATGATGAACGTGAGCTGATGGGGTTTGCCCTGGTTCGACAACTGGGTCAAGTCTTTGTATGGTGAGAGAAGAGCATGCAAAGCGAAGACCTGCCTGGACAGGCGCAACGAGCGCGAAGACGATGGAGAACGACTTCATCTTTGTGACGAATTAGTGCAGCAGCGGATGGGTGAAGAAGGAGGAGAAACAAGGGAGCTTGGTTCAGTGTCGAGTCAACTTCTTAAGAATGTTTCCAGCCGGTCGCGCCTTGGATCCCACGTATCATTTAGAGGAAAAGCAAATCCCATACTTATTGAACAACGATGTAATAGTTACATTTCCTGATATAGGGTTGAGTTGGAACACGGCGCGCTGCACAAACAAATCAGGAGTCGTATCCAAGATTAAACTACTTTTACCGGCGACATGGTGGTTTAACTGCCCCATGCGATAGGCTGCTCGGCTAGTCTATTTCAGTACGGCAATTCTCCGACGACACGGCTAGGCTACCGGTAAAGATCTTTACCCCATACGATCAGCGATATTCATCTACAAAATGACGAATACAAGTGCCGTAGATGCCAAGACTGCTCACATGTTGAATTATGTAGACAGGACCTCACTTGCGAACAAGGAGCATTAGCCAATAAGAAAATCAATACAGTGGTGATAATTCAATGGATTATCCGTCTCTTCTGTGAAATATAGTCTAAATAGAAGAGGCGGGAGTTGAATCGGATACCAGTTGTAAAATACGCCTAGGTTGTTCAACGCTCTGAGACACCCGGCTATCGCATCGGTCGTCTGCTATCAAGTACTTCATGAACCTGGATCCCATATCTTGGTTTCGGTGGCCTGTATACACCACTTATGTCCGTGAATACTGTACATTCAACATCTGGTGTAATTTGGACGCTGTTAGGGTAGGAGAAGGAGATAGTCCGTAGTATAATGGGGATTTCGGTTGCTAACGATGACGGTAGGGGGGCGAGGAGGATGGAATTTTGATAACGTCATTAATTCATACTAAAAATCACCTCTAACTTGCATAACGCGGGAATCAGTAGTCGAGATCCGAATGTATAGCAATGTAATAATGTTGGAACGAAGACCCTACGCTCCGAACTGCCGATAGATCAAGAAGTTAATAGCCCCTCACGATCCGCAACCGTTGTCTATCATTTGATAAAGCAAGAAAGACGGTGAAATAAACCGCCTGGAAACTGACATTTCGCCTACTGTTTTATAATTGATTGTCGCAAATAATCGAATGGGAAAATGCACTCAAGTCTATGTACGAATTCCAGACTAAAAACACAGGTTAAATAATACATATAAATGTTAAAGTGTTGGTATAGAAGCCTTTAGGACTAGAGGTTCTTCCCATCCGCCACCACAATACAATCATGATTGATCTATCACTATAACAAAGCGGTAGCATTGATTGTGATCATGGAATCAATTTACTGCTCTTGTCAAAGTCCAAGACTTTCGTGGCATAGCTGACGTCATTCGTGTCTCTCAGAAAATAGCCACAAAGTTTAGGCACTGAAGACGGTGGTTTTGATTTCATATTTCGAACATGTGAAGCTAATTTGTAGCTTGCTGGTAGATGAAGATGATGTTTCCCTTAGAGGCGATTAAATAAGCTTGGTGTATAAGTTAGCATAATTAAAAAAAATAGTATGATTTGACAGCAAGCACATAGAGTAACGAGCACTGAGGTGAACTGCCTACTTATTGAGACTCGTATATCGCCATCTTGATGACTTTCAAGAGTTACCTGCATAGTCTCCATTTTAGACTTCAACTTTCCCTATTTTCAAGACCCTATTCACTCTCCCAACCAAGTCTCAACAAACTTGCTATCAATCGCCGTCAAACTCACACTCGAAGCGCCGGAAGCGCGCTGAGTATCATACATCGACTTCTCCGCGCCCTCAGCCAACAACTCAAAGAAATCCAGTATCATCACAGCTGGCAACTTATCCCTGCTCGGGTTCTCAATCTCCCTAAGCCTACCAATCCACTCGCGGAGCGGAACAACACTCGCACCATTCAATCGCTTGCGCAGGGCATCTACGATAATATCCCACGACTGCTGTTTTGGATGCGTAATATGATAAAACAGTGCTTCTCTCTCTCCTCCCGGCGCTTTGAGGAAATTGTACAGAATTTTCGCCGCATCGCTAACGCGCACCCAGTCCACAACCGCAACGTGACTAGGGATCAGATTCAGCGTCTTGGAAGTCGTGACAACGGCCGAGAGCCACGATCCGTCGCTCCCCGCCGAGGCACCAACAAGCTGGCAGATACGCACCACCAAGACCGGTATGCCGTACCGCCGGCACGCAACGGCCAGGATGCGCTCCGCGGCGAGTTTGGACCGGGCGTAACCCATGGGTGCAGCTGCTGCGGGGTCGTCGACGAGGGCTTCGGGCACAGTGGAGGTGCTTGCCAGACTGCCCACTGAGGACAGCGAGCTGACGAAGAGAATGCGTGGGCTTCGGGCGCTCGTGGCGGAGAGATTGATGACTTCTACGAGCGCGTGGAGAAAAGGGTGGAAGGAGTGGACGGTCAGGTTGAAGTCCAGTCTCCATGCGTTGAAGATGATGGCGTCGAGCTCTGCTGCGAGCTTGCTGTGGTCGTCTTCGGAGAGACCGAGAGGCGCGGTTTACCGAGTTCAATGGTGAGATATTTGAGTTTGTGCAGTAGAGGCGTGAAACGTTCTGAGTTGAGTTGTGTGAGTGTTCGCTCCTTTGCGTCTTGGGATCTATTGAGGCAGTAGATCCGGATAATTGACGAGTCCATGAGTAGGCTTGCTATCAGTTCAGAGCCTAGGAACCCGGTTGAGCCCACGACGGCGACTGTTGTTAACGTGCGTGGTTCTCTCATCTCGGTTGATTTCGATGTACTGGTCAGGGCTGTGAGGTATTTGGGCACGACATCCTCATTTTCATCATTTCGCTTGAGGATAGTGCCTTTGTTCAAGAACCCATAGAACAGCTCACACAGAGCTTTGATAGTTGGATTTTTGAAAATAGTCCGCGGGGTAATCCAATCACACGACGCTGTGGTGTGTCCCTGAAGATTGCGCTTCAGGCTCGATACTAAGATGGTTGTCTGAATCGAATCTAGACCGACAGCGTAGAAATCCTGGTCCTCACCTATGCTTACACCAGCAGGAAATCCCGCAATAAGGATTGAGCGCAGAAACTTGGATATCGTGGCTCTGTCATAACTAAGCGTTTGAGCATCGGCCTGGAGATCGTAAACACCGGAGTTATGCATATTTACGTAAAGCTTCTCGATTTCGGACCGATAAGCATCTTCAGTTAATCGACGAATGATGGTTCCTTTCCCAGTTCTCGCGAATGGTTTATCAGGAGAGCCAAGGATGATCATGCCGCGATGGATCCGTCCTTGGCCTGGAACTAGGGTGTTGGACTTTTCCATCAGTGGCCAGAGATCTTCCAGTGAAGGTTGGTCAGGACTCTTAGACTCGAGTAAGAGCGCAGGTTGTGAATGACCATTGCCAATCACCAGAGCGCCTTTAATCGAACTGTCACCCTGAACGCTAAGTTCGAAAGGGATAGGGTTGAACTTCTCGCCATTGCTGAGAGTTATAATGTCGTCTTTGCGTCCGTAATACTTGAACAGATTGGGTTTCTCGGCGTTTCGGACGAATAGATCCTTTGTGTGAAATTGTCCACGGCTATCGGGAAGGTTATGATAGACCGCCGCAGTGTCTTTGCTGCTTTCTCCGGACATTATCACAAGTTCGTATGTCTCCTCCTCGGGATCGAATAGTTGCATTTCATGTTTGCAATGTGGACTGAACTCATGCCACTCCCAGTCCTCTGGAGCAGTGGCCAATTCTGGCTGGGGATATGTCTCCGTTGCGCCGTAAGGTGAAAACACGTCGATGATCTTCGATAGTCGGTTTCCAGTGGCCGAACTCAATGGGGCGCCGCTGTAAGCAACAAAATCCAAATTTTTGACCAGCTCCATTCCTTGTGGCTCCTTTATGAGCTGCTCAACGAGCGATGGCGGCAACAAAAGAGCTTTGAGTCGCTGTTGGAGCATGATATCTCTTATTAGAGTACCATCTGGGACCAGGAACGGTGGCGCGTATACGATCGTCGTTTTACCAAAGATTGTGGCAACTGCATCTATCAGCAAGGCTGCACACAATAATGAATCAGTATTAGTATGTACCTGTAAACATTAAGAATCCGCCTAGCTGTTGTTGTTAGTTAAGAGATTTATTCGTTGTTTGAGTATCTAACTTACATGGAAGAATGGGAAGACTGTGAATAAACGGCCTCCTCTCTCAAAGCTCCACATAGTCCAATCCCTTCGCTTGCGCCCCGTGACCTCGGGTAGATTGTGCTCGTTATCAAGAACCGCGAATGATCCATGTGTCATGATAATTGGTTTTGGAAGCCCTGTATGTGTTCAGACGGATTTCATAGTCTCACATACGACCATGACTTACTAGTCGAGCCCGATGAATGAAGAACAGCTGCTGGTTCATCTTGGGCGTCTTCAAAGAGTTTCTGATATGGGTAATGCTTTGGTGTACTTGCCACCATATCCTCGAATGAGGGAATCGCTTCAGCACAAAGTGAAAGGCTGGAAGCTCTCATTGGGTCGATGAGAGGGGATAATTCCGATGCATATAGTAATTTGGAACAGCCTGTCTGCGTCATCAGGGATATGTTGGTGGACGCTGGGTTGCGTGGAGACAATAGCAATATCTGCGGTGTATTAGCACCAAGTACCCGAGGGGAGGGGGACACTCCAATACCTTGAAGCCGCTCTTGACGAGTCCTTGGAACAGGATGGGTCCGCGAACGTCAGCTATGCCAATATAGCCAATGGCCTCAAACTTGTCACTTTTTCCAAAGCGGCCTTCAACCCACCAAGCGATGAAATTGACCATCCGAGCTACATCAGCGACGGTAATATCCCTGAAGCCATCCTTGACGTCATTCGTCTTGGGAACAGCAGCATAGACTCTAGCAGGAGATCGTGCCGCGAGGTCATCTAGCACGGTGGGCATGAGTCTTCGACCATAAGCTGGAGTAAATTCCATTTCGCGAACTGTTTGGGGATTTGATATGTGAAGGATAAGTAAGACTGGACTTGGTAGTCTGGTGTAAGTTATGAGATTGAGGCGGAGGAACAAAGAGACTTATATACAAGCGACACCCAAGCACTAGAGCAAGGGCATGCAAGGAGCCATTGTCATAGGGGGAGTAGGGTGGGGGGGTGAGTCAAGCTCGCCATGGGTAATACCACGACCCGACAGATACAGCCCAACAGTGTAACACACCCACTAAAAGACAGCATGAAAGACAAAAAAAGGGGCGAATGCGAAGCATACCTGTTGTGCTACTAGATACTGGAAGCTGTCATAGGTACCAATATGCAAGTATTCAGAAGTTATAGACACAAGTTCGGCTCTACTACCACCCACTTTATAGTGAGCTTGAGTCCTTTCAGCCACTGGAGTCACCCAGTGTCATGCCGCTTCTGGAGACACGAATGAAGATCGGCCCGGTGTTCGAGTAGTAAACGCAAAAAAGTGGCTGGCAAGTATTGGGAATTCAATCCGAATGTAATTGATAATCAATTGACCAAAATGTCTCGTTGCTACCTTCTTCGCTCATACAGGCTTAAACAAAAGGCCCAAATCACCGGCCGTAGCAGTAAAATTATCGCGAATAGCAGGTACAAACTCAGATGCATTCGCGTTAGAAGGAGTGAACGTGAAATTTGACAAGACCATTAAGGCTACCATCCTGACCTCCAACAGGCCAAGTTGTTTTCCCGAGCAGGCATGGCGGCCTTGCACAAGGTATTAGCAAAACTCAACGATAGGCTGATAGGAAGGATGCAAACCTATTCCGAAGGCATTGAAAGCCCTTGCGTCTTTCACTAGGTCCCGCCGAGTCGTCCAGCTCTGAGGAATAAACTCCAGTGGTCTCTCAAACGCACTTTCCACTGTAGGAGGTGAGAACTACTCGGTGACGTTCTGAACAGTGCTTTCGGATCAACTTACATCTTCCTATTGACCACCTCGGTGCAACTATTATGGTTCTTGGTGGTATAAATCGTCCAGCTATCATCATTCCTCTATCGGTTGTTTGCCTTATCCCTCCAGTTGGTACGGGTGGGTACAGCCGCATGACTTCATTAATACAACCATTCAGAAGAGCTAATCTCTCGATACTTAATGGCTGAAAAGGGTGAAGCTCACAACTTGCTCCAGTAGCCATTAGCCCCTGTGCGGTAATTTCACTGCGTAGATCTTGCTGCAGCCTTGGTCTATGAGCCAGCTCAAAGAGCAGCTTTGCAAGTGTTCTTACTACGACCTAGAGATGTCCGATCCTGGCGGCGTGCGATGCTGGGTGACTTGCGATCCTTACAAGCCTAAGCAGATTAAGGTCGTGCCAGACAACGACAAGCTGAGTTCGTGTATCAATGCGTGCACAGGATCTTTTGAGAAGGCAAAGCGCGCTGCCGAAACAGGCTTAGACGTGTCCAAGAGGCAAGATGAATACTGGGTTTGCCACGCTGTCAACTTCATCGAAGGTGAACTTTGTGAGTTTGTCGGTGAGCTTGGAGGCTATACTTACACCCCCTGGGGAGCGAGTTGCTGGTTATATCCTGGACTTGGAACTGGCTAGAGTGTTGCAGCGTGGAAGGCAACTACTCGAGGCCATTTACCCTGGTTTACATGAACTCATGGAGGACGGGTAGGCTCATATGAGTTAATCACGGCCCGAATTTTGTTCAAGTCTGAGACAAGAACCCCTGGATGTCTAGAAGCTTAATTCAAATGACTTTGAGATAGTCTATAATGACTTATTGAAACTTCCTCGCCCGGCCCATAAACGACAGCTAAGAGTCTCGATCACCAGGACGATAATACGTAACACAATTGGAATCACCTCACTAACGACGTCAGCAACTTGCTCTCGACTTGGAAAAAAAATTATCTAACATGGGATCTTAGATGATAATTAAAGAAAAATAAAAGATCATTATTTTTACTAATAATAATCGGACAGTTAGACTTCCGTGACTCAGATTCGGTAATCTTTTCATAATTATACATCGCATGTGAAAACTAGTACACACCCAATGCGAGGCTTCACTAAAAGTTATGAACTAATTATCGGTTTAAGTTTAGAATGGCTTCCATGCTTGCTGTATTGCTGCAACTGAGAAAGAGGCCAATACTAATCACTCAGGTCTTAGTGGAATAGAGTCATTTAGCTATCACAAGCCAAACGGGTTAAATCTAGTGAGGCTTCAGGTTGAAAACACATCTCCTTCGTTACCCCTCAGGCAGTTTCGAGTGAAAGTCTGCTGTTAAATGGATACTGCCTTTTACTGCATGTTCATATCACTTTATTATGCATATAATGAATGGTATGATGCAATAAGCCCAATACACTAGACTAGACTAGCTGAGTTGAGAATTAGAGGACCTTGTTAGAATAGGCTCCAATATTTCAAAGCATGGTGAGATCTGCCTATCCTCTCCTAGCTACGTACGTCAAAGTAAGAGCAGACCACGTCCACGTCGTCGTGAGGCCTCGCTGCAAGGCACTACTCTAGGAGAGGCAGTTGTTAAGTCAAGCTCCTTACTACCTTGATGCTAAGTGCTGCAATATGCGTGTGCGGCTGAATAGGTAATTGATAGGTCAACGTACAACTCCAGCTTTCATCTTCGTTTAACAACCGTAATATCACCGATCGTATTTTCGTATGTCTTAGCTTTCCTAGACTACTTGTCACCAAGTACTTCAAGAGGCGGCAGGGATCGGACCGTACTAACATTTGACCTGATACCACTTATTGTTGGGGTTAGTTCTCCCAATGGAGAAAGGACTAGCCTAGAACTAGCCAAGCATAATACTGTAGAAACCCGAGCAATACGAAGGGAAATGAATCCATGCCAATTGGAGTACCTTACCTAGCAAATATACCTTAGGTACTACATTACCACACTAGGTACACCGCATTTCAGGCAGAAGCATAGATTAGAGAATGGTTAATATTGGGGCTATGATGACATGCCTCCATAATTCATAGTCAACTTTCAGCCCTACAATCTGCCTCAATAGTTGTTCTGGGCAAGCATCCCCTCAAAGAAGAATCTATATGAAGAGAGTCGATTCTCCTGGCAAACTTAACAAGGTAAGTAGGTCGGCCATCGCAACCAATTTGATTGTCTCTAACAAGATGAGAGCCTTAAGATATCGATCTGTCTTCGCCTCTCTGCTCTTCCTCGCCCAGTCTAACGCACGTCGCGACCATGGAGCATGCAAAGCCTTCCCTGGCACCACCGCCGTAAGTGTTTTATCATTTGAGTGCAAATTGTGTGACCAGATCTAGGCTTCATTTTTTTCGTTAATATGCGCTTGATGGGAACTTTAGGATCTGAGAATGTTGTTCTCCTGGAAGCAATTGATCGCTCAGGAAAGACGTTGACTAAATGCTAACATATCGAGAATAATAGTGGCCATCTGAAGAAACTTGGGCCAAGTTCAATCAGTCTACTGGGGGGAAACTTATCAAACCAGGGCCTCCTCCTGGAGCTGTCTGCCATCCCGGACAGCCCACCTTCGAGTGCGTGGCAATCTCTTCTTCCTCTACAACCGATATTAGTTACTGACTACTGATTTTGAACAGCGCCGACAAGTGCGCCATCGTCACTGCAGCCTGGGGAACCCACGATTTCCACGTTGGGGATCCCGTTTCAAACATGTGGCAGCAATTCAATAATGACACCTGTTTGGTTAGCCCAAATACTCCGTGTAGTGGTGCGGGATATCCTGCCTATGTCGTGAATGCAACAAGGGCGATGGATGTTAAGCTTAGCTTAGATTTTGGTGGGTTTGGGAATATCATGCTATCTTCAACCATCTGTTACTAATCGAATACATGTAATAGCGCGGAAACATAAGATTCGTGTTGTCGTGAAAAGTTCTGGACATGACTTCCAAGGTCGCTCGCAGGCACCAGGGGCTCTGTCTATATGGGTTCATCATATGCAAAGCTACGAGACCCACGACACATTCAAACCGACCGGCTGCAACTTTACAATCGACACTCCCGCGGTTACTGCAGGTGGTTCCCCGGTCGGTGCTCTCTATGATGAACTAGACAAGATCAATCAGACCGTGGTGGGAGGAACCTCGAAGTCAGTGAGCGTTGGTGGTTACCTTACCGGCGGTGGCCATTCAATTTTAAGTCCACGATATGGTATGGGAGCAGACAACGTTTTGGAACTAGAAGTCGTCACGCCGATGGGCGATATTGTTATTGCTAACGAGTGCCAAAATGAAGATTTATTCTGGGCTATGCGGGGTGTAAGTCATTTTGAGAAGGTTCTTTATATCCATCAGAGCTAACGGTATATAGGGAGGAGGATCAACCTTTGGCGTTATGACCTCTGTGACAATAGCTACACATCCAACACCAAAGCTAGTGGCAGGGATAATTGGTATCCTCAGTCCGGATCCCCAGGCGCCTTGGGTTTGGGACATGGTCGGTTACATAGCCTCTCAACTCCCCTATCTCATGTCGAAGGACGTATCGGGCTATGCATTCTTTTCCCCTAATATTACCGGTCCTTATGGTGATAATGGCACTCAGGAATATGCAGGTATGGGCGGAGAGTTTATGGTACGTATTTCTAGTCGTTTATTTCTCGTCTCGGCAAAATATCGCCCCTATTTCAAGACTGAATCGAGTCTTGGCTACAATCTCTAACTGTTTTGAATTCCTACAGATTCTGGATACGCAAGACATCAATGACATGGCCGCCATATGGGAACCCATTATTGCACATGTCAGCACTACATGGCCCTCTGCTGTTTCTGGAATAATCGTTAATCCGTACCCGTCATTTAAATCTTGGTTCGATGTATGGTCCGACCAGAGTCTGACTGGTTTTGATCAATATGTTGGGTCTCGTCTTCTGGATGAAAAAGCCCTTACGACATCCAACGGCACCGAACTCAGTCAAGCCTTTAAACTCGTGGGTGGATCAGCATACCTCGTAGCTGGAAAAGGTGTACAAAACGCTAAGCCAAGAGGCGGCAGTACCTCAGTTACTCCAACATGGAGGAAAGCAGTCGTCCACGCCGGCAAGCTCCCGAATGCCTTCACATTGTTTGACTACAGCTAACACACAATTCCTTCCTAGTCACCGGGCACGTCTTTTCGCCCCTTAATGCCACCGCGAGAGCCGAGGCCCTCACTATTGTTGATACTCTTACTGAGCCTTTGCGGAAGCTCGCCCCTGATATGGGAGCTTACGTAAATGAGGTAGGGTCCCAAAAGGTATGCGTACTAGTCGGTCGCTGACGAGTAAAAGAATAATCCCAGCGAGCCCGACTGGCAACATACGTTTTGGGGAGAGAATTACGAACGCTTGCTGGAAATCAAGAGGGCAGTCGACCCAGAGGACGTCCTCTGGTGTCATCCATGTGTTGGCAATGATGGATGGGAGCAAGTAGGATATCGTCTCTGCCGCGTTGACGAAAGCTTTACAAGTCAAGCCACCCAGTATTTCATGGGCGTATAGTCTCACAAGGAACGCCAATCTTCAGTATGTCGAGAGGTCTATCTACTGGTGTGGTGTACGTTTTTATCGACTCAACGACCGCCGAATAGGGCCTGACTGCGTATTTCCATTCCACTGTGTTCTATCAACTAGTTGTTTAGCTTTAATCCCGCCCTTATTTCGCAGGCAGACTATCTAACACTGTCGCGGTACCGGTGATCTCGAAATCCCAGCCCGTACGATCATCAACATCCAATACCAATTTATATTTGGCAGGCCACAGTGTCAAGGCACCGTTGGCATCGCTTCGCGCAACGCTTCCAAGCTTGATGTCAAGCGTGCCAGTCGCAGTGTCCCCGGGCTTAATATCATGCAGTCTCGTAAAAGCTATCAAACTCTTGTTAGGATACGGTGTAGGACCATACTCGCCTTTCAGGAATGCGAGCAACACATAGTCGGAAGTGACATTCCCTGTATTCGTGACCGACACTGGGACCGAAGTAAATGGGAAGAGGTCTAACGGGGTCTCTTCAGTGCTGTTGCTGTGCGTCAAATCCGCTGTCGCGAATGATGTTGGAAGGTCTGCTGGTAGTGAGACGTTGAAGGTTGTGTAATGCAGCCCGTATCCAAAAGAAAAAACGGGTTGCTTGGAATACCACTTGTAAGTTCTCCTGAAATTTTGTCAGTTGCACGGGATTTCAAAAGAAATTAAGGGGTTCTCGGCAGGGAAACAAGATGGAGACTCCAACATACCCAGGGTTTCCACTTCCAGGCTGCAAATTCATATTCGTCATCTGGACTTGGTTGACATAGTCGCCGGGGTATTGGGTGACAGGCAATCGGCCAGCTGGTGATGTGGCACCACTCAACACACTGACGATGGCTTTACCTCCGTCTTGTCCAGGATATCCTGCCCAGAGCAATCCGTTTACGTTCTTCTCCGACACGAGTGCCGAACTATCGACCATGGTGCCCATCTGAACAACAATGAATGGCTTGTCGCCCGTCGCTGCTGCCAATTGCTGAATTAAGGACAGCTGAGCGCCTGGCCACGTTACCTGCTCTCGATCCCTATCTTCTGCTTCGATAGACGTGTCCATACCACCCACGAAAACCGTGGCGTCCGCGCTCTTTGCCAAGTTCACGGCCGCGGAGAATCCAGACGTTGATGTCCCCGTGAGAGCGCAACCTTGCGCATTCGTGACCTCGAACCCAGCTGCCTTGAACGCATCGACGACTGTTGATATGCTTTGCGCTATCCCATAATAGTTCCCCTGCATCTGGGTCGTCGCAGTCGCGAGCGGGCCAACGACAGCTATACGTTTCGCAGTCGTTATGGACAGTGGCAACTTAGCCGTGCCTTCATTCTTCAGCAATACAAGGCCTTCCTGTGCGGCACGTAGTGCCAACACTTTCGCATCTGGCTTTGCGACATCAGCCCATGCCACCTGTCGATATGGTTGATTAGCAGGCGCGTCAAACCAACCCAGCCGTACCATGGACGCGTATCGGCGGATTAGCGAACGGTCGAGCACTGTATCATTGAACAATCTCGAGTTGTAAGCAGATTGAAGGTTCTGCGGCCAGAACTGTCCGCAATCGAGATCTGTACCAGCGTTTATCGAAGCTGCAGCAGCCCCCGCCGCACTTCCTCCGTAATGGTGATCAGTCCAGACGTTCTGTAGAGCGTCGCAGTCGGCGGTCACCCATTCAGTAAAGCCATAATGTTCACGGAGGACTTTCTGTAGCAACCACGGGTCCGCGCACTATGAGCATTCAAGTGTTAGAAATTACCGCTCATGATAGGGATTTCACTCATTCTTGGATTTCGGGTTGGGGTTGAGTTTCAGGAACATATATGAGTAAAAAGCGAAATAAAATATTCAGACATGCATACCGTTGGGACCCCATTCACGGCATTATAGGAGCACATGATCGATTGAGCATTCGCGTCGCGAACACAGGCGCGGAACGGTTGAAGGTAATAATCTTGTAGATCTTGCATGCTTATCTTCGCATCGAATGCATACCGCGTATTCCCCTTCCAGTTTTCCATGTCGTACCCTGCGTAATGTTTACACGTGGCGACGAGTTTGTAGTACGGATCTGCTTTGAGCCCACCTTGAAGCCCGGGAATCAGCTGCATTACATACTGCGACATGTGATAGGGATCTTCAGAGGGAACCTCCTGTCCCCGTCCCCAGCGAGGATCTCGGAAGGGGTTAATGTTGGGTGTCCAAAAGTTCAGCCCGCACCTCCCAGCGTTACTAAAGGCTCTCGCCTCAGTTGAGGTTACGGATGCTACAGAGGCGATCAAGGGCATGTCGAAGGCCGCACCCATCGTGATAGGTTGGGGGAACGAAGTCGCATAGCTGAATTCTCCCGAGGTCGCAAATTGAACCCCACGGGATCTCGCAACACCATGAAGGGCCTCTTGCCACCATTCATAAGCTGGTAGACCGATGCGCGAGACTCCTGGAGAGTTATCCCAGCTGTTGGAGATCTTCTCGCTCGTCGTCATCGCAGCGACGAGCTAATATGCAATTATCATGTAAGCCCCCTCTGATCACGATAGGTTCTTGGTATTGAGGCGTCTTACCGCAGCTGCACGCGACCATGGATCAAGCGTTGCGTTGCATACTTGATTCGACGCAAGCTTTTTCAATTAGTAACCAGAGAACCATATACCCAATTTAGATCATCCTGTGTATCGTGGTGGCGACAAGGTAGAAGGGGAAATCACCAAAGGTACGGTACACGCCACCGCCAAGCCTTTCCTGCTACAACTGTCACAAGTACACAAAAACGGCAGCCCCAAACTTTGTGCCCGGGATTGATCGACGATCCATTCAAAGAGAAACTTACTGGTCCGGACTGACAGTTGGGGAAATCACGTGCCCACACGAGTCCCACGAACAGGGCGGCGAAAGAGATCAACGCCATTCTTTTAGAGTTCCAGGTGTGAAATGGTTTTTTCTTCATCACAGAGGGTTTGGTTTCTATCTCTACTGCATGTGACTATATATCAAGCGACGGCTAGGGATTATGCGTTAGTAATTGGCCATGAATGACGGCTAAAATGTGGTATCATCCTCTCACCCGATTTCTTCACTAGATGGGCGATCGACAGTGTTCTGGAAGGCCTGTTGAATAGCCCCGCGGAAGATTGACCCCATGAGATTCAATGGCAGGTTAACAGCGTTGTAGCCCCCACGAGTGTACCATATTTAGCCTAAGGAGGTGTTATTGGTATTAATTGCCGTGACTATTTTCGGCGGAATGAACCCTCGTATCTAGGTACTCGTTATAAGATGTCGCAAGTCCAGTACCTATCTTATACAGACAGTCTTCTGGGGTAATTTACCTCTACTATAACAACGCATTACAGTTTGGGAGTGGACAGGGTTTTCAGTCTATGTTTGGACAGTTATTTCTCATCTTTTGGGGTAGCGAATTCACCACGTCGTGTTTAGTGAGACACGAGACTTCAAAATCCTGTTCTACTACACGACGTAGCCATACAATAATTTAATAAATCGTTTAATCAATTACACATAGTTGCTGAAGTGCTTCAGAAGCGTGAAAGAGGAGTAATGCGTCAGCGCCTGTGGCCTCGATAGTTGCTTTTCAGTCATGTGCCGTCGTCAAATGCCACGCAGCAAAGTTATCTTTATTAATCAACTGGATCACATTTAACTACCGTTAATTAATTAGGAGTTACCTCATTCTCAATGTCCTATATCTCCCTCACGATACCCTAGGCATCATCACCTCCGGTGTTGAGTTTCTTTAACTTTGTCACAATGGGCAAACTTCGGTAAAATACGTGCGCAAAGTTCAACATGTTTGTTCATGAACTGTATAAGTTTTTCAGTTCCGCTCGATCGAAAGCAGAAGAGCCCTTGTATAAATTCGCAGTTTAGGTCACGCGACGATTAAATTATACGCGAATAGCTTTGCCGCTATATTGATGGCAATAAGCTAGGAGGCTTTGAGGTAGAAAAGCTCATCATATCCCATTTTATAGAAGAGGAGTGAAGACGAGTATGAATATCAGATATTTCCAAAGATTGATGGTTCATCGAGTGGAGTAAAATGTATTAAATAATACCAAGCTCACAAGAGGGCACTAGCATTCGTCATGGCCACACTCTTAGGTTTGTTGTAGGATATATATCCGGGTCCGTGGGGGAGTTGGGCTTAAGGTGAATCGAGTTAAACTCTTTCCTGAATTTGACTAGCTAAAGGAAGCTTTTCGAACCAAGAATGCCAATGACTCAATGCAGATCTGACAGAGTCAGTATGTATATAAGCCGGTTCCAAATTAAGACCGTTGGTTGATATGCTCATTCACCATTCTAAATAGACGACTTCCTATGTAGGAATTCCACAATGCTTGGGATTCATACCGCATTCAACTGTTTCATAGGTGCTTGGGGCATCATTAATGCTACTCTCGCGTAAGTCCACCCTTTCCATTGTCTTGAGGCGATAACTAAAACCACAACCCACGAAGCAACACAACGACCGGTGATCCAATTCCGCAATGGCATAGCATCTACCCAAGTGGTATCAGTCTCTACACTAAAGCCGGTTATCATAACTTGATCATAACTGCAAACGATAATACTCAAGCTGACATCCGTCCGCGTGAGCTCTCGCTCCCAGCCCGGCCGACTGATCTGGATTCGAGGTGGGCGATGGTGGGTAAATACAGCTTAGCTGCAGCTGGTCCTTTTAAGCTGATTCCCGAGCCTCGTAAACATTGGCGTAAGTAAGAGACAGTTCCAGAAGCCGAAGAACGCCATGTGAAATCATAAAATATGCATAGATCGTTTCCGGCCGACGAATCATTTCAGCCACTATTTCAATCCTCAGATAAGACGCTAACTGTTTTTTGTCAGCACGTTACCAACCAGCCGGTCACATAGTGAACCACTACACTACAGCCACTCTACCAAGTTGGGTGAACTTCGATTCGAACAACTCGTTTGAGTTCTTCGACTCGTGTAGAATTCATGTTATCCGCGCCTCTTTTGGCGATATCCTCCAAACTGTATACTTCTACCGCTTGCCAATTCACGACACGTCGAATTAGAGCATCGAAAGAACATCACGATGTGGCAGTTCGAGATTATATATATGTGATCGGGCAACTACCAGATGGGTATGGGTATGGAGCTTTGCCCGCCAGTTAGGAACAAGGATAGTCTCAGCCCTGATGTCAAGTCCTTTATAGTTGTATGACATACCTGGCGAGAAATTCGAGACCGGAGGCATCTAAGTAAGCTGTTAATATAGAATACAATCGATTTACAGTGCGCCCGAAACGTATAAAAAGGCCGGCATAAATACGAAAAAGGGAGAGGGCGAGAGAATCAACGAATTTACGAACGAATTACTGTGCCTAGAAGTTAGGAAGGCTCCTCCATGCTCATCACACTGGAAGTCTATATTAACTTGTGCACGATACCTAGTCCGGAGGAAGATTGCGCTCCTAGTTTAGTGCATATCAAACCAGCGCCTGAAGATAAATGGTTTAGGATGCATGACCATTTAGACCTTGCCAGCACTGACTAACAAAGTCTCGAATTGGCATTCACGAGTTGAAGTGTTGAATATTTAACTTCACGAGCTTGGTCGCTGTCACGGAACAGAACTGCAGCACTATACTGCAACGGTACCAAAAGCAGAACGTAGTCAAGTCGGGCGCTCGACCAGCCTGCAGCTATTATATACGTAGCGTACATTAACAGTTGCGGTATAACGAGAATGTGTTATGTTTTCCAAGATTTCACTCACCGCCGCTCATCCATTTCCATTTTTAGACCTGGTTGCTTTTTCTCAGCCTGACGCGGGTTTGACGTCGGACATTATCTGGCGTTTTAAGATGATTCAGCATTTATGCATTATACATTCGAAAGACGTAGAACCCGCCATAAGCTGATGTCATTTTTAAACGCAGTTCTTTCAACTAGAATTCCGATCCGTCCGTGGGGCGTATTATTGTGTACCCGGATGCATTATACATTCAAGTTGTTGAACATTCTCCTAAATGTAACATGGAATTTGATTAACTCGCTCTCCGAAGGGCCGAAATTAGCGCTATAAGCGACCCCAAACCACAGCCTTCCAAGTAAGTACCTAGCGTACCACTATTCGTTCTCTCGTGCTTATCTCTAAACAGGTCCATCGTGTTTCAACTCGCTGACAAGCACAAATATATCGTTCGAGACTGAGACGAAACTCAGCGTTGGGCGGAACTTTGGGGCTATTCTAGAAAATTGGTGGAGCAATATAGTGTATAGCGTGCTGTAGTGTACAGCACTTAGTTAAAGAGTTTCCTATTTCAGGATAGAGGTAGATAAAACCCAACCAATCATCACCCATCCAAAACTTTCCCCGCTATATAAAGTCCGCATATGTCAGTTGGGTTGTCACCTGGGTTGTCATATTACCAACACTATAGTCTGAGTCGACGTTGTTGATTCCATATAACCCAAAACGCTGCATGTTACTATTTAATAGTGAAAATATGTACCGCTGTAATAGTCCCGTCCTGCATACTAGCGTAAGAGGTGGACACTAGTTCGGCATAGTCCCGCAAGTCGTGCGACTTCTTCCTTGTTCTTAATTAACACAAGACTGATTACGGATTCCCTTAAACTCTGACTAATACGCATATACTCCCTGACGATATCGAAGTGAGGCGTCCAGTGAAGAGACCCGTTCCATCCGTGTGGGAACTGAGTTGGCCTTGAGTTTGGCTGAAACATGAGCCACGCACGTTCAACGTTGGTGAAATACCACCACGACGTCTCGGCGCTGGCTGTCATAGAAAGAAGGCGTCTGCATAGCACTTAAACTAATTCGTATTCGCGTGTCCTGCCTCGTGGGGTTCTATCTCGCGGTACCCATGCCTTACTACTACCGTAGCTGACGTGCTGTCGAAGCGTGGAAGGAAAACTAGGCACGAGGACGGCGTAGAGATCCTACACGTATACCGGAGGTAGCGTGCACTAGACAGACGCGCGTTTCCAATCAAATCTTATGTCGGGTGTTTGGGGTGTCATGTCCTGCATGCCGAGAAGTCGATATCAACTCATAATTGGTCGTCTCTCATGCAACTCCGCTCCTCGCTCCCCGTTCTACCACGTTTCTTAACCAGGCAGGGTTAGCCCCATGATACCTGGGTATTACTGTACTGTACTGATGGTACGATGTTAGTGGCAGTACCCATTGGTGGGCTAGAAAGTTCTCGGCTTCTTCTGCCTCTGTTTCGCACAAACCACAAACCATGCATAATTTCTTTTCGGTAGGGCCACCGACAAGGGTCTGGGTAGTGGTCCGCGAAAGGATCGACACATGTCTTGGAAGAGCAAGGTCATGCCCGCTTAAGCCACGTTCGCTGACCATGGGTAGGAAGAGCCCACCTAAATACCACGTTATTCTACAGCACCTCCTGTACACTACGTAGTTGGCGCACTCATTGGTTCAGCATCGGGCCGTGTGCTATTCTTGTAACCGCAGGCTACTGGCACACTAGATAGCAGATGGGTCGACCTAGCGGTTGATCGAATCGCCACGGCCAACGCCACCAATGAAGATCCGGATCAAACTGGTCTTCGAAATGTCTGGGGTAGGCGAATCTCACTCTCCAACAAGCTTCTGCGGGAATCTTGATTCCTCCCCGCTAAATCAATTGTGATCTCCCATCAGCTTCTTTTTCCTTGAATAAATCCTCCCACCCACGACACACGCATGTCTAGCCCATGTGTTAGTTAGCAGGCGATGGCATCGTCCATGACGTCGTCCCTCGGAATCTGTCACTCTTCATGGGGCTACATAGCGGCCACGGCCTTTCTGGTCGTTCTCTCCAGCCTTGCTGTCGCTCTTCGATTCTGGTCGAGGCGGATATCCGGGCTTGGGATATATACGGATGACTGGCTGGTATTGTTTACGCTGATTGTTCTACATGGGCTCGCCGCCACAATCTTCATCGCTTTTCTCGTCGATGGCCTTGGGTTTGATAAACAGATCCTCGCGACCGACAAACGCGCAACAATGGAACTGCAAAAACTCAACTTTATCGGCACTGTCCTGTACGGTACGGGATTGACTAGTATTCGACTCTCCGTCATCATATTCTGCCTTCGTGTCTTTCCTACTCCGATAATACGACGCGGTGGATATATCCTCGCTGCGGCATGTATCGCCTGGTTTATAACGCTCGAGGGGCTGAATCTTGCGCTGTGTAAACCAATCGCCTACATGTGGGATCAAACAATCCCAGGGGGGCATTGCGTCAGTTCACCGGCGAGTGTTATCGTCCCAGGCGCCTTCAACGTTGTCATTGACGCGGCTACCGTGGGCTTGCCCATTTACGAGGTTATGAAGTTGAAATTATCGAAAGAAAAGAAATGTTCGATCATTGGCATCTTTTCTATCGGTGGAATGTGCGTGACGCTCCTACCCAGAACCTGACCTCTCTCTCCCCAGCCGTTTGTTCTAATGTCATGCGTAGAGCAACTGCTGCAAGCCTTGCGCGACTGATCTCGATCTCGCTATTCCTGCATTACCAAACAGAAGATGGCACTGGTGGTGAGTACATATAGTCTGCCGTCAAAGGGGGGGTATTGTAAAGAGACTAACAAATCCCAGCAACGTCTGCCTTGTTATCAGCCACGAGTGGATTCGAAATATACATCGCTATCATTGCCGCCTGCGCGCCCACCCTTGTTCCGGCATACAAACAACTTCGAGGTAGACGAACGCCAAGCGACACACCAATTCCGCATCGGTCGGGCTACACCACCAAGCCATCCAAGGGGCAATCACACACATATCTCAATGGAGGGTCAAAACCCGCTCTTAGTCGCATAGCCCTCCGCGAGTCGGATGACGAAGAGCGGTTTTTTAAAAGACTGGATGACGTACACGTGCTCGTTCCCGCAAAGGAGCGGGGAGAGTTCTGGACGGACATTAGCGCGCGGCCAGCGTCAGAGGGAGTGCCGCTTGGGGGGATAAGGGTTCAGCGGGACGTGACCTGGAATTCGGAGGATTGATACCCTAGAGTCGGGATACACGATATGTTGTATGCTGCATGTATTGGCGTTTTGGGGGATGGGCTTGGCACTTTTTTTAACGGAAAATACCATATTCGATACTCTACTCTTGACAACCCTGTGGACCAACGATGAGAGTCTGCTACAGACATTTTTAGGCCGGAAGGAAGATATCCTACGCTTTTGAACCATTAGTTTGACACTAAGACACATTCGCCTTTTCGGTGCACTTTTTGGGTTTGCAGATATGTGATCTTTGACTTCGCGAGGGGTGAATGCGGGGGACCCTGATTGAGGCTTAATCAACACTGTTCACTAGCCATGTTCATCACGCGCAAAGGAAATAGGCCGTTAAGCTAACTGTAACTCGACTCAAGTTGTCGAGGAATATTGCCCCAGCCAAGCTGATGCGGGAGCGGCTGAGCACCGTCACGTTGGGTCGACTTCAGCTGTCTAGGTTAGATAGGTGATAGCGTACTCACTACTCGTGATAGTTATCACCGATGATCATCCAGATGTGTCTGTAGCGACCTATTTCTGATCAACCATTCGAACGCCACAACTCCCGACAAGGCGCACTACGAGTCTAGGCCACAATGTGGGAATACCAAGACATGATAAGAGTATAGGTATAAGAAATACCCATGGCTTTGATTCACGGGTGTTGAAGGCGATGTTGCGATGGAAATCAACACCAACTCAGACAGCTACCATTGTGGTGGATGCTCACTATCTAACGTGAACAAGATCTCGTTTTACACCTTGAAGGTCTTCAAATTTGCATATTCACCCCCGAAAACTTAACTAGTATATTGTCTTGTCGGCACCTCGACGCTTTATATCCTCACCGCAACAATGAGGATACGTCCGAACCCCGCTTTAGAACTCGTGTCTCTGAGCATCACCCAGCTCCTTATATCTGCGCGAAATGTGGCCGCCCAAGCCATCCCAGATGACTCCATCGTGTACACGACTCTTAGCGGTTGGGGAGACATGCGCGCGTGCGCCAGATGTCCGTTCCAGGTAAACTTTGGTCTTTGTAGCGTGGGCGATGCGTTGAACGACGAACTGGGCTGTATGACGAACGCGTGTCTGTGCCGGCCGAGCACCCTGGAAGAAGCTGTCGAGTTTATCGATGAGAGGGTCATCAGCCTCTGCTCTAACTACGACGACCAGGCCACCGCCACCAGTTTTTTGTTGCGATACTGCTCGGCCCATGGTTACACGTCCGTGGCAACGGCTACCTCACCCCCAGGTGCGTTTCTCACCACAACCGTTACAGTCACCGAGATAGTTGCGACACAGACAGTATTCAAGTCTTGTGCCGGGACGTATTCTTGGGCCCCGTTTTCCGTACGGGCTTTTCTCGCCGCATCGTTTTTTGTCTACATGGGCATCCACATGTAGTCCGATAACGGTCTTCACTTGGAAGGCTAGAAGAGGCATGTGTTTTTCAGGCTAGAAGCCCCAACTCACATTGAAATCATCTCCTTCCAATGATAAAGTGGTTATAACCCTCATACGCTATGCCTATTCCGAGAAAAGAACGAATTCATGATCTATGAGACTAACGCCTGAAATCTCATCGTAGTTTCATCAGAGACGCCAGGATCTCAGTCGTCATCGCAAGAGACTCGAGAGACTACCGGGGATTCTCAAAGCCATACTTCCATCACATCTAATTCTTCGCCTTCTCAAACGAATCCTGTCTCCTCCCCTATTACATCCGCGCCGTCCACGGGTTCGATCACCAACTCCAGCCCAACAAATGCGGCTAGCCCCAAGACAGAGTCGGGGGACGATGGGCTAAAAGTCTCTGATATAATCGGTATAGTTGTTGGGATACTCGGCCTCTTCATCGGCGCCTTGACGTTATGGGTCTCGTGGAAGACGGGCCGTCCGAAGAGGCTCTGGCAAGGAGTTACAAGTCAGCGTCATGTTCCACAGATGCGGCAAGTCTAAAATGGTAGCACGTCGATAATACCCGAAGCCATCCGGAGATACTACAGCTCTTTGAGCTCCGCGAATTCTCTAGGGTCATTTACATGTTACGTAAAAATATAGTTATTACCCATCGAGCATTTGCCCGGTGCATTGTTGCAAGTTTGGTTGTGAGCGTTTATAAAAACAGAATTTAACCCCCATCCTACCGGAAACGAAGCTCGTGTGATCTTGACTTGATTGTTTACGCGTCACACGTGGTCTAGAAAGTCGTTACATCCTGCCGTCTCACCAAAAGCTCAATCTCAAACATGAGGTTTCCACTACTCTTCGCACCATTCCCAAAACTTCTTCGGTATCCGAGACCGCCTTCACTCTCCTGTGCCATAGCGAGTATATCCTTACGCGTGATCTCGCTATCGGGTCTTCTCATTCCCCGAGGTGTAACATCCGTGCCATTGTGTTCGATCTTGAGATCCGGTGATAAGCCAGCATAGAGGCTGGCGTAGGTGCCAAACACAGGCTCGTGAAGCATGCGTAAAGCGTTTACGGCGAAGTAGGTACGGGCTGCCGTACCATCAAATGAGCCTGCTTTGAGATTTCCGGGGTCCAGAGTTAGGCTCAAGATTTTGTTATTCCGCCGCCCGAACCCTCGTGCTAGGAACCACGTCCCTGCCTTCGATGCGCCATAGTTCAAATGGTGTCGACTTCAGGTCTGGCGGGATTTGAAACAACTGCCGGAGCTCTACGCGTGGCACTTTCCACGTACCATTCGACACCCAGGAAATTCTGCAATAACTCCGAGCCAAGTTTTCCACTGTCGATACTTGTGATTTAAAGGTGCCCAAGCAACTCCCTTACTTGAAGGCTGTGCTAATAGAGGGTCTGCGTATAAGTTTGGTGCTCGGCATACGTCTGGCTCGCATCGCCCCGAACAAGGACTTCTCTGCGAGTACTGGCGAATACCCGGCGGAACCCCCGTGGGAATGACTCTGGTGCCGCCGCATGCTGACGAAACTCTGTATCCCGACCCTCGACGCTTCAACCCCGAAAGGTAGTTCGACACTAATGACCGACAAAAGCTCGACAAGGCCTTTGCATGCAGTACCTAAATTTTCTCTCTCCTCTCCTTCTCTGATTTCTAGCAACGCCGATAGAGACGATTGAAACAACGAAGGGCAAGGGCGTTTTAGAAGCTACCGTATCTCTTCGAAGTCGGTGAAAATGTGCATAGGTGTGGCCACTACCTTGGACATCATGAACGCCGTGTCGCGGGGGACATCTTGCGAGAAGATAATTTCTAAAATCGGCGGGGACACGCAGTGAATCGGCGATCGATAGTGCAATTGATTGGATACTGGTATCATAGACACTCCGGATACATTACGCTGGTCACGCAAGGTCAGAATATCTTCCGCGGTCGTTCATCTCTTCTCCTTTGTCGGACGGCTTTCTTGGTTGTTTGTCTCTCCCGTATCAGAGTTCTGTCCAGCTACCAGCGGTAAGCTTTACAAGTCTCGGGATTGACGCAACGGCGTCGTGGCAGAAGTTGGGTTGCCTAGGAGTCCGGAATTGCTTGCGCACATTTCAGGGTCAAGGTCGTCGAAACATCGCATTTATGCCGTAGTGAATCGGCTCTGGTAGCTCTGGCGTTTCTATTAATCGGTCGAGTAGTGATGAACATGATTGACGATGAAAGGTTGCGGAAATTCCTGATGATCTCAGCATGGATTACGAGGACAACAGAGACAATGGCGTATGCTGCGGAGTCACAAGCGCCGTGTATTTCGCCATGACTGTCCTTGCCGCGTATTTCTACCCCTGGGCGACTTAGATAGGTACCTATATCCAAGGATGTTTACTGCACTTAACTACCACTTATCGGGCCAATCCGTCCTCCTTCTATTACCCCATCCATTGTTTCTTATTTTTGTTCCTATTTTGGTTCCGTACCTTAATCGTATCATCTGGGTTAGGTCCCTTGTTCTCTCTTTCACAATCACAAGGTCTGTATGATTGGATGGGAGTGAAAGAGTAAAGCACTGCAAAAAATTTGTCATAGGGAAACGACAACTAAACACTAATCTGGTTAAGAGAGTTAGACTTTGCTAGGCGTGGTGGTATGTCATGAGAGTGTTGGTGCTTGGTCCTGATCGATGTCAGTCTGGTTACGACGCAGATCACCAGATTGTTCAGCTGAATTCTAACCTATCCCGATCGGGTAATTAGCTATTGCCCTGTAAGCTGTCGTCCTCAGTTTACACAACGAAATGGTATAGGCCGGATAGTCAATCCTGTATGGTTATCATCAGTCTTAGCTATCACGACCAGCGGTGAATCAAGAGACAGACCCTGCGGTACAGGGTATCATGACACCTTTCTTGCAGGATGTGCAAGGTGAACGCCCTCTACAGGGCACATTCACGATTTTCCCTAAAGCGGAAAGTTTGGGTAAGAATGTTGCGTCAAACTTCGGCCCTGAACAAGATACGAACGTCAGAAGCTCATTGACGACGGGGAGCAGACGAGCCGGAGAGATGCCTATGAGATTGTGACAACTGTAGACAGCAACGAAAGGCAAGTATAACATGAAGAAAAGGTAGGCAGATTGGGAGTGGGATTAAAAAAGAACGCATTGCTTCTTTCCTTATGATAGCGACAAGCACTTAACAAGATATATACCCTCAGATTAGCTCTCCGGTTCTCACTGACAACCATTCCCTCACTCCGGCGCAGTCCGAGGACCAACTGGGAGCTCGTTCAGGCTGCCTGCAAATTTGGCTTTTTGGATATACTTGGTCATCACCGGGATATCTTGTTGGGTGCATTCGCTTGACGCAAATAACACAAAAAGAGTAGTGCAACAACCTCGAGGACAACTGCAGTCACTTGACCAAGCAGTTCAACGAGCACTGCACCACCACGAGCTCCGGTTGAAAACTATTAAAATCACTCATCAAATGCGACCTGAATGGTGCATTCTCTTGAAGTGCGGATTTTGTCGTCATTGCTCGGGCCAGCGAAAACAGCTTGTGTGTGCTCGTAAACCAGAATGATGCCGTGAATGCGGAAGCCCAGGATCGAGGTTGGTCGCGGCCAACTCACATTGTGTGGCCAGCCTTGCTCGGATCTCTGTTCTTTATTTTCTCGTCATGCACCGAACGTCCTAGGACGATCGGGTCCGACAAGCTCGATAAATTCGTCATCGCAAGGTTGCATATGAATCCCCCGGAACGATCCCCCCTGGAACGGTCGAGCTTCAACGGACTGTGATGTGTAAATGAGATAGATGGGTCTTCATGCCCATATGAAATATTTTGGTCTGATGCTCTGATTTGATGCGAGTATTGGAGGGGCAGGGCCCTATGCTATGTAGATGCTGACTCTAAGTAGAGTGAGGTAGCGACCCTAAGCAGAGCGAAGTGATGTCAGGTAGTGTAGTTGACTCTGAGTAGATGAGTAGAGCGATGTAGTGACTCTAACAGAGTGTAATAACATTGTCTTTGAAAATACGCAGTTGTCTGCGGCGAGTGAGAATGCAGCAAGTAGCATGATTGATGTTCTTCTTCACGTGATATGTTATAGATTGTCAACTTCAAGCGAGAGTCATTCCTCTGCGCGGACATGCGTCGAGTTGTCAGTACATTTCAGCATTGGTATTCATTGTGGACACGCGGTGCATGTTCAGCGTTGGTAGATAACGAATAAATGCATGAATGAAAGTGGGTGGCCGGCATTGGGGGATTGATTCCGCCAGAGTCGTGGATAGCAATGAGGTGACATCGTCCAAGGTCGTTGGTGGTCATGGTCCTACCGGGCAGGCGTATCTCTGACGAATATGTATTTAATGGCCTGCCGGTGTTGTGAATGGACACAGGTATGCTAGGCTGGGGAATTATCTGTCTGGAAGGTGAAGGAATGAAGATGAAGAAAGAGTGAAGGAAGGAAGAGTTGGGCCTGAAGATGAAGAGAGAGAGAGAGAGAGACAGAGTCTCAGTTGGACGCGAAGTTACGTAGGGACCGCGTCTCTCACGTGTGATTGGCTATAATTGGTCCACGCTCCCCCACTTCCCAAGCTGCCGGGTACATGAGCAAAGTACATATGAGGCTGCTAAGGACCTGAACTTTTCTTTTCCGTTTTACAACGCCCGCCTGATCCTCGACAATCTGCATCTTCCTGCATCTTCGCGGCCGACGAAACCCCAACAATCCCGTCCCGTCCCTACATCTGTCTCTACAGGTTGAACTGACCCAGTAATCAATCAACATGGTAAGCAAAACCTCAGCTACCCAATCCAAACCCACGATGCCGTGGAACCAGGCAAATTAACGCACTTCGCTCCAGGCGCGCAATTCGGAAAAGGCCCAGTCGATGCTCTTCCGCTTCCGGGAGGCCCAAGCCGCAGACCTGGGCATAATCGACGCCGGCCGGACCCGCCGACCACGCGTCATCACCGAGGTCGACTCGATCCCGCCGTGCGAGAAATGGCGGGGCCAGGTGCTGAAGGAGATTTCGCGAAAGGTGTCCAAGATCCAGGACCCCGCCCTCAGCGACTACCAGATCCGGGACCTGAACGACGAGATCAACAAGCTGATGCGCGAGAAGCACATGTGGGAGGTGCAGATCCGGAATCTCGGGGGGCCCAACTACATGCGTGGCACGGGCAAGGTCTACGACGAGACCGGGCGCGAGATCCCCGGCGGCGGCGGCGGGAAGGGATACAAGTATTTTGGGCGTGCACGGGAGCTGCCGGGCGTCAAGGAGCTTTTCGAGGCGGCGCGTCAGGCGAGGGTGCAGGATGAGAAACCCCTCGAGGCCCGGGACGACCTGCGCAAGGCCGTGGATGCCAAGTACTACGGGTATGCGCCGGGCGAAGAAGACGAGGCTCTCCTGGCGTACGAGGCCGCCAAGGAGAAGGAGGCGTTCGATATGCTACTCAAGCAAGCGGGGAAAGGTGCGAAGCCGCCGCCGGATTGGGAGCCGCTACCGGGCGACGCGGGAGACGGGCGTGCGTGGGAGTTGCCGACTCTGGAGGAGGTACAGCAAGAGCTCATGGAGAGGAGACGGCGGAAGCTCCTCGATCAGATCCAGTAGACATGGCCCGCGACTACTACTACATCAGCCACGGGGTATGGATTTGAAGGATAAGTCGAAGGGGCTAACTGCCGCCAGTTAGTTAGTCAACGCTCAGCAAGTTACACACTGATTGCAGGAAACATGACGCACGACGCCTATACTCGTCAGGTCCACGGGCTATATAGATGCGAGTATCAGCCGTATATAACACCAGACCGGAACTACACCCTCCAACCAGGAATGGAAGGAAGACCTGGAGGCCAGCACTGCACGGGGAGCTGAGGGAGAAAAGCGTCCTCGACTCTCCTCTCAATGTCCGGTCCTACGTACCCATGTTCTTCCAAGAGAGCTGACCACCTAGCTCTCTGGGTTAGGTTTTCTGGATGCGACCAATCAAGGACAAGGGCGAGGAGATCGAATTGTGAACAAGAGCTTGGGAGGCTAGAGAGAGAGAGACGGAACCACAGGCCTAGAATCAGGAGAGTTCCAAGGCATGAGACGTACGTAGGACATGACGGTGTTCCAACAAAGGAGCATAATAGTGGACTGATGCATAGGGGTCAGGCAATTCGTTCTCAAGCCCCGAGCCGCGCGAGCAGTCGGGACAGTCACCGGCAAACATGCGTGCTCTACAACAGGCACCTCATCACAAAGGCGGGTGGTAAAATATCCATTTTTTAATTTAATAAGCTCGTCATAACTGATATCATAATCCAATTCCGAACCATTTGAAATTCGAAGCCTCATGATAACCTAGGCATCGTACATATGCCGGTACCGCATTCGTGACCAAAGCCTGGCTAAGTATGTATAATCCCTCTTCCAACGCCCTGTGAATCGAAACCCAATAAACATAAGCGACTGGCTGTATATCTGTGTACAGAAACTCAATATAACTGAACTACTCATATGATGTGACTTGTAAGATGTGATCAAAGCAACGCGGGTTCCCATCAGCAGCCTTCCGTCCAATGTGTCCCGACCCATTCGGCGATGACATCCGTCAGAGTCGCATTGAGGTACACAGTAATGTTATTCGTGTTGTAGTCGCCGCCACTGAACTGCAGGGCCGGGATGATCCACGGCTGTACATAGTCGATGAAGACGAGGTCAACGGTCTCCGGGTCCGCTGCTGCCGGGAACTCGACTTGCGACTGGATGCAATTGGGAACATTGTAGAAGCTGATGGGTGAATGCACGGCGTCGTCGCCATCATCGCCGAGGTCATCTTTCGTTGTATAGCCACTGACAAGCTGTGGTTCGTCGCGACCGTTGCTCTCATCCTCTGTGTCTTCGATGAGGAGAGGCTGTTGTTGCCCGTCACCGGCGTCGAGGAATTTTGGATGTGAGCTCACAACTGGAGCCGATTCTCTGCCGAGGAACGGGCTGGGGGCCATTTGTTCGGGGATAGACAGATATTTTGTATTTAGTCCCGCTCCGAAGACTGATCCTCCAGAGTTGAGGAGTTGTATGACCTTTTTGGCTACGTCGTACGGGACGTCTGGGATGTAGTTGAACTTGCTAGTGAAGGGGGAGATGAGATATGTGGAATCCTTTGTGAATGCACCCTTGAAGATATCAAACCGGATAGCACCAGTATTAACGATGGTCAGTCGAGGTTTGTCGGCTCGTTCTTTATTGACGACAGCATCCGGGACGACCTCGTTCTCGAGCCAGGAGAAGATGCTCGTATCGCTAGGGTATTGGGCACGAGCCATCCAGAGGTCTCTAGGTGAGCAACCGATTTTGTGGTCTAGATTGAGTGCCTTCCGAGCATTCGTGATCATACTGCTGACGTTTCGACCGTGTGCGGTGAGGAACTCCGACTCATTTACCCCAGCATGATGTTGTAGCCCGAGGACATTATTATCGATATACCGTCTCTTGAAGGTAATGTCGGCTTCGACTGAAGCCGTGTCTTTGCTCTTCTTCTTTATGCCGTCAATAGACATCCATCCAATCGTCTCAAAGTAACGACCGCTAGCAATGGCCAGAGCCTTGTCGTCGAACTTCCTCGTATCTCGTACATGCGCATGGCCGCCGAGGAAGGCGATGGGCGTGTACCAGTTGGCATCTCTGATGACTTTGAAGATTTTCTCGAACTCTATCATGCGGAGTCCTACATGGCCAACGACGACAAACAAATCAGGCTTCTCCCGAATGGCGCTCTTGAACCACTCCTCCTTCATGGTCTCTTCGACAGGGATGACGACGCTGTTATTCGCATTCCGATCAAAGTCGAAGATGAAACCTAGGGCCACGACGGTGTACCCCTGGTTCTTCGTCTTGAATTTGATATATCGCTGCGCCTGGGGGATCTGGTTTCCAGTCTCGGGCTCGATGTAGTCTAGGTTCGAAGCGATGTAGGATTTCTTGAAGTGAGGGACGGTTATACTGTGTTCTCGAGCGACGGTGTCTTCTTGGTATAGCTCGTGGTTCCCTGTACATAAGAGGTCGACATTTTGCTGACCAAATATGTCGTAGGAATAGTTGCCTTTCGGAGTCGAGCTGTCGTATAGACCGTTTCCCTCAACACGGTCGCCGGTGTCTATGACGAGCAAGTCGACTCCCTTCTCGTCAGCCTTCCTGCGCATGTGTTCGGTGAAGGAGATATAATCGCCCCAGTCGGCGGAGAATTGCGGCCTGTAGAGGAAGCGAGTTAGCTAACAATATACGATTAAGTCAAGACATGCCAGTCTCGCCATACTCCTGCAAGTGGCCACCGAGCCAGCCATGAATGTCGGTAGTATGTAGGAAGTTGATTTGTCCCCAGTCCAACTCTCGCATAGGAGCAGCAACAGGTGCTGGAGCTCCAGGCTGAGCTGCATTGGCGACGACGGCCAGAGACGCAGCAACAACCGCGGCTTTGTAAATCATGGTATTGATGTAGAGGCAGTCAGGCGGAAGTATCCGAGAGAATGGATTTCTCCCATCAGAAAGAGATGGGGGAATGGGAATGGAACATCGGGTCGGTAGGATGAGTTAAGTACCAATAAGTATGATGCTGGATTATTGCCAAGCCGAGGTGTAACACTTCCATGCTACCTGTATGCGTAGTGTACGTTGCGTCACTGGATACCTGTACAGCTCCCATATGAGCTGGGTGCCTAGGAGCCAAGAAACCTTGTGTGGAGAATCTTCAGTTTGAACCAATCCCAGGCCGTGCCCTGACACCTTAGGTACCTTACGCTACTGCAACGGAACCGCAACTTTAGTCTAGGGGCTCCACTTTATGTACCCAAATTGAAAAGGTCCGAGCTCCTCGGATTCGACATCGGCTAATTCAACCAAATCCGAGACAGGTAGATATTGTGACGTGTGAACGGCACCGCTTTCACGACGTCAACGATTGGGTCACATGTCTACATATGTCAGACATACCCATCTCAGAGCCGCCTACAGCGTGACAGCGACGCAATGGCGAGCCATTCGCGCACCGATTCGTTATAGTTGTGCGCGGTCCCTACACCAACATGTTGCCGTGAGCAAAGACACAGGTCGACATGGCGGTACGTATTCCCCTCCACGTCTTGACAGCAGGATTCGGCTTATAAATCGCCCCCAGAAATCCCCCATCTCCGTCTCGCGGTCAAAGACAATATTGCCGCTGAGGGATTTCAAACAACATGCGCCTCGAACATCCTAGCCGGGACCGAGATCCCCTTTGCCGCAACCATCGTGACGCAACTGCGGAAGCGCGGCATGGAGGTGGTGGGCAAGTCCGGGATGGACGAGTTTGGCATGGGTACGCACTCGACGACGTCGGCCTTCGAATCCGTACACAACGCGCATCCGCTCGAGAAGTATTCAGCCGGCGGTAGTTCAGGCGGCAGTGCCGTGGCTGTGAAGGAGGGGAGAGCCGACGTTGCGCTGGGCACGGATACGGGTGGCTCTGTGCGCATGCCGGCCGCATATACCGGGACAGTCGGCTTCAAGCCCTCGTACGGTATGCTGTCGCGGTGGGGTGTGGTCCCGTACGCGAACTCTTTGGACACGGTTGGATTGCTGGCGAGGACTGTGCAACCTATCCGCGAGGCTATCATCGGGTCGGGTCTCTATAGAGAGCACGACCCGAGAGATCCAACGTCTCTTCCAGATACAGTACGCTCGAGATGTACGGCAAGGAGAGAAGGGTACGCGTCTACCGGAGAGTCACCCGAAATGCTGGAAGGTTTGACCTTTGGTCTTCCTCTGGAATACAACATCGAGGAGCTTGACTCGAGGATACGCCAAGGCTGGCTCCAGGCCCTCGACACGATACAAAGGCTCGGAGGACGTGTCGTCCCGGTTTCGCTTCCCTCTACGAGAAATGCGCTGTCTGCATACTACGTGATCGCCCCTGCGGAAGCGGCTTCCAATCTCGCAAAATACGATGGGATCCGCTACGGGTACCGAGATGCGACTGGCACAAGCGATGCACAAGACGGCGTGCTATACGCGAGAACACGAGGTTCTGGATTTGGGAATGAAGTCAAGCGGCGGATACTATTAGGCTCATATACTTTGAGTTCCGAGGCGATAGACAACTACTTCATCCAAGCGCAGAAAGTGCGTCAACTTGTCCGGAGGGACTTTGACAGGATCTTCAAATTGGAAAACCCCCTACTTGACGAGCAGCACTTCGACCTCAGTGAGATGGAAGAGTCGATCGGTATTGATAGTAAACTGGGCCCCGCACAAGTTGACTTCCTCGTCTGCCCGACTGCTCCATCCACACCCCCACTCCTCGAGCAAGTCCGCAACCAGACACCACTTGATTCTTACATGAACGATATCTTCACGGTACCAGCAAGTCTTGCCGGTCTCCCCGCCATCAGCATTCCTATGGATATCCCCGTCGATCCTGCAAGCCAAGAACAAAAACTACTTCATTTTGGCGGCTTGCAGCTTATCGGACAGTATTGGGATGATGCGCGTGTCCTCTCCATTGCCGAAACATTATCGGGTCACGTCGCGAGCAGTACCGCCCGAAACCCCTAAACGCTCTATTCCGAGGCTGGCAAGAAGGATCTCTGTACGGATAAGAGTCATGTATGTGAATTGTATGAGAACATCGGTCATCCTATTATACAACATTAGCTATACCCGGGGATTTGTATAAAATATTGAATTCACCACATGCCTCCGTCCATGTCTCCTTCGTGATCCTATTATCCAGGCAGTGTGATGCTCTTCTGTAAGCATGTGATTATAATTGAGCTTGTCGTGTCGTATACGCACCACCGTATCAATCGCAAGGTGACATGGCGTTCCCAGTGCCGACACCAATCTCAAAAACGTGTAGCGCAGCCCAAGCTCACCGACTGTCACTTTTACTCCTGCTCCTCCCTCTGCTCCTGCTCCTCCTTCTGCTCCCGCTCCCACTCCTATCAGATCCTCCATCTCGATCAACATCCATCCCATCCCTAGTGGAACTCCGTCCCCTAGAAGACCGGCGATCCCTCTCACTATAGCTCGCAGAAGAAGACCTACCCCGCCGCTCAACCCCAATCTCCCCTTCCTCTCCCTCCCCATTCCCACCATCCCCCTCATCCCCATCCTCATCCAGCAACTCTTCAATATCCCCCAACGGACTAACCCTAGGCTCCAGCAACTCCAGATCCTCAAGGATCTCCCTCTTGGGCATCTGCCACAGACTAGTAGCGCAGACGCGGTCGGCGGTAAGCAAGTCATCGACGAACTGATCCACAAACGTAACCACAGCCCCCGCGCGGCCCCTACGCCGCAATTTCCTGCGGTCCTGCAGAAACGGCTCGAGGACAGCGAAGACGGTCTCGGCGCGGCGCGTCAGGCGGACGTAGAAGCACGCCAGGGCCCGCAGGTACTTGAACCTGTCGCCGCCGTGGCCGAGGTAGGCGCGCAGGACGTCGTCGTCGGGGGCGAGCTGCAGCAGCTTGAAGGCGAGGCACAGGAACGGGGCCGGCTTCTGCGCGTCGCCGTACGTCCCGCCCACGAAGCGCACGTGCTCCACCACCCGGTCCACCACGTCCGCCTCGTTCACCCCGAAGCACTGCTCCTTCCAGAAGTAGCTGTCCACGATCCGCTCGCGCACCGCCTTCTCCATGATCGTCGCCGGGTTGAGCCCGTTGGGCGCCAGCGTCCCGCTGCCGCCGCGTTCGTCGAGGAAGCGTCGCTCATCGGCGCGGTGGGTGTCTGGTGGCATTCTTTTTCGTGTGTTTGTTTATTTATTTCTGGCCTTTCTCCTTTTGTAATTTTTTCCCCCCAATTTTCCCCCTTCCCTCTCTCGGCGGTTTTGTTCTGGTGTTGTTTATACCCGGGATCTCCTTGGCAAGCTTGAAGTTGGCACGTTTCTTGGATCGGATGTATGTATTACAGGTGCGTGTGTGATCTCGGGGGGGTAAGAAGGTGCGCAATCGAATCAATCGTATGGTATTCAATGAGTTTTCTCTAAACGGCGTCCTCTTCCTTGCGTGTCGATGTTACAATTAATCAAATGCTTGGTTGTTCGATGTTGATGTTGTTGGCAAAGGGTGAGCTTCTACAACAATCGCAGCGCTATCGATAAGAAGTAGGCAAGCTACAGCTACCATGTTACTGCCATGTCATCGGCTGGCAGGGGGGTAGGTGTACCTTGTACCTAAGTACCTCCAGCCGTGTCCATTCCCCCAATATGTGGCACATGTTGGAGTGGGATCATCTACAAATTCCATACCAAGACATTACAATATAAAGAGTCTGCGGGAAATCATGTCCTGAGTTTTTTTTATTTCTTTATTCATTAGACCGTCTAGCCTACCATGACGGACTTCCATGCATCTCATTCCCAGACAGGCCAAATCAAGTCCTTTTGACTCCGGCCTTTTTATCATGTACATGAGGCATATCGCAAATAGGAGAATTCATCGCGTAGCCTTTTCTCTATCGTCTTTGGGAAAAGAAAAAAAGAAAAAGCCGTCTGCCCTTCCAACATTTCATTCCTCATCTAGACCTCTTTACTGTTTCTTCTTGCTCTCGCCCTTTGCCGGCGGTGCGCTATACAACCAGAGAGCGCAAAAGGCGAGCCATCCCGTCACGGTAACTCCAATTCCTGCAATCCATGGCCAAGCGCCACTGATGACAAAACTGCGAGCCCACTCATCGTGGGCAAAGTGACGTACCGAGACCGTATTCTTCTCAAACACATTGCTCAAGAACGGTCTCTTGTAATTGACTAGGAAATTGAAAATGCCGTGCTGGTCTGGGAGCTTGAATGACACAGAGTATGTGGTGCTGTCCTCTGAGGAGATGGTAGGGTTCAACGTCAGTCGATAGAAAGGCGAAAGCATGCTAAATTCGAGCTGCAACTCGTCGTTCTTGGGCACGGTGAAGGGGATGTACTTGTCCCACGAATACTCCGACAACGAAATAGAGTACGTCTAATGCCGTTAGTAAATCCTGCGCTTAGCAATGAAGAAGGGAGAAGGAAAGAAAGAATGAAACTTACCACATCGTTCTTGATACGGTAAATCTTGGGGTTGCTAGCATTGCTCAGGCCTTCTTCGTTCAAGTGGTGTTCAACCCAATTGACGCGCAAGACACCAATCTCGTTGAACGTCCATCCCGACACAGCCTTTGCAAACTCCCGATTCTGTGTTTTTATAGAGCTTTTCTCGCCGATTTTCTTCACATCTGCATCAAACCACTTGTCGCTCAACATATCAGCTGATCCCACAACGGTAAATCGTGCCGAGTTGCGCGCCTGAAGAGCGCTCACGAGTGAGAGCTGGGATCCGGTGGCGAAGAGGTCGTCGATGGCTTCGGGTTCTTCTTTGGGGTTGTAGCTGTAACATGTGGAGGGAGCGCGCAAGATCGGGGAGAGCAGGGAACCCTGTCCAAGGGTCTGGCCGATGCCGTTGGGGAATGCGACGACGCCTGGTGATGACCCCCCATCTCGTACTCGTCCATCTCGTCCATCAGACAGAGGAAGTTCGAAATAAGCTTTATAATCAGGACGGAGGGGTCCGGGAGTCGGCAACAGAAGCACATCGTGTTTCTCGGAAGCAGAGGCAGTATCGTAATTGAAGTGGTCGACGACGAGGCCTTGGCGATCTGCGGGAAGATGGATATCTAACTCGAGAAGTACAGAAACAAGGCTGGAGGGGACAGGTGTAGAGCCAGAAAGGGCCAAGAGAATGTTGCCTTCTGCGTTGACGAACTGGAGGAGGAGATTGGGAGTCAAGTTGGGACCGAGACCTGTCAACGTTGATGGCTGTGGTCAGTTGATGAGCCAGTAAGGGCAGTGGTGGCTGGCATAAACAGACCTTTGGCTTTTGTGGGAAACAACAGAACGTGGTCATATGACCTCTCGCCCAGGTGGAATAAGCTGAGGCCCTCGCTCTTTGGGGTTTCGTACGATATGTCAAAGCCGCGTCCTGTTGTCGAGGCGATTAGCAGATGCTGCGTGTAGCCTCTCCAGCTTGTAGACAGGGAAGGGACCCGCGCATACCCTCCAGGTCGCCGAGGAACTTGGTGTAGCCATCTTTCTCGGCAACATCTTCGAGAATGACCAGCAGTCTGTTGCCGCCGTTCGAGCTGATGGCCTGGACCGCGGCAACAAGGGCGAGCAGAAGAAACGACACAAGCGACCTCATGTTTGCGGCGCCTCGGAGATCAATTGGCAAGGGAGAGAAGAACAGGAAAGATGGCGGATTGCGACAGCATCAAATAATCAGCTGCGCATGGGAATTACAGTAAATGATTCCGATATTTGGTGCAAGTGTGAACTTGAGAATCGGACCAGCTGTCTCAAAAGTTCGCAGCGAGCAATCAATGGTTGAAGGTCGGAGCTCTGGCATACGTAGCCCGTTTCTGCCAAGACAAATAGCTGCTGCGGGATGCTGGGGCCCTGTACCCAGGTACCTATGTAAGTACACTACCTACTACCACAGTGCGGACATGCTGTAAGTATGCTGTACAGATCATGCATGTGGTAATGCAGCGGTGGGTCCATCCATTGAGCATTGAGCGCAGTCCCTTGTGAACCCCAAAAGATACATGCACCGCCATAGACGCCACACGTGGCTGTGTACCTAGGTACTCAACGAACCCACTCATCTCGGGCTGGAGCTCCAAAGAGCCTCACGTCAGAGCAGCTTCACAGAAGCAAGTTGAGAACCACGCCAATTCGACTCAACACCCAGTCAATTGAGTACGCCTACCCACCCCTCTTGTCCTGAACGCACAAATCGTGTGCAATTATTGATCTTTATCAACCTAACCATCTCTTTCCACAGGCACCACCATCGGACAACCAACAATGAGCAACCCGACCCCCCGATTCTGGGCCGGTCCCCTCCGGTACTGGCGCTGGGCAGCACGCGAGAGGCCCGCCTACTTCTGGTCATGCATTATTGGCGGTTCAGGACCCGTGATTCTTCTCACCGTGCCCCCGACGCTGAAGAGGCTGGGCTACGAGCGAGCCAAGCCCATTCCCATGACATATCCAAGTTCGTGCACGAGTCCTTTACTTGCTCCCAACAACCGAATGGAACCCCTACCGTTCGAACAACGACCATGCTAACGCGGTGATTGGTTGATAGTCCCTACTGGTCCAAGGAAACGATTGACTGGATATGACGACTAAGCCCTATGTGCATGTTGTTGTACACCAAACCGAAAGACAAAAATAAGGACACCAAGTGAGATAGATGAATGAATGTCATGGGCACAGCAGAGGCCGCTGTACATAAGATATACCATGATGGATGAATGGCTCATTAATTCGCGAGGGTTGTAGAAAGCGAAGCGCAAAGATCTGTTCACAAAAGGGATGCCCAGTATATCATCACATCCCATCAGCATTATACAATCACCGAGAGATTGTTCACACACAAACGTCAGAAATTCAAGGCTTTTGTTTTGATTGAGAACCACCAACAACGCCATACCATAACCCAACATGGAGAGAAATTCATTCCCATTTCATCTGTCTGAATCTATCCTGTAGACCTCGGATTTTGTTTGATCATCATATGTGTCTAATGAGCACCGCCAGACCACTGCCCCTTGTTGGATCCCTTGTCCTGTGATATACTCCCATCTATGCACCCACACTCTTTGCTCGTGCCTTGGAATTCATAATTGATCTGTTACACTGAGAGAGACTCTACCTTTCTCTGTGAATCAAGGTCCATTCATACTGATGTCATGTTAGTGATCTTACAGCAATCCCAGAGAGGGAGCTTCTGATGATTAACTTACAACTCTTCCGTCATCATCACCCGTGTATACCAATTGTGGCATAGGCGTGATGCACGTTATGGCAGCTTCGGTATTTGCCCCAGTCTCGCTTCGTGGGTCAATATGATCGAGACGTCTCGCCAACTCTAGAATCCATTTCCCATTCTTGATCGAACGTTTCCAAATGTTCACGCGGCCTCTTCTGTGACCCGTAAAAACGAGATAGCTTTCCAGCCACTCACTCCCC
Source organism: Ustulina deusta (assembly GCA_023159155.1). NCBI lineage: Eukaryota > Fungi > Ascomycota > Sordariomycetes > Xylariales > Xylariaceae > Ustulina > Ustulina deusta. The sequence goes on along the minus strand of JAJNNX010000023.1, from coordinate 386,235 downwards.
GAGCCTTCATAAAATGCACACGAATGCACGTAATCGTCGTGCTCAATACAGACATTTTGATCGAGAAGCAGCTCCCCATTGAGCGTGTACAGTGCTATGTTGGGGCCGGAGCAGAGCATGATCTCTCCCGAGACATCGTTAATGGATGCACACTCCACGACGCGGTTGCTTGGTAACTTCCGAATAAACTCTAATCGGTTGAGATCCCAGAGAAAGGCATTCCCATCCCCGGAGATGGTGACAACCGTGCTGAATGCTTTAGACACGGCAATTGTAGTAACGGGAGTCTTGTGTCCAAAGAGTGACGATCGGTGCAGAAGCTCTACTGGCTTACTAGGTTGGCTTTGTATGGTGAAGACAGATACAACACAATCCTCGCCAGCTGTGATGAGTGTCTTGGAATCTGCAATGACAATGCATGAAATCTGTCCAATATGAAGATTCTCACTGACACCAGCGCTTTTTCTGTTCTCGCTAGAAAAGAACCGAACACTGTTATCTGCATACCCCCACTCCAGATATTTGTCGTAGGAAGGAGGTAGATTGAGCCGAAAAGGAGATGAACAAAGCAATCGGTCCAGTTTGGATGCATAGACAAGGCATGCCACTCTCTCTCGGCTTTCGAGAAGTGGATGAGGGATTCTGGACAATGCATAACATGAAGTATCCAACCTCTTAGCAGGGAATGATGTATTTTCTCTCGTAGGATGGGGTTTAGCGAAGACCTGATGGGGTGTTTGGCCAAAATTGTGAATGATACTCGTTGTTGCATGCCTCTCTTCCGAATCCGCTATGTTGTCAAGATCCTTGGCTCCGTAATACGATAAGTGGTGAAATACGTTTAGGTTTTCGACTGCTGCCTCGCCGCGCTGCTTATTCCCAAACACTAAGTCGATCCATTGATGTAGGTTCTGACTGACATATGGCGATTCTAAGGCCTCGCGGTGTTTGGCGATGAATATTTTTGGATCGCCTTTTGCCCATGGTGGTAGTTGGACATCATTAACTTGGCCACCAGCTCCTTGACGACTCCCAAAGTTATACCCATTGACGTTGGTCAGAAACTCGGGTAAGCAAAAGAATTCCGGTATCAATTCTCGGACATCTGAACCAGTATCTTGGGAAGCAGATTTCCATGATCCCTCAATAGAGAAGAATAGACGATCAGCATGGTCAAAGTTACCACCTTGTAAGAGAATATATGAGTGTACGAAAGGGGGTAGCCGAATCAAGTAGGAGGCCACGATCATAGCCGATGAGTAGTGAGTTCCATAGTGGAAGGGATTTTCCCCTATTTCTGCAAGACTGGTGTACCTGGCCCTATACTCAGCTTGTCGTCGGGCGGTTTGCCCACCCATGGGCTTCGACAGATCACGAAACGTTGCGGGATCTTCCAGGTTGAGCTCATCACTGGTATAATCTGCTAAAATCCACGGGAAAACAGGATACTGAGTCAGATCGTTAAAGGTCCGACCTGCCATGGTATTGACGAGCATAAGGTAGTGAAAATTGGAAATTTCTCCCCTTTGCCATCTGCGCATGATCGGGCTCCAAGGTGAAGAGTTGAAGATGTTACCAAATTTAGATCCGAATGTCTGTGGCAATTCCTCAAACATTTTCAAAGACTCTAGACGCCATGCATCCTCAGGGTTGGGTAGGGAATTTGGCCCGGCTGTGTGAGGTGTTTTGGAAGCAAGTCTAGAAAACACCTCGTCTCTCGTTGTCATATCTTTGGTGGTTAAAAGGTAGCTTCGGCCATCCGTGAAGAAAATCTCAATTGCAACATCTCGGAATAAAAATCGGCGCTTCGACAAGCTGATGACATCCTGCCAATTCCAAAAACGAGATGATTGAGTGGTGTGGTCTGAAGGCGGTTGCCAGTCACGGGGTTTCGTACCGGTGATAATCTGCGAGAAAAGGTCACGTTCTTGTGCTGGTGCCTCCCACACATTCACAATCTCTCCATCGGCACACTGGAAGAAATTATCCATAATGTAGAGAGCGTTTCTCCCAATGAGCAAGATCCCCTCACATGCATCAAGTCCAATAATTCGAGACACGTTATAGACTTGCTGAACAGCATCCCCTTGTTGCAAACGTCTCATGACTCGTCGATTCTTATCCTCAAAGTTTTCGTCTGCCTCGTTAGGGTCGTTAGGGTCATCAATTAGCTCAAAGTCGTCGTCATGTGCAGCATTTTCTTCTTCTGCCTCGGGATCAGGTTTGTGCTCTGTGGAGGATTTATTCTCTTCCTGTGTCTCATCACCAACGGTTTCGCCTGGGCGGGCAGGCAAAGAAGGTGCACTTGTCGAACGAACAACTCTTATCGAGGGCGCCGGGGAATTTGACTTTAATGCTGAAGCTGATTGTTGATCCGTTGCTCGTCGTTTAGGCTGGTAGGTTTCATGAATTGACGATGAATCGGGCAAAAGTCTCAAGCGCATACGATTTCGACCCTCGGTTCTGTCAAGCTTCCATTTCGTGGGATTGGAGGTGTGGAGTACTGCCCCTGATCGAGTCAAATCTTTCTCCATCTTCGAGTATGCGGATGAGAAAAAAGAGTAGTCATCATTTTTATCTTGACCTGCGCGCTGGTGTTTAAAATGCTCTGAAGCCCAAATGGACTTCATCCATGCCGAGTTAGCCATGTCATGCCGAAGAATAATACTGTCCCGTTCCTTCGTCTCCAAATGCCATCGCTTAAGCACTTCTTTGCGCCTCGAGAGCCGTGAACGAGCACCCTCAGACGTCCGTTGGTTCTCAGTTGCGACGAATTCTTCCCAAACTCGTGAGATGCCTCCCAAAAAGAGCGAATCTAAAGAGGGTCGGTGTTCATCGACCCATGCCACAAAGGTATCAGTGTCTAGCTCCGTTACCTTCTGAAAATCCGCTACTAGTTGACTCTGGTCTGAGGTCATTATAAGTCGGAAGAGCGAGACGCATTCATCAGGCTTCTGTACGAGCATGATACGCCAAATATTTACGGCCACCAGTCGAACAGTCTCCCGATTATCCACAAGCTTATTGTAGAGTTGATACCAGAACAACCTCATATACTCATCATCAACAGAGAGCGATTCTAAAACAACCATCTGCCAATACAGTATCTTGTCCATAGAAAAATCCATTTCGGTATTGGTAGTTTCTGGGTCGTCCATTTCAGAGAGTTTCAGAAGAACCAACCTGAGGAAACAACTGCGGATCGAGGATACCGCTTGGCTACAGAGTCGGATCGTTTTCAGCTTCGCCACTTCAGGCTTCTGAAGATGTTCAAGTAGTAGACCGGCAAAATCAAGCATTGCTTCGGTGCCGTTCAAAAACCAACCTTCAAAGATGGCCTCAACCATATGTACGCAGAACCGCGACATATTCAAGAGGACCTTGGTCTCATTCAGCAATTTCCAATCCAGTTTGATCATGCTGGCCGTATGGACAATGGTGCTCTTCAGCACGTACGATTCAAAGTACGCATGATGCTCTTGAAATCCTGGAGGCACTTTGAGAAAAAGCCCAAAACCAGGAAACTCCTTTCGTACAAGAAGTTGATCTACAAAGACGTCAATAACAAGCTCCAGGATTGCCTCGAGTACGCCGTGGCCAATATTTTGTGTCATGACCTGCTTCTTGGGAGATACCACATGCTCAATACGAGAAGGACTCGGCTTAGGAGACTTTTGAGTTGTCAAAAGCACAAATGACGATGCTTTTCGTAATTGTGTCCCACTAGGGAGAGCCCCCGGTCGTGACGGCTTCACGTCTGTCGTGTTAGATGTTCGGATTACAGGTGCTGCCGTTGAAGTGCCTAATGGACGGAGAATGACATCAGCGCCCTCAAAAGTGAGAGCAGAATCGCGAGAATTCAGTTCTGTCTCGGGGGTCACTGCATCTACACTAACGATAGCAGGATATAAGGCAGATAGAAGCAGTCGCACATATTCAGATGAAAGTGCAAAGTCTCTAAAACCTGGAGATCGAGTATGAAGATCTGCCAGGAATCGAGTCACCGCTTGAAGAACTATCACATTGCCTGCATTTCGGTCTGAGTCCGTTTGAGGTGTACCTAGTGTCTTTTTAGAAAAAAGAGGAAATTAGAGGCTTGAACAACTTACGTCGTGAATCCAACTCCTTTTGAAGCGACATAGACCGTGATCGGGACCTTGGGTCGGATGACTCGGTATCAACCAACGATGAACGCAGTGATTCTAGATCACCCAACGGTGAATCAGGGTCTTCTTGGTTTTTTAACACATCTTTGAGACCGTGCTGGAGCATCGAAGTAATGATTGGCAGAGCATCAGAATTGACGACTTTACATGTCCCAAAAGTCTCGAGTAGACTAAAGAAGTCAAGATCCTTGTCGAAATTGAAATCGGCGATATCAAACCCGAAGAGGATACAGAAACAAACAGGCCATATTGTAGGGATGTCCCACCATCTCTTCAGTCGATGGGTCATGATACAAAAGCCACCCGTTCTGCCCGAAAATTTACTGATATAGGCTGGACCATGCGTTACAAGTAATCGTGCAAGAATTTTTGTTCCGTAAACAACAATTTCTGGGTCATCTTCAGTGAGAAGATACAAGAGCCACTGTGATATCGTCAGTTCAGGATTATCTGTCGAAGACCTAGCATCAAGTACCTTGTTTGTTACTGTCTTAGCAAACTTGCGAATGATAGCAAGATTTCCCTTTTCGCAGAGCAGTTGGCTATATATTTTCAGGATGTGTACTCCAATCTCTTTCTTCGTAAGTGTCCGTCCAGCACCCTCGGTTGCCTTATTGTTATTAATCGTAGGCCGTCGCAATTTTACACTACCAGTTGATTGATCAAGATATGAAGTTGCTTTCGGAGTACGGGGGAGCGATCGGGCAGGCGAGTGAAAAGCGTAAGTTATAAAAAGCGCTATAGCACGGTGTACTTCAGTGTTATAGCTACACCTTACGAGCTGTTCGATGGCGTCTAGGAAGAAAGGAAGGACACTCTCAGGCAGCAGATCGGCCTTGAGAGCATCCAGGAGCCTCTTGACTACCCCTAATTGAACTAGGTCAGTGCTGTCTAAAGAAGTGGTTGTAGATAACTCACTCATTCGAAGTAGCCTCTTGTGATTATGTTGATGGTACTTGCTCTTGACCGCAAAAGTCACAAATTGCTTGTAATAGAGCTCCTGTACAACGGGGCTGCATTTCCTCCACGCATCAAAATCTATTACAAGAAGGCGAAAGGCGAGCGGGTTGATGATAACGGACTCCAGGGGATCGCTATGGTTATACCCTACAAATCCCAGCACAAGGCTAAGAAGCTGTAGCGCAAGCTGATCTCTTTCGGAGGGCTGGAGTGTAAGCTTTTCTGTCACTGTACTATTGCCAAGTCCGACGAAGCCTAGCTTTATCTTGAGGAGGATACTGAGGATGGCATATCCCCCATCCTTTTCCATAGCTTCGCTATTACGCCAACTAGAGTTTATACATCGAAATACCATCCCGACGGCACGAACGAGTGCATCAGCCGAAGAGGCGCGCTCTATCAGTTTCAGAGCTAGAGGAGTAAAGCCAGCAAGACGCCATAAGGCATCATCAAGGAATTGTGGGATAACAACCATAGGATTTCCAGCCAAAATAGCCACTCCATTCGAGCGAAGGAGTGCATCATTGATGGAAGGCATTGCGGTATTGATTGCTATACCTGTACCGTTCTTGAGTACCATTTGGACCAGTGTATGAGCAGGGCCACGAGACAAGGATCGAAAGAGTTGCGACTCTCCAAAATGTTCCTTTTCGCGAAATATTGACGTAGGCATCAGACTATAAAGAATATGCTGCTCTGGGATCAGATGACTCGCTCTATCTCTGATGACCTTCATGATGTCAGAATCTTCCTTTCCTGTGCTAACAAGTTCATTGCGCAATCCCAGAGCTGCCGACGCCGCATAAGTTTGAAACCCGCCGAGGCAATCTTGGAAGTTTCCCTGGTAGTGTACACCAAGCCGGCTAGGCACAGCGAGAAAATCATCGCTCAACACGTCGTCGAATAGATGGGCAGTGGCGAGAGACCATTTAGACTGAAGAAGGCCACCGCCGATATGGGTGGACAGCTCTCGTGGCGTACCGATGAATGCTTGTATGGGAAGATTCTTATGATTGCTCGAGGCAAACGAAGCAAAGCTTTCCGTGCTGGCGTTTGAAGGGGGTGGCAACGCTGGGTATGACGCGCGCAACTGCTCGATAAATTCCCCATTCACGTATAAAGACGCCTTACTGGCCGTAATCGTCTTTGGACGCCGGTGGGCTAGAGCAATGTGATACCATTTATTCTCCCGAAAGGTCAAGCCCCGGAACCTAACACTTGGACGCTGAGATGTGACTGAAGTTTGCAATATGAAATTGCGGGTATCTTTTTCGAGGTAGGCAAGAAGAAAGCAGGTCTGGGTTGAGTCGAAGACGCCGAAAAGAGTTGTGTGGGACGCTGGATCGAATTTGTCCACCTTGATCCAGGCAGTGAACGTGTATCCCGCAGAGGACTGGGGAGGAAATGGTCGGCCTAAACTAGGCAATTCAATAGAGGAGTGACCATGAAGAGACAAATCGAATTGGATGAAGGGCGGACTACCATACTTGTCGGTCATATCCAAGCAGAAGTTGGAGGAGTCAGATGACGGATTGAGCAACAAGTGTTGAGCGTCGGTGAGCTTGTTCATCCCCAAAGATATCAGAGACTTGCAGAGAGATAAGATGACCTCTCTCTCGGCATTGTTCACAGTCGAGCTCTCGTGGAAGGCCACAATCAAAAATCGAGACAGGATCCCCGTTTCATGAACTTGATATAAATTGACACTTGAAGCCGTAACGACTGCCAATAATATTTTCAAGACTAGTAGCGATGCAACGTTTTCCACGGCATTCTGGTCTCGTGGTACTGACTCCCAAAAATCTACAGCCGTACGAATTGCCTCAGGATTTCGTAAAATCGAAGTCGAGACAATGGTATTTTTGACTGCCGCGTCAACCACGGCCATGCATTCGCCAAATCTGGTATCATTTGTTGTCTGTGAACTCGATTTCTCGTCCGCCTCTGGAGTAGGAGCTGTACCCATAGGTGGATCAGCTGCAGAAGCAGCCTCACGGCATATCCGATCCAGAACAGCATCATTGAATGCAAAAGAAAAAAGCTTTCCGAACAACTGGCAGCTTGTCCAAAGATCCGAGTCGGCACCACCTAGGCCAATGCTTGCTATAATCTGTTCGAGAGCTTCCCATCCACCCCCTTCAACTCGCGTGCGAAAGTAGCGGCGATTACCAGGATGTTGGCTAAAGGCTGCTCCAAATGTGCCCAGCACTGCGTCCAGCAGGTCGAAAAAGGCCTCCTTCTCGGCATCGTGGCGCTTCTGCGGATTGTAGAAACCAGAGAAAGACCGCAGGACCTCAAACAGACGTTGAAAGCCGTGGAGGTGTCTGAAATCATCCTGCACGGAGCTCGGAGGGGCTATGGCAGAGAGGTGTTGTTTAACCAACCCGACTTGGCCCACCAGCCGCCGAGGGTCTGGGTACCCGTTCTCAGCAGGAGATGTGAGGGAGGTAGAGATGTTGTCGAGGAGTCGCAGGAGGACTTCGGTGGCTTTCGATGCCGGCGAGCTGGTAGACGCAGACGTCGAGGATCGGTAGCGACTTGGAGCCGACATGGCGGCGAACTAGGAGAAAGCCGAGAAGTGTAGCATGGAAAACAGGTCTATTCTTTCATGTTATACAGTGATCATCCATCTAGCAGGACCCCGGTGGGCTCTAGGCTGCCGTTTGCACGAGATGTCATCGAATGGCTGGAGACGATGTTGTGAGGGCGGCGGCCGGGAGAAAAGAGCGTCACCGTCACGATTCTGTGATGAATAACATATGATAGCTTGAGGCTCTATAGCTCTATCAAAATGAGCTGTCGTTTTCCGGACAAATGGGCTCTCAAAATGACCTATTATGCTGGGATCAACAGAAAACGTAAGCGATTCAGACGCGTGCACAGGTAAAGATACAAGATCGAACCCAGACCAGTCGAAATACTGAAACCGCCTCCCTCAGGTTACATATCGACGTCAATACTGGACCCCGGGCTGCTAGGTACATATTCCCAGCTTTAGCGCTTGGCACTTGGGGCTGGGGGCTGGGGGCTGGAGGCTGGAGGCTAGACAACGCCTAGGTAGGTACCTACCTAATCTATACCGAGGTAGGTAGGCTACAGCCTTCAAACAGGTAGTGTGCCTACACTGAGTGTAAGTACCGAATGGTACCTAAGTAAGTACCTAGTAGATTGTGTCTAAGGCAACTTGGAATTGTCCTTCTCCTACATTGAGTATGTTACAAAAGATACGCAACATAAAAGATCAATGTAGCATCACAACACACATATGCACACACACACAAAATGAAAAATGAAAGATAGAGGAATAGAGAGAAATATCAGAAACTGAGGCGAACAAGGGCTTCACCCAGCAGATAGTAACAACAAGGCTGCTCTACTGCTGCTGACAGAACCATTTGGAACAGCTAAATCGTCTACAAGGTGATACCACTGCACCGCCAGGCATTTCAAACCTGATTAATTATTCGTCAGTTAATGTGCACAACCGCAGCCTATTCGTAGACAGTTTCAACATGTTGGAGGCTTACCAACAAGTGGAGGAGGATGTGAAAGGGGACAGCCACATCCAAAGGGCGGAGGTCTTATCTTAGGTAACCAATACAGTAGATATAGGTATCAGCATTAGAGTTGTGTAACACATCATCTCTCACTACAATCTGATTTGGTTTCCTAAATTGACAGTATTTACCTTCTAGAGCAACTACATAAATAGGTACTTATACTATCTATAGGTTACCCAGCATCATATTGTGTAAGCTCGGAGAGACCAAAATGGAATAGTAGTAGACCAGAACCACCAATTACTTATTTTACCATGCCGCACACTTTATACAGCCATCTCAACGTCTTTGGGTGAACACATGCCGCACTTGCTCAAGGTTTCCTTGTAGGTGTTCGAGACAGAGTCCGAGATAAGAGGTAGCTCGTGCTCAACCACGATTTGGTATAGATAGTGTAGATAGCCTTATTAAGTAGTTGATAGGCGCGAATGACATTCCATGCGCCAAGTGATACACGGGTATTCAGTCAGCTGAATACACTGCCATCATTCGTCAGAGTTCTCGTCAGATCGAAACAGGCTGGCCAATGTCGCGGGTGGCGGATAGCGAATGGATGGATCCACAACAGCAACAAGGTTCTCCGGGGTATCTACATGATGCAGACTAGTATACACTACTTGCACCGCACTACACCACACCACACCACACTACACTACCACTGGAGGCATTGTGTTGTGCTGTGCTGTGCTGTACTGTGGCAGGCAGGTGTGTGCGCGTCTGTATGTGGTTGCAATGGTGTCATCGCCTACCTACCCATCCTTGCAAATCCATCACACGACCGCCTCATCAGAACAGTATCAAAACTTTGTTAAGGTTCATCTTTATTATTTATTATTAATGCTCATTGTTTGTACAGATGCAGATGGCAACACCCATCTGCCGATCAGGTTTCCAGAATAACAAGATAGAAGTAAGAGACAAGTGCAGATACATGTAGTGTAGTATAGATAAGCTAGGTACCTGATTCGCTCGAGCGGGATCTGCATGTATCTGGTCGGTTGGTATCGAGGATTCGGGGTCCAAGACGTGCTTTAGCTATCTTTTACATCTTACATGGTGGATGGCAAAAGGCCAATAGCGACGATATCGGATTGTTAGTCGCTGTTTTCGGACCCAGGTACCCAAGGTACGAGCCAAGGCTCTAGGTAGCGTAACTGGGCGACAAATAGCTGGGGGAGCTCTCCGCTTTGGTCCAAGCCGCGCATACACTACATAACAGCCCAGTCCTATCACGTGTGTCTACCTATTCATCAAGGCTGCAACCCCCAGATGTAACTAAATCAAGCAAGAGTGTATTTCCATTTTCCAGCTATCCTTGTATTTCTGTCAGTCAGCCACTCATCAATCTCCAAATACCTGGTCCATCATAAGAGTTTGATTACCTAGAAGAACAAGTCCAGTCACTACAGCCGAAGTCGCTAGTGCAGGTACTCGTTATCTAAGCTCCCTAAATAGGTACCTATCGTTTTGTCAGGGCAAGACCTCGGAACTTGAGATCAGGCAGACCCAGGCAGTGTCATCCGTCTGAGTCAATCCACTAAGCCCTATTCGGATTAGAATTACCAAGCCCCATTAGCGCCGCTTACCCCAATCGGCCAGTGGAGGTTCAGTGGAATTGCACGGTGCTCCGTTCCCAGGTGACATTCCTCCTGGGAAGCTGAGTGGTCCTTATCTCCAGTATCCGGACTGTGTCGTCACCAGACCTACGAGGCAGCGCTCCCGACGTAGTGTACCTACTACCGACCCTTTATTAGACTGGACATCTTCTGGACTTCCTTCCTCTCTTCTCATTCTCAACCTCCTCCTCCTCAACTCCCTCCTCCCCCCGTCTCTCAATACCATCATCCATCATCAATCACCTTCATCGACCGAAGTATCACTAGTCTGGTCTTTCGGTCTCTCTCTTTCTTTTCCTTGAGTCGCCGGTAGACTTGTCATTCATTGCTCGCAAGCTCGGTTCCATCGTCAACACATCCACACAGCCATCCCATCATCATGAGGGGCCTTGTCGCTCTCTCGTTGGCATATGCTGCCGCTGCAGCGCCTTCCTTCAGCTATGAAACCATCCATGATGGAGCTGCTCCCATTCTCTCTTCATCATCCGCTGAAGAGGTCCCCAATTCCTATATCATCAAATTCAAGGACCACGTCACCGAATCATCCGTTTCCGACCATCACTCATGGGTCCAGAAGATCCATGGCGACCGTGAGAATGAGCGCATGGAGCTCCGGAAACGTGGTCAGATCCCCCTATATGGCGATGTTACCGATGCTTTCAGTGGTCTCAAGCACACCTTGAAGATTGGCAGCGGCTTTCTCGGCTACGCTGGACACTTCGATGATGCTGTCATCGAGAAAGTCCGCATGCACCCTGATGTAGGTTTTATCTACCATTTCCCAGCATACCCGGCCATTCCGCTCGTCATCCCCTTGTTATGCACTAGTCACTAATTGGTCGAATAGGTTGAGTACATCGAGAAAGACCAAATCGTCTACGCCCTTAAGGAGAGCGAGCCAGAACTTGAGAAGAACGCCCCCTGGGGTTTGGCCAGAGTTTCTCACCGCGATTCCCTCTCGTTCGGCACCTATAACAAGTATCTGTATGCCGCTGATGGCGGTGAGGGTGTTGATGTTTACGTGATCGACACTGGTACCAACATTGAACACGTCGACTTCGAGGGTCGTGCCAAATGGGGCAAGACAATCCCTCTGGGTGATGAGGATGAAGATGGCAATGGCCACGGCACTCACTGCTCTGGTACCGTCGCTGGAAAGAAGTACGGTGTTGCCAAGAAGGCCCATGTTTACGCCGTCAAGGTCCTCCGTTCTAATGGCTCTGGTTCAATGTCAGATGTCATGAAGGGCGTCGAATGGGCCGCTGAAGCCCATCTGGCGCAGGTTGAGGCTGCGAAGAAGGGCTCTCGTAAGGGTTTCAAGGGCTCAGCCGCCAACATGTCTCTTGGCGGTGGTAAGTCACCATCTCTGGATCAGGCTGTCAACGCTGCCGTCACCGTTGGTCTCCACTTCGCTGTCGCTGCCGGCAATGACAACGCCGATGCCTGCAGATACTCGCCTGCCGCAGCCGAGAAGGCCATGACTGTTGGTGCGTCAGCTCTGGATGACAGCCGTGCCTACTTCTCCAACTGGGGCAAGTGTGTCGACATTTTCGGTCCTGGTTTGAGCATCCAGTCAACTTGGATCGGCAGCAAGACCGCCATTAACACCATCTCTGGTACCTCAATGGCTTCGCCTCACTTGTGCGGTCTCACTGCTTACTTCCTCTCCCTTCAACCCAGCAAGGAGTCCGAGTATGGAATGGCTGAGATCACTCCTGAGAGGCTCAAGACTAACATGATTTCCATCGCCACCAAGGGTGCTCTCTCTGAAATCCCCTCGGACACCCCTAACCTACTTGCTTGGAACGGTGGTGGCTACTCCAACTTCTCAAAGATTGTTGAACAGGGTGGCTACGTCGCCAAGAAGAGCTCTGAGCCTACTTTGACTCTAGAGGAACTTGAACAGGCCATTGAAGATGATTTCAACGTCGTCTCTGGCAAGATTGTTAAGGGTATCTCTACTTTCTCGGATAAAGCTGAGAAGCTCTCTGAGAAGATTCATGACCTTGTTGATGAGGAACTTAAGGGTTTCCTCAAGGAGCTCCGAGCTTAAGTCTTCAGCGGGCGAGTTATAAGTCTTTTTGGAAGCACACTCGTGGGGTATTACTTGTTAGAGGCGTTACAGACAGAAGTGGTTCAACCTGGTTTTCCAATTGGTTTTAGCTGCTCTGAGTTTGTTTTGTAATGTACATTCGTATCGATTATTATTGGTGGCTCGGCAACACATTCATAGGTTCCTTAGTCACGGCGTAGTTGCCGGTACCTCTATGACTTTCCATGGTAATCCTCAGGGATATCTAGTGTCGAGCCCTGTGTAGTGTGTACTGATGCTCCCTAATTGATGGGCGAGGTCAACAAAGGAAATTGTATACTATTGTTGAAAGGCTACCAAATACTCAGGTAGGAAACACATGATGTGATATTTTTTTTCTTCTTTCCCACAGTCAGTCTTCATTCAACTTTGTGCAAGTTCATCCATAACGGGATAACAACAACCGCAGAGAAGGGGTCTTGTACACAATGCCTAGCGTCTGACTCCCATTTTTGCGAGCCAAGAATGCACCGAGCATGGTTCGCGTTAAAAGAAGTTGTGATCAGGATGTGATAAGACAGATGATCAGCCAACAAAAAGCAACAACTGATACAACAAGAAATTAATATCATATAGGTATTAGTGTTATCACACCCCATGGATTCATGGTTGGGTCAGAGCACTACCACGAAGTACCACATTAGAAATCCATCCCCTGACCCCGTCGAGTTTTGTTGTGTAATGACTGGTCATATGTAGAGCCGTCCAAAGGTTAACAAGCTGATCGTTCATATACTTCGTCCGTACTCATCATGCCGACAAATCTGTAATCCAGATGTTCAAGATCCCAAGTACAAGGCCTCGGAGCTGTGTGTATTCGAATCAAGTTTACAACCTATCCAGTCTGTACAACCATCGACATACTTACAAAGGAGGATGAGGTATCAACAAAAAACGACACGGATATGGCCAAAGCGGCTTGAACAGCAGGCAGCGTGCTATCATTTACATTTTAGAGATACTAACGAAAACGCAGTCCAGCAGTTTTGACAACAAAGAATCATCACCATGACAGCCAGGTCTCTCGGCCAACGAGGCAGCATAATCTCTCGAAACGCTGCCACACTTTCTCGCAAGCTAGGAACACACGAAATATTTTTCTCGCCGACGAGCCCTTCTTCAAATGGCTTAGTTGCAACGCGATGCGACAGATGCGCTTCGATCAGGGCACAGCATTGCCCTCTGACGCCGTGGTGGTCGATGTTGGAGGTGGTAACAGCCATGTGTCCAAGGCGCTAGCGCAGGCCTTCCCATCGTTTGGAATAACCGTTCAGCGCCGTCTGGAAGTTGTCGAGGTGACTGTGTACAAAACGTCTAGTCCCGGCAACATGTCATGCCAGGCGCGCAGTTTCTGGGAACAGGAGCCCCTCGTCGGGGCAGACGTGTATTTCCTGTGACAGGTGATCCACGACTGGCCGGATAGAGAAGCCGTGGATATATCCCCCATGCGCGAGTTCTGGTTTCCGAGTACGTGGTTCTGTCCCAGATGGAGTTGGGCGAGCCCGGGCGAGTTCTCGAGGCGAAGCTCGTCCGCGAGATGGATCTACAAATGATGGCCGTGCTCAATGCCAAGACGAGGACAAAGGATGGGTTTATTTTGCTGTTTGCTGCCGTTGACTCTAGATTGCGTTTTAACGCTGCTTATCAGGCTCCTGAGGATCACAGGGTTTGTAGTATCTTTGGGGCGGTCTGGGAGCCGTGGATTACTTACTGAGGTTGTTTTATGCATGTTTTGGTTTACCTCTGCAGTTATCTTCTGGATATGATAACTTACCATTATTCAGCTATTTAACTAGGACCAATGACAATTTATAGATATGGGCATTCTATTCATGCATCATTTGTATCAAACATACTCCATCTATCCGTGCAGCAAGATCACAGTTCGTCTTCTTATAGCCTCAACAGTAGCAAACTAACATTATTAAAGATTGTTATGAGTCCTCGTTCTTATTGTCAGCATAGGCATTCAACACGGAAAATTAATCGAAGTGTACACCACGTTATCATTTTTGTCACAACAGAGGTTCAAAATTTAAAAGAAAAGACAAAGCGGTTATGGTTGAGATAGAGAGGCGTATTGTGATCAGAGCGTCTTCAGTTACCACGGTTACTCGAGTTGGATGAAGGTATTGATTGACGGCAATTAGTGCCTGTTTATTCTCCTGTAGTTTCCTTAGGATAAACAGGCGGCCACAGCAGGACTGTCACTGCCCACAGCACAGTAGACAAGTTGTGTGGACTGCCTTCCCGATCCAAGAGACAACACACCAGGTGTCAAGATGTCAATATGGGCCGTCGCCAGGACGTTCGATCCAACCCTCACAACTTCAATTTAAACCACCCCAACATACGACATTTTCTCTGCATACAGCACTATCAGCGCTACTACCGCGGTTTTGTGTCGTTTGCGACAGCTTTTGGTTACATTGTATTGCGCGTCCATTCCGAATTCTCTGAATACGCTACCCTCTCGACCACCCGTCTCTCCCGCCTGTCCCTCGTTCTCGCTCCGTTCTCCTGTTTCTCACCCATCCAGATGACCCATGCTAGCTATTTCTATCGGGGAAGTCCTCTGTTGCACGTCGCCCTCGCACCGCTTCTCCTGATACCGATACCAATTCCGTTGGTTTGAGGACCGTTGGTCTGGGACTAGGTGCATGTCGGATATCGACATGCACAGACGGAACAGCACCAAGCCTCGTCGACTAGATCGCCGAAAGTCGGCTGCTTCGGTAAAGAGCGTGCATCTGGAACATATCCCACCCGAGACAGCAGAGCGTGATGCCCGAGTAGCAGCCACACAAGCATTCGCGAGGGCCAGAGAACGATCGACTACAGACTCCAACTCGCCCCTGTGGCCGCCTGATCGTTCTCCCTATCCCAAGACACGGTCGAACGAGGCTCCTCTCTGTCAACAGCAGAGCATACGATTTGTTCAACCAAGACCCTCCCATCCGGCACCCAATAGTACCATGGCCCAGGACACCTCGCCCTCTCGTATACCGCACGGCTCGACACGCTATGTCACCGATGTCGAAGCCGATCCACGTCCTTCAAGCAGCGCCTCTGCTTCCGGTATGGTGTGTGCTACTAAGGGAGCTGCCGGAGACTACATTAATACTCTTTTTGCGAGTGACGAGTATTACACGCCTGAGGACGGCATAGCATCAATGCCGTCATCATATCGCAAACTTCGCAAGTCTAGATCCATGGTTACGAATAGACCGGCTGTGACCACGTCCGAGCACTCCAAACTAGCCAAGTCCTCGGTATCAGCGAACCAGCTTCCCTTACCTGCACACTCATATTTCAGACCTCCCAGAGGTGATGAAAATGTACCTCCTCGAAGACTGAAGACACCCAAATCGATGAGCTTCCTGCGAGATTTCCGAGACAATTTTATGCCTGCTTTCAGATCCGATGATGACGCCACCCCCTTTACATCCACAAACGGGTATAATGACAATCAGGATAGAGGGAAAAGTTACCTTCGTCCAAAACCATCGCGATTTTTCCGTTCCAAGCCACCTACCGAGGATAGGAGTTTCAAAAAGAGCATGCGAGACACAAGTAACAGTACCATGTCGATGAGCGGCGCGGCCACAAAAGATGGTAGTTTGCGTTATAAAGCTCGAAAGGTGTCACAGGGTTTCAAACACAAACTGAAGAATTTATTCGGCTTGGGTAAAGGTGACGACGACGAGATGAGGCTTCCTCTGCAACATATTGATGCACAAAGATCGCACATTTTCGGATGGGGTGATTCGCAACACGAGACTGACGACGAGCTTCATTGCGTCTCCCCGACTAACGCCGCTTTCTCGCGGGTAGCTTCTGGTATGCCATCTCTTCATGCGGTCCCGTCGTATCAGCAACCCCGTTCTCGGAAAGGTAGCATGGACAGCCTAGGAGGTGAGCAAAAGGCCTCAGATGAGAGATCTCGGGTAACTAGTTGGTCTAACTCTGACGCAAATACCGTCATCACCCAGAATAGTTGCCGTGAGGAGCGGGAGAGAAAGAGACTATCTATCATCAACGAAAATGGAGCGCACATCTGTTCATCCTCGGCACAATTTCCAACAATCTCCGAACAATCCAACGCCAGCACCACATCTCTATGTCGACCAGTCCAGACTGTCCCTATGGTTGTTGATGGGCAGAGAATCTACTCAGCCCTAATGAAGCGGATAGGCCAGTCACCACAAGAACACACAAACGATTCGGAAATACAGCGTAGCGTTGGTGACATCGTGAAGTTGGGTACAGTTCCTCGACGCAAAAGCTCACTCCGTCTCCGGCGCCTTAGCCGTGACCCAACCGCAACAATCCGCTATGTTTTTCCAGAAAGTGAAACAGACCCTGAATCCCCGAAGGGAGATGACCGACTACATGTGAAAGACCAGGGTTCACCGTCGAAGTCCTCCCTATCAACGGATAATAGAGCAAAAGAATGGGAACTGGACCATTCGGCATCTACATCAACAAACACGAATGCAGGAGAGAGCTCTTCAAGGGATGTTCATCCAGAAGGAGCACCTCCTCTGATACGGACCCTCTCGTCTCATAGTTCAACATTTTTCGGTAGCCCAACGCGGCATCAATTCCGCAGCGAAAGTCCCTACCGTCGGGCGTTGCAGGACAGAATGCACACTAACCCTAATGAGCAGTCAATCAGATCACCCGAGTTCAACCCATGGATGCGCTCGCTATCAAATCTACCAAACTTACCAATGCGGCGCTCAAGCACTCATGGGTCAGATGCAGATGTCAAGTTACATTACACCGAAAGCATTTACTCTACAAACACCGAAGACGGCCAGACCCAAAGGCATAGTGTCTTGTCTGTTGTAGAAGACTTTCAACGGCCAACGAGCACACATGGAGATGTCACGATCTTTGTGAATCCCCCTGGACATAATAAGCGAAGTACATCGTTACCACCAAAGCAACGTGTCACATCCTCTTCAAGTTCTGTGGAATGGAAAATGTGGCTATCGTCAAATGTTTCAAAGCTCGAGGACACCACCAAGCAAGTTGATTCCAATGACTTCAAATCAGGCCTTTCACCTACTCGATTTCCTAGGCATGTTCGCGAGAATGCCCAAATCAATGACGAAGAAGAAGAGGAGGACGAGGTTCCCGATCCTACTTACACGCCTTGCCGAGTTCAGGGGAATCGGGTTAGTGTCTTGAACTTGGATGATGATGATGATGGTGATGATGATAGTAATGAAGACGACAATCAGCCAACACCATTCGATGCTGGAGAGAAGGACGCTGGAATTAAGCAGCCCCAGCTATCTTGTGCAAAGCCCTTACCGACCAACATCTCTGCTTCAAGTATGATATTCCCAATGGCATACCCCAAAGAGACCATACCCAACACATCAATAGGATTATGTGCCGTGAACCACGAAAAGGAATTGCCACAGGTTCCTTCCCTCGAGCTGAAAGGAAACGGTCACGCACATATCGGCACAAATTTTACGGGGCGTCAATCGAAGGAGAAGAGCGGCGTGACACCTCTCACCAGCCGTAGCCTCTCAGGCGTAGGGGAGGGTCAACAAGGGAAAACACACAATTCAGTAAACTCACGACGAAAATTATACAGCATCACACCCACAAAACCAGAAAATGTGAGCCCCGCTGCCATAAGCGACGATGATCTATACGGGATTGAGGGTGCTGGTGTTCTAGGCCCTAGCCAACAAACCGTGGGGGGTAGGAGAATGGTGGACATTTTCCTGAGCAGCAGACGTCGACGTATGACAAGCGATGATGAGGGTAGTGTGTTCCTATGAGGAAAAAAGAACCGAAAAAAAAACCCCCCAACAACGTTATAGTTTTCGAAGAAGCCAATTCTCCTCGAAGATAGAGATATTTAAAGTGGGTGAGGGTTTCAACAGATTAGGCAGAATGTCTATGTTAGTAATAATGTGTTTGTTGTTGTTGGACTACGGTAACTGTGCTTGGGGATTGTAATAGCAGAACCACGGAAGAGAGCAGGATCGCATTACTTCCGCATGTTAGGACCGCTCTAGACAGTTACCGCTTGTCGAGCACTATGAAGCCGCCTTCCGGCACGGTTTTGCGGTGTAAGATAGAAATGAAGAAGACTAATACTGTTACGACTTGCATCCGTTAAATTTGCGTGGATTGATTGTTACCCACACCTCGAAGAAATCAATATTGTCAATCGTACGAATCTTAATTAACAGGTCAATTGAACTATATGTCTGTGTACTGCTTGTCTTGGTGTCTTCTAGTGCTGTCCGAAGACGACTCAATATAGTACTCTTCCAGAACACTGCGTAAAGATGTAGGCATCCGGGAGAAAGAAGCTCGTTCTGAAACCTCCACTAAGCATCACTCGATACCTGACCTCATCGGTGTTCTTTATCACTGCTCCTCTAACATATATGAGTGAGTTGGTTTCCGGCGGAGGTAAAGATATATTGCACATTCGGTTAGGTAACCTCTGTACAATATTTTTTAACTTCGTTGCATTTATCTTGGTTGAAGCTGTTATATAATCCAACTATTTATATCAGGCACTCAAAATTATAAAACTAAACACAAAATGAAAAGACATAAGTTTGGCCTCATCCCTTTGCTTCTCACTTCAAGCACAATATCGAAGCCATTTACCTAATCACATGAGGGTCTAAAAGAACAGAAAATGATTGATAACTTGCAAACAACAGACACAATAAAACGCAGTCTGTTTTCCTACTCCGTGTCCTCCGCTTGCGAGTATATTGTAGTCGAAGCTTCGCCTTTCCGCTCTTCCATAATCGGGGCTCGGATGCCTTCGGAAGCCTGTAAAGGATGGTACGATAAAGATTGGACCTTCCTCCGCACCCTCGGCCCGCCTGGGCAGATTTACACCGCCATCCTATCGCTCCCCTTAGAATTATAGGGGAGTTCCACCTTCGAGGTGTCAGCGTTGATTTTCAGCTGATTAATAGCATCAAGTCAACCCCGAGTCCCATAATACTCAGCCCGCTTCATTGAAAAGCTGCAGCACTCCTCGCTGCGTACCGGATCTGCCCCCATACTAGTGGAACTATGAGGCAAAGATTGGTATAAACCCCTGGCGGTGCCAGAGTTGAGGAAGTCAAGTTATCCACACCACGACATATTCGGACATAGGATTTTATACTCTCATCCTACGGATCGACCGAGAAGGATGCCCTTCGACAGCGCGATGTGTCATAGTTCAGGGACTACACTCTTGGAGCCGACATTATCTTTCGCCTGCAACAGTTGGCGGGCATTCTCGGTCGAGCCAGGTAACAGAGATTGATACTGCACTGTCCATAGCTTATATTTTTTTTTTCCCGCGAGGACTATGATATTGATTTCTGGGATAGTGAAATAGTGTGGCTAATGAAGCTAATGAAGCCACGCTCTCTAGCCACTGCCTAGGCTGGAGGAGGGATGTGGGGGTGGAGGGAAAAGGTTGCTGTGCCAACGGGACGCGAAGCAAAACAGGGCACTGGGAACATCTGATTTCAATGTCGTCGTCATTCAATGCAACGGCTAGTCTAAATCACCTACCTAACTTGACCATTGCACCCTCTCTGTGCACAGAGAGCCCAAGTTGATTATTTTTTGGTTTCCTATTCATCTCCTTATAGCTATCGTATATATATAGATTTTGTCACATGTTCGTCTCCCTGTTGATTGCAACTCTGTCGTTCTCTTCTGCTCTACGATAAGGAGGCACATGTGCCAACCTCCCATGTTCGCTTTCGACTCCTCTCCATCTTGAGCCGATTGTTGAGGCTGTGGACTTCTCCTCATGATGCTCTTAACATCCTCACAAGTGTCCATACTGCTCACTTCAGGAATAGGTGCGGGACAAACCCCTCTCCCCTCTGTACCCAACCTGTATCATAGGTTCCCAAAGTCTTCTCAATTCTAATCAATCTCTCTTTTTTCCCGCCTATAGTCTTGCTGTGCACATCTGCCTTGTTCATTAGTGGCTGTCTCATCCAACAACGAACCCTGCGCGACCTGCGATCAGCGATCAGACCGACGGTCGTCACGCGCCCAAAGCCAAAGGTCTGGGACGTGGAGGCGCTCAGGAGGACGAAGACGACTATCCGTCTTGATGATGGCACGCTGGTAGAGATACAGAGCCGCCCCGACGCCGAATTAGCGGTCGACCCGTCGTCGTCTGGGCCGGAAACCATCGAGGTGCGACCAACGATACCGGAAGTTGAGGAAGAGCCGGAGCAGAAATCAATCCCCCCACTGTCACAAGACGATGCAGGGGACGGCGAAGACGATTCCGCTTTGAAGGTCAAGGTTAAGCCGTCGTGGGACGGTGTCCAAGAGGGCGGGGAACCGCTTAGCCGAGTAGAAAGAAGGAGGCGGATAAAGGCGGAGATTCGGCGGCTCTCCCAGGGCGATACGCCCGTGTATTATCAACGACGACTCTGGTAATGAGTCTGTTTCTGGCTGTGCCGGCGACCTATTATTACGTGCCACGTTTGGGAGGAGGAGGAAGGCCTGGCGTCTTGTGTTCCTGGTGGTTTCGCGAGAGTATTAACGACAGGGTCATGATTTTCTCGTGAGATTTCAGCTACCTCGGCTTACGTTGTGGAAAAGAGGCATGGTATCTCTATATATATGGTTGACACGACAGGGTCGAGACTGGTTCAACCCATGAACACGCGGATTTGTCGGATTTTGATTATGAGCATTGTATGGCATATATATACGGGTCGGCAATTTTGTACATTTTTGTCTTGGTTCACGATATCATCTTTGACTGGTGTGGTGGCACGGCTTGGTTAGATTTAATTTGAAAATTTCGGATCTAATGAAGAGCTTTTTTTGTGCGTGACAACGGTTACGGAACATCTCATGAGGACCTTGAAAGTGTTGTTACGCATCACAGTAATCTCAACCCGCAACTACAGCTCTGCAACCGCTTCCTGCAAAGGTTTACGGACTCTAACCTTTGAATTACCTACCCGAGGTAATTCACCTTTCGGCTGTTACTCGGTTTCTACCTTACTGCTTACGTATTTAGTATATGCCCCTCTGAGTCTAGTGTGGGGTTGTTGTTGTTGTTGTTGTTGTTGTTGTTGTTGTGCCCCACGAAAACCAGTCTGAATACACTATGCCAAGTTTTTGTGATTGGCTAACCGGAAGGTCGGTAAGGCATGGGGAAGGGGGCTGAGCAGTAAAACTAGACCTCTTACTACACTCTCTTTGTCGGTGTGCTTCCAGTATTTTTTTTTAGTCATCCAAGCAACTTCGTTTTTTCTTTTCTTTTCTTTTTTCTTTTTCTTTTCTTTTTTCTTTTTCTTTTCTTTTTTCTTTTTCTTTTCTTTTGTGGTAACAGATTTCAAAGGTATTGTGAGTATTTACAAAGTATCTATTGATGGTTGTTAAATAACCGAAGAATACCTAGAGAGAGTCTCAAAGTCGACATTACTCGTCGGGGCATTCTCCACACCGAGCCAACTTACGTAGTATCTTTCTGGTCAGATTCTGATCGTCGAATCAATGGGTTTCCAGAAATGCAGGTACCTACCTCCACATGCTGATGCTGATCGTGTTGTATTGCGTCATTCAAATTGATCAAGTCTTATACTAGTTCTAATTCAACATAATTCAACATCATCACTTAATTAATTTCGAAATGGGTAGGTATTACTTATCCATCTATACTCCGACTCTATGTAAGTTGAAGTGAGGAATAATTAAAGCAGCCGTAGTACTTATCAGTATCACCCCGCTATCATTGATGCGCTGATAGTGTAGGTACCTACTTACCGTAGAACCTAGAACCCCGCTTTTAGCGCAGGCATAACTCCGAAGCCTCCACATCTTGGAAGACTGGAACTTCGGAATACTCCATCTACCTACCTATCTCGTCTTCCGCTTCAGCCCCGAGAATCAATACCTACTGTACCCAGACTAGCCATCTATTAGCCAGAATCAGTTCCTTCCTCTCCCATGCGTTTTGAAAGGAATGGAGTTATTTGGTTGTTAGTACTAGACTACTTGCTCGATATTCATCCGCCAGTGCCGCGACCAGATGCCAGATGATCAACCAAGACAACATGAACCAGCGCTATAGTTTCATAATACACTATAGTAGGTTATAAGTAACCTTCCTAGATAAGTCGTTTCTCCAAGACCTACATACGTTCCAATTCCGGTGGCTAGTCAGCCGAACCAGGTCTTCTTACCACTTACGTATTGTATGAATGCGCCAAGGCGGGGACACACAGCCATACATCGTCACTTATACTCCGGCTATCTCTCTCTGTCTCCCTCTCTCTCGACCCTCTCCAACGCTGGACCGGACCGGACTAGCACATGTTTGTTGGAAATAAAAGCCATCCCATCCTCGCATTGGTTGGAGACAACCTCCTGTGCCTGTGCTCGTGCTCGTGCCCGTACCCGTACTACCCTATCCCATCCTGTCCTATCCGGATTTCGCTCCCGCCGGCCCTCTCCACACCACCTCACACCTCACAACCTCATACCACCCACAACATTACACTCGGACGGACAAGTCACACGCTCTATTCGTCCTACTTTTTGCCAACCTCACGTGGCCACTCTCCTCTCTCGTGCTCCGTTTGCTATCAATATCGTGAACCTTATCTCTCCTCTTATAACCTACCCACCCATCTGGAGCCATTTAGACTTTAGCCTAGTTTGTTAGCAGCCTGGGGTAGTCGACTCCCTCGCTGAAGCCATACTTACATCATTCGTCGTGAGACAACCGACTGGGGCTTGAGCACACCTACACACACACACACACACACACACACTCGTTACATCTTCCTCGCTGCTCCTTGGCGTGATTCACGAAGTGGTGGTATAAGCTAACGGAGGACAAACTACGCTCTTTTAAATCTCCCAAGTGGTTCAGCAGAGCAAGCACAACTTTGTTCTTCTCCCAAACACTCCCATTCCTTGGCCAAGGGGATTGTACATATCGTGGGCTCTTTTCTCGAATATCACTCCCCTATCGTTCACCATGGCTGCCGACACCGCCGTCCTCCACGGCCTGAGCCCCCGACGATTGAGTGCCGAGGACTTTGAGACGGCCTCTATCCGCTCTGCTGCCCCTTCCTACAGTGAGATATTCCTTCACGCTCAGCCATGATTTGCGAGACAGGCATAAATATCCTAACTCTTCTAAGTCTCCGAGGCACCATCCTATCACACGCTCCCACCCAGCGAGGCTGTTCCGGCATATACACCACCGGCCACAACAACCCCGTCGACACGAGCCTCCAACACGACGAGGCAATCCTCCTCTATGCTGCCTCCCGTGTCCGAGTCACGGTCAAGCTTCGCACGTGGCACCGGCTTGCCTCCAATCCCCCGTCGTTCCGAGTTGTCTTCGACGCCATCCCTCTCGCAGTTCAACATCGCACCGTGGTCTTCCATGGGCAGCGGGAATCCCCAGGCAAGGCATTACCAGAGTGTGGCGAACCGACGTGTGGCGGCAGCCTCGGCGGCCGCCGGCCCGTCGTCCGCCGTAGAGGGTGCGTTGCGCGCAGCTCTGAGCCGCATCAACGCCGCTAACGCAGCTGCTAGCGAGGAAAGTGATATTCTCGTTCGACCTCTCGAAGACCCTTATCTCGTCGGCGAGGAGGCGGCAGCGCGAGCCCGTAACGAGAGGCTGGCGCATAAACATGGCGAGGACGTCCTGATCCACGAAGATCGACACTGGGATATATGGTTAGGTATGCCCATTCATCCATCTCCTCCCCTCTACTTTCTCCGACGCCACCTCGTTTCGCACCGGTCATTATCGTCTCAATCGTGTGTGCCTCGGTTGTATAAGGTTCAAACTAGCGAACTTTCCCCACTCCCGTCTCGAAACTATAATTCCAGTCCCTTAATCCTCGTATTATATGCCCGGCAGAGATGACCCCCAGAAATGGTCTATCGCTAATGGTTCGCTTTCACAGCCCAGATGAGAAACACGGAACAGCGCGAGCGTAGCTGGAACGCCTTCCGCGCCAGCATCGAAAACGGTAATAATCGCCGGCGATTCACGCGTCGCTTCGGTCGATGAAATAAACTCGGTATACGACGAAACTTGGAACATCAACAATCCTCCTACCTAGGACTCGATTTTCGATTCATCTGCAAGGGAAATCATGCGAGCAGTGTATTGCATCTTCCCAACTCTTTTTTTTCTTCATCTCTTCTCTTCTCTTCTCTCCCGCCCCGCAATCATCGGTTCATTCATTCATTTTGTTTCCGTTGTAGCATTGGGTGGTCCCTCTGCCTTATCCGGCGTTTCGGAATTTTGACCTCAGTCTTTCCGGGGAAATCATATAGAATGGGCATATGAGAGGCTTTTTTCATGAGATCACGTTTTACGGGGGATAAGATGGGCAGACGACGCTAGGGTCGAGAAGAACTTATGAGAAGGAAAGATCTGTCCAGATTTCATGGCTCCTATTGTCCGTTCCACAACGTAGGTAGCATAAAAATAAACAAAATCTATTCAATTTTGTTGTTGCTGCTGACTGAACTGAGTTTGGGGACACGAAAGAGACGCTATAGAATAGTTGTATTAGGACATTGGGCTCCTTTGACAAGGCGAGTTGGGAATACCGACTTATTAGTCATCGACAGGCTAATAGTCAGCCCCGAAGTTCTACAGTATACCCCATATAACGCCATCGAAAATGCAGGAGTAGCTATTGGTTACACTTCCTTTTTCCATTGTCCACCGAATCTTGATTGATTTGACTCGGTTTACATGCCTCCTTCCTTCCGTCCTTCCCTCATATGAACATCTAGAGGCGGAGATCAAATGTGATGTTATCGTGTATGTCAGAGAATGAATAGTAGTTTACTCAACCTCTGCTCTTCGTGTTCAGGATAAGGGCGACGATAAGACTAGAACTAGGGGTTAGCGAGACTAAAAGGTGAAGAGGAGTATGTAGCGTTATCGTCAAGGTTGGTAGCATACCCGTAGAGACCCAATACTTCCCCGAAAATTAGAATCAGTACCATGCCGACGAACACCCTCGACTGTTCCATGTACGCTCGTACACCTTTGTCGCCGACGACGCCGATAGTGTATCCAGCCGCAAGACCAGTCATGCCAACTGCAATACCGCAGCCCAGATGCATGAAGCCACTATTATTACCACACGCATTAGTGCTTCACCTCTCTCGATAGTCGTCGGGGATGAAACCGAAATAATACAGCTATAGTGATGTACATTCCCAGATGAAGTTGTCCGAGAAAACCTTTGAGGGGGGCAGGTAACATACTTGAATAAGCTGTATGCGCTTCCCTCATTTTTATTCGGAGGTCGCATGTCTTCGGCGATCAGGACAGCGATGACGAGCGAATAGACGGCGATGATACCAGACATGACGACGGGGATTAGGCACTATATGTCCCCCCAAATCCTCACCATTAGTCCTCAATTCGCATATTGATGGCATATTTCAACGTTTACGTATTCGGGGTTGACGAACCTTCATAATGAGATCCGGTCGAAACGTGCCCACACCTGCAATGCCTATCCCAGATTTCGCGGTTCCGTATGCGGCTCCGATACCTGTGGGTGATCTTAGTATGTCCGTTCGTGAATATCGTGGAGGCGCGCTGGCATCGCGATGATGATGGACGAGGGTAGGGGGTGGGTAAAAGGGGATCCGTACTGCCGAATATCATAGCAGCTGCGATGCCGCCCTGTAAATCACAATGTCAGCGCTTGGTTTTAGGTAGCTCGTCTACGTCTACGTGGAAGGCGAGACAGCAGGCAGGAAAGGGAGTAGTATTACCATGCCTATGAAAGGCGCGAACTTGGGCGCGAGCTCCGACTCCATTTTCGCCGGTATGCGGTATGCGGTATGCAGGTATGCTTCGAATTGAAGGGATTGGCGATAACTAGATGGATGGCCGATCGGGGGCAGGTGATTGTGGTTTGTCGTCGTTGACGATCGGTCGATATTATACGGACGTGTTGAAGCCTCGTCCACTTGGAGACGATGGATTGGGAGGTTCGAAGCTTAAATGACTGCCTTGCAGGGGTTATGGGGAGCTACTGTTGCTTTGGAGGGCGGGTTCACGTGATGTTGATTGTTACATAAGCATATATGTGTACACCATGTACCCATACAGCTACCGTATCAGTTAATAACAACAATCCTTCTCCTAACACTTTTTCAATTCCACCTAGTCTAGTTCCTCTTGTTATGTGTGGGTATATCGATGTCATATCCATGCAGTTGACACCTGTACATGCGAAATCAGGCTCAAATACTACATAGCTATAAATTGTACATTTATATACTTCCCGTACCTAAGTACTCTTTTGCTTGAGAATCGTCTTAACTGCACGACAAATTGGGCCTAGCACGCCCGCCGCTTTTTCTCAGGCAACTAAAGATGTATCTACACAGCACAAGACTTATCGTACCCGTAACATGAGTTTTATATTTCATGCGCTTTACATATACTGCGATTAACCTGTAACTAGTGCAGTATAAATAAAAGCAATGTAAATTAATCAAATTGGCTTCGCCTTGTTGGTTGTTATGCCATCCGCCGGGTCCCAAAACACGAAGTGCACTGCTGCAATGAAGTACACATAATTTTCAGGACCCTGTCTGGCATTTCATACAACTCAGCAAGGCCATCTATGTACGTAAATATACAGCGTCCCCGCCTTCCTTTTCTGGTACCTACCATAGACTTAAGGTACGGTACTTAATCGTTCAGCCCCATAGCCCCACATCCTTGGAATGACTCAAGCACGGACCAAGCTTAACAAGACTGCTAACAATCCCAACCAACGTCGTCGGGAATTGCTGTTCTAACTTCTAACTCCTAACCAAGTATATGTTCTAAAATCGAAGAATCACGACACACTACGTTCTTTCTTACTTTTTACAATCAATAGATGACTCGGTCTATTCAAAATGCTACCTAAGGGTCATTGGCAATGTAAAACAATGTCGAAAAAACGGTCAAGATGTCCGAGTGTTATCGTCTCGCCCCTGCCGGTAAAGTCTGGTAGTTTGGACCATTGCACGCAGACCTAGGTCATAGGCCCACGATGCTGCAATCTTGATATGATATGGGGCTGGGGGTTTTAACTGGCAAGGCATCGAGATCAATAGAGGCGCGATTAGCTTCAACATCTCGGGTGCGAGGAGATACAGGCCAGGGCGTTGGCAGCATCTCTTTAATCGCCTGCTCGGTGAATGGCGTCACAGTCGGGATCCTAACAAACAATGTTGCACAGTCACTCAAAATCGGTTTGGACAACACGGTATTTACCAATGTGAACCGCATCGTCTAGGTTGATGGGGGTGGCACGCTCCTGTCAAGGAATTCTGACCTTTGGGCGACTGGCAAGCGATATAACGGCCCGTTGGTTAACCCGAAACATGGGATGTCGCCGCACCGACCAAGGTCGAGTCGCTACTCGACAACAGCGGCAAGCTCTTTGTCCGTTCCCGGCCGCAGCACGAGAGCCTTCAGATTAACTCGTTCCTGGTCGCGACCACCGACAGCGGATGCAAAAACGACAGCACAGGCGACCAAACGCTGTGCATCAACTCGTTCCTGCAAAAGACTGTAGGCGCATGCAAAGTCGCCTACTTCCCAGCCAGAATTTATACAGTTGGCAGTACTGTTGTAATCCCGAAAGGTTCGCAAGTGTAGGACTTAAGCTGGTCAAAGAGCCAGGGGTCGGGTTACTATTTCGGCAATATGCACGGCTAAAGGTTATAGTACAAGTTGGAAACAGCGGTTACATAAGCGCAATAGAAATTGTTGAAATGTTGCTTTCTGTTAGGGTCTTCGGGTAGTCGACTCGACCGACGTCACTATTCATAGTGCCGATCTATACAGCTTTTTTTCACGAATACTACCAGGATTGCGTCGAGATGAACAGCTGCCAGGAGCGGATTTTAGAGGTCAGAAGTCCAACCGACGTGGTTGCCTGCAACCTATATACCGTTGCAACTGTTGGTGTAGCCTCTGGCACTGACGGCTCTAAGGTCCTGTAGAGCGAGAACCAGGGAGGCTTTACAACCGAGGTGAGCGCCTGGCCCCCCCTCCCCGGAGAAGGTAATGCCAATATTGTGTAAATGGGTCATGAGGTCTTCACTAGCCCGACTGTGAGTTGTCCGGCACCCTGCGTGCTGGTATTCCTGACCAGCTCGCTCGATTTATCAACGACAACCTCCCCAAGTAGCTATACCACCTCGCACGAGTATGGCGCCTTCACGATAATGTCTACCAATCGCCCCCCGACCATCATTTTCCTGACATCGACGATGGTTGTCACTATATCGATCCCGCGGATCACCCTTGGAGGGCTGCCCTTTTCCAATGTCAACGCCACATCCAACAGGACGACACCCGTCATCAACTATCCAAGCGTGGACGTTCCGCTAGTGGCACTCGGGCTTCCTAACGGGAGTTAGAGCACGGCATCTCGTATGGTCTCCCTCCCTCCATGGCTATTGGTAGTGTAGACCAGGGACCAGGCGGCTTCATCACTGACCCAGGCACTGAGTTCTCCACAAACACTAGCGGCTTGAGGAACAGCACGACGTATACACCGCAATTACATCTGCGGTCACTACTAATGGGCTGACGGCGACGACCGTGACGTTTCCACCCGTGATATCCCCGGCCACAACCGAGATTGCATTCGCAACACCACCAATCACTGCTCGGATGACATGCACAAACTCAGCGCCCCTCATTTTCACCATTTGCTGCCCTAGTCCCAAGGTAGTTGCTTTAATCGCATCTACCACTACGACAGATGTTTTGGTTGACCGCAGTTTGGTCACGATATGAAGTCTTGGACAGGCTGCTTACTCCACTACGACGCCGGTGTCCGTCTCCACCACCACCTGGCCGCCCTACGGCAGGATTATACCAGTCACGACGACAGTTGACAAGCCCGAGCCGACAAGCGACGGGGTTTTCGTGTATGGACAGCCTGGTTCTTCTTCATTTTCATTCCTTGGGGCGATCTCCACGTCGGCGGTTGGCACTGGATCCTGCCTCTGGGCATCTACCCCCCTGAGACCCCACCCCTCGGCATCATTCAATGGCCATCTGGCTTCCAGATCCAAGGTACGTTGCCGCCATGGCCGAAGATCACCATCGGGAACGACAACCAGATCACGACCGAGGATGAACCCGAACGCCAGACACAGACGGCCGAGCCATGCACCACCACTACCTTCTTCTCGGCCAAAACAACGACGACCGCGACCTCGACCTCGAGCCACTGCGAAACAATATCCGGTTGCTCCATCAGTGGCTCAAATTCATCTAATACATCCACCATCGTGACAGTTGGCACGCAGACGATCGCACCCATAGGGACGTGGCCCGATGAGTCGTGGAGCAGCAGCGGTGACGACGCATACAGTAGCTCTGTGTTTGCAGCCCTGAGCCGCGATCTAACGGCGGAACTAGCTAGCAACGACGGCTCTGTCATCAGCTTTACCCCCGGCCCCACGGCTTCGCCCACCTGTGCCAGCGGTACCTGCTACGGCGGCCAGCTCTGCACAGGATATTGGTACTTGCCCTCCCCCACGGGCTACCCGCCGGGCTACCAGGACCCCAAGGATCCCAGGTCGGGCGGATATGCAGCTCCCACGACGATGATCGGGCAGACACCAGCACCGTAATCCACCCAGGCCGTCTGGATAGAGTTCCGATGGCAATCTGCCGCTTCCCAGGATGGCGGACTTCCGGCCGGTAACACCGACTTGGTGTGGTACGAGGTCACGGTGGGCAACGGCAACTTGGACCTCTACATCGTGAAGCCCATCTACAACGAAATGCCTAGTCTACGACCGAGGGCTCGGAAATCCGGGCTGGCCGCCGAACATGAATCGCGGCAAAGTGGGTACGGCTACATCGGCAACGACAATGGGCCCAGCCAGTTCAAGTGCGACAGCGTCTCCCGCTTCCAGCGCCTGATGGATCCGCGTAGTGGCGAGGAAGTTGACTGTAGCGATGGCCCGCTTTTCCTTATCTCATTCGTGTGGAGGCTTATGTGTAGATTACGATTCCGGGCGCAAACACGAAACTGAGGTACCTAGATGTCTCGCGTTGTCAATGTAACAACTGGAAGTGATCAGGCAATTCCAGAGGAACTACACAGCTAGCGAACGCGTTGTCTTTTTGAGAAGTGACTCTAAATAGTTACCGATCGTATATTTTAGGTCTGTCTAACTTGCCAGTTTCAAGTCAACAAAATTACTCTCAGCTCAACTGCTTCGGTGACACTCTCATCGTTAGAAAGGGGGGACGCGTCTAGAGTCAGCTAAGCAATGTGAAAATAGTAAAGATGGCAGTTATGAATATTCTATCTTGTTTTAATACCGATATACGAGTTGTGTAAAAACTGCTTAATGTTCCGTGCAATCCATCAGCTCTCCAATGTAGTTAGTTGATTGGCATGTGTTTGGTTTTACGATCATGGTATCAGGCTGATCTTCGACAGACCTATTAATATAAAATTTCTATAAATAAGTAATGTTAGAAGATATCATATTTATAATGTATTCCTTGTTATTATTTAAAGTATAAAGACTTTTTACATCAAGCAATTAAGTATTATATAATAGTTTGAGCCTAACAATTAACACTTAAGAACGTTGAATATTGTATACGTGTACCTATTGGATAACGTCTGCTCATTTTAACTCGTGCATGAGTGGGTCCTGCCTAGGCCAGGCTCAGGCTAAACGCGGCATGGCCAAGGTAGAATTCCTATTTTAATTCAGTACAATAAAACCTATCTCAAGAGGTTCTAATGTTGTGGTGGCATAGGGCAAACGACCCATCTTCTTGAGCTCGGACTTTCGGCTGGAATGATGGAACGATTCTGGTTGAACCTTCCTCAAGTTGTTCATCTAGTGCACACACCACGTAGATTATTTTGCAGGGACACACCTCAACCCCTTAAACCTAATGCAGAGCTCCACTTTGCTTCAAGGTTGAGACCATGTATACGCGGAACGCGACAACAGTCGGTAAGGTGCCTAGCGTAGTTACAAGAGGACACCTACTTACACAATGACTTACTTGGCTCTAGAGCAGCTTTAGCGGATTCGAGGATCATCGTTTTTGCCAATACATAACCTAGCCCCTGAGTTATCGTAGGATTATAACTGAGCAATAGGATCATTGATGACACCCAGATATTTGGATATTCGGAATCGGGCCGGGATGCGTGATGACCGGGGATACCGAATGCTGTGTATAGAACTTAGAGCTGCACTGCAGGTTCATGAAACAACAAGTTGCCATTCAAAAACCGAACATATAACCCAGTCAGGAATTTATATGTACCGAGTATACATAACAATGGCTGCCTGAATGGACAGGAGACATCCTCTTCTTCTAGTATATGCTATGAATTATGTTCCAACTTATAAGTAGGTAGGTAGGTAGTGTAAAAAAGAATGTGTTGTGTGTGTTCTAGTCGAGTTTCAATTAAACTTGAACATGTTATCTACTAAGTACCTAGGTAGGTAGACTTACCAACTTAAGTATACTTCAAGTTCCTATCTGCAGACAGAAGGCTTAAAGCTGGGGAGGGGGGGGATGTATGCATGTTAAAGTGACAGTCAGAGCGCTAGAGGCCACTAAGAGCAATCCTAGCAATGGTGGTGTCGGCTGCCTCCAGAAGAATAGAATCACCTAGCATGTGGGCTAGTCTCGGCGTTAATCGGAAAGGTACAGCCTGCGAAACCCGCGGCAATCAAGGATGCGTCCTGACCGTTTCTTTAAAAACAAGAGAGGCGCTAGTCCTATCTTAGCGGTCTATCAGTCTTATCAGTCTGAAGTGCCACTCCTACCAACCCACTCCATGTTATTTCCAACCTACCGAACCCAACCTGCTGAGGTACACCAACCAAAAAGCCCATCTCCACCGTCCACATCTGCCTCCCTACCAAGTAGGAGTCGTATTCACCGTCGCTCGCGATCTCGATAGCAACACCTGACTCCGTCGGCTATTCCGGGAGGGGACAAGGCATTCCTTCCTTCCTACAGTCTACCTGTGATACCCCCGAGTCGGAATTGGTGGTGGTTTGAGGAGGAGGAACACCAGCAACCACGAACACATCCCAGATCGTGCGCTTCGACGACAACCACCTATCGTGGTCATATTGTCATACTCTTACCTCCTACCTCCTACCTCCTACCTTTCTACCTCCTCCCTTTCTACCCTACTCTTCTTTTCCAAAGACGAGAGCCGCCAGCCTCTCTGTCTAGGCTTGCGGCCGCCTAGGCTTAGCACGAGTAAGTCGAATTCAGTTTTGTCCCTTTTTCCAACAGCCGGCAAGCCGGCAAGCCTGCCTGTTTGTCTGTTAGCCTGCCATCCTAGATGATACTGCAGCTATCATCTGATCAGCTTCTCTCCGGCCCAATCCGGTTTGGAACTTGACCCACGGATAACGTGTATTGTTTGTGCTGTGTAACGCTATGCTCCCCTATCAGCCTCATAGATCATCTGTAGCTCTCCGTTGCGTCGATGCTCGTCCATGTTGAGACTCCCTCGCTAACTACTGGGTCGATTCGTAGGACAGCAACATGGCTGATTACCAGTACGATCAACGTCGATACGGTCCACCATCTGGCAACCAACGAGATGCCGCTTTCTCCAACATCTTCGGGGCTCAACCCCCTCCCGGTCGTACAGGCACTCCAGCCGCTCCCTCCAACAACAATATGATGTCGCAGAGCGAAAGGACACACACAATGTCTTCCATGTCTTCCATGTCCAACGGCCCTCCCCACGACATGCAACAACGGGCACCGCCACGACCCCAACGTGCCGGGGGTTATGAAGACGTTGTATCCCATCGAACTCGAACCATGGATGCGAGTATGGCCAATGGATATTACCAAAGTCAAAGGAATCCGTCGGGCGGACATCCCCCTCCGCCTATGCGAGGAGATCCGTATGCGCGACAACAACCAGGTCCGAACCAGAGACCCTATCCCGGCCCTCCACCTCAGGGTTCGGCTCGGTACGACTCGAGAGGACCGCCTCCGCAACAACAATACCCCCCACGAAATCCAGTGCCCAGGTATT
This sequence comes from Ustulina deusta, assembly GCA_023159155.1. Taxonomy (NCBI): domain Eukaryota; kingdom Fungi; phylum Ascomycota; class Sordariomycetes; order Xylariales; family Xylariaceae; genus Ustulina; species Ustulina deusta. Next base: position 352,737 of record JAJNNX010000023.1, on the reverse strand, counting down.
ATCAGGGTGGTCCTCCGCCAGGACCTGCTCTCCGAGATGACCCATATCGCTCACAGTCTCTTGCAACCACCCCACGCCAACCCATGTACCAACCTCCACCAAATTCGTACCAGACACCTCAGCAGTTTCGACATCCCCCCAACCAAATCCCTAACCCTATGTCACGAACTACTGCTCAAGGTCGAGTTGTGCCCGAACGCCATGATGACAGATCCATGTCCATGACTGGATATCCTCAAGAGCGCGATGCGCATCAAACAATGAGCGGTCGCGTTATTCCAAACCGAATGAGGGCGCCTTCGAACGAGATGCCACCCATGAACGGATATAATGGCTATTCCCAAACCCCGGGTTCCGCTACGAGGACGATGAGCATGGCCTCATCTGTCACTGTCACTGACCATAGCCGCACTATGTCAATGGCTAGCACAATCGTACCCGAAAATTCCGAGCAAGCTCGGCAGCAACTTGTTCATCGGACATCGAATCCCAGGTCGCCTGAGGGTGAGCGACCCCCGACCGCAAAGATTCGATCTCCCATCGTTTACCCCGCCCTACTATCTCGAGTCGCCGAGTGTTTCCGTCAGAAGATAATAGTTGGGGAGCGAACCAAGAACGAGCTGACATACAAGAATGCCTTTAGTGGTTCGGAAGCGGTGGATGTGCTCTCATACATCATTAGGACGACAGACAGAAACTTGGCTCTGTTATTAGGTCGAGCGCTCGATGCGCAAAAGTTCTTCCACGATGTCACATACGAACATAGATTACGAGACTCGGCATCGGAGATGTACCAGTTTAGGGAAACCCTCATGGATGAGCCAGAAGACAAACCACCTGTCGACGGTGTATTTGTTTTACTCTCAGAATGTTACTCCCCCACTTGTACCAGAGACCAGCTATGTTACTCCATCGCCTGCCCACGAAGGTTGGAACAAGTCTCTCGTCTCAACCTCAAACCACAAGTTGGCTTGAAGAAGGATCAAGATGTTATCGTCAACGACGACGTCGACCAGACTGATGAGCAGAAGCTCTGGATCAACACTGTCCCTAAGGAGATTGCTGAAAGTGTTAGCGACAGGGAACAGAAACGACAAGAAGTTATCTCTGAAATATGCTACACCGAAAGGGATTTCGTCAAAGATTTGGAATATCTCCGAGACTTCTGGATTCTACCTCTCCGATCAAAGGGATCACCTATACCTGTGCAAAGGAAAGAACGTGTCGTTCAACTTATTTTCAGCAACGTCATCGACCACCCAAGCATTCACTCGGTGAGCTCCCGGTTTGCTAGGGCGTTGACGGAACGACAACAACGGCATCCGGTTGTGAAGAACATTGGTGACATTTTCCTCGAGATCGCACCTCAGTTTGAACCATTCATTCTATATGGTTCTAAACAATTGGAAGCCAAGTTTGAGTTTGAGAACGAAAGATCCAACAATCCATACTTTTCCAAATTTGTCGATGAGATTGAGCGGAGGAAAGAATCAAGAAAACTGGAACTGAATGGTTATCTAACAAAACCTACTACTAGATTAGCTCGTTACCCTCTCCTACTGGAAAACGTTTTGAAGTATACCGAGGATGGAAGTGCAGATAAGGAAGATATTCCCAAGGTCCTGGTGATGATCAGAGATCTTCTGAGCCGAGTCAATGCCGAGTCTGGTAAAGCTGAGAACCGATTTAACCTACGCCGTCTACATGAACAACTCAAATTCCGTCCTGCCGATAAAGTCGACTTGAAACTAACGGATGAAGGACGTGAATTGGTTTTCAAGACACAATTCAAGAAAGGGCCAACAGACCCTACCGATATAACAGCATTTTTATTCGACCATGCTGTTTTGCTTGTGAGGATCAAACAACAAGGCAAGACGGAGGAAGTGAAGACTTATCGAAGGGTACGTTTTACTACCATGACTGTTCTTCTAAATTTAAGACTAATTATCAAATCACTTTAGCCTATACCCTTGGAGTTGTTGTCTATTAAAGAGATGGAAGAGGTTATTCCTCAGTCTGGAGTAAAACGAGCCTCATCAACCTTACCATTCCGTGGAGGTAACACGGATAAAAAGACATCAGAGGGTTGGCCGATAACTTTCCGTCATCTCGGCAGGAATTACTACGAACAAGTGTTGTATGCTTCGAATCAAGCTGCTCGGCAGAAGTGGCTCGAATTCATCGACGCAGCTCAACAACGACTACGAGCACGAGCTGATTTCTTCAATGTCAACATACTATCTCAAAACTTCTTCCAAGTCGGCAATCTTGTAAACTCCGTCACACCATACGGTAAGCAGTAGTACGAATTGGATTAGCAACTTTACGCTAACATGATCAGATGGTGGCCGTAAATTGATATATGCAACTGATCACGGCATCTACGTCTCCGATCGGAAAGCCAAAGAGAGTCAACCTAGACGTGTCATTGAGGCACAACATGTCACTCAAGTGGACGTTTTAGAAGAATACGGTCTGCTGCTAGTTCTGTCTAACAAATCACTTCTATCCTACCCCCTTGCAGCATTAGATCCAAATGAACCAGCATTAGCAAAACGTCCAAAGAAGATTCAGAGCAACTGTAACTTCTTCAAGACTGGTATCTGTCTAGGACGACATCTAGTGTGTTGCGCGAAACCAAGCGCACTCTCGACCACGATCAAAGTCTACGAACCCAATGACTCCATGAGCAAGGGTAAGAAACAGAAAGGATTCGGCAAGATGTTTAATGCTGGACAAGATGAACTTAAGGCGTTCAAAGAGTTCTACATTCCCACCGAAGCTTCATCCGTCCATTTCCTCAAGAGCAAGCTTTGTGTAGCATGTGCGAGAGGCTTTGAGGTTGTCTCGCTTGAAACACTAGAGACACAATCACTCCTCGATCAAGCCGATACATCACTAGACTTCGTCGCAAGAAAAGAAGGTACTAAGCCGGTTCATATTGAACGTCTCAATGGAGAGTTCTTGTTGAATTATACCGACTTCTCCTTTTTCGTCAATCGAAACGGCTGGAGGGCGAGACCAGAATGGCGAATTGATTGGGAGGGAACGCCACAATCTTTTGCTCTGTCCTATCCTTGGATTTTAGCCTTTGAGCCAAATTTCATCGAGTTAAGGAACATTGAGAACGGAGCTATACATATTGTTCCTCACAAGAACATTAGGCTGCTCCACAGTAGCACACACGAGGTAAGGCGACTGTCCACACACACATACACACACACATACGTCTTCTGAATACTAATTTTATTTAGATATTATTTGCATATGAAGATGAAGCTGGCCACGATGTGGTTGCTGCCATCGATTTCTGGAAGAGCACCCGAAAATCCGAGATGCCAACTCTACAGTGATTGAAACCAATTCTATTTCTGGTTGAATCGCAAGATAGGTTACCTTCGGGCTAGTATATTTATGCTCTCAAATCGGTCATAAGTCCGAAGCTCTTGACTCGGAATCAATATCTTGTAGGACCAGGAATACTGGATAATCATACCATCTCAACAGCATGGCAAGCGCACTTTCTTGGTTGTCAATCTTGCTGGCATAGACTTCTCATTCTAACAGTTGCATTTCGAGCACGATTAATCCTTTTTTTGTTTTTGCAAGAACTTCATCGTCTTTGATAGCGAGAGCACATTATTTGGCACTTGAAAGACTCAAGGTTCTTAGATGGATGAATTCCTCACCTAAGCCTTGATTAAACAAGAGCCCAAGTCTCTCCAAATGGACATGACAATATTCCAGAGAAGTGTACCGTTCAGACGGTAACTGTCGAGAGGAAGGGCAATCAGGTTAAGTCGATCCCGCAGCTGGCTGTGTGAAGAAAGGCAGATGTGGAAGAACACAAGCAAGAAAGGGGGGGAAGGAAATGGGGGATGGATTTGTCTAGACTTGGTATGAACTGCTATCGTAATCCAGAGAACCCCGAGAGCGTTGTAAACAGCAATTTAATAATAGGTGACTGACAGACTGACTGTGTTCATACATCTGTCTGTCGTGTTCAACTTGATCTCTTCATTTCCTGGTGTTTATTGACGTAAACTCTCTCTTTTCTTCCTTTTCTCTTCCTCTTGGGCTATTCATTTTCGCATCCAGTTGCCATTCTAGCAGAATAATAGGCAGGGACAGGATGATGGTAGATACGACTATGACGTGGTGTGCATCAAACTACGATCTAGTATCTTACGTTGACGTGATGTGCTCCGTAGTAGACATCGATCGGCAGCCGGGCTGAGAAGATTCAACGTAAGGAATTACTAGGGAGCTACTTCGTCATGTAGGTAATGCAGATGGGCTTAGTAAACCTGCATCTTAATATACGTAGCTGAATCCTACAACATATGCCTAATTATACCAACATGGGACGACAGGCCCACTCTTAGCATTGTAGGTACGGTACACGACAGCATGAGACCCCCCGTTCTGACACACCTGGTGGCATTCTAAATCCTCGAAGCTGACGATATTATCAACATACCACTTCTGGACAACTGGAACCTCTCCATCCAATGCAGAACATAGTGTCGTCACGCAAGGCACATGCGCAGGAACATGGGATGTGTTATAGACAACAAGAAAAAAGTCTATGCAATTGGTATCATGCAACTATCTAGTCAAGGCTATCCTCATACAACAGCAGCAGCAACAACAGCCCCAGCCTTCATTCTCATCCTATCCATCCGTCCCTTTCATCTAACTGGCTTCATATTACATCCATTGGTATCATAGAGGGGGTATCGAGAGAATTTTTGCTTAGTAAAAAAAAGAGTCAAAAAAGAGAAGCCTTTTTTCCTCGGTAAATTTTTCAAACGACGCGCGGGGTTTGGGTTATGTTTTTTTTTTTCTTGTTCGCAAAATACTGATTGGGTCGGGGGGGCGGTAAAAAGAGTTTTGGGGTTTTTAATTTATTTCTTGCCGTTGATATGCCAGTCGAAGATCTTGGCAAAGGTCTCCTTGGCGGTGCCCTCGATGGTGTCGCCGTGGCAGGGGATCAGGGTGGTCCAGTCCCAGGCGTGGATGCGCTTGACGCTCTCGTCGAAGCCGGGGCGGTCCTTGGCGCCGTTGCTGATGGCGTACCAGAGGAGGCGCTTGTGGCCCTTGGCGGGGCCGACGGTGGTGTTGAGGGCGTAGAAGATCTTCTTGAGCAGGCCGCCGCCCTTCTTCTCCGCCTCGGGCACCTTGGAGTACTGCTCCGTCGGGGGCAGGTTGAACATCAGGTCGGCCTCGACCAGGACCTTCTCGGGCTTGTAGAAGAGCACGATCTCCTTGTTCGGGTGGGCGTTGACCAGCTCGACCTCGAAGTCGGCGGCGAACTCGTCGCTGATGGTGGCGGAATGCGCGTTGGTCTCGTCGTAGAGGAAGTCGAACTCCTCGTGGCCGATCATGGGGTCGTTGGTGATCGCCTTACGCCTCTCGGGAAGACCCTTGGGACCGACCAGCTTGGCGGCAGGGTACTCGGTCTTCCATTGCGTCAGGAAGATGTGATGTTCGAGATCACCGGCAATGAGGTAACCGACGTTGCCGCCGAGCTCGGTGATCTTGGCCTTCACCTCGTCGGTCAAAGCGACGGGGGAGAAGACGGCGATGGCGCCCGAGGTCAGCTTGACTGTTGCGTTGCTTGGTTAGCTGATGATATGAACACAGGGCGTGGTAGGTAAGTAGGTAAGGATTGACATACTGATAGTAGCACGACCACCGATGGGGATCTTCTCGAATCGCAAGAAAGGTACGGAGACAGTAACGACGTTGGGGGTGACGTTACGGATCACCTGAACCGATGAAGGGTTCTTCGGGATGAGCTTCTCAGACATGGTGACGGTGCGTCGATGGGTTATGGGGAGGATGGGAGGAGTGGTACGAGTGGAAGTGTTCACTCTGGGTGGCTTCGACACAGAAGTGAAGAGAGATCTGGCTGTTATTATTTCTCGAAAGAGGGATAGATGGTAGGAAGGTCGGGGAAGGGCGCAGGGGGAGCTTAAGAATGATTTCTTAGCGACAGTGAACTGCCTTGGCGCCAATGAGGCAGCTCTCGACATTGTCATGTCAACCTGGGGAGTGCCACTGTACGGTGTACATTACACTACACTATAGGGGACCACCCCTAATTACCGTCTTTTTTTTTCTTTTTGGGGGGTAAATTTTTTTTTTTTGCCTCTCTTTTTTTTCTTTCAAATGGACTTCCGTTTTAGGATTTCTCGAGTGGGCGATAGGTAGTGTAAGCGCGTTGCTGACGACAGCTTGTGACCCGAAATGAGATTTGTCAAAATTTGGAATGTCTGCCAGGGCTGAACAGGGCTGCTACATTACATGGTAGGTAACAAATCTTAACAAATCTTGCCCGCGTTATCTCCATGCTGGGTTGTATACCTAATGTACTGCGTGTACGGCTTCTGAAGACGAAATACTTGGCGCCTAGTTCTTAACGTCTAGGTAATGGAAGCTGTTCAGGCGAGTTTGATGACTTTGATAATGCATTACAAGCACTGACAACTTATTACTTATAGCATAGCCAAAGTCAATCCCGGTATACTAGTATAGTAGGTATAGTATAGTATAGTATAGTATAGTATACTGTACCGAGGTAATGGTGACAGTTTCATGACATCATGCAATATTGTTAGTACGTGACGAGCTAGACTCCGTAGTGCAGTATACAATGCCTGAATTGGAGATATATATCATTAGTTGTTACGCTAAAGAGCCCGATTCGTCTAGATTCTTGGATGGAAGGATTTATGCCGATCTCATCTTAAACTTAAGCTTGTTGGCCAAGAAATATCTCTCATTTCAGGAACGTAGTGTACCTATGTACAAGTTGTTTCTGTCTTCTTGCATCTAGTGTAGCCAAAAATAACAAAGATAACGGTTTTGCCAAGAATACACAAAGTGTTATTTACATATAGTCTTGTACTACCGGGTTAAAGTAGTCCTGTAGGCACACTACACTACTGTTGTGTAGTGTAGTGTACCGAGGTATAATAATCATCACTCGCACTGTACACTATTTGTTGAATAGTGATTGATCTGTGACCTGATACTCTACCCAGGGCATTCTTCTCTTCGATTAGGCACCGCTGGTAGCAGGAATGGCTCACCTGCGGCATACTACTTCGTATCCATCAAGGCAGTAGTGCACCTAGCGCCACGCAGATAGTGCATGTGCTTATTGTAAATCAACATCAGCTACGCGTATGTAGTATATACTAAGGGAATGAAATGCTGTTAAAACAAGCACTGTACTCATGCAGCGTGCTGCCTTAGTGTATCAGTTGTAAGTACTGTACAGTAGTGTACACTATACACCTATGGCATAGCCGTTGTGCCCCCACTAAGCGTTAGATCAGGTCGCACCAATGCATCCAACCACGCGACACTAAGTCCTTTTCCGCAGCACAAACGCGGCGTTATTTGGAATGTGCATACCCGTTCTCGGGTTTCAGGCGCTTTATGCTATCGATTTGCGATTTGAATATCAAATACATTGTATTTAAGAATTTGTCTGCGCTAAGCGGAGAATAGGGGATGAAGGACAGCAAATTAAATAAAAGAAGGAGATAAACCACCGGACTCGTATATATTTCGATATACACTGCGAACCCGACGGCTGAAATTGTTGGTAATTCTTGCAGCAACAAATTACAGATTACAGGTTTGGTGCACAGTCTATAGCCAGTTACAGCCAGAGGGAACGATGAAATTCAAATACCTAATACGACACCACCTCTAGTGTATGGGTTGCAGTACCTACATTAGGCAGCGTAGGTCTACGTAACAGACAACGTGTCTTCACGATGTTACTATACACTACAAATGCCGATGAAGGCTCCCTTGTTTGCCTTCTCATATCTGTCACGGCCTTCATACCTTTCGAAGCCTGCCTTCACTAAATAGCAACCCCCTAATTACTGTAACCAAAAGTACCTTGCCTCACAGATTCTCCTCACAATTGTACATGGGCGGTGTACACTAGTGTCATGTAATGTAGTGCAGTTGCAATGTAGTGGATGTTTTGTTTCAGACTACACTACAGTCGTAATTCAGGGGATGATGATAATTAATCATACAATGTGTAGGCATGCCATGCTGTGGATCCGAGATGGCCGGAGCGGACTGGATCCCCATCCCGGGCCGGTGCGCGCCTCCGATTCCTCACTGCGCTATCTACTCCTTAATCACTAATACCTAAACCTAGCAAGATCGAAAGTCGCTGTAGGCCATCCATCAATCAAGGAAATTTCCATTGGCCCGTGAACACAAGTCGAACGGTATGCCAGAAATAGTCCATGTAGGGTACACCCAGACATACAGTCGGCCGGCGGTCCATGGACATGTACAAGGCCCGAGTACTTGCGTTGGCAGCCTTCCAGTGGGCATATAGTCTGCCCTCGGCGATAATGACGGCCAGCATCATGACCAACACCGCCAATAAGGTGCCCCAAACCCAGCTATACTGGATGGTTGTTACCGAGAGGGCGTATGTGCGACCAAGGAAAGTCGATCTGTCGGGTTGTACGCGTGCACGAACCCCTCCGTTGTTAACACCTCCACCTCCCGCTCCCGTCCCGGCTCCGGCTCCTCCAGCTGCTGCTGCTGCACTCTCACGCGCACGCTGTCTCGCCCGCCGCTGAGCCTCGACACACAGACGGACCTCATCCTGTAGCAGATCGCGCTCAACCGTCAACGACTGCACCAGGGTCTTGTACCTGTCGATCTCACGTGCGGCCATATTCAGCCCGCGGTTCGTGTCGGCGGCCGACCGGCCCTGGGAGATAGCCCTCTCCCTCATGGCCTCGATGCTGCGCATGAGATCCTGCTGCGCCGTCCCGAAGATGGTGATCTGCTCGTTCAGCGCCGCCTGCGTCCTCTCCGCCTGCTGTGCGCTGCCGTCGATGACGCTCCCCTGGTCCGCCAGCGCGTCCCGCAGCGCTTGCCGCTCCGCCCGGTACGTCCTGATCTCGTCCTGGAGCCGCATGTTCTCGAGCTCCAAACGCCGCCTCTCTGTCTGCAGCCGAGCCCGCGCGCGCTCGCAATCAACGAGACGCCCCCTGTCTCCTTCATCTCCATCCCCAGAACCGCCTCCATCTCCAGGACCGCCGCCTCCATCTCCGCCGCCTCCCAGCCGCGCGACTTCGTCCTGCAGCCTCTCGCGCTCGCGCTCGCAGTCGCCGAGCCGCCCGTTCTCCGTCTCGAGACGCTCGTTCTCGGCTAAAAGACGCGCGTTTTCCCCCCGCAGCCTCTCGCGCTCGCGCTCGCAATTGCCGAGACGGTCGTCGTCCCCGTCCCCAGGACCGCTGGCCGCGGCCGCAAGACGCGCGACTTCGTCTCGGAGCTCCTGGCCGGATTCGCGGAGACGCTGGTTCTCGGCCTCGAGGCGCTGGTTTCTGGCCACGAGAGGGCTGAGCTCGTCTTGCAGCTTCTCGCGTTCCCGGTCGGCCTCGCCGAGACGCTTGTTTTCGGCCGCGAGGCCCTGGTTCTCGGCCGCCAGACGCGCGTTCTGCTTCTGCAGTTTCTTGCGCTCTCGCTCGCTGTCGCGGAGACGCTCGAGATTAACGTCAGCATCAGCATCAGCATCGGCATCGGCATCGGCTCCAGCGCCAGCTCCGGCATTCTTTTTATTTTCGTCTTCGAGGCGGTTATTCTCGTCCTCGAGACGGCCGTTTTCATCCGCACAACGCTGGTTTTCCGTCTGCAGCCGCTTGACCTCGCCCTGGAGCCTCTCGCGCTCTGCGCCGAGACGCGCGTTCTGCTTCGTGAGTAGGCTGATCTCGTCCCTGTGCTCCGCAGCCGCCTTCTCAAGCCGATTGATCCCGTCCTTTAGATTCTTGATGGTTTTCTCTTGGTCGGCCCTGAACTTCTTGTCTTCGGCAGACCCCCGCCGGTATTCCTCGAGCGCCTTTTTAAGCCGTTTGATCTCGCCCTGGACGGCGGTCAGCGCTCCCCGCTCGTTCTGGAGCTCCGCATTTGCGTCATCGGCATCTTTCCGTGCTGCCGCCAAATCCGCCTGCGCTTGCTTGAGGTCGTCGGACAGTTTCTTTGCTTCGGGCCCGGACGCCGCCGCTTGATTCTTCAGTTCTGCTATCTTCGTTTGCTGGCTTGCTATCGTGGTTTGTTGCTGTCGCTCGCGTTGCTCCAGCTTGCCTATTCTCTCTTTATCCAGTTTGAGCTGCTTCTCCTGATCCTGGATGCGATCTTTTTGCTTTGCGATTTCGGCCTTGTGAGCATTGGCCTCTGTTTCGAGTGATGCGATCTTCTTCCCCAGTTCCTTGATCTTTGCCTTTAGCTCCTTAGCCGTAACTTCGTCCTTCTTAGCTGACTTGTCCTCTTTCTCCCGTTTGGCTAGCTCATCTTGAAGCTTCTTCAGTGCTGTCTGATAATTTTCTTGGGCTTTCTGCACATTATCCCTCTCGGCCTTGATATCCTCAAGCTCCTTGGTCTTGTCAGTAATTGCCTGCTCATGAACTTTACGTGGTATGTGGTCGGATTCGACTTCTGCTTGTAGTTGCTGGTATTTATCTTCCCATTTGTCGACCTCTAGTGATTGGGAAATACCAAGTCCAGATTTCGCGGATCTCCTAGATCTTGTGGATACCGGGGATGGTGTCGATTCTCCGTCTCTATCTCCAATCTGGTCCCCGAGTCCTTGCACCACAGCAGGAGACCCTGAGGACCCTGATCCCATGGGCGTACTCGGTTTGTACCTGGCGAGTTCCTCGGTGCGGTCCTGAAGCTGGGATTGAGATGTTTTGATCATCTGTTCCTGCTCCGCTATTGTCTGCTCTGCACGCTGTAATTCCTTTTTTGATCGGTCTAATTCCCGTTCAAGTTCCCGATTTTTCTGCTTGGTTGGCTCCGCCTCCGCTCGGCAGTCCGCAAGCTCGATCTCGGCCTTTTCTCTCAATTTGGCCGTAAACTTGGCTTCCTTCTCCCAACCCCTGCTTTCCACTTGAATTTCACTGTTGGATTTTTCTAAACTGTTGATCGTGTTCTGAAGTTCGCTGACGGTAACTTGTTCCTCCTCCAAGGCCGCGATAGCGCCCGCCCGATCCTCTTGCGCCTCCAGAGCCTCTTTTTTGTACTTGTCTATCTCGTCTTTCGCTTCTTTTTTCTTTTTTTCTAGTTCATCTCTTTCTGTTTCAATTCTATCTTGAGCTGCATCGGCATCTCTAGTGACATCATCTCGCAGCTTCTTGTGGAACGCGACAGCGGCCTCAATTTCCTCGTCTTTCAACCTCTTCTCATTCTCGATCTGTTTCTTATAATCGTCGCTCTGTTTGTCCATGGAGGTCTTTAAGTCAGTATATTCTTTTTTACTTCTTTCGTATAACACGACCAAGTCATGCCGCGATTTGTTATACTGCTTAAAGTGAGCCTCAAGCAGTTTATTGATAGCATCGAAGACATTTTGAGGGATTGAAGTCCCTTCTTCAACTCCTAGAGCCTTACTTAGCGCTGCCAATGTCTCGGCAGCAACTCCCTTGGTATCAATGAAGCCGCCTTGCGTCGCCATGGCTGGTCGGAGCTAAGAAAAAGAAAGAACCAATTCGCCGAAATATTTGGCATGGATTGCGCGGATAGAAGGCGAAGAGGCTTCAAACGTGCGGGACCTGTGTTGTATAGGAAAAGTTTTGATGCCTTGGGTTTATACAAAGGGTTAATGATGAGGTTTCTGCGTTCGGATTTTGGATCTGAATTTCTTTGTTCATTCTTCGATATACGTTGTGAAATCTTCCAGTCAAAGCCAAGAAGGAGAGCGATATTGATGTTTCTTTCATAAGAACATGCTACTCTGAATGCGAATTATGCTGCCTGCAACCGGTTCTTCTAATGGGTTAAAATCCTCTGCCTGGCACTACTGAGGATTATACCGGTGGGTGTACAAGAAAGAGAGAAAAAAAAAGAGAGGGAGGAACAGAAAAAAAACCCAAGGCTCGTTTCTTAACGTTGATTGAAAATAACTCTCTCGTACATCAATATTATTACGCTTAAACAGGCATTGGTTATATTTACTCGGGACAGAAATACATTATCCAGAAGCCTTCGTTCCCCCCAAGCTCTTCGAGTCCGTGCAGGATTAGGGATCAGCACTCTTGTGATTTCTTCCTGAATGTCTGGAAATCTTTCTGGACTTTCCACTAAGTCAAACAGAATAGAGAGCCTGCCCCTTTTCAGATTGATCATTCTAGTGATCTGAACAACGGGACTACCCTACCTGATTCCTCGCTTGGCAGGAATGGCGAATTTGGCATGAGGCTCTTAAGCGAGAAAATGAGCGAAAAGTCTTTATTCGCCACTGAGCTGTTTGGGTTGCTGATGATTATTTTAGCTTGGGTACTTTATCCGAAGCTTACCGTGCTGAGAGATTTATTAAAATTCTTCGGTTTCTGGAGTTAGCTCATGATTTTCCTAGCGCTGAATAACAGACCGACAATTTAAATGGGTAATCCTGGTTTGTGAGTATCTAAATGAGCAGCATGAAGTCCTTCTACCTAAGTCTCTGAGACCGATATCTCTTCCGTACCTACCTCTATTCCTGCCTCTGATTCGACACAAGTATTTTTTTCGACACTACGGTAGCTAGAGGGTAACTGCTACGCTGTCGGGTAATTGTATGTAGTATTCTGGGTCTATAAGCACATAAACCGTCCAAACCTAGGAAGGGTTGGAAATTAATGACATTGAGCCCCAAAAGACATGACATCGGCGAATATTGAGTTCTGGAAAATTGATATCATGGAACTTCTTCCTATACACGAGGCTACACTGAATAAAAACCTTCTCCTATTGTGATTGTACTACTTGCATGGTACTGCCCGTAAGTGACAACTTTCAACGCAGATGATAACCCAAGACCCAGTAGATGACTGCAGCCTCACTTTTCAATACTGTCTATTCGGGTCAAATTAGATATTGAGAATTACCGTAAAAACCGCCGTAGATCATGCTCAAATTGGAGATGATTGTTTTTGAGGGTCATGGGGCTTGATAACCCAAAATCACATTCAAGTTAGTGCGTTGAGAAGTACGTATAGTAGAATGGCTATGGTTTGGATCGAATCAATATCATTAATCATCAAGCTAATGCCTCTAGTATAACATGTGCTTCGCGCTCCTATGAACATCTTTACGCAGGTATATAATTGTACAGCGTTGTGCTCTCTTAAACTGTCCTCCGAGCGCACGGTTGGGCGAAGGAAAAGTGTATGAACAACCAAAAAGAGGGCAGGTTTGGGTGACACGAATTCATCAGTTGGAATATTACCTCAGCTATACCAACTTCGTGCCCCAGGACCTTGAGTACTCTGTTCTTTACGGTGTTCAATTATTGGTTCAGTGATATCAAAGGCGTCGATAATGTCTCGCCACATGTGCATATCGATTGACAATACAGCCTGATGTCTTTTCGCATCACGTTTTGGAGCACTGGGATCTTGACCAGCCGTAGGTTCTAGTATTTGTTAAAAAGAGCATCACTATATCAGGGGTCAGGGGTTAAGACTTACGTAGTGATGGAAGCCCATTGTCGTCAAATTCGATTTGGACGGCTCCATCTCGTATCAGAAAGCTGATGTAAAACATATTTTCCACTGTCTGGCCAAAGGATTTCGGATTGATGACAAATTTTAACAAGTCAATGCCCCCAGTATCCCTTAGACCATACTTATTCATCAATCTCCGGGCTTCATCGTCTCCATGATTCTCAAAGGCAGTCTCAACTTCTGTCTGTGCGTTATCTTGAACCTCTTGTAGTCGTCGGAGTATCTTTGCGCAGATGGCTGTCAGGTCATTCTTTTCGGCTCGCTGAACATCCTCGGCATTCAAGACTTCTGGCCTCGTCTCTCGGAGGTTATCAGCTCTGAAAGGTGCGCTACGCTTCACCACTTTTCTGACCTTCCTTTCGACTGAAAGTGGCCCGAGAAGAAAACCGGGTACAGCTGGTCGTCGAATGTTTGGAACACAGGCGAATCGACCTAGATGTTCCCAGTTCATCATGTCACCATCATCACCAATCTCGTCCTCATCGGAATCGTCGGCATTTCCTACCACTGGCCGCCTCCGTTGTTGCTGAGTAGATGTGAGCCCGGGTGCGTCATCTTCGGCAATCCCTGCACCGAGTCTCATGTAGCTGATGCACTTCGAGACAAACTCATCCACATCGATTCCTTGAGCAACGTTCCCGTTCGCTAAACGTGCAGCTCTCCTGTACGAGGCGTCTGCAGCGGCAACAAGCAACTTTGAATCGATGATGGCTTCACCGGTTTGCTTGACGTGATGTGATAATTCATTCGCTCGGGCTACTGTCTCGTGAAGAAACAAGGATTTTGGATTGGAGAGCTCGTCTGTGTTCTCATGCAAACCGCGAAGAAGATCTCGATACCCTCGCTGCACTTTCCGTCTCTCCTCCAATGGCTGATCGGGATCGTATTGGTCTGAATCCTCGTCTGTGACAACCTCGGGTTCCTGTGTGCGACGCCGGGAGGTTGATGGACCAGCTCCATTCGTCAGAGTCCTCTTTCTCTTCGATGCACCATCCGCAGCTCCGCTCCTATCGCGCATAACCAATGTACTTTGTTGAGAAGCAGTTATGGGTGTAGAGACAGGGCTATCTTCATCTTGTGATGAAGCGCGCGACGGCATGACGGGTCTTATGGGTGAGGAAAGGCGGTATGGTGTAAGTGGTTTATTTTGAGAGTGAAATAGCAGTTCGATAATATTCGGAAATCTCCAGATTCGGATCAGGGTGTTAATCCCTTTACTGGTGGGTCTGAGATACTTGAGCTTGATAGAAGTGAGACGCGTCTTTGTGCATCAGGACGCGACGACCTACTCGTAGCTTGATTGGGATTAATTAATCGAGACTCGAAAGTGCCTCCCCCGCCTTTGTGGCTGGTGTGCGTAGGAGTTTCTTCCTGTGGCTTAGCAGCGAAACTTAGATAATCAATGATAAGATAGGATAAGATAAGGTTGAAGGGAGGATAAGAGGTGTGACCTCAGTTGCCCCACTCCAGCTTCTCAAGTGATGATGGTCCTCCTGATTGCCTTCGCATCGTCCCTTTGACTCAAGCCCTTCCAATACCATCCATACAATGTCCTGACCGTCAACCATTGCAAACAAACACGGCTTTAGAAGCTGAGAATGGAGCCTTTTTCATTTGGCACATCGGATTCGCTCGATTATCCAGTCAGCGTTCGCATGTAAGTTTTGGTTGTCGCAAGAGAACATTGTTGCCTGTGCCAGTACTGACTGTTACCGGAACCCAGCATCAATTTGGAAGGCGACGAGACTCCGTATCTGTTTTCGACACTTCTCCAAAGACCAGAATTGCGACATATTGGTTCAAACACAAGGTACGTCCTTTCTACGCCGTGTCTATCTCCTTGCGTTGGTGATCCTAACTTCTGGTGTCATTCAGCCCGAACTCTGACCTCTATGTCACAGTCCAAGTCTGGGCTGGGTCAAAACCTCTGACTGTACCAGTTCAGACCTCCTATAAATCCTTCCGAAATGAAAGAAGGTAAAAACCATACCGGATCTGCTGTTTATAGGCCGAGGCGCATGTACTGACTCAGACAGATGGAACGAGTGGCTTACCATACCGATACCCTACAAATCCCTCCCATCAAACTCCTACCTCGCGATAACGATATGGGATTTATCACCCACCGGCGGACATCAGGCCCAAGGACATGCGATTCCATTTGGGGGGACAACTTTACCGCTGTTCGATAAGGATAATCAGTTGCAGAAAGGGCGACAGAAATGTGTCGTCCATCGTCACAAACAAGCGGACGGCAATGATAACACATCTACCCCATCGAGCACCAAAAAGTCAAGAGAGGATTCAACAAGAAATGGGGCATCCACTATTGTTGTCGATAAAGAAGCAGAGGAGCTTGAGCGTATGGAGAAATTATTCAAGAAACATGAGATGAACGAAATTCCTCGGGTTGAATGGCTTGACCAACTGGTATTTCGTGGAACTGAGAGACGCCGCTTAAAAGCTGCTAGAAACTCGATCAAATCGATCCAGCGACACTCGGCTTCTTTTAAAGACACGAAAGACCTGGAGAACAAACCAGAACAGAACGGTGGTCCCGAGTTAGAAGATGGACTGCTCCCGCGGCCTGGTCCCTCGAAATTCGCCCTCAATATCGAATTACCTCGTTTCGACTTCCCCGTTGTTTTTGCAGACCATGAATACCCACCTCCACCGATTTCGTCTTTTCAACATCTTTCTGCTTCCCAGTCAAATATCATATTAAAACCACCCCCAGAGGTTTCCTATGGACCTGGGATAAACGGACCCGAAGAACGTGACCGGATAATTCGGATCTACGACCCAGAGGTTGGAGCAAAGGATAACCCGGCCGAGAGTAAACATAGACGTCTCGTGAGAAGTCAACACCGTCATGGAATACTAGACAAGGATTTGAAGCCAAACGCAAAAGTCCGGGATGAGCTTAATATGATAATGTCATACTCTCCGACTCACGTACTATTGCCCGAAGAAAAGGATCTTGTGTGGAAGTTTCGATACCATCTTAGCAAAGATAAGCGTGCTCTGACGAAATTCGTCAAATCTGTGAATTGGCAAGACCAAAGCGAATCCAGGCAAGCTGTGCAGGTACTTGGCAAATGGACAGACATCGACGTGGATGATGCTCTCGAGTTGCTGGGACCGACATTTGACAACCGTGTTGTAAGAGGATATGCGGTGGACAGGTTGAGGAAAGCTGACGACAATGAGCTTCTCCTTTATCTCCTACAGCTTGTTCAAGCTCTCAAGTTCGAACATATCTCTACGGACTTAAATGAAGCTACCATGCGAGCATCATCATTAGCCAACTTTCTCATTTCTCGAGCCGTCGAGAACTTTACGCTAGGAAATTACTTTTATTGGTACCTTGGGGTCGAATACGATGACAGGAGCAACGAGCAGGGCGAGGAAGTACGCACCATGTACGCAAAGGTTCAATACGACTTCATGAAAGTATTGGAGAGTCGCCCTGGGGGGAAAGAGACAAGAGTTACAATAAGAAGACAGGCCGAGCTTATTGCTGTGCTGTCGAAGATCTCGGCCGATATTCAAGCGTCTCGCGACTCATATCCACGGAAACTCGAGAAAACCAAGGCCTTCTTGGCTGATTCGAAGAACGAACTTTTAACGATTGACCCCCCTATACCTATGCCATTAGATCCGTCAGTTATGATTATTGGCGTTGTTCCAGAAGAGACAAGAGTTTTCAAATCTTCCTTATCGCCTATCATGGTGACTTTCAAAGCAATTTCGGGCAGCAAATACCCCATCATTTTCAAGACTGGTGATGATTTGCGACAAGATCAGTTGGTTATCCAGATTATCACCCTCATGGATCAACTGCTACAGAAGGAGAACCTAGATCTTAAACTTTCGCCGTATAAGATACTGGCCACGAGCACGTCAGCTGGCGCTTCACAATTTGTCCATTCACAAACGTTCTCGGCAATCGCATCGAAGTTTCATACGAACCCTGTTCTAGCCTACCTCCGACAACACAACCCAGATGATCGAGCATACCTAGGAGTACGTAAGGAGACATTAGATACATTCACCAAGTCATGTGCGGGCTACTGTGTCATCACCTATATTCTCGGAGTTGGTGATCGACATTTAGAAAACCTTCTTTTGGCACCAGATGGACATTTCTTCCATGCGGATTTTGGTTTTATCCTAGGTCGTGACCCTAAGCCCTTTGCACCAGCACTTAAGCTGAGCAAAGAAATGGCGGATGCCATGGGTGGCGCTAACCCGCCTAGTGAAGTGTATCTGCAATTTAAGCAGTACTGCTTCCTTGCATTCGCGGCACTCCGAAAATCTTCTAATTTGATCTTGAATCTGTTCAGTCTCATGGTCCATGCCAACATTCCGGATATCAAGGCTGAACCAGACAAGGCGGTATTTAAAGTGAAGGAACGGTTCCACTTGGAGCTCAACGAGGAAGATGCCATCAGACATCTTGATCGAATTATGGAGGATTCTCTGAATGGTATTATGCCCGTGGTGATAGACAGACTCCATGACTTTGTCCAAGCGTTTAGATAAGGGGGGTTTTATATTATTTTAAGGATTGCAAGACATTGGTCATTGATTTGATGCCGCGAGAGAAAAGCATTTGCGTGGCGTTCAACAACGGGTTATTCCGGGATAACTTGGAGCATTCAGGATTGCAGATGGTGTAATATATATATTTTTTGATAACCGTGCTCAACCGTGCCCGACCTATATATAGTTGTGTTAATGGACTCATGTGATGTTCATCCAAACGAGATAAAATAAGACTGGGGGTCGATTACTGTGGCCTCGCCAAGTTTTATCTTGGATGCTTGTTTAAATTAACAAAGATCAGCCACGATGATCCTAGTGATTTGCAGATATACCTATAAGTAAGACTGTAAATGGTCTGGATTTTTATAGCTCGCGATTACCTAGACTATGAGTACAAGATATGCCTAGGTGATGAAAGCTTCGGCGGAGTGTAGGTACACTACAAGCAAAAATAGCCTCTAGAACGGGCCACTAAAAATTCAACTTAACCTCATTAAGCAACATTCACCAAGTGGTCTAAGTCTCGGGTACTTGTACCAGCAGGACTTGCATTTGAGTGACATCTATCATCCCCTCTGTTTTCACCTGCAGTTAGAAAGTTAGACAGGCTCTCTTAACAATAATAAATGCCGAATTATGAATTTTCATATTCTCTACAGTGTTAGATAGGTATCTTTATTTCTTTTTATTGTGCCAACAATTCGAGCATTTATGGTCTACTGCGTAGATAGCATAGGTTAAGTGATTCTTTTGAAATAGCGCTACATACACATGGTACACTACGCCAAACATGGGTAAGCACTCTTTAGGTAACCACACTAATACACGTCCCACCGTTTCCAGCACATCACTGGTGGTAGTTAGTGTCGCACGGGCTGCAAATATAGTATCTGCTACATGCTGCGTACTTACATACATCGTACATACAGCGTACATACTACTACTATAGTACGCTAGGTACCTACATAAGGTACAGCTACAGGTACTGTACTGCTTGCCTGCTACTGCCGAGTGTAGATGCTGCTGCTGTGTAAGTGTATCTATGTAGTGTATTTCGGCCAACTCCAGCCACCCGTTTCGAGATACCCCGGCCCCTGTTCTCTCTGCATTTGGACATTCGGTCTCCGCCCCAATCCCCCATCCTCCAGGTACATGGCGCTACAGATACACGCCACCTGTTGCTGCTAGGTACTGCTCCTTGCTGCTTCCATGTCAGTTATTCATTAACGCACACTACACTACAGCATCTCTCTCAAGTCTCTCTAACTCTACCTTTCCGATCTTAAATTTTTTTTGTCGTTTGCTTCATTTCGATGAAATATCATGTTCTCCGAGGCTTGTTCATTTCACCCACATTAATCCTACCTATCCCAAAGTGACCCAGATCCCATCCACTCGGTCAGCTTGCCAGTCCCACATAGCCAAGCTACCGTTCAAGGGTCTTGCCAGTTGAAGAAGGGAAAAGAAACGCCATCCATTCGTTAGCAGCTCCAGCTTCGCATCTCCTGTTGAAGTGATCCGGTCCGTAATGTCGTCTTTCCTACCACTCCTGCTGTATACTACTCTGATCAACCGAATTCAATTGAATTTATTCATCATGAACTGACTCATCTCAACTAATTAGCCTCTGCAATCTTGGAAACAGCGGTTCCAATACCCATCTTACCGACGCGTTCCCGACCGTAAAACCACACTGTTTTCTCCCCCCTCAGATCTCGTCATGCCTGCGAATAAAACCACCAACGGCGTCGCTCCTACGCAATCTACCACCACTTCACAACGCTTCGAGCTACCCGCCCTAGAGTTGAAGTTCGGCTCATTGACTGATGGAACCGATATTCCACCACCACTGCCGTCCCCGAAGGAGGAACATCCACCTCCACAACTTAGGGTAGTTGCAAAAATTGAAGAGAAAGTCGAGGGCCAGCAGGTAAAGACTGAGGCAAATGGTGCCACGAACGGTACTTTTCCCCGTAAACCTGATATCACTGTCACAACTAAAGTCAGCCTCAAACGTACGGCAGACGAGGTTCCCGTATCGCCGGCACCATCGAGTCGAGCCAGTATCCGGCGTCTGATTAGCAAAACCTTTCTGAACCATGCTTACGATGAACAAGGATCTACTACCGGACAGGGGATGTCTAGACCTCCAAGCCGTACCGCTAGTCTTCTAGCCGAAGAGAAGAAGTCGAAGCGTAGTAGCGGTTGGTTTCGAAGGTTACGGTCTCACGACAACAACGCGAATAATGACAAGCCCGCTACTTTACAAATTGAAGCCCTCAACAAGAAACCAACCGGTCCTCCACCTCCCATGATTCCCGAACTGAGCGCCTTGGAGACCAAGATCGACACACATTTAGGCGACGATCTCTTCAAAGGCATTGGGCGGGATTTGTGAAGAAGACTGATGATTTCTTAATAATCCGTCTCCAATCGTTATTGGTTGGGGAAGAATCTCCTATTCGGCCGGATGAATTCTGCCGTTCTAATACCCAGCCGGCGAGCTGTTATAATCTCCGTAATATGGTGATCCTCTATTAGGACGGTTCGTCTGAAAGTTGGTTGGAAGGAACAAAAAAAGATACCCAGCTTATTTCATAAGCTCGCTCATCGACTTATTGCGTTCACCATTTCTTGTCACCTTTCCACTTTTCCCTAATTTTTACTGTCATCATTTGAGCCAGACTTGAGCGGTACGTTGCATCCATGTGAATTACGACATGGAGCAGGGTTGGATTTGCGGGAGCGGACCATGCTCAGCGTGTGTATTCTCAATTTACAAACATTTGAGATGTACAATTCTCTTCTCTTCTCTTCGGGACAGCTGCAATAATGGCGGTAACAGAAGTTGAAGATTTAAAGCTCGGTGTCAAATTGGGATGACATGGTTCGAATACGAGCTACATATTGCAAACAAGAGAGAGGGGAAGAGAGGGGTAGAGAAGGAGAGACAAGCGGGACAGGAATACAATATTGTTGGATTACCTGTCAATATCTGGCTATTTGCTTATGGGATATGACAAAGATGGTTCATATGAAAGAATGAAAACTGTCATTGTCTAGGTAATCAGCTATATTGCTAATATAGAACCTATACTTGCGGGCTTCGTAGCGTCGGATCTGTCGTGCTGGTCCTAAGTGTACTGGGCGCAACGTACTGGTCGGAAACCCGAAGCCGTACTACCTGGCCGATCTGAAGCCATCCAAGCCTGTATTGGTCTAACGTCGTATTGGTACGCATGTCTGCCCTCGTGTCAACACCAATGGTGATGACTACTAATTACTACCTAGAGCAAGTGAATGTAAATGACTTCTTTTAATAGCACGTGTTTGGGTAGGTGTTCAATTTGAAGTTATTCCACGTATATCTAGCACATCTCATAGTCGCGGTTTTGAGACCGAGGGTAAGTGACCGACATAGACCTCTCACGTTGTTCGTGGTAATTTCGAGCCATATGCTGCGAGACCGTGCCGAGACTCTACATCTCACCTAGAACCCTTTGAACTACCTATGCAAAACAAATAATCAACCGATATCATCTTCGACCCATCCACCACCCAGAGGCCTTCTCCGAAGCAGTCGCCACAGCCTCGCGACCATTCTCAATGGCAGACAGTAACAATGTATTCCCATCGGTAGTACCTATCTAGCGACTCGATCTCCGCACCCTTTTCGAGAAATAATCCAACTCCCGTCTCATATCCGTCTTCAGCCGCATTGAATAATAACAGCGTCCCACCCACTATCTTCATCCTTCGATTCGACAGCAGCGCCTTTTTTCGTACCACGGTCTCACACCACCCCACCCTGCGGCATGCGATCGCGGTGTACTGCCTGCATCAACGTCATCTTACTCTGTGGTCTTGGAGTTGACATCAGCGCTTTTCTCGAGGAGCTGTCGTGCCACTGCCTGCCTGCCTGCCTGCCTCTAGTGGCATGTAATTGTGGTGCACCGTTATCTACGTTTGAATCGAATTTCAGTATATTTATTGAGGAGAAGTCGCACTAGAGTCGCATGCCCTTCCTTAGAAGCAGACGATAATGGCGTCCTGGCTACAGCTTTCGAGTCGACCTCGACACACTTCTCGAGGAACTAGCTCTACTACGTCTACGTGCTTGTTATCGATGGAATATGACAATGGCATCTTCCTAATGCTGTCGCGTGCATTTATTGCGCAGTTGTACAGTGTTCGTAGTCCGAGGCCGAGTATGTCTGACTTCCCCAACAATGACTTGTGCAGTCGTATGAGGGGTACGAAGATGGTTGCTCTGCAAATTCTGAATCCGTCTTACATATTCCACTTTCACGGGTGTTGTAGGAAATATAGAATTCTCAGCAATCTCGGATTCTGTTCGAATTCGCTGAAAATACTCTTGCGTTGTGATATGAACATATCGTATAATAGTATCGCTTTGCATACAACCTGAGATGTTCAAGAGTTGGTAACTGGGGGTTTTCAAGTTGGTATCTACAACCGGAGTCCCCTATACATACCTGGATTCAGTACCTAAAGCACCTAAGTGGTAAGTACTATCTACCTACGGTAGCGTAGAGTGTGTGTGGGAGTACGGGGTGACTTCGGGCGGTGTACAGTGGCAGTATCCGCCAATTCTTGGATCTATCCATCTATGACTCTTGTCTACTATTGAGCTCCCAACACCCCCTTCAGCAAACTCAACCTTCAATCGACAGACCTTCTAGCCTTCATCCTCCAAAACGCGGGCTTTGACAATACGTTCAAGTCCAGATCCTGTAGAGACGCCATGCCCTCCAGACCAAGTGGGATATCCGGGCTTCCGTACGTATCTATACGCTTCCGAGTAGGGACCGCATACGCCAGCATATATGTGGCATGACAGAGATCCCGCCCGTCCCATCTGCTAGAACAACATACCAGCGTCAGTTGAAAGTCAGTTCAGTCAGCCACTAGGCCTCAATACCTGTATGATTCCTGTTACAGATTGAATTAGCCCAAACATCACAGTTAAAAATATGCCCGTAACAAGAAGCCAGAATCCCCACCACTGCTGCATATCGCGGGTATCGTGCCACCACTGCAGGAAGCTTCTTGGCTTCGACTTCTCAAAGGTCTCTTCAATAGCGAGAAGCTTATCCTGCCAGTACGGGTATCTAGATTTATTCATTGCGGGAGGAGCTCGGTGTATGATGTTCTGATCGAGCCCCAATCGCTTAATCTCATCGGCCAGCCAGCCATTACAGCTAGCCTTAGTAAAGGGAATCAGGAGGTCAACAGTGGCGAGCGTCTCCTCGATAAAATCCGGGTTGAGAAACGAACTGGAACGAAATGTTAGTCACAATCCCCCTTTCAAGGTTCAACGACAACGTTTTCGTAGAGGGGTGTCTTTACGAGGTTGAGGTTGATTCCCGCATTCTCTTCAGGATAGACACCCCATGGAAGACGTAAATAAGGGAGCCCTTCATGGTTAGGTGCAAGGTAAGATTGTTTGTCCATTCCACTCTAATCCCTCCGATTCTCTTCATGTCGTAGAAGTTGAAATATTCGGAAAATTTGCCGCCCTGATCACATTGGTGACGCGTAATATGAGTTGTGAGCACTGATGAAAGGCTGCTGTTGTCGTGCCATGGTATCGATGTTTGCAGCTGATAAAGATCGGACGGCATCCGATTCCGAATGTTCATCATCAGCCAGAGACGTACTACCAGCTCAATGGAGTGCGAGAACTTTGGTGATGTTATTGGTAGATCAGGTCGGCGGTTTTGGATCGCCGTGACGATTTGTCCGAATTCCAATGAGTGATGCTTCTGGAGAATGCTGACAATGAAAAATAGATCATCGAATTTGGTGATGGCATGGTCCTCGGCTGCCGCTGGGTTGCGCTCCTGGTCCACGAAACTGAAGTAAAAATCAAAGTCGCTCATTCTGTTCACTGTTGTCTGGTGCTCAGATGACCTTGGCCATAGCTGATCTAGAAAGGTCTCCTTTTCATCTTGTGATAAAGGGTCAGAAGAGAAGAACTGTGAGGCATGTAAGGATGTTCCGGAGGGGGGTCTCGACATTTTGATTGCAGGTTTCCCCTCCCTTCTTCCCTCTTCTCGGGCCTCGTTGTTACATTCACAGCGGCGCCTTTGATAAGCAACCTTTCCAAAGTGTCAAGACCTCTGCGCGTATAGTAGGTGAAAGGCACTTGTCGTTGCGCGGGGGTTTCTCTGCTGTGATGGTGGTTTCTGACGCTTGTTGTTGTGCTTACAATCGCGCCTAGGTATTATCAGTGACTTTTTCCATACAAATTGAAACGAGACTCTGAGGGAGCCTTCACAGCCATCGCCAGGGGCTGTGTTTTGAAGGATCAGGGTAGCAGTGAACCGCAAGAGCGCCAAGGCTCGGGGCTGTGTTGTGTCCATGATGTAGGTATGGCTGCCTGGTGGCAATACCCAACCACTAGTGATCTTACCTAGGCATTCACTTCCATGTCCCTCACGAGAAGCAACACTCATCTTGCACCATTGCAATGGCGGCAGCGACAACGATGGCAACGATGACAGCACCTTCACCGGTTTCTCTTCAGAAACCACTATCTATTTTGAAGAACGGAGAACTTGCGGTGCGGCAGCGGCTGAAGAAGACAGATCCAAGTCATTTGAATTGCTTCGGAGATGAGTGTTTCCGCCTCTCAACTAGTTTTAGCAAGATCATCGGTTGGCGGATTATCGGCGACCTTCGCGCAACCGCATTAGACCTTCAGAATACCTTTCTTCGCCTGATCAACGAGAAACGGCCATATTCGCAGGATCGCCGGCCCAAGAACTACTCAAGCCCTTTCCACGCACCAACCTATTCCCTCGAAAGCTTTCTCATCGGGCCTGACCAGTCCCATGCCTCCCCCCATCTGACTATCGTCGCTGCTGAAGAATGGGTTGCCGCACGTCTTAAGGTAGTAATCACAGGAAGCAAGATTCTGAAGAACTTCTCCCGTTGGGGCTGCTTCAAGCTCCCAGCTTCTATCACAGTTACGTGTCAGACCACTCACCACATAGGCTTCTCACCAGGCCATAGGCTCCCTAGTCATGAATATAAAGTTTGCATTTCTGGAGACATAATTCCACCCTATTTCAATGGCGCATCGGTTGAGATATGGAAGGATGACCTCTATATCGGCAATGCAACTGTCGGGGGCTTCCTCGTTGTCGGGCACCAAACTTTGGCTTTGACCGTCGCACATGTCTTCTCCCCTCGCCAGCCAATTTCGCCCATAGAACCGTTCGCTATTGACGAGTCTGAATTCGAGTTTCTGGTATCGGACAGTCAGAGTTGCGAGGACGATGATAGTGACCTCGACAGCGATAGTGGCTTCGCCGACGAAACACTCTACGAGTCGAGTCTATCGACGCAGCTTCCTAGGTCATATCGAAGGCCGGATCGTTTAGGCCCGGAAGAGCCAGCGTCACAAGCTCTATCGTCAAATGTCAACACTAAAACGACGATTGGATACCTGGAACATATTTCCAAGATCGGCGGCGCAAACGAGCCCACTCAATTCGGACTGGACTGGGCTTTACTTACCATCACACATCCTAGTATCGCCATAGGAAACATACCTCATCTCTGCGTTCCGAATGAAAAATCTTTGACGACTGCGAGCTATATTGACATTCTTACCCCCTCAGCCATCATCAGGACTAAGCTTGTCTCGAATGCCGTATTTGGTCTCCCGTTCGATGCTTCACCCCAGTCCGTTTTAGTTGCTAGCGATGGATCCACAACGCAAGGCGATTCTGGTTCTTGGGTCATTCGAGTTAAAGACGGGAAAGTGATGGGTATGCTCATCGGTAACTGCCAACCTCTAAACCAATGCTATCTCCTCAGCATGGACGAAATCTTATCCGACATTGAGGCGCAAACTGGACTGCCCGTTAAAGTAGCACCGATAAAAGTCTCTAGTCTCTTTGAGCAACCTATATTTCGGAGCTTTGTGAGCGACCAGGGCCGCCTTGGTGTCGATGGGAACGGCAAAGCGACCAAGTATATTACTGCGCCGAAGCTGATAAAGTACTGGTCTCAGGGATGCGTCTTCTCTCATCTTACTGAACTCGGCATCCACTTCCACATTTTCTCTCAATCTTATCTACGCTTATTCTCTATACTTACATATATTGGCAAACCAGCGGAATTCCCTCGGTTCTTCAGCCATGGAATTGACGACAGCCAGCTGCCTTTGGAGAGAGATGACCTGGGAAGGTACGAGATGGAGGGTCTTTTCGACCTCTTTGAAGAGTACCAGTGGTTGTTTTGTCCGTTAGAATTTGACAAATCACGTCTGGACTTGTTGAAGCTCCATCCTAAAACCATACTCCCCATAATATCCCAGGAAATGTTGCCAAGCCTAAGTCGGAGTAAAAAGTACGCCTTTGCGAGAGTGCTCATCAACGAGGAATGCAACATATCGATGCCTAGTGTGAGTAGAACCGCGATACAAGGTTCCAGATATCTCGAGTTGCTAATGATATTCTAGAACAACGTGATTTTTAAAACGTATGACCTGAGCGATACTCAATCTACAGCAACGCAAGCTCACAGAGCAACATTCCCGTGCGATTCTGACACACTCGATGGGCACACACATAGTACCCGCAATGATTGGTTGCACGAGACCGAGGCCTATAAAGCTCTACGCGAGCGCGGAGGATCTAAGCATATGATCGAGTATTACGGATCATTCTCTCAGGGTGCAAAAGGGACAATCATCTTGGAAGACTCTAACGGTGTTCCTTTGGCAGACTTTTTGTGCAAAGAGAGAATCCCCAAGGATGCTTCCTGCGGGTTCCAATTCTGGCAAAATTTATTTGAGCTGCTGAAAGGACTTGAGAGAATTCATAATCTTCCAGAAGCCCAGAAACTACCATCATGGCTTCCAGACTGGACCTGGAACATAACGCACAGCAGTGAAGGCGCGATGAATCCAACGATCATGGCGTATCCAGCCATCGGAAGTGCCCGCCAGCAGCCAAGATTTAAGCTCGTAGGTTTCGGATTGAGCCCACTGCATTGTGGTTACAATAAGTCTCGGCCCGACCTCGCTTGGGATTTATCGACTAACAGTACCCAATTTAACGCCGTGTCTCCTTCGATCGTCACCGGATCCCTGTCTCGACCTCGTGCTGACGTGTGGGCATTCGGAAGAATTGTTCTTCACTGTGCTGCGTGGATGCTGTTTGGTTTCGACGGTTGGCCTATTCCTGGACATGAAGAGACATTTTGCCGCTGGATTTTGGGATACGCAAAGGCAGGCAATGACGAAGAGGCAGGCAATGCCGAATTAAATGCGATATACCAAAAATGGAGGAAGCTTCCATCCTCGAACACAACCACCCAAGCAGTTACTCGCATTGTCCTCCATCATACGCCGCGTAACGGCCCCCAGACTTCTCAGAGCACGAGGCAGCTATATCGAGATTTCCATGACAACCTGCATGCATATAAAAACAAGTTGGGAAGCTGGACAAGTCGCTCTACCAGCGTAGACTCTAAAGGGGCTGGATCATCATCTACATCGAATGCCCTGAAATTTATATCTGATTTGAATTGGATCTTTGGAGGCAGTCATCCGCAAGGTCTCGTCGAAGGTGTTGACCCACTGACTTTGGCCAAGTTCGATTGGTATAGACCGACTGTAGAAGATATCAACAAGTGGATGCGCGATTTGACAAGCCCGGATATTTCCCCTGCGCTTAGTTGGCAAAGGCTTACCGAAGCTAAGTTCGATTTGAAAGACAGATTGAACGCGCTCGATGAACGCGATCACGTATTCTTCGTCGACAATAGCGCCTCAATGGCAGTACATTGGGAATATGTAACCGACACCATTAAAGCCTTGGAGGCCGTTTTCGAGATTGCCCAGCCAGTAGACGACCGTGTAGACCTTTACCTCAAATCCGATCCGATCATCGGATACCGCAAAGAGAAAACTGGTAGGCTGGTAGACATTCTCAAGACGAAGCCTGTTGGTGGAGTGTCGACAATGGGAAACAGTCTCGAGGTATTGATAGACCGAATCATAACACAAAATATAGGGATCGGGGATGATGGGGCACCAGGTTTCGCAAGCACATCGTTGGGCCGGCCGATCAGCATCTACGTCCTCACAGACGGCATCTGGCAATCGCCTGGTCTGGATTCTAGCGATGCTGCCCTGGCCGGGGCGGAAAACCCTATCTACAGGTTAGTGCGGGAGGTCAATCGCAGGAACAAGTCAAAAGATTTTGTCATCCTTCAATTCATCAGATTTGGGAACAGTGAGGCTGGAGGCCTTAGGTTGAAACACTTAGAGGACACTTTTGGTGGAGCGACTTCTGACTCGAGCAAGAGTCAAGCCAGGTATGTAATTTGTCCCTCAAAGCTTTTCCCTTTTTCTTTATCGTAAAAAGGTTCATTTTTAACTAGATAATAGCAATAGTATTACATTCGGCGTTACATTCGATACAGGGAGTGTATGGGAAATGCTGGGTGGAAGTACCGTGAGCGAATGAGGATCAGACAGTTATCTAGGTTGGGCTTGTTTTACTGGGATTGGAATTCTATATTGTATGCTACTAGGAGTATATGAGGTCTGGTATCAAGCTACCTCTTTATTTCACATTAATGAAGCCCTGAGGCAAACATGGTCTGTTGAGACAGTCCTGATTCCTGGTTGGCGAAGCTCTGTATAGGACGGCTAATTGAGTTACCTACCCCGCCACAAATTTCAAGCTGTCGCAAACCAACAAGGAATGTAGACAGACCTACCATTTATACACCACTCTACTCATCATACCATCACATCGCAACTACATCTTGCACACTTACAACACATAAAATCCGCATTTTTAAGAAAAGACAGATCCCACAGCTGAGAGACCATGGCCGACGCCGACTTGGAACAGGTACGCGCATCGTCACCCCGCCTTTCCGATACACACCCCACCAGACAAAACCAGCCTAATCGCCCAAGCAAACCAGATCCGCAAAGCCCGCCTCGAGCAGCTCAAAGCGCAACAGGGAGGAGGAGCGTCGGGGGGAGGACCAGGCGGACAAAGTCAAGCCGAAGCGCAAAAACAGTGGGTTCTTCCAGATCTACCTCATCCCGACCCCATCTACCGACCTGGCTCGTTATCTATTCGCGTCATTGTCATGCTAACGAATTACCAACACAAACAGACAAGAAGGTACCGTGTCGTTTTCCTCGCCTCGATCCCGCGCCGATTGAACCCACGTCTCCCTTCTCTGTCTTAACTAACTAATACCCCCGCCCGCGATTCAAGCCGAAGCCCGCCAATCGATCCTGAACCAAATCCTGCACCCCGAGGCCGCGGACCGACTGGGCCGCATCAGACTCGTCAAGGAGTCGCGCGCGGCCGACATCGAGAACAGGCTGATCACGCTGGCGCGGACGGGCCAGTTGCGGCAGAAGGTCACCGAGGCTCAGCTGAAGGAACTCTTGGCCGCCGTGGCTGAGAATAAGGAGGAGGAGAAGATTGTGGTCAGTCGACGGAAGGGGTGGGATGATGAGGATGATGATTTGTTGGATTTGTGAGTGCGTGGTTGGGTTGGACTGGGGTGGGATGATGGGGAATACCTGGAGGAAGTAGGAGAGAGAGAGCACATTGTGGGAATCAAGACAAGATATATACATCATTGACGGCCTGGAGGGAGACAAGACAAAACGGTAGGCAGCTTCGCGATGAACAAGATTGCATGGTTTGGCGTTTCTTTGGGAGGGGGTTTCAGTCAGGGGTATATCTCCATGTCCATCTGATTTACGATTACAAGGCAGTACAGTATAGTACAACTGATTATACAACACCTGGCCTTCTCTCTCCCATTCCCATCATCACCGCCATCCCACCCTCAGCTCGTCGACGCAGCAACAGGTGACGAACCAACCGCAGCCTCCCTCGCCATCTTCCTCTCCGCCCGTTCCCTCTTACGCATCTCCCTCAAATCCGGCGGGGCCTCGATCCTCAGCCTAGCCCGGAGCTCGCACACATCGGTTTCCAGCTCCTCTTCCCAGTACACATTGATGACCTCGTCGCTGCGCAGGCCGTTTCTCACAGCCCAGGGCCCGTAGATGGACCAGAAGCGGCGCCGCTCGGCCGGCTTGAGCGTCGCCACGGCCAAGACGGAGAAGCCCGTCATGGGCAGCAGCGTGTTGGCGAACTCGAAGGCCTTGAGCGCCACCTCGCCCTCGCGCACGACCGGCAGCCCCGTCAGGGCGTGGTAGAAGTCGTGCGACTCGCGGTACCGCTGCACCACGTAGGCGCACTCCTCGTCGTCGACGTACCGCACGCCCGCCCGCGTGTCGGGCGTCACGCCCTCGCGGTCCAGCCACGCCGCGTACGTCGCGCCCACCGTCGACGGCGGCAGCGCCCGCAGACGCGGCAGGTCCAGGCTCGTCGAGGTCATGCGCGGCCGGTCCCGCAGGATCCGCCGCCCCGTCGCCGACGATAACATGGCGCGCCGCAGCCGGTCCGCGAAATACGGCGTCGCCGTTGCCTCGCCGAAGGCCGCGATCAGGTCGCCACGGCGCGGGTCGAGGAAGGAGAGCACGCCGGAGCCGAGGGCGAGCGCGGCGCGTTCGAGGCCCGTCAGGGGGACAT
Organism: Ustulina deusta; assembly: GCA_023159155.1. Lineage (NCBI taxonomy): Eukaryota > Fungi > Ascomycota > Sordariomycetes > Xylariales > Xylariaceae > Ustulina > Ustulina deusta. The sequence continues at coordinate 322,034 of JAJNNX010000023.1, read as the reverse complement.
GGCCGGGGTAGTTTGGGGGCGGACGGTGGAGGACGGAGAATGGCCGGGTTTGGGGAGGAGAGGTGCGGGTGCGGGTGCGGGATGGCGGGGTGGGAGATGGTGTTGTTGGGAGCAGAGATGCTGGTAGGGAGGAGGAGAATGGTGGGATGATGATGGCCGTGTTATGGCTGCGGTACACGCATCGGAGACAAGGCTGGAAGGCTTTCATCTTGTCTTCTGGATGAGAGGAGCTAATGCTCCGTTTTGCCGAGGTTTCTCGCCCGATTGATCGAGGTTGGAGGTAGTTGTGTCCAGAATTCAACCAAAGATACCGACTCTCTCAATTTCATCTTATTCGTTGTTGGATTGGTTCATGAGACGAATATCGAACGAGGAGACGGTATGTGAATGATTAGGTAGATACTTAGATAGGGATTACCTAACCCACCCGCGGCTCCGTGGTCTCGGGACCCCTCGTATGTAGCAGTGGTGATCGGCGCTGTAAACCTCCGACAGGTTAGCGCTGCATGTGTCTTGGCACATCGACCACTCAGGGAGCAGGAAATCCAGCAGCTTCCAGCCCGAGCTATCTCATTCGTCCGTCTTGCCCCGGTCTTGTCATTTTTCTCCTCTTAAAACCGACATACCCTGAACTTTTTGCCCGTCTACATCCATTTATTTCCCTGGTTCCGAACAACAACAACGCAGTCCGACTGTCTTTTCCCCCTCTACGACCCATTCGATTTGCTGCCTATCATCACCGGAACGAACACCCGTCTTCCTCCTACGTACACACCTACACATACATATCTCCAAGATGCCTCGTCAACGACCCACCTCCCGACCTACCGCGGCTCCCGCCCGTCCATCCGTTCCCTCTCGCGCTCCTGCGCCGACACACCAGCAAACTCGTCCTGCGTCCACATATGCCCCGGTTCAAGCCGCTCCTGCGCCTGCGCCCGCAGCCTCGCAGGGCCCAGGTCTCTTCGGACAGATGGCCAGCACCGCAGCGTAGGTTCCGCTTTTCTTCCCTTCTTCCCTTCCACCCCATCCTTCCACACCTCACACACACAACAAAACTAACCCCCTCCCCAGCGGCGTAGCAGTCGGCTCGACAATCGGCCACGCCATCGGCGGTCTCTTCAGCGGCGGCTCGAGCGCCCCGGCGGCCGAAGCGGCCCCGCAACAGACGAACACGGCCAACCAGAACCAGTACACCCCCACCAACAACTGCGCCGGCGCCGCCGAGAACTTCACCAAGTGCATGGACGACAACAACGGGAACATGCAGATCTGCAACTGGTACCTCGAGCAGCTCAAGGCCTGCCAGCAGGCTGCTAAGCCGTACTAAACTAAGCTCTGCCTTGGACTGAGTGTGTGTTGGGGGGGTTATGGGAAGGGGACGGACGGGAAGGCGGGGTAAAGAAGGACATATCGGGGGGTTTTGAGACGAGACGAGACGAGACGAGACGAGACGAGACGACATCCATCCACTCACTCGCTCGCTCGTCTCTCTCGAGATCTCCGTCTCGTTGGATGCGAAGGTTTAACGCGGAAGATGGGACTTGCTAGATTCCATTTAGACCGGACTAAGACGTTATGTTTCTTTGCTTTGCGATGATTCTCGCCTTGATGTATGTATATATATATATGTCATTCCATCTCATCTCTGCCACCTTTTCATCATCGCGCGGAAAGTTGATGTTGGTGAGCACATTTCGCACTTTTAGCAGCTTAGCGCTCAGTTTGCTTGGCTGGTGTTGAAGTTGCTTGTCACCTCTTGTGTAAATACGCTACTCTCCACGGAGCAAAGACAAACATAACATCCCGAATCACTTATTTATCAATGTGATTCCTAAGTGTGACATCTGAATGTGGAATCTCAGTCATCTCGATTCGATTGCCTATTTATGTATTTTCCCGTTCGCAGTAGACGACCGAAGAAATAGGGGAAAACGCCTGAGCAAAGTCAGATTATTTCTATTGTGTTTCGTACATATACAATGCTATATAAATGTACAATTGGTGCGTATATACAGGGTGTCAAGAAGTGAGCCAATCATCAAAACCCAACTTGGACGACAAACCCTAACTTGGAAAACTACTCAATGTCAAGATCGGGGTCAAGATCATCGAGGTTAGGGATAGTATCACTATCTTTCATATACTGGGTCGTGCCTAGCAAATCCACCTTGAGTTCCCATCGTCTGGAATTGATGCGCCCTTTCATCATCGACATGGCCATGCTATTGTACTTATGATCTAACCTGAGCTCTTTGGCTCGTCGGACAAGATACCCGTTGAAATAGTCGATGGGTAACTCGATACCTAGTCGACTCTGCCTCACCCACGGACACGCATTAGTGCCCTGGGCGATGAGATAGTTGGTCATCTTCTGTCGGAAAGCCGGTTGGGTGAAATATTGGGCCCTATGTGGGATCACCTGTAGCTCGGGGAATTGGGAAACAATGGCGGCAGATTCCTCGAGAAGATTTTCCCACAAGGTCCAGGCGTCAGGATTCGGGTAGATCTGGTTGTATTTACAGCCGATGATGATGCATATCGAGTTGGCCACGGCCGAGAATATCAGCCAGGGAAGTTTCCACATGAGAAACCTAGCATCAGGTAAGCCCACGACGTTGAGATTCTCGGTTGAGGATAACAGTTTTATCAAGTGTCGAGATTGCTGTACCGCCTCATAGCCGACAATGGAGTTGGCGAGTAGCGGATTTTCATATTTCTGGACGCCGTGTAGATATAGAGTGCCTTGTCGTTTCTCCTGTATAGAGAATAGAGTATCGGAGACTTTGCTCACTTTGTAAGTGCTGTGAGCGATTATGAAATTCGGTCGGTCCAAAGGATCCGGAAAAAGGTCCGCGTTTATTTTTTCTACTAATCCCAGTCCAGGATGTAGTAAACAAATAGTGGTTTGGCGGTCAATACGATGGCGTAATGATTGAAGACAACGCGAAATGGCTCCCGTCGTGGTGTCGATAATGACATTATCCAGAAAATCCGATGCCCGGGGATATTGGGGGTATCGATAACTAGGACCAACGATAGCTTCTGGACATGGTACTCCAGCCGAAGAAACATAACGACCTCTGTCGTTGTATAGATTCAACTCTCGGTTCTCCATACCCCATGCGCGTATAACCTCGGGATGATGAGCTATCATGTTTACGGGGACATGAGATTTAGATGCAAGAGCATGAGCGAAAAATCTGCCTTGTATACCGAAGCCTACGATATGAATTCGGTTGGATAGCGGTACGTGGATTTCCTTGTTTCTCAAGCTGAACGCTTCAAGGTTTTCTTTTGGCCTGTCTTGGATGTGTCGTTCGGCATCTTCAACGGTGATTTGAGAAGGGTCTCTCTCGGTATTCTCGCTACTTTTGCTATTTTCCAGGTTGCTCCCCGTCTCGACTTGTTTCATCTCGATTGAATCTGTCTCGTCAATTTCGACAAAGGCAGTCTCTGTTGGTGGTATCTCGGAGGTTGGACGGCTTGGAACAGCCTCCGAGGTGGAGCGGACTTGGAATGGGAGTGTAACAGGACGAGGAATCTGAGGGGGTAGGTAATATCTCTCATGCGACGACGGTACAAATGACGTAGCTGCAGCAGCTGTCGAGAGAAAGGAGGATGGCGTGTTGGCCCCCCGGCCCACATCGAGGTTATCGCAAGACCATGTCGAGCATCTGCGAGGTATTCGCGGTAACGCCCGCGGAAGCGGTCGACGGACGATATGGGAATACAGGATGGAGAATTGTCGCGATAATTAGATTGATATCATCTCAATGATCGAAGCCGAGTCCTGTTTAGGACGGCAGGCCTTTGCGGAAATGGCTGCGTCTTGGGAGGGTGTCTACTATCGTGAGGAGGCTCGTAAAGAGAGAGTTGAGAAGCGTAGCTCGGTCCAAGGGAAAAAAGGAAGTCGGTCTAAGGTGAGAAGGCCATCGATATCGGAAATGCAGAAGTCTCTAATAAAAAATAAAATACAATGAAATGCGAATTATAACGTTTTGTTTTCTCTGCTGGGAACGAGAATGAAGGCCAATGTCTATCCTGTTGCGACGTCGATGACGGCGATTCGGTAGTTGAGTACAATCAATTTTTTGTCGTTGCAAGGATTATGCTTTTATTATGGGCCTCATCAACACATCCAATTAGAGGTTTGCGGTTGTCAACGGTGGTAGGTAGGTAAGATCTATGTCCAGCCGTGACTTCTTTTCGCCTTGACTCCCCTGTCTCCCCTGCTCCACTATATCTCGCTATCTGGCCACTATCTGTAGGTACCCTGACTCTGCCCAACCCGAGATAACGTTTCTGCCACCCAATACCGCCATAATTCTTGCCAGACACCTTCTCACTTCATCTTCATACCCAGGTTATCAAGGAGTATCATCACCCAAATTCTTATCAACTACGCGATACGCTGCGAGATATTCACTCGAGACGGGAGATATATCTATACGCTTCATTGGTCCTTTCATAATGGATCCCGCAAACATCTTACCGTCTCTTGAGCGTCTCGATGATGCTGTCGACAATCTCGAAGAGGCGCTCCAGCCACTTGTCAATAATATGGCCGACGTAGCTTCGAAGCTTCCTCTTCTTGACAAGGCGAAATTCTATGTTCTCATGACGTATTCCATTGAGTCCATGTTATTTTGTGAGACTCATATGAATGACGACCATGTTACATCTTAAGCTAACACGGTGTCACAGCTGCCCTTCGTCTTAATGGAGTTGATGCAAAGGAACATGCTGTTTTTAAGGAACTAGCCAGAGTACGCCAATATTTTGACAAGATAAAGAATATCGAATTTCCTCCTCAAAAACCTGAACAGAGTCTCAATAAGGAAGCCGCCATTCGATTGTCAGTATCCCCATTTCTTTCCTTCAGTCTCTTTCCCTCTCTCTCTCTCCGTTTCTCTATCCTAGGCTTGGAGATTGATAGACTCACAGTTACCATATTCTTCCTCTTTCCCATATCATTCTTACATGACATAAAATTGAACCAAAACACTAACGAGGAACAGTATACGGGCGGATCTTGCTGATAACAAGGAAATCAATACAAAACTTAGCGAGATGATTGCCAAGGAACGCGCAAAGGCAGCTTTGAAGACTTCTAGGCTTGTTGAGAAACGTAAACTAGCCGAGGTAACCCCAGATGAAAAGCCTAGCAAAGAAACTGAGTCGAAAGATATTGATTCGGGGGAGGAGTCTGACGAAGAAGTTGAGCCAGAAGTAGAGTCACAGCCAAAAAGGAAGAAACCCAAGAAGGTGAAGAAAGATAAATCCGAGCGAAAAGAAAAGAAGGAGAAAAAAGAGAAAGGGAGTAAGAGCAAAAAAGAGAAGAAGGGGAAGAAATCTTCCAAAGAATGAAATCCCATCATCTGGATTTTACCTTACAAACGAGTAACCGGGGTTGTTACCGTCATCCTCAGAGCCAAACAGTATGCGCTGTATAGGTATTCGAGCCGATAATCATGCGAACGTATCTTTTGACCAAGACTCGACTTTTCCGGCATCACTAATCTATACAGGCAGGAATATATCACCACGCGTGGTTGACAAAAGGAAGACGTGTCAGAGAGAATGATTCAGCACTGAGGAGTGTTTTATTACGAAAGCAGATTATACGCTGTCGTGGATGTCCCGATTTTGTGACACAACATGGAAATGATGGAGGTCTACGAGAGGCGGGAACATCATTAACTAGAGGATCGACATGATACCCATACTGTCGTATTATCGGCGCTCATTAGAGACCACCTTTCCCGAAAGAAAGCAGCTCACATTTCAGCATTAGATAATTCGATGCTAAAATGCTAATATTCATACTGAAACTTGCGAAATTTGATCTCTGACGTGAGATGCATTTTATTCCTGCTAACTGTTAACTTGACGCCACCCTAACCCGCCCCCATTCTTCTCACGACTAGAACTTACCACTGACTGCTCCAACCAACGATAACACGATAATCATCCGAATCAAATTCTTAACCCCTGCAGTACCTACTCCCATGGTAGTCCCCAAGCCACACATCCCAACGAAATCCGCAACACACGAGGCAAGAAAACTACACGACGGCGCAATGGACACAGCATTATCATTACATAACCATACCGCCGCGTTCCACGTACACGCGACCACAGAGCAAATCCTCGGCCTGGTAGCTACGGCACAGGTCCCGCCCATCTTATCGATCATATCCCTCGACTCTCCCACGTTCGCCGTCAACGGGCCGTGCAGAGCCGCGTCTTCGCCGCCTACCTTGCACATTATCCCGGCCGGAGTCTGGATTCGTCAACTTGGCGCCGCGGTATCGGCACTAGCTTGGCACTCGAAAAGGCGGGAGAAGAGGGCAACAGGCTGGAAGACTTGCCTTGCCGCCGTGCTCGGAGTCGCGTGTCGCGCGTTCCGAGATCGTCGCGAAATCCTCCCATGCGAAGTCCGCTTGGTAGCGTGCGTCTGCCGCGTCACTTCCGGGATGCCGCGCGCCGTAAGCGGTTGATGGGGTCAATGAGTTGGCGACGGGCTCGCTTCTTCTGTGCTGCTCGGCGCTTCGATTTGGCTTTCGGCGTGTCGGGTGGAATTCACTTGCGTCGATTGTCCCGTTGAGTGAGATTTCGGGGCCGCCTTGCTTGATGGCTCTTTTCAGGTCATGGGCTCGATTTTGGATCTCTTGGGAAGGTCGGAGGGGAAATTCGTGAGGGGCTTGGTGGGGTGTTAGTGATTGTGTTTGATGGTTTGATGTAGGAGAGAAACGCTATTACCGTTGCTTCGATGACAACTACCGCGCTGACGACGGCGGCGGTGACGCTCTGATGTCGCATGTTGATGGGTTGGTTTACTCGTCTTGGTTATGAAAGCATGGTGTAAACGAATTACTTGACCCGAGTATTACGGCGCGATATGCGTCTACGTTGCATAGGAGACAAGGTATTTAGGTACACATCAAAACTTTGTTGTTATTTTGCGAGCGTCGGTGGTCGTATTCCTGTGGCAAGGTAGTCCCGAAATCCTTCATTGTGGTATTTTTATATATATACAGGTTGGTGATCTGTCATTTTCTGGGTATTGAAGTACACGAGGCTCCAATTCGCATCATTGACTGATCAGCTTCATACAAGACTGTCCTATCGAAGTATGTACCACGGAGGTATCCTCAATTTGCTCAACGGAGTCGCCGATAATATCATTCAACCCCCTCACAATGTGCTTCTGAGAGAAGCAATCCGCGAAGTCGATGTCGAGAACGCAGAACTGCTTATCGACCCCGAGTTCACAGCAGTCACCAAGGCACTAACGATGCCTTGTCCCTGGCTAACATTCCGAGCCGCAGCAAGAATGATATCTACACCTGCTTGTATCGCCAAAACGCTGCGTTGAGGATCTGTGCCGAATCCGTTCAGCCCACCAGCTTCTATCGCGTCCGTGATGATGACACCCGTGTAACCCAGACGTCCACGCAGCTCGCCCTGAACCCACTTGCTACTGATACCACTGGGATATGTAGCGTCCAAGGCTGGGTACAAAGCCCACGAAGTCATGACCATCTTGACACCCGCTTGGATAGCGGCCGTATAAGGCACTTCATCAATCGACCGGAGATCGGCCAAACTGCGAGTAATGGTCACCGGGCCCGCATCGGTGTTCTGCGATGCCGAGGCCGCGCCTAGACCGGGGAAATGCTTCGCCGTCGCAATGACACCTTTGCCCTGTTGAGCCTTGATGAACGCAGAGGCACACTGCGACACGACAGCCGGGTCGTTGCTGTATGAACGCTCGTATTGATCCTCGAAATCGCCTGCTTGGTGATAGACGTCGAGAACAGGCGCGAGATTGCCGTTATGGTTGTAAGCCTTGAGGGCGGCCGCAGCCTGCACGCCAGCCGTATTGCCCGCTGCAGCAAGGTTCGATTGCTGACCGATCATTTTCTCCGACAGCGTTGGCCCGCCGGGTAGTCGCTTTACCTCCCCACCCTCCTGGTCGGTGAGGATCAGCAGTGGGCCCTTGATTGCACACCCGCCGGATGCATAGGCGCTCTGGAGACTGGTGATATACGCTGGCAGTTTGCTGTCGACGTTGTCCGAGAAGATGATCACGCCGCCGATCTGGCATTGCTGTGCCAGCGTCGTCAGTGTCGCCGGGTGAGCGGTGCCCGAGTATGAGAAGATGACGTGGGCTGCGGCGTCGGCGGCCGTGATCGCCAGCGTGGAGCCGAAGAGGCTCGTTGCGGTGAGGATCAAGCTGAGGAGAGGCATGATGCTTGAAGTGACAATGGGAGACTGGGAGTGTTACCTGAGATCATGAGGCCTGGGTAACGCTGGACGGGCGGCATTATTTATTTGAGTGTCAGGCGTCCAAAACGCCAGTCGCTCGAGTACGGAGACAGCCGCATTTTATCATGGACTGCATGGTCTAGGTAGCGGTGCGTACTGTCCTTTGCATAAGTTAGCTGTGCTGGATCTGTCCAGTCCGGAAGGTCGTGTATCGTGTGGTCCAAATAGACTCTGCAGGGGGATCTTCATTATGTCGAGTGTGGAAGGTGGTTGCCATGATCGCCATGTCGGTGTCACGTGAGCGGAATATGTTCCGTCGCTAGTCATCTTTTGGCCATCTTGTTTCCTCGATAATCTGTCATCCCTCTATCTCATGCACTGTGGCATACAGACCCTCGAAAACAACAGCAGTACTGTATGCCGTCGAAAAAGAGAGCACCAAGCGAAGACTAATAATACGATATTTTATATTGCAGCATCATGCTAGAGGTGCGTTTACGACATACGATAGCAGCCTAGACGGAGGTACAACACCAAAGAGCTACGGGAGATGAAATCACCACGGTCTAGTTACGTCGCCCTAAATGAGCTAGTCTTGTTGCAATCACTGTCCTCTGGTCATACCCTCTGGTCATACGATAGTAACGATGCATACTAAACTCACCCTATGGTATCGGACGTAAAATGGCTCATGTCTATCAACATGAGCCGTTAATCTCGACCTCATCAATCCGCGTTCTTGACCTGCTTCCCTCACTCAACCGGCAAGCTCCAATCCGCTGTAACATCCGGCACGTTCAACTGGGTAGTCCAGATGCCGATTATGAGGCGCTCTCCTACGTCTGGGGAGCACGGCAAGGTCATCAACCCATCACCTGTAATAACCGGGATCTACATGTCACGTCTAATTGTCTTGCCGCGCTTATCCAACTGCGACGGCGACTTCGAACACGTACGCTATGGATTGATGCTATCTGTATCGACCAGGGCGATGATGCCGCCGCTATAGCAGAGCGTAACCAACAGGTAGCTATGATGGGCGAGTTGTATCGTTCAGCCCGGGATATCATAGTCTGGCTAGGTCTTGGAAACGAAGAGCTCACGCCACGAATATTTCGATATCTCAAAACCTTAAGCTTGTTCCGGTATCTGGATGGCATGAATGCGCCACGAATCATACGTCGAATGGGGAAGCTTGCAAAGCCGTACATGGTCAAGATGACATGGCCAGATGGACCAGGTGTATCGAGGGCCAAAGGACCTGCCTTTGAAGGATTGATTGAACTGTTAGGGAATGAGTGGTTTTCGAGAATCTGGACGGTGCAAGAAGTTATCACACCAGGTCGATGCACCGTTATGTGCGGCGCGTCTACCATCGAATGGAACCAATTCTCCTTCGGGATGAGGGATGCAGGCGCCAGTCACCATTCTAACGCAAACGCACTGCTCCTATACCTAAGGGGCACTATAGCCGACGAGATACTAGATCCTACGAATGTGGACGCTGATTACAGAAGCATGCATGATATACAGCTATTAAAAGCTATTTGCAGGCTTGAATGCTCGATTCCTCATGACAAAATTTATGGCGTATTCTCGATATTCCGCGCCCGTGGCCTACATCTACCAGACCCAGACTACAACAAACCCCTCGTTCAAGTATTAGAAGAGACCGCGAGAGCTTATGTACAACAGAAGGGGAAACTAGACATTCTTCGCATAACCCTTCCCCCAAGCGAAGCAACCGGGTTACCTTCATGGATTCCCGACTGGCTGTCTGGGCAGTCGGCAGGTCAACTCACTTGCAGTGACACAACAGGTACCGTTATCGTGTGCTTCAACGATTTTCCATCAACCATATCGTCGTGTCGCGGGGCGCTTCTCTCTACTACCAACGTCATCCTGCAGACACCTGGGAAGCTGACAGTGAAGGGGAAATGTGTAGGAACCATCAAGACTATCAATGCTGGTGTGTATGTCGGAACTCGGCCTGTGAAGGAGCCCTCCCATTTCCTTGGTTTCATCTTAACATGCAGGGAATGGTGTCGAATGATTGCATCAACTGGAACTTATCCGACCGGGGAGGATCCGGTACTGGCTGGACTGCGCACAATCACAAGCCATAAAGGGTTTTTCCCGAAAGGGCAACCTTTGGATCGCGAGCATCTCCTACTCTGGTTCAACACACTGCTCAATAACACCGTCGAAAACCACGACCCTGCGGGAATCGCGCAGGTAGTCCAGAGTTACGTGAACTACAAGGCGAACTACGCCTTTTTTACACTCGACAGTGGATACTTCGGCTCTGCGTTCAATACCTGCCGCGAAGGCGACGACATCTATCTATTAACAGGCTTAGACGTGCCATGTGTTTTGAGACGAAGTGGTGATGGGTCCCGATTTGTAGCTCTTGCTTATGTCCACGGTGCTATGACGGGACAGCTCTGGCCGGCGAATGAAACCGAATTGGAAGATCTGGCTCTGGTATAATGGAATGACTCGTTGCGCATCAACATTCTGTAGTTAATAGAGGCTCTTAGCGCCGACCAAGTGTTATAGAGGCCAATATTTATGGCCAACCCGAAAATGAGATTTGACAAAGGGCGTCGAAAATAAACGACGAATCTCGAGGACCAAACAAGCAGACGCTAAACGAAATACGCTATAACGACTGCTAGCACGCCGATGAAGGTAAATGCTGGTGGGCATATTAGTGCGGAACCCTAGAAAAGGAACGTCTGAATAGTCTTACGAATATATAGACGGAGTCGGATCTTCATTGCCCATCCACCTAGCCATTGATTTAAAAGAGATAAGAAGAATCAATTCATTCGCAGTCCTTGCTAAGTGTGTTGTGTCGCTCTAAAACTATCGCCAAAATCGACGCCCTTGGTGTTTTTATCCTCTGTATGAGTACAGCCACTAAGTGGCTAATGCGTGTCTGTAACCCACTTGCGCCACTTCAATATAGAAAATTCATTTGAGTGGTTCAGATAAAGATCCTCTTGATATTTTCGGATGGGTTTACCCTCGGCGGTGCTTGTGGTGAGGGAGGTTTGACCGAGTGTAGGAAGGTCCCGGGGAGTGTCCATCTTATACATCACAGTAGATGCCTTTGTCAATTACCTTTATCTCGTCTACAACTTCGTTAGTTCATCATATGCTATAAGAGAACGCAAAGGATAAACTGACTGTCTTTCAACGAGAAGTGAGTGATCTAGGGTCTGGAATCTAATCGTCAAGGGGTTCTCTTCATGGTAATATCAAAGGGTCCCGGAGTCGCTGATAGTTGCAAGTTCATGTCTCCATTTAGCAAAGTAGAGAGAGTGACTTGGATGTTGTAGATCTTGTTGTAAGACACCTCTAGTTCTAGGAATGAAAGATTATTAGACCAAGCCATACAGTTATAGAGTTGTAGTGAACTTACAAAATCCTTTAGTAAGGTACTGATAGAGATTGCCGAAATTATGTGATCCTGAAGGACTATGTAGTCAGGAACCCTAAAGACGTTTGGTAATCCGATTTGAATTGTTTGACCCCTTTGTCTTATCTATCCCAACAATGAAATCCAAATTTCTCGGATATAGATGATCGCCTAGTTGTCCGACACTTCCATATTGGGTCCCCGTTGTTTTCGTTCATGTGAGGAATATCATTGACGTTCGCACGTAGTGTAAATTGATCCCAATGGATAGGTGCCACGGTTCCACCTCCCCTTCGTAGATCTGAATTGAGGCATCTAAGATAAAGTAAGTATATAATATACTTTATCGAATGGGCTAACAAGGAGAGTTAACGAGCAAACAAATCATATTTCATCCGTGTACTTACTGAGTAAATATGTGAGTGAAGTGGTTGTGGTATGGTGGAGTGGTGGATAGCAGGATGCCCTCGACGGGTATTGGTTTGTTCTCTAGCGCTCGTTGCCTTGTCTCTTCTTGGTTGAGTTTCTGGCGAAGTTCCACGATTAGTGGCCCTCACTAGCTGATGTGGTTTCTAAGGCTGATGCGTATAAAGAAGGTGGAGTTGTTCCAAAGTCGATGCCCACAACCAAGGTGAGTAGGTAGTTCCAAAGTCGATGCCCTTGCATTCCTTATATCGAGCTTGCCTACTAGACATATTAGCACTTGTAATGGACCATATATATCACCAATACTCACGAGGTATTAATGGCGTTGTTTTTCCTCCGCCAGAGCACTCAGTCTCTGGCGAAGTCACACACTTCTGCACAACCTGTGCTAGTTCTGCATCTCTAGCCGCCAATGCAAGATTTTGAATTTCCTGCATTTTGATCCGAAACGGTGGCAGAGATCTGCCTCCACGGTTTCCACGATTTCCACGATTTCCTCTTTGCTCAAAGCATGAACAAAAAGTGTGCGCAGGGTCCCCTTTGCTCAAAGCATGAACAAAGAGTGTGCGCAGGGTCGTGGAGGCGGCGAGGATGAGGATGGTGATGGTAGTGTTTAGTCATGCAGCAAAAAGAAGAGGGAGTGGAAAATAATATGTGGGTGGAGAATTATTACTGGGGTTCGCTAAAACATAAACCTACAGATGTAGGTACTTAGGTACAAACCCCAGCCTCCATCATCATCAATGTTATACAACAATAAAATGCTCCAAATTTCATGCCTCATAGGTTAAGGCTAGACTCTTACGCTAGCTAACTCATGCCTAACCCTTGTTAACAGAGATAATCGATGTGTTCACTTAATTTTCTGAATCGTTACGAAAACAAGGTTCGTTTTCCCGAATTGGACCCTATGAAACAGAAGTCTACCCTCAGTTGGGTAGCCCTTATTTTTACAAGGACTCAAACAACGCAGATTCGACTATCTAAATAACTAGGATTCACCTCTATGTAGCCAGACGCTAATTAGCTAGCAACGTTTCCCTAGATAGAGAACCAACTCAAGCCTCAGGAATAGTAGACTATCTTTGCTGCGCTGGAATTAAAAAAAAAAATAAAAATAAAAAAATAAAAAAATAAAAGTACTCACGATTCACTGATGCACGATTTAAATCTATGGCTGTAACAAAAAGAATATGTTGACATTTAAAGAATTGTAAGCAAAGCTAGTAGGATTTCCTAAGAGAACCGCCACAGTTACCTAAAACCGATGCTACAAACAAGTGGAAGTTAGTAGAAGTCATACCAACGACAAACGTGGATATCCAAATCCCGGGGAAACGAACCATGGAAAAAAGGAAGGAGCAAAAATCATACCGACCTAACCAATCCCGCTAGATCCGGAAGCCATATCAATCCAACAACTCCACTAGCTCTGACTACTATCTTTATCTTCTGATATAAATCGGCCACTGCAACTCTCCTATAATCAAGCCTCGAGTATCAACGTTCCCAATCTCGCCGTCCTTATTACATCAACATTATCTATTAGATCTCTCATCCATATATCTTCATTCAAGATACCAGAATCCACACATATCGAGCCACGACCCCAACCACTAATGAGCTGCATGATGGCGGACAAATTTCCCAACCCGGATTTCCCATTCGTCGGGGTTGACACCCCTACACAGGATCTGTCCAAGGACTATTGCCGTACATACAACGAAGCTGACCCGTTGACAAAGGGATACGAAGGCAACTATGCTACCACATCCAAAACGTCGTTACGAGCCATCCAAAGCCCAAACGCATTAGGAATAGACGAACGAAGATTCGACCGTTATCTCTCCGATCCGAACAAATACTGGGACGCAGTCCTCAAGGGGGTATCACCCAAGCCTTGGCTCATGTACAACAAAGTCTCACAACACCTTGCCAACTGCAACCCAAATGGCAAGCAATCTAACAATGCAACCTGGCATACACTTGTTAAATGGATTACTAAGGCCACAGAACTCGGAACAGCTAGCAAATGGGCAGATGGCAGCCAAATAGTTCTCGAAAAAGTTGATCCCGAAATGTTGGAAGCAATCCGAATTGCAGGAGACGCAGCTGCAGGCCTTGGAACCATGCCACGTCGGGTTATGGAATATGTTAGAGCTGCAGGCTTAAACTGGATACTACATGACCCAAAGACGAGAGTTATCCCATCTTGCTGGAAATGGTTTGCAGATCATTATAACATGAGATATAAAACAGCACTTCCAACAATGACCAAGTCGTCAGCTGCCAGAACTACTGAGCCTACCGCCCAACAGCCAAGAGAATCACGTGAGGGAGACAACTTGTTCCAGCAATCATTTGTTATTATGGATGCAACAGCAAAGGAACGGGCAAAAAAGCTCCAAGATATGACAACAACCCCGCCACCCACGATTAATTGGGAGACATTGCACATGGTGAATCCTATGGACCCTCATGATGTTTCCGAGGTCTGGCATGCGACAGAAGATAACCTCAAGAAGTTTACCACGGCGATGAATGACTTCGTTTCCAAGACGACAGAGAGTATTACGAAGATGGCAATGAAGCATGCTCTTTTTGGAGGACCAATCGAAGGTCATACCGCACAGCTTATGCACGACTGCATGACTAGGGCTGGCTTGAGCGATGCACAGCAGCGAGACGGAACAATCAAGAACGCATGCTGGGCCCTACTAAAGTCTGAACATTATCAGAATTACATTGATCAACGCGTCGACAAGCTTATCGACAACTTTATTACTCAATCATATCAGAAAAAAAAGAATACTATCGGCAAATGGATGAAAGATACCGAGTGCGATGGACAAAATGTTCGACATGAGATCCTTAACCTTGAAGGTTTGATTAATGAGATGGGCACGACAATCCGTAACCAAGAAGCTCGTATTAGGAGACTCGAGCGAAACTTGTCCCAATCTCCCCATCGCCAAAGCGGATCTTCCCGTCCCGACCGATCTCCCCATCGTGAAAACCGATCTTCCCGTCGAGACCGATCTCCCCATCGCCAAACCGGATCTTCCCATCGAGACCGATCTCCTGATCGCCGAATTCCTGAACCTAGACGTACACAATCGGTTTCCCCATATCATCCCATCAACATATTTGATGGAGCGTATGATTGATCAAGCTAGGGATGGGCGGATACCCTATGACAGGAATTAGATAACACGATTATGTTGTCGAAATCGGCGGGCAAACAAAATCTATTTCCTCAAAAGTTTGTGAGCTTTTCCCCGATCACATAAGATATCTTTCCCCGCTGATCTTTGAGTAGAAATTACCTTTATGCGGCCATCTCGCGCACGAACCCTTTATCCTCTCCCTCTCATCTACGGATAGATATCTTGTCAACTCCTTGATTAGATAGGCCTCACAGCGTCTATCATCGTCACATTTTCCTCTACGGATTGACCATATCGTCGAACTTGCTTCTCTTCACCGAATAACATGACTCTATCCCCGGACTCGCGACTTATCGATCATATTATGTCAGAAAACAAGGAAAAAAAAAACACATGGCCGGCCTTATTACTCCTGACAAGATCAAAATTGGCAGCCAATAGCATTGCGACGACACTCGACAGCCTCTTACTTGATGAACAACATGAGAATGATGACTTGGGATTAGGGGATCACTCAGTGGATACATAAAAATGGTCACTAGGGAAAAGAGACTTGGGATCATTGATATAGGAGGAAATACTACCGACATACAAACCAGGGCTATTGCTTATCTTTTACTTGGGACGGGCACATTGTTACGTCAATGGGTAATCGGCTAGATATCTTGACTAGAGATATTGCTGATTACCAAAATAGTAGACCTAACAACATAGCAATATACTTTGTTGATTTTATGCATTAAAAGCGTGCGATATTTGAGACCACTTGAAGCAACTAGTATTCGGGCGTTAGATGCAAGAAAATAGCAGAAAAAATAGAAAAATAAAGCATAGCCGTATGGAGGATTTTATCCGGAATTTAATGTCCTCTCCCCTTCTACATTCACATTTTACAAGAATTTCACGAAACGAAACAGTATTTTAGCAGCCAGTCTCTATTCCCCTCCCATTACTTTTCAGACGCGAAAACCCTACCATAATGTCTAAAGACATCAGAATTGGTCAATAATACATCCATCCCAGTTACCGCCTCCGACAACTCTCATTACACTTGTGATTTCCACACAAGTAGCAAAGATCCAACATGTCCGCCGCAAGCATTAAGCTTTACCAAATCCCTCCTGAAGACGATTCCTCTTCGCCTTCCTACTTTTTGGGCTGTCGAGTTTCATCCTTAATTTTTCTGGTCCGTCCACGAACTTCATCGTCACCGGGATTTATTTCCACCCGGCCACGCCGATCTTGACTCTCATAAGTTGAATGGCGAGAACCTCTAGCCGTATGATCATATCGTCGAGATCTTCCGGAAGAATGAGGAGATTGAGAATTCTCAATCTCATAAGGATCCCTTCTACTGCCACCTTGATGATATCTGTTTCCTCTTTCTGCTTCCCGTGGCTGTTGGCGACCCTGATTTCTGTTGTCATAACCACGGTCACCATAACGGTCACGACGGCCATGGTCCCGATCCCGGTCACGGTTGCTATCCCGGTCACGGTTGCGATAGGCAGACGACGTATAATTACGGGATGACCTATCTTGATCATCTTCTTCGTCACTCTCGCCGAACTTCGAAGAGGTTTCCCTTCGACTTAGACTGCGACGAAGCGGTTTGTTTGAATCGGAAGTATCATCTCTTTCCAAGGTACGCTTATCTTGGTGAGGTAGGGCTCCTAGAGATCTTCTCTGGAGAGTTGAGGTTTCGGGTGGCTCTGGCTTAGGCAAGTAAAAGTGATATACCGGAGATGGAGATCGATATTCAGCAGGTGAAACCTGTATGGGAAAGTGAACTTCATCCTCTCTTGCAGTGCATTTCCTATAGAATAGGATAAACTTGAATTGGGGATCTCCCGTTGTCCATCTACTGTCGGGTTTGAACTTTCGATCGATCGCATCTCTTTGATTGTTATTGCTTGGAAGGATCGGCTTGATCATCTTGCCTTCGGCATCGTATACTCGTATTTCAGCTGGATTCCCTATTGGATCTTTCGGATCCACCTTAACGACAGCACAGAGAAGATAAGTCGAATCTGACATGACCTCTTGAAACATACCGTCCTCACGTTGGAGAGTTGGCGCTTTCAACTGAAATCTTAGGACATGATCGAAATTTCTCGGATGGTCCTTGTCGGGGGTGAAGGCGACTCGGATAAACTTGGGGAGGAGACAATATCGTCGATAAAGCTTAGTCCCGTTTTCCGCTTCGAGATCGCGGTCGTAAGATTGGTCTGTAACGGTTTGCCCGAGATCCTTGATGCCATCCCATTTAACTTCGTTCTCGTCTACCATATCTTCATATGAACTTTCCTGGATTGACTCGATACCACGAGAAAGTTCCCCACGGCCGCTAATCATAAGCAGACGATCTTTGAGGGCAAATGAAGGGCAGGCGAACACGACCTCCTTGACACCTGGATGTTTCAACAGGTTCTCGAATGTCAACCTGGATCGTAGGACTTGCATGTTATCAAGGTCGTCGGGAAACAGTTTCGACACAAGCATACCCTTTACCTGGTAATCAGCCTGTCTATCCTGCCCGAACTCATGTCGTACACATGCCATGATCGAATTCCGAGCGGAATCAAGTTTCGGATTGAAGCCCAAGCCTATGCACGCTCGGATAAGGATTATTAGGCAATCTAAATCATAGCTCTCAAGATGGCAGAAGTCAGCTCCTTGATCTTGATCGGCCTCGATTGGTAATCGTATCTTGCTATGCCACGGTCTCTGTAAATCAAATGATCTGATGACCTTGACTGGGAATTGGCGCCACCTAGCAGTAAGGGAAACATGTCCCTTAGCTAATGCTGCACTTTTCTAAGGTTCTTGAAGCATCTTTTCTGTGTTCAAGTAGTTGGAAGATGGAGTGGGTGATGGAGTGGGTGATGGAGTGGGTGATGGAAATGGGAGGGTGATAGAAGTGTGAAGGTGGAAGTGTGGTTATGGAGGTGTAAAGGTGGCCAACGTTAAAGTAAAAGTGGAAGGAGCAGTCAGGAAAAGACAACAACTCTTTAAAGGATTCGGGATGTACCTATGTACCTAAGTACTAGAGGTATTTATATTCTTTTTGGGGCAATTTAACCAGCTATATCTACGGACGGACAGATAGCTACCATTATTAATGCACCCTACCTCTCTGTTATGTAGAACATAATAATTTCTGAGCGCCAATAGCTTTTCCTTTTTATTTTGCGCGGTTGATCCCACTACAGCAAAAACATAAATTGTTAATTACTCCATCTTGGTCCAGTTATTCGACAGTCGGAATAAAGAAATCTACGCGTTGAAAAAAAAAAACTCTCCCTAAGGCTTGTAGCATTCGGCTCGCCGTTCACCTCCCGCAGCAGATACAGAATATAAAGAATTTATCATCTACACAAGGGAATCCCCTTTTGTTTCTATACCCTAAAATGTGACGTCTCGACATAGCTACAGTTGTTGAAGCTTATGGCTAAAAGTCGAAATATGCTAGGTTTTCGATGTGTTATAGTTTTCTTAAACAGTGGGTTGTTTTTGTATCAGTTGAGTGTGCCATTTGCGATGTCGCTATTGTCACACTAACAGTGGGCGCTAAGAAAAAAATATTTTAAGGGGAAAGTGGCTCTCGAGGCGGAGGGACGTCAGACGATGGGATAGCAGAAGGGCGATTATGATGAAAACAAAATCTACAGCTCTAGCGCCTCTTGACACTAAAGCAGTATTTCAGTAGATTAGATCGCTGACGACCTGAATAGTGAAGTGCTGCGAGTGGATTACAGGGGTCCAGCACATGTATGAGCCACTTGGTGGCCATACTCGCACAGGAATAAAAACACCATGGGCATTGATTTTCATGAGAATTTTGGAAAGGGATACACACAACATAGCTAGGAATGTGAATGAATTCATATTTCTTATTTCCTACACTTGATTAAATTGATCCCCCAAGAGAACAGAGTAAGTACCGTAAAGATCTCCAGGCACAAGAAACCTGGCAGCCTGGGGCCTGTCATCAATACAACGCGGGTCCCACAGATTCGCATCTCCAGGGATGGAGACATTCACCTACTATTTATCTAGATAATCTATCAAGGTACGGGGTACCCGCCTTCCTGTGACAGCTCACGGCCACCATCAGGATGACAGGTTGACCTGAAACGACCAACCCTTCAACACCAGCACTTGTCCAACGAGAAAAGCGGACATATTTATGTCCTACCATCCCGTGTCTACATCTCCTTTCAACCGCTAGAGGGGTCCCGTTGTCATAAAACAAACAACCGAACATAAATAGCAAGATGATCCTTAGAGAAGTAGGGAGTTATGAAAAGGTATACCCTTAAGGCTGGAATATAGCTTCTGTAGCCGCTTTATGTATTGAACATAGATAGCGGACAGTTCACCACATCTTATTCCCATCAGAACGTTTGGGATTGTGTTATATAGTATACCCTCATAACGTCAAACACAATCAATCAAGCTCATTGGACGGTGGTTTGGTGGAACGACCTTGCTGACCATCACAGATCGTGACCACCAGAGTGGGAAAGTGAGATGAATAGGAGAGATCTCCTTGCGAAGGTGGTCAGGTAAAGAAAACTCCTTTATTAAGGCATAGCGCAAGCGCTAGCTAGGAGTCCCAAGAGATCATACGTAAAGTAATCCTCTCCGACCTTTCCTTTTTAACCCGAAGGCATGTTTTTGAATTTTCGCCTGAACAATCTTCACAGAAATTCTCGTCGGGTTCGAAAATTTGATCACGATCACATATAGCGGCCATGCAAACCCATTTTCCTATCAAGCTATCATCTTCCAAGAAGTCCATAAATCTTTCCGGACTTCTACTTGAATAGGATAAACAAACCAATATCATACGTCTCATTCTTTTTAATGTGACATCGGAATTTTTCATATCCGGTACTGATATAGAAAAAGCTGCTCGAATAGGACTAAAGAGTTTTCGCCACTCCTCTATGTCTTCTTTCGAATCCTCAATACCTAGAAGTTCAAGGTCTAGAAGAGAGTCATAACTCTCCCTAACACGTTTACTCCCTAGTTTACTAGAACTTTCAGCTTGTGAAGTTGCTTCATGTTGGGGCTGTGTAATAGCTTGAGTATTTTCAACTTGTGATAATCGAACATGATTTTCGATATCTTTAAGTTTATTAAGGATTATCTGTTGACTTGAGTTATCCTTGGTCAACTTAGCTTGTATGCTTGATAGGATATTATTGACTGATGCGGTTTCAGTCTTGACTGTGTCACTGACTGATCCAATTCTCGATTCGATTTCAGTCCTGACTATGTCATTGACTAATTGCATTCTTGATTCGATTTCAGTTTTAACTGTGTCATTGACTGATTGCATTGTTGACTCGATTTCAGTCTTGACTGTGTCATTAACTGACCCAATTCTTGATTCGATTTCAGTCCTGACTGTCTCGTTGACTAATTCCATTCTGGAGTTAATCATGTCTTGTGGTTTAGTGACTTCCAACTTCATATCATCGATTACCTTGCATAGTTTCCCGAGCATCTCGTTAGACTCACTAATACACTCGACCTGATATGCCTGAGAGTTTAGCTGACGTGCTTGATCATTAAGCTGACGTGCTTGATTATCAAGCTGACATGCTTGAGAGTCTAGCAGACGTGCTTGATCATTGAACTGACGTGCTTGATTATCAAGCTGATATCTCTGAGAGTCTAGCTGACGCGCTTGGTCATCTAGTTGTTTCCCATGAGTATCAAGATGTTCAATACAGGTTCGAATACCTGATAAACTCTTGTCTTGTTGCTCTATAGCACTCTCTTTTTCTTTCAACTGTTGAATAAGTTGATGAAGATCCTTATGCAATTGAACACATTTCGTGGTCTCATTGCAAAGGTTATCAATCTCCTGAGAAAGTCTAGACACCATGTGAGATACACGTCCCTCATGAATAGAATTAGTATCTATCCATTCAGCAATGGCATCTAGACGCTGTCTTATATGGGTAAGTCCCATAACTTCCTCTCGTACTTGCTCATCAAGCTCAAGTTCTGGCTTGGAAGAATTTGACATGATCAAGTATATATCTGAATCAATTGAACGAATTGAATTAATATATTTAATTGATCAATACTTGATGTTGTGTCGTAAGAGCTGTAAGGATGGTGTAACGGAGGTATGTGACGGATTGAGGATGTATAAGTTATGGAGGAGAGATAAAAACGAGGACAGAAGCGCAGGGGGAATTCATTTCTGGAGTCACGGCTGGCTGGCTGACCCAAGGATCCCCTTATCGATAGAGGACCTATAGGTGGCACGGGCCACCCATTTCGCACAACCATGCACACTGAAATCTAAAAAGGACACCTGCCTTGACATCCGGTATCATCCGAACAGTATAGGCCTCACTCACTAAATTATAGTGGTTATTTAGAAGGAACTTGAAACTATTGTTGCACTATGTAGTGCTTAGATTAAAAATGCACGTTATATAAAACAACGACAATTAAGGCAAAAATATAGTAGATTGCTTCTTACCATTTGAATTATATAATGCATATACCTTGCTTTGAATTATATTTCAATTTTTAACTTTTTTTTTAAGATTATTAATTGATTTTAATGCCTGCAAAAAAGGGGGCAACATGTAATTGCTTTTTCCTTTACTCAACTTGATGCCGATTTTTCCTGACACAATTATGTGACAAATTTATATTAGGCCTAGTAGAATTTCCTGCACCTCTTCCAATTTTTAATCCTTCCTATTCACTAAACATCTTCATTTTAAGCCTCGTTGTTGTTTTATAGGAGTAATTATATATTGTGATCCCTACTAACAAACGTTAAGATGGCTTTTTTTATACGCAACTTTCCACCCGCGAATGATTTACGCAAATTATTAGAAGAGGCGTTTAAAGAGTCAGAGAAAATGAATGATAAGTTTGAGAAGATTTGTCAAAATTCTTTACAAACTTTAGGTCAGGTTGTGACCGATCCTGAATTCTTTGCTTTAGTAGATTCTCTCCTTCAAGCATTGAAGGATCAGGATGAACGAGTAAAGAAGTATAATCGGGATATAGAGGAGAATAGGGCAAAGCTCGAGGATGCCTCGGGAAAAGTTGCCGCGATTGAAATGTCCATCATGGACATGAAGAAATCCGGTGTAAAGCTTATGGATACCAATATCCGCAAGGAACTTTGTGAATTGACATTAAAAGTCAATCAGATCCTATTTGGAGATTTGGATAACGTCCGAGATCTTGATCCCGAGCTAAGAAAGGCCCTCTATAACAATGAACTTGCACGTTACAAGAGTAAAAGTGCAAATTTAGGTTCTAGTCAGGATCAATCTTCAAGTTCAGCTTCACAAGGAGTAGACGTGGCTCGAGACGCCCGCCTCCTGATAGCTCAGGCGATACAGTCTAACGCTAGTAAGACCGAGTCAGAATTAGCCAATGCTAAACGTGACTTGAGACATCTTCGAGGTGTACTAGAGAGACAACATCAAGTAATGAGTACTGCTAAGCTTGTTCAGAATGAAAAGCTAACAGAAACTGAAGCAAAGGTTCAGGACCTAAGAAAGCAGCTTCGTGAATCTAATGACATATTTCAGAAGGTTCAAGCTTCCAAGCATGAAGAAGTTGCTAACCTCAGAGATAAATCTGATAGAGTTTCATCTCTTGCAGAAAATCTTGAAAAACAAGTTCGATTAAAGGATATTCAATTAACTGAACTCCAACGAACGATTCATGGGAAAAACGTCGACTTGGAGCAAAACAAGTCTCGTATAACTGAGCTTGATCGAAAACTTCAATTAAAGGATGACAAATTAAAGCAAGAACAGGCCGAAGCTGATGAACTCAAGCGTCAATATCAGTTGAAGGTCTCCGAGTTGAATCAGAAACAACTTGAAACTGATGAACTCAAACGTCAACTTCAGTCAAAGGTCACCAATTTGAATCAAGAAAAGTCTCGTATCCATGAACTTGATCGAATGCTTAAATCGAATAATACAGAATTGAAGCAAGAGAGGAGTAATGTAGATGATTACATCCGACAGCTTCAAATAAAAAATAGTGAAGTAAAGGCTGGACAGTCTTACGCTGAAGCTTTGAATGAGAATATCCGAACACTTGAAAACGAGCGGGAGAATCAAAAGTCTCGTGCAGATCGATCTGATCGGAATATTGAAAGTCTCAAAGCAGAGCTTCAAACCATGACTACCTCTCGGGATCAAGAAATATCTCGAGTACATAGTCTAGAAATGAGCCTTCGACTTACGAAATCTGAACTAGATGATGAAATATCTCGTACGAATAGGTTAAGTCGAAATATTCAAGAACAAAGTCAGGCGCTTCAGGAAATGACTACTAAGCTTGATCATGAACAGGTTCAAACAGAAACCTTGTCTGAATTGGTCAGTCAGCTTAATATTACCCCTACTGAACTTGATTCACTCCGTCATAATGCTGCCAAAGTACATGAATTGAGAGAACTTGTTAGAAAGTTAGATATTACACCTGAAGACCTTAACCTACTTAGAATCGAGGCTAGAAAAGTTTCGAATCTTGAGAGTGAAAAGGAAATTCTTGAAGAAACATTGAATAGGCAGTCTAATGCTTATGAAAAGCTAAAAACTGATATAAATGATAAGTCGACTGCTTATAATGATCAATCAATCAAGCAAATCCAAGTTGAAGAAGAGAATCTTCGACTTAATCAACAGCTTGAAAATAGGTCTACAGCATATGACAACCTTAATCAACAGCTTGAGGATAAATCTAATGCGTACAACCAACTCAATCGACAGCTTGAGGATAAGTCTACAGCATACGACAACCTTCACCAACAGCTAGAGGATCAGTCTAATGCGTACGATCAACTCAATCAACAGCTTGAGAATAAGTCTACAGCATACGACAACCTTTACCAACAGCTAGAGGATCAGTCTAATGCGTACGATCAACTCAATCAACAGCTTGAGAATAAGTCTACAGCATATAGCGAACTTAATGTTCAGTTTGATGTTAAATCAAATGCATACAATAAACTGATACAAGAGAAACAAGTTCTCGATGTTGACCTGAAGAAAAAGTCTGATTCGAATCAGAATCTTCAAGTATTAAACAATAAGTATCAATCGCAAATTAACAACTTGGAGACTGAGTTGCAAAATGCGCAAAAAAAGATTGATAATCTTAGCAATGATTTAAAGAATGCAAATAATAACTTTCAATTGAAAGAAAAAAATGCAAGCATTACTTTGAACGAAAAGCATCAACAATTCATACAAGCAAATGATCAGATCAAGTCTATTCAAAACATGAAAGATAACTTAGAAAAAGATCTAATCAATACACAACATCAGCTAGAAGAGCATGAGCGAATTTCAAGAGAAGCTCAATCATTAATGAGTAACCTTGAAAATAAGGTCATAGAGCTTGAAAAAAAACAAATTTCCAACACGGAAACTTTGACTCAAGAGAGACAAGCTATAGCGAAAGCTAAGTCTGAAAGGGATAATCTAGAATTGAATCTTCTTCAAAGAAAAGATCAACTCTCGAAAGCCCTAATGGATAATTCCCAACTCAAGACACAGAACGAATCTCTTAAAAAAGAGTGTCGGTTACTCAAGTCTAACCAGAATGATCAAGATAGAGAACTCCAAAACGCGAAGACGGAAAATGAACTCAATGTTCGTAATTTGCAGAAGCAGGTTACAGACCTTGAAAACAACATTACGTCTAAGTCTAGAGAGATCAGATTATCTAAACATGAGACAAATTCGGCTATACATCGAGTAACAGAGATGATAAATATTTTCTCTTTATACTTGAGTGAAACAGTTGGTATTATCCCGAAAGATTTATTATTTGATTTCTTTCGAGCTCTAGCAAGAAATGACCTTAATCGCGTTGTACCACCTCTGGTCATATCACAACCTTTCCTTATACATTCACCTCGTGAAGATAATCAAGATGTTGAATGGTTACGCGATATTCGTCCTAGTTGGTTGGAACGAATACTACAACTCCATTCTAAACTTTGGATTAGCCGAGGAGTCAATAGATATTCTCCAGAAGTTTTCGAGTTATTATATTTACTCACAGAAGACTTTCGAGAATTATCACCACCTGGCATATATTACGCTCTACCTTTCATTGCGACTGCAATTCAAAGAAGCGTAGCGATGAAACGAACAGCAGATGTTTGGCTCATAGTAACGTCATATAGGCAGATACATGCCATGTGTCGAGGTATCTTTGGTGATCTTCAAGTTGAAGATTTGAGTCGTCTTCTCGCACAAACTCTTGGAGGCAATAATCCTCAACCGGATCAAATCGTCTTTACAGCGCTTGATAAAGCCATCAAAGAGGTTCAAGCTGGTACACCACATGATGCTATTCGTCATGGGTTACAAGAGGCTCTTGATGACCAGGTGCTATGCATTGGACCTATATGCTTGTCAACCACAAAGGAGTGGAAATACCTGATGTTTTTAAATATCGAGGAAAGAAAGATTTGGCGATTTCATAAATCCCTTGCCGAAGAGCCAGATCATACTAATTGGCCAAGGACTGTAGATCTAAGGATTAGATCACCTGTTCCTGAATGGTCATCAATAACGATTGAAAATCCGGGATTTGATGCCGAAGATTGGTGGGGGTATTGGGTACTAAACGAGTCAGTTGATTGCGTTTTAGTGTCATGAGGTAGTTCTGCAGCAAAGCAGTTCTTCTAAGCCTCTAGAGGGGGTATAAGATATAGCAAGCTGTCCTGTTATTTCACCCAATTATAGGACAGCATCAAAAGCTATTTTCTAGCCTTGAAGGAGTGTTATATCATGACTCGGTTTCAATTCCTTTTAGAATTGCTGTACCTTAGGCTTGCTGTTAGGATTTTCTAGTGTGCATTTCTTTTGGTTAATAAATGTTGCGGAAAAGGTTGGGCTTTGGGTGGGCCTGTCATTCTATTGGTAGCCAGTGGCCATCATAGAAAGATGGACCAAAAAAATAAAAGAAAATTAAAACTTTAAAGTTTAAATAAGCTAATATTATATTTATTGCTGAGTTTTGATTTTTTAAAGCTAAAAGTTATAATATTATAATTTAATAATATAAAGCTATTAAAAATTAAATTATAAATTAAATTAGATTAAATATTTATTTAAAAGTATTTATTAAATAAATTAATTTATATTATATTAAAATAATTTTATAATTTATATTTTATATTAATTTATTTAATAATATAAAACTATAAAAAATAAAATTATAGCTTAGATTATATTGTATAGCTATTTAAAACTAATTAATAATTAAATTAATTGATATTATATTAAGATAGTTTTAAATAGCTAAGTTTAAGCTTTATTTTATAATTTATATTTTATAATAATATAGTTTAGTATTATTAAACTATAAAAAATCAAGTTATATTATAAATTATTTTAAATAGTTATTTGAAACTATTTCTTTTTAATTTAATTTATTTTATATTAAAATAGTTTTAAATAACTATTATTTAAATTTATAATATAGTTAATATTTTATTATAATAAACTTTATTAATATAAAACTATAAAAAATCTAATTATAGCTTAAACTATAATATATAACTATTTAAAACTAATTTTATAATATTTAAATTTATATTATATTAAAAAAGTTTTAAATAGTTATTTCTAATACTTATAACTTAGGTTGTATTTTATATTAATATAATATAATAATATAAATTTATAAAAAATCAAATTATATTTTAAACTATAATATATAACTATTTAAAACTAATTTTATAATATTTAAATTTATATTATATTAAAAGATTTTTATATAATTATTTCTAACATTTATAATTTAGCTTATATTTTATATTAATATAATTTATTAATATAAATCTATAAAAAATCAAATTATAGCTTAAACTATATTATATAACTATTTAAAATTATTAAAAAATTAATTAAACTATTATAATATTGAAATAATTTTAAATGATTATTTTTAATATATATAATTTAGGTTATATTTTATATTAATATAATTAAATAATATAAATCTATAAAAAATCAGATTATAACATAAACTATAATATTAAACTATTTAAAACTTTAAAAAAATTAATTAAACTATTATAAAATTAAACTAATTTTAAATAATTATTTTTAATATATATAATTTAGGTTATATTTTATATTAATATAATTAAATAATATAAAACTATAAAAAATTATATTATAGCTTAGATTATATTATATAACTATTTAAAACTATTTAATAATTAAATTAAATTATATTATATTAAAATAGTTTTAAATAGTAACTTTTAATCTTTATTTAAAAGTTTTTATTTTATATTAGTATAGTTTATTAATATAAACTACTAAAAAATCAAATTATAAGTTAGACTATATTATATAATTATTTAAAACTATCTAATAATTATATTTAATTTTATTATATTAAAATAGTTTTAAATAATAACTTTTAAGCTATATTTCGAAGTTTCTATTTTATATTAGTATAGTTTATTAATATAAAATACTAAAAAATCTAAATATAGCTTAGACTATATTATATAACTATTTAAAACTATATAATAATTAAATTAAATTAAATTAAATTAAAATAGTTTTAAATAACAACTTTTAAGTTTTATTTTAAGTTTTATATTTTATATTAGTATAGTTTATTAATATAAACTACTAAAAAATCAAATTATAGCCTAGACTATTTTAAATAATTATTTTTAAGTTTTATTTTATAGTTTATATTTTATATTAGTATAGGTTAGTATTATAAAACTATAAAAAATCTAATTATAGCTTAGATTATTTTAAATAGTTATTTAAAACTATTTATTTTTAATTTAATTTATTTTATATTAAAATAGTTTTAAATAACTATTATTTAATTTTATACTATAATTTATATTTTATTATAATAAACTTTATTAATATAAAACTATAAAAAATCTAATTATAGCTTAGGTTATATTATATAACTATTCAAGACTATTTAATTAATAAAGAATTTATTTTATATAAAAATAATTTTAAATAATTATTTTTAATATTTATAATTTAGTTTAGATTTTATATTAATATAGTTTAATAATATAAAACTATAAAAAATCAAATTATAGCTTAGATTATATTATATAGATATTTAAAACTATTTAATAAATAAAATAATTTATATTATTTAATAATAATATTAAATAATTATTTATAATCTTTATTATATAGTTAAGATTTTATGTTATTTTAAACTAATAAGATAAATCTAAAAAAAATCAAATTATAGCGTAGATTATATTATATAGCTATTTAAAACTATTTAATAAAGAAATAAATTAATATTATTTAAAAATAGTTTTAAATAGCTAGTTTTAAGCTTTATTTTAAAATTTATATTTTATTATAATAAATATTATTAATATAAAACTATAAAAAATCTAATTATAGCATATATTATATTATATAATTATTTAAAACTATTTACTTAATAAATAAATATTAATTATAATAAAATAGTTTTAAATAGTTAATTATAAGCTTTATTTTATAATTTATAATTTATAGTAATATAATTTATTATTATTAAACTATAAAAAATCATAGTATAGCATAAATTATTTTAAATAGTTATTTAAAACTATTTCTTTTTAATTTAATTTAATATTATAGTAAAATAGTTTTAAATAGTTATTCTTTAGATTTATAAAATAGTTTATATTTTATTATAATAAACCTTATTAATATAAAACTATAAAAAATCAAATTATAGCTTAGATTATATTATATAACTATTTAAAACTATTTATTTAATAAATTAATATTAATTATATTAAAATAATTTTAAATAACTAGTTATAAACTTTATTTTATAAGTTATATTTTATATTAATATAATTTATTATTATTAAACTAAAAGAAATTATAATATAGCATAAAATAGTTTATATTTTATTATAATAAGCCTTTATAATATAAAACTATAAAAAATCTAATTATAGCTTAAATTATATTATATAATTATTTAAAACTATTTAATAATTAAATATATATATATTATATAAAAATAGTTTTAAATAACTAGTTTTTATATTTATTTTATATTTTATATTTTATATTAATATAATTTATTAATTTTAAACTATAAAAAATTAAATAATAGTTTAAAAAATATTATATAGTTATTTAAAACTATTAAATAAATAAATAAATTTATATTATATTATTATAATTTTAAATAACTAGTTTTAATATTTAGATTTTAGTTTATATTTTATATTAATATAATTTAATAATATAAACTTATTAAAAATCAAATTATAGCTTATATTATATTATATAACTATTTAAAACTATTTATTAAATAAATTAATTTTTATTATATAAATATAATTTTAAATAATTATTATTAATATTAAAACTTTACTTTATATTTTATATTTATATAATTTAATAATATAAAACTATAAAAAATTAAAGTATAAGTTATAATATATTATATAGCTATTTAAAACTATTTAATTATTAAATTAATTTATATTATATTAAAATAGTTTTAAATAATTATTATTAAGCTTTATTTAACAATTTATATTTTATATTAGTATAGTTTATTAATATTAAACGGTAAAAAATCAAATTATAGCTTAGAGTATATTTTATAACTATTTAAAACTATTTATAAAACAAAGAATTTATTTATATTAAACTAATTTTAAATAACTAGTTTTAATATTTATTTTATATTTTATATTATATAATAATTTAATTTAATAATATAAAACTATAAAAAATAAAATTATATTATATTATAGTAATTTTAAATAGCTATTATTAAGTTATATTTTATAATTTATAATTTATATTAATATAATTTATTACTATTAAATAGTAAAAAATCAAATTATAACTTAGACTATATTATATAACTATTTAAAACTCTTTAATAATAAAATATAATTATATTATATTAAAATAGTTTTAAATAGTTATTATTAAGCTTTATTTTATAATTTATATTTTATATTAATATAGTTTATTAATATAACATATTAAAAACTTAAATTATAGCTTAAGCTATATTATATAACTAATTTAAAATTCTTTAATAATTAAATAAAATTATATTATATTAAAGCAATTTTAAATACTTACTATTAAGCTTTATTTTATAATTTATATTTTATATTAATATAATTTATTAATATAAAACACTAAAAAATCAAATTATAGCTTAAGCTATATTATATAATTATTTAAAACTATTTAATAATTGAATTAAATTAAATTATATTAAAATAATTTTAAATAGCTACTTTTAAGCTTTATATTATGATTTATATTTTGAATTAGGATAGTTTATTAATATAAACTATTAAAAAATCAAATTATAGCTTAACTTATATTATATAATTATTTAAAACTTTATAATACTTAAATTAAATTATATTATATTAAAATAGTTTTAAGTTGTTATTTTTAAGTGTTGTTTTATAATTTATATTTTATAATAATATAGTTTAGTATTATAAAACTAAAAAAAATCAAATTATAGCTTAGACTATATTATATAACTATTTAAAATTATTTAAAAAATAAATTAATTTATAATATATATAAATAATTTTAATTAGTTATTTTTAATGCTTATAATTTAGTTTATATTTTATATTAATATAATTAAATTATATAAAACTATATAAAATCAAATTATAGTTTAACTTATATTATTAAGCTATTTAAAACTATTTATTAAATAAATAAATTTATTTTATAATAATATTATTTAAAATAACTAGTTTTAATATTTAAACTTTAGTTTATATTTTATATTAATATAATTTAATAATATAAAATTATAAAAACTTAAATTATAGGTTATAATATATTATATAGCTATTTAAAACTATTTAATTATTAAATTTATTTATTTTAAATAAAAATAGTTTTAAATAGTTTTTTTTAATAATTATAATATAATTTATATTTTATATTAATATAAATTATTAATATAAACTTTAAAAAATTTAAATTATAACTTAAACTATATTATAAAGCTATTTAAAACTATTTATTTAATAAATTAATTTATATTATATTTAAGTAGTTTTAAATAGTTATTTTTAATATATATTATATAATTTCTATTTTATTTTAATATATTTTAATTTTATAAAACTATAAAAAATCAAATTATAAGTTATTTTATATTATATAGCTATTTAAAACTATTTAATTCTTAAATTAATTTATTTTATATTAAAATGGTTTTAAATAATCTTTTTTAAAAATTATAATATAATTTATATTTTATATTAGTATAGTTTATTAATTTAAAACTTTAAAAAATCAAATTATAACTTAAATTATATTATATAACTATTTAAAACTATTTATTATATTATTTAATTTATATTATATTTAAATAATTTCAAATAATTTTTTTTTATATTTATTAATTCCTATATATTTTTTATTAATATGTTTTAATAATATAAATTTATAAAAAATCGAATTATAGCTTAAACTATAATATATAATTATTTAAAACTAATTCTTTAATAATTAAATTTATATTATATTAAAAAAGTTTTAAATAATTATTTCTAATATTTATATAATAGGTTATATTTTATATTAATATGATTTATTAATATAAATCTATAAAAAATATAATTATAACTTGAACTATATTATTAAACTATTTAAAACTAATTTTTTAATAATTTAATTTATATTATATTAAAAAAGGTTTAAATAGTTATTTTTAATATTTATAAGTTAGTTTATATTTTATATTAATATAAATTATTTTTATAAATTTATAAAAAATCTAATTATAACTTTAAACTATATTATATAATTATTTAAATCTAATTTTTAATAATTTAATTTATATTTTATTTATATAGTTTTAAATAATTAATTCTAATATTTATACCTTAGGTTATATTTTATATTAAAATATTTAATTATTATAAACCTATTAAAAATATAAATATAAGTTAAATTATATAATATAACTAGTTAAAATTAATCTTTAATAAATTAATTTATATTTTATTAATATAGTTTTAAATAACTAATTCTAATACTTATAACTTAGGTTATATTTTATATATATATAATTTAATAATATAAATCTATTAAAAATTAAATTATATTTTAAACTATACTATATAACTATTTAAACCTAATCTTTTAACAAATAAATTTATATTATATAAATAAAGTTTTAAATAATTTTATTTAATACTTATAACTTAGGTTGTATTTTATATATATATAATTTAATAATATAAATCTTTAAAAAATCAAATTATAGCTTAAGCTATATTATATAACTATTTAAAACTAATCTTTAAATATTTAAATTTATATTATATAAACAAAGTTTTAAATAACTATATCTAATATATATAATTTAGCTTATATTTTATATTAATATAATTTATTAGTATAAATTTATAAAAAATCTAATTATAACTTAAACTTTATTATTTAACTATTTAAAACTAATCTTTTAATAACTAAATTTATATTATATAAATAAAGTTTTAAATAATTTTACTAAATATTTATAACTTAAGATATATTTTATATTAATATATTTAATTAATATAAAACTATAAAAAATCAAGTTATAGCTTAAACTATATTATATAACTATTTAAAACTTATTTATTTAATAAATTAATTTATATTTTATTAATATAGTTTTAAATAACTATTTTTAATATTTATAACTTTTGTTATATTTTATATTAGTATATTTTATTATTATAAATATATTAAAAATCTAATTATAACTTAAACTATATTATATCTTTATTTAAAACTAATTGTTTAATAATTAAATTTATATTATATTTAAAAAGTCTTCTATAATTACTGCTAATACTTATAACTTAGGTTATATTTTATATTAATATAATTTAATAATATAAATTAATAAAAAATCAAATTATCCTTTAGACTATAATATATAACTATTTAAAACTAATTTATTAATAATTAAATTTATATTATATTAAAAAAGTTTTAAATAATTATTTTTAATATTTATTACTTAAGTTATATTTTATATAGATATATTTTATTAATATATATTTATAAAAAATCTAGTTATATCTTAAACTTTATTATTTAATTATTTAAAACTAATCTTTTAATAATTAAATTTATATTATATAAACAAAGTTTTAAATAACTCTATTTAATACTTATAACTTAGGTTGTATTTTATATATATATAATTTAATAATATAAATCTTTAAAAAATCAAATTATAGCTTAAGCTATATTATATAACTATTTAAAACTAATCTTTAAATATTTAAATTCATATTATATAAATAAAGTTTTAAATAACTATATTTAATACTTATAACTTAAGCTTTATTTTATATATATATATTATAATAATATAAATCTATAAAAAATCAAATTATAGCTTAAACTATTTTATATAACTATTTAAAATTAATTTTTTAATAATTAAATTTATATTATATTAAAGAAGTTTTAAATAGCTATTTTTAATACTTATAACTTAGGTTATATTTTTAATTAATATTATTTATTATTATAAATCTATAAAAAATCTAATTATACTTTAAATTATATATTATAACTATATAAAACTTATTAACTTAATAAATTAATTTATATTTTATTAGAAAAGTTTTAAATAACTATTTTTAATACTTATAACTTAGGTTATATTTTTTATTAGTATAATTTATTAATATAAATCTATAAAAAATCAAATTATAGCTTAACTTATATTATATAGCTATTTAAAACTATTTATTTATTAAGTTTATTTATTTTATATTAGGATACTTTTAAATAGTTCCTTTTAATAATTATATTATAATTTATATTTTATTTTATTATAATTTAATAATCTAAAACTATAAAAAATCAAATTATATGCTAGATTATATTATATAACTATTTAAAACTATTTAATAAATAAAATAACTTATATTATATTAAAATAGTTATAAATATTTAGTTTTAATATTTGTTTAAGAATTTATTTTTTATATTAATATAATTTAATAATATAAAACTATAAAAAATTAAATTATAGCTTAGATTATATTATATAGCTATTTAAAACTATTAATTAAATATATAAATTTATATTATATTAATATAATTTTAAATAATTAGTTTTAATATATAAAATTTATTAATATAATACTATAATAAATAAAATTATAGCTTAGATTATATTATATAACTATTTAAAACTTTTTAATAAAAAAAAAATTATATTATTTTAAAGTAATTTTAAATAGTAATTATTAACTTATATTTTATAATTTGAATTTTATATTAATAGAATTTATCAATATTAAACAGCAAAAAAGTAAATTTTAGCTTAAAGTATATTTTATAACTATTTAAAACTATTTATAACATAAATAAATTTATTTATATTAAACTAATTTTAAATAGCTATTTTTAATATTTATTCTATATTTTATATTATATATTAATTTAATCTAATAATATAAAACTATAAAAAATCAAATTATAACTTAGACTATATTATATAACTATTTCAAACTTTTTAATAATAAAATAAAATAATATTATATTAAAGTAGTTTTAAATAGCTATTTTTAAGCTTTATTTTATAATTTGTATTTTATATTAGTATAGTTTATTAATATAAAACACTAAAAAATCAAATTATAGCTTAGACTATATTATATAATTATTTAAAACTATTTAATTAAAAAATTAATTTATTTTATATTAAAATAACTTTAAATAACTAGATTTAATATTTATACTAGAATATATATTTTATTTAATTATAGTTTAATAATATATAAGTATAAAAAATAAAATTATAGATTAAACTACATTATATAACTATTTAAAACTATTTAATTAATAAATTAAATTATTTTATATAAAAATAGTTTTAAATAACTATTCTATATATTTATTAATTAGCTTATATTTTATATTAACATAATTTAATAATATAAAACTATAAAAAATATAAGTATAGGTCAACTATTATTATATAGCTATTTAAAACTATTAAATAAATCAATAAATTTATTTATATTAAACTAATTTAAAATAGTTATTTTTAATATTTATTTTATAATCTATATTTTATATTAATATAATTTAATAATATAAATCTATAAAAAATCAAATTATAGTTTAAACTATATTATATAACTATTTAAAACTAATCCTTTAATAATTAAATTTATATTATATTAAAATAGTTTTAAATAACTAGGTATTGAAGAAGGACGGGGCAACTCGACACCAAAAACAACTAAAAACAACAAAAAACAAACTAGAGCGCCTGCTACTAGAAAACTGGTATGAATGCTATGCCTGTAAAGTAAGTATTGCTCTGAGAAGTTCGAAGGCTTTTATAGCTATTCGAACCCCCTGAATATAGCCGAAGATCAGCCGGTTCGGGCCGCGGGCGGCCCGAATACGGCTAACAATTGACGTACAGCCACATTCGCAGCTGCCAGCGGGCCGCTAGCACCAGCCCTGCTACAGTATAATATTTAGACTTTATTTTATATTTTATATTAATATTATTTAATAATATAAACCTATAAAAAATCAAATTATAGCTTAGCTTATATTATATAGTTATATAAAACTATTTAATTTAAGAATTAATTTATTTTATATTAAAATAGTTTTAAATAATTACTTTTAAGCTTTACTTTATAATTTATATTTTATATTAGTCTAGTTTATTAATATATACCACTAAAAAATCAAATTATAGCTTAGACTATATTATATAACTATTTAAAACTATATAATAATTAAATTAAATTAAATTATATTAAAATAATTTTAAATAACTATTATTTTATATTATAATATAGTTTATATTTTATTATAATAAACCTTATTAATATAAAACTATAAAAAATCTAATTATTACTTAGATTATATTATATAACTATTTAAAACTATTTAATTAATAAATTAATTTATATTATATTAAGATATTTTTAAATAGTTAGTTTTAAAGTTTATTTTATAATTTATATTTTATATTAGTTTAGTTTAATATTATTAAAATATAAAAAATCAAATCATAGCATAAATTATTTTAAATAGTTCTTTAAAACTATTTTTATTGAATTTAATTTATTATTATATTAAAATAGTTTTAAATAATTATTCCTTAAATTTATAATATAATTTAGATTTTATTATAATAAAGCTCCTTAATATAAAACTATAAAAAATCTTATTATTGCTTAGATTACATTATATAACTATTTAAAACTATTAAATAATTAAAGTTATATATATTATATAAAAATAGTTTTAAATAACTAGTTTTTATATTTATTTTATATTTTATATTTTATATAAATATAATTTATTAACTTTAAACTATAAAAAATCAAACAATAGCTTAGATAATATTATATAGCAATTTAAAACTATTAAATAAATCAATAAATTTATATTATATTAATATAATTTTAAATAACTAGTTTTAATATTTAAACTTTAGTTTATATTTTATATTAATATAATTTATTATTATAAATCTATAAAAAATCTAATTATAACTTAAACTATATTATATAATTATTTAAAACTAATTTACTTAATAAATTAATTTATATTATATTAATATTGTTTCAACTAATTAATTCTAATACTTATAATTTAGTTTATATTTTATATTAATATAATTTATTCTTATAAAACTATAAAAAATCTAATTATAACTTAAACTATAATATATAACTATTTAAAACTAATTCTTTAATAATTAAATTTATATTATATAAAAAAAGTTTAAACAACTATTTCTAATATTTATAACTTAGGTAATATTTTATATTAATATATTATATTAAAATAATTTTAAATAGTTTTTTTTAATAATTATAATATAATTTATATTTTATTTTATTATAATTTATTTATATAAACTTTAAAAAAGTTAAATTATAACTTAAATTATATTATATAGTTATTTAAAATTATTTAATAAAGAAATTTATTTATATTATATTAAAATAGTTTAAAATCACTAGTTTTAAGATTTATTATATACTTTATATTTTATATTAATATAAACTAATATTATAAAAATATAAAAAATCAAATTATAGATTAAACTATATTATATAACTATTTAAAACTATTTAATAAATAAATAAATTTATTTTATATTAATATAGTTTTAAATAACTAGTTTTAATATTTAGACT
The DNA here is from genome assembly GCA_023159155.1 of Ustulina deusta. Classification (NCBI taxonomy): domain Eukaryota; kingdom Fungi; phylum Ascomycota; class Sordariomycetes; order Xylariales; family Xylariaceae; genus Ustulina; species Ustulina deusta. The sequence goes on along the minus strand of JAJNNX010000023.1, from coordinate 284,509 downwards.
TTAGTTTATATTTCATATTAATATAATTTAATATTATAAAACTATAAAAAATCAAAATTTACTTTATAATATATTATATAGCTATTTATAACTTTTTTATTATTAAATAATTTATTTTATATTAAAATAGTTTTATATAGTTTTTTTTAATATTTATAATATAATTTATATTATATATTAATATAAGTTATAAATATAAACTTACAAAAATTCAAATTATAACTCAATTATATTATATAGTTATTTAAAACTATTTAATAAATTAAATAATTTATATTATATTAAAATAATTTTAAATAATTAGTTTTTAAATTTATTTTATAATTTATATTTTATATTAATATAGTTTAGTATTATAAAACTATGAAAAATCAAATTATAGCTTTAGTTATATTATATAGTAAAAAAAAACAGGGCAACTTAATACTAAAACAACTAAAAATAACAAAAAACAAACTAGAGCGCTTATTATTAAAAAACTAGTATAAATACTATATATCTAAAATAAGTGTTGCTTTAAGAAGTTCGAAAGCTTTTATAGCTATTCGAACCCCTAAATACAGCTCAAGATCAGCCGGTTCGGGCCGCGGGCGGCCCGAATACAGCTAACAATTAACGTGCAGCCACATTCGCAGCTGCTAGCGGGCCGCTAGCACTAGCCCTGCTGCAAACTTCCTTTATTCGGAGCTTTATTCTCTAGATAGCTTCGAATCCAACTGCAGGGCTAAAAACACCAAAAAAGACAAGACAATACAACATAATACCTACTCGAACCCCTAGGCCTTAACGGCCTAGAAAAAAAAAAGAACTAGCCCTAACCTATTAGGCTACTAAACCCTTAATTAGCCGATTGCTAAACTGGTTATATATTATACCAGACTTCTCTTGGTTTATAGCTCTTCTTTTGGTCTGTATGCCTTTTGGTATGCTTTTTAGCATAACTTTTTAGCATAACTTTTTAGCTCTTTAAATGCTTTATTTTTTTGTATTTTTTTAATATATTTTTATATAAAACATATATAATTTTATCTAAACCTAATATATATAGCAATATTTACTAATATTTTGTATTAAAACCTAGGTAGATATTATAGTTAGCCACTATTTCGAACCTAAGCTAAATCTTTATATAAAAAGTTATGCTATAGCTCTTACTACTCTTAATATATATAAATCTTTATATAACTGCAGTAATGTTTTTTAATAGTATATATATAGGTCGGAGTTTATAAAATAAGCTTTAATTAGCTTTATAAATAGATAAACTTTATAAATAATTCTAAAAATTATATATGCAAGTGCGGTTCTATATAAATTAGTATAGGTAGCTGCTTATACATAAAAAAAGAATTATAGATCGGTAGTGTAGCAATAATGTATTAGCAGTGCTATACGTACTCATATAAAATAGCTAATTAACATAGCAATAATATATTAACTAATTAGTAGTGCTATAATAACTATATAATATATATAATATAAACAAGTCTATATATAAAATAATATAGGGAGTTGTTTATATACAACTAAATAACTAATTAGTGCAGTAATAACGAACTAACTAATCAGCAGTGCTATGCTATACGCGTAGCAATAACAAAATAATTAATTAGCGCAGTAATAACAAATTAATTAGCAGTACTACAATAACTATATAATATATATAATATAAATAAGTCTATATATAAAATAGTATAGGGAGTTATTTGTATGCAACTAAATAATTAATCAGTATAGCAATAATAAACTAACTAATTAGCAGTGCTATGCTATACGTGTAGCAACAACAAAATAACTAATCAGCGCAGTAATAATAAATTAATCAGTAGTACTGCAATAACTATATAATATATATAGTATAAACAAGTTTATATATAAATAGTATAAAAAGTTGTTTATATATAACTAAATAACTAATTAATGCAGTAATAATAATTTATTAATGCTATGTTATATTTATAGGGCTATATATATCTTAATTAGCAATATAGCTAACTATACAATTTATATGCTATAAATAAGTTCATATATAAAATAGTATAAAAAGTTGCTTATATATAATAAATTAACTGGTTAGTATAGCAATAATAATTCTAACTAATCAACGCAGCAATAATATATTAACTAATTAGTAGTGCTATGCTATATTTGTAGCGCTATATACGTATTGCTATATATATAAAATATAAGATATATAAATTGTGTAGATATAAATAGATTGCTATATAATTTATATAAGCAATTGTTTATATACCTATATTTTTTATATAACACACTAACTAATCGGTATAATAATATAGGGCTAACTAGAAAGCCTTTATATAAGTGAATAATATATATATAAGTAAGTTTACATAAAAAACTATATGTATGCTTGTTTATATGCAACTAAAACGTAGTAAACTTATTAATCGATAGCAAATAACTAAAAATCGCATAAAACGTAGTAAACTTGCTAATTAACGCGTATATAACAAAATTACTAATTAATAGTAAATAGGGTTTAATATATTAATATAAGCATATATATATATAAATTAGTATAAGTGGCTGCTTATACGTGTATATATTAGCTAAGTTGCTAATTAATTATATAACGGCTAAACTAGCTAATTAATGCATATATAACTAAATTAGTTAATTAACAATATAATAGTCTGTTAATTAGCTGGCTTTTTTTAAACTATAGGTATAAAAGCATTTTTATATATAAATTATATAAAGATCTGCTTATATAGCTATTAAATATAAGACTAAATAATATAGCTACTAAAGCTAAACAAAGGACTAGCTAATTAATAGTATAATAATTCGTCGATTAAAACTATAAATAAACGCTCCTTTATAAGCTATAAACATGTTTATATATAATTTAGTACGTGAATATAGTTATAAGCTACTAAACATAAACAGCTTAGCTAATTAACAATATATATAGCTAATTAATAATGTAAACAGCGCAAAAGGCAATATATAGCGTTAATACTACAATAAAAACAACGTTTTTAAAACAAGGCTTTAAAAACAAGGTTTAATTAATGCTTCTTTTAAACTATATATATTCGAGCTGACTTCTATATAAATTTTTATAGGTACTTGTTTATATAGCAACTTGTATAGGACCTGACTAATTAATGGCTTATAAGCCTCAAAATAATAAAAAATAACAAAAATGCCAAATATGCTAAAACGCTAGAAATGCTAAAAACGCTGAAAATACTAAACAATAAAATTGATAAAAACAGAGATGTACGTATAGCTAACGGAAGCTTAGAACAAATATATAGCTTGGAGCAAACTTTCCTATGGGCTATAGTACTGCAAGCGTATTTATATATAAATATGTATGTAAATCTATTTGTAGGACTATATATGATAGGAGATCTAGCTAATTAATAAAACGCTGACTAAATAAAAAACTAAACAAAGGACTTAAAGCAACAGCTTTTTATAAGTAATATATATATAAGCAAGTTTATATATAAACTTATATAGTAATTTGTTTATATAGATATTTAAATATAGACTTGATTAATTAATATAGCAGTAATATATATAGCTGGCTAATAAAGCAGTTAACTAGCTAATTAACATGTATAGTTAGCAATGGGCTAATTATAAACTAAAACAAAGGCTTTCTTAGAGGCTATATATTTACGAGCTAGTTTATATAGTAACTTATATAGGACTCGGCTTGTAAATATATTCGGATAAGGACATATTTATAAGGCAATTAGCTGACTAATTAACTAATTAGCGGCTTAGAACAAAGATTTTTTTTGGATTAAAAAGCGTACAAATATATTTATATATAAATAGTATATAAGTCTACTTAAACAACTTTTTAATAAAAGAACTAACTAATTAATTTAAGCAATATAACTGCTTTAGTAATATAACTAATTTAGTAATATATATAGCTAGCTAATAAAGCAATTAAGCTAATTAAGCTAATTAGTATATTATATATATAGCGTATAAATATAAGCGCGTTTATATATAAATTTATATAACGGGCTACTCGAACATATATATAAATATACGAACTAATTAATTAATATAAAACTAGGCTAAATTAGCTGATTAATATATATTGCAGCTAGCTTAGCTAATTAGAGTAGCTACTTAAACTAACGGACCAAGGTTTTTTTATAGGTTATATATCTATAAACAAGTTTATATACTAATTTATATAGCAGGTTATTTATATATATATTCTAGCAAAAGACTTAGTAGTAAGTACGTATAGCTAAAGCTTAAGAAAGGCAGTAAAACTAATTAATATATATAATAGCTAGATTAATTTAATTAATCGTATAGAGTAGGCTTAATTAGCTGTTTAACGCATATAGCTAACAAACTAGGTTTCCTAGAAAATGTATAGCTATAAGCAGACTTATATATAGATTTATATAAAAAGCTGCTTATAAATATATTTATATAAAGAATAGCTAATCAAGCTATATAAGCTAGGTTAATCTTTGTATAGAATTAGCATTAAGGCAATTAACGGGTTATAGATATATTTATATAGTAATTTGTATAAGAAAGCGTTAAGCAATTAGTTTCTGATTATAGGTCGCGCTCTAAAAAGCAATAAGTATATATAAGCATTGTTATATATAAATTTATATAGCGGACTGCTCTATTATAGCTTTACTAAAAATACTATTAAAAAAAATAGGGTAACTTAATATTAAAACAACTAAAAATAATAAAAAATAAACTAGAGCGCCTGCTACTAAAAAACTAATATAAATACTATATGTTTAAAGTAAGTGTTGCTTTAAGAAGTTCGAAAGCTTTTATAGCTATTCGAACCCCTTGAATACAGCCGAAGATCAGCCGGGTCGGGCCGCGGGCGGCCCGAATATAGCTAACAATTGACGTGCAGCTATATTCGCAGCTGCTAGCGGGCCGCTAGCACTAGCCCTGCTGCAATAGCTATTTAAAACTATTTAATTAAAAAATTAATTTATTTTATATTAAAATAACTTTAAATAACTAGGTTTAATATTTATAATTTAATAATATAAACTTATAAAAAATTAAATTATAGCTTAAATTATAATATATAACTATTTAAAACTAATTTTATAATATTTAAATTTATATTATATTAAAAAAGGTTTAAATAGTTATTTTTAATATATATAATTTAGCTTATATTTTATATTAATATAATTTATTAGTATAAATTTATAAAAAATCTAATTATAACTTAAACTTTATTATTTAACTATTTAAAACTAATTTTTTAATAATTAAATTTATATTATATATATAAAGTTTTAAATAACTTTGCTTTATATTTCTAACTTAGGTTATATTTTATATATATATAATTTAATAATTTAAATCTATAAAAAATCAAATTATAGCTAAAACTATATTATATAACTATTTAAAACTAATTCTTTAATATTTAAATTTTTATTAGATTTAAAAAGTTTTAAATAATTATTCTTAATACTTATAACTTAGGGTATATTTTATATATATATAATTAAATAATATAAATTTATAAAAAATCTAATTATAGCTAAAACTATACTATATAACTATTTAAAACTAATTCTTTAATAAATTAATTTATATTTTATTAATATAGTTTTAAATATTTTTTTTTAATATTTATAAGTTAGGTTATATTTTATATTAATATAATTTATTAATATAAACCTATAAAAAATTAAATTATACTATTAACTATATTATATAACTATTTAAAATTAATTCTTTAATAATTATATTTATATTATATTAAAAAAGGTTTAAATAGTTATTCTTAATATTTATAAGTTAGTTTATATTTTATATTAATATAACTTCTTTTTATAAATCTAAAAAAAATATAATTATAGTTTATATTATAATATATAATTATTTAAAACTAATTTTATAATAATTAAATTTATATTTTTTTAAATATTTATTCTATAATATATATTTTATATTTATATAATTTAATAATATAAATCTATAAAAAATCTAATTATAACTTTAATTATATTATATAAATATTTAAAATTAAACTTTTAATAATTAAATTTATATTATATAAAACTAGTTTTAAATAATAATTTTTAATACTTATAACTTAGGTTATATTTTATATTAATATATTTTTATAAGATAAACTTATAAAAAATTAGATAATAAATAAAATTATATTATATAATTATTTAAAACTAATTCTTTAATAATTAAATTTATATTATATTAAAATAGTTTTAACTAACTCTTTTTAATATTTATTATATAGTTTATATTTTATATTTATAAAATTTAATTATATAAATCTATAAATAATTATATTTAATTTTAAACTATAATATATAACTATTTAAAACTAATTCTTTAATAATTAAATTTATATTATATAAATAAAGTTTTAAATAACTATTTCTAATATTTATAATTTAGTTTATATTTTATATTAATATAATTTATTAATATAAATCTATTAAAAATCAAATTATAACTTAAACTATACTATATAACTATTTAAAATTAATTCTTTAATAATTAAACTTTTATTATATTATAAAAGTTTTAAATAATTATTCTTAATATATATAACTTAATTTATATTTTATATTAATATAATTTATTAATATAAAGCTATAAAAAATCAAATTATATTTTAAACTATATTAAATAACTATTTAAAACTTATTTATTAAATAAATTATTTTATATTTTATTAATATAGTTTTAAATAATTAATTTTAATATTTATAACTTAAATTATATTTTATTTTTATATAATTTAATAATATAAAACTATAAAAAATCTAATTATAAATTAAATAATATTATATAACTATTTAAAACTATCAAATAAATAAAGAAATTTATATTATATTAATATAATTTTAAATAACAAGCTTTATTATTTATTTAATAAATTATATTTTATATTAATATAGTTTAATAATATAAAACTATTAAAAATTAAATGATATTTAAGATTATATTATATAGCTATTAAAAACTATTTATTTAATAAATTAATTTATATAATATTAAAATAGTTTTAAATAGTTATTTTTAATATATATTATATAATTTATATTTTATTTTAATATATCATAATAATATAAACTTATAAAAAATCAAACTATAGCTAAAAATATAGTATATTACTATTTAAAGCTATTTAATAAATAATTATATTTATTTTATATTAATATTATTTTAAATAATTATTTTTAATATTTATTATATAATTTATATTTTTTAATAGTATATTTTAATAATATAAAACTATAACAAATTAAAATATAGGTTTAATTATATTATAGAACTATTTAAAAATAATTAACTAATAAATTAATTTATATTATATTAAAATAATTTTAAATAGTTTTTTTTAATATTTATAATATAATTTATATTTCATTTTAAATATAAATTATTAATATAAAGTTTATAAAATTTAAATTATAACTTAAATTATATTATATAGCTATTTAAAACTATTTATTAAATAAATCTATTTATTTTATATAAAAATAATATTAAATAACTAGCTTTAATATTTATATAACAATTTATATTTTATTTATTTATAGTTTAATTATATATAACTATAAAGAATAAATATATAAGTTAACCTATATTATATAACTATTTAAAACTCTTTAATAATTAAATTAACTTAAATTATATTAAAATAGTTTTAAATAACTATTTTTAAGTTTTATTTTATAATTTATATTTTATATTAATATAATTTATTAATATAAAACATTAAAAAATCAAATTATAACTTAAACTATATTATATAATTATTTGAAACTATTTAATAATTAAATTAAATTAAATTATATTAAAATAGTTTTAAATAACTATTTTAAAGCTTTATTTTTTAATTTATATTTTATATTAGTATAATTTATTAATATAAAACAATAAAAAATCAAATTATAGCTTAAAATATATTTTATAACTATTTAAAACTATATAATAAATAATTTTATTTTATTTTAAATAAAAATAGTTTTAAATAATTATTTTTAATATTTATTTTATAGTTTATATTTTATATTAATATAATTTAATAATATAAATCTATAAAAAATTAAATTATATTTTAAACTATATTATATAACTATTTAAAACTAATTTTTTAATAGTTAAATTTTTATTATAATAAAAAAGTTTTAAATAACTATTTTTAATACTTATAAGTTAAATTATATTTTATATTAATATAATTTATTAGTATAAATTTATAAAAAATCTAATTTTAGCTTAAACTATACTATATAACTATTTAAAACTAATTTTTTAATACTTAAATTTTTATTATACTTAAAAAGTTTTAAATAATTATTTTTAATATTTATAATTTAGGTTATATTTTATATTAATATATTTTTATAATATAAACTTATAAAGAATTAAACTATAAGTTAAACTATATTATAAAATAATTTCAAACTAATTTTTTATTAATTAAATTTATAATATATTAAAATAATTTTAAATAACTTTTCTTAATATTTATTATATAACTTATATTTTATATTAATATAATTTAATAATAGAAAGCTATAAAAAATCAAATTATAGCTTAAACTATATTATTTAACTATTTAAAACTTAGTTTTATATAATTATATTTATATTATATAAAGAAAGTTTTAAATAACTTTATATAATATTTATAACCTAGCTTTTATTTTATATATATATAATTCAATAATATAAATCTATAAAAAATCAAATTATAGATTAAACTATATTATATAACTATTTAAAACTAATTTTTTAATATATAAATTTATATTATATTAAAAAAGTTTTAAATAACTATTTTTAATAGTTATAATTTTATTTATATTTTATATCAATATAATATATTAATATAAATCTATAAAAAATCTAATTATAACTTAAACTATAATATATAACTATTTAAAAATAATTTTATAATAATTAAATTTATATTTTATTAAAAAAGTTTTAAATAATTATTTCTAATATTTATAATTTAGTTTATATTTTATAGTATTATAATTTAATAATATAAAACTATAAAAAATCAAATTATAAGTTATAATATATTATATAGTTATTTAAAACTATTTAATTATTAAATTAATTTATTTTATATTAAAATAGTTTTAAATAATGTTTTTTAATACTTATAATTTTGTTTATATTTTATTTTATTATAATTAAATTATATTAAACTATGAAAAATCAAATTATAGCATAAATTATTTTAAATAATTATTTAAAAGTATTTCTTTTTAATTTAATTTATTATTATATTAAAATAGTTTTAAATAACTAGATAAAACAACGTTACGGCTTCTGGGCTGCTAAATTCGGCAGCTTTGGCTGCCGGTTTTAGTGGTCCAGAAGCCAAAATCCAACGCTGCTTTAAGAACCCTTCGGGAGACCCACACAGCCCTTGGCACACTGCGTATCCAGTCGAAGTACCTCGATGTATCCCATCAGGTACCCCCGGTCATACTAGATAAAGAGCCCTATCAGACACTTTCATATGTTCAACTTCCTGATCCCCATTTCCTGGATCTGGGAGCCAGAAATGGCTCCCACGCTGGGCCTACAAAAGCTGCGCCCGCTGCATTCTTATGGTATGCGGCTATTGGGTTTTTGCTCTCTTTCTTGTCACGGCAATCTATCGCAACGTAACACCTTTACATCGTCTGCGACTTCAGCCTCCGTGTAATGCCCACCATACGTCGCAGCCACGGCCAGATAGGCACTGTTGAGCATGCTGAACACTCAGACGCCCCTTTCTCATCTGACGAACTTGATGAAGTGTTTGATGTCGATAAAGCGGATGATGGCTCCAACGCCGATGCCTCCATAGGCGACTTTGACGAAACTGATGGCCTCATCGAGCTTGACGTGGAGGACCAGCTCAAGCTCTTTGAGGGAAACACTCATCCGCCTGAATACTATCGGCAAGCCGTTGTAACCTTTAATGCCAGCGATTATGAAAGCGAAGACTATGCTCTTGGGACAACACGGTACCTAGATGGTATTGAAGAGCAATGGATCTGGTGGGACACGCCCAATGCCTCTTGCTGTCCATTCCCCATGCTAATCTACCGTATAGGTTCTGTGAAGATTTCCTCCGACGCGGTCCCCAAGAATGCTATGAAACCATCTCCATGGAGCTTTTACATACCTACTTCGACTGGTCACTGAATCAAAGACTTAGTCGGGATGGCACGAGAAAGAGGAAGAAAGTGACGAAGAGTAGCTCTCTCGGTACACACTGGAAGGTCTTTCGGCTTGTCTTTGAGAGAGCTACAAGTGAGAAGATCGACCCGAAGCTAAATCGCACTATGCATAAGGTAGGAACACTAATCAGAAGTATATATATAGCTTATATTGACCTAGGCAGGTTCTTCGAGCACTCGCAAAAAAACACGGTTTAAGCGACCAGAGACGGATGAACCGATGTATGACGACCGACGATTTGAAGCTGCAGATTGAGACGACGCTAGGTACAACTAAAAAATCATTCAAACTTGGGGAGCTCCGCATCCTAGCGGTGCTTTTCCTCCTTCTGCTCGCGCCTGCCGGCGCTCGGCCTACCTCGATTTTGCGACTCCGATTTGGGGATCTTCATCCTGTGCTGGCGCGAGACCCAGAGGGTGGACCACCTAAGATTCTCATTTGGTTCAGCTTAGCGTTCACAAAGACCTATCTTGGGGAAAAAGAAGTGTATGTCTGCCCCGACGACTTCGAAACACAGACTGACATCTTATAGCAAATCATACCCGATCCCTGAGACAATGTACGATCCCTCTTTAATGTTGAGCCCCCATGTCTTCCTTCTTGGTATCTTGTTTCGTCATCGAGCCTTCCGCGCACCAAGCCTTACCTCGCCGCATCAGCTCGATAGTCTTAATATCCATCCAGACGAACACGAATTGCCTTTACCACTACGAGAAAACCTACACAACGTATATATATTTCGTCGTGCTTTTGAAACATTGGCAGGCTACCAACTGTCGCCTAATGAACCTATAACCTCTGGCATGATGGCGGCTTGGATTAAACGGATTGGGGAGATTCTAGGGGTTGAGTATCCAACAATATCTTATAGCTTGCGATATAACGCAGGGAATGTTTGGGACCAAAGCCGTACGTTCTCTTATCCTTTTAGTAATTTTTGCTAACTTGTTATTGTAGCGGATGTTAGCGAGGCTCTCCGGAATCTCGCCATGGACCATGCTAACTCAACTCCATTCCGAAAGAATTATCTCGGACGGAATATAGGCGTGGATCTTTGGGGTATTATCCGTGGTCAAAGACCACAGCAAGCTATTATCAAGCAGTCTTGTAGTATCGGCCACTCAGTAAGCAAGCGCCGGCCAGTCGATCTCACACCCAACCAGGCCGCATCTATTCTTACCCATCCCTTCATTAAACGACTGTCTCAAAAGCTTAGAACCCTCCCTCAACGGTCCAAAGAATATAAAGAGGCCAAACGGGTACTCCATAATGAGAAGCAGAGACTTAGACGCGAGCTTAAGCAGACAATTCGAGACAAGTGGACTGCCAAGCAGGCCGTTGAGGATATCGAACGACAGTTACATGGCCTCGGGTTCGCTGAGCCTCCTAAGGAAGATAGTTCTTATCGTCCGCAGCGACCAGCGCAGAAGCAGTTAATTCAAGCGCTTACCGCCCCCGTCGTTCCCACACTAGAGGGACAGTACCAACGGAGAGATAATGCGATCGAGGCAATCTCTGCATACTGCCTTGTCCAGGAAGGCTGTACTATACGCGTACGCCGCTCTCCCGCATCGCCAACAAAGCATACAGAACCCACACTTTTTGAACCCTCCTGCAAGTCACCGAAGCAAAGTCTCCTGTCTCTTGCCACGCTCTCTATTTTTGTTAAAAATGAGACGGAGCGACCAAGGCGGTGCTTTGTATGTGTCGGACAAGCGCTATCTTTAGCTGAAGATGATGATCAGATCAACAACCTCATCAGCGAGTTTTTCATGCCTTGTGATTTGACCAAACATTTCAAGCGGAAGCACTTGTCGAAACTACAAAACAATAATCCTGTCCAGTGCCGAGTATGCGACGACTTGAAACTCGAGCACAAGATGCACTTCCAGAATCATGCTCTTCTGGTGCATGGCACTGTATCCTAACATTGTGAATCGCTAAATAGGTCGATTTTTTAGAATTAGATATCATTAAATAGTACTTTTCATTCCCGGTCCTCTAGAAGCCAAGCTCGACTCTAATATAAAGAAGTAAAGTTTTGACCTTTTGCTGTAATCTATCTTTATTAACTACAAAATATTCGCTGCGTTTACCATTCGCTAGTCCTACTTATTACTATAGCGCAATCGAGTTATTGCTGCCTCCTACACTACCTTCGAACTTCTCCATGTCTATTGACTTTGTGCGGATTCCGTGTACGAGCACCCCGTATGTTGGGAGCCATACAGATGCTCCGTTTCCGATCCTGTAAGTCCAGTCCTCTGTGAACTGTCTCAGTGTTTCCATCTCTTTGTTTGTAGCCGTCTTGATGCTAAGGTCACCGCTTTTAAGCTGGTTGGAGGATACTACCTTGATGTTCACAATGTGCTCGTTGTTGCTCTGCTCAATGGCACGATCGATGTGGGCTTTCAGGTTACGGGGGTTCATGGCTCTGAGATTTGCGACAGTCAACGGGTCTCTGATGTTTACGATGATCCCCCCCTGGATCTGCTTGGGAGACATTTGAAGATTCTGTGTATTGTGTATACTCGTCGCTAGACCCCTAGCGGCCATCGCAGCATACGAGGGCACAGCGACTGTGCGGTTCTGTATTCCATTGTTCTTGATCTCTCTCACTATAGCCGTAACCGTCCTGCCTACTTCGGTCGCCTCTCTTGCAGCTTCTTTGGCTTCGTTTCCGTTTTTCACGCTTTCCTGGAGTTCCTTCTGCAGCTGGGCATTTGTGTGTTCCATGTCATCTCTCATCTCGTTTAGGGTGAGTGATGTGATGCTTGCGGCTTCTTTGGCTTCGTTTCGAATAATATTCAGGGTCTCTTGGATGGATCGGACGTCGTGCATGTTTTGTATTTTCGCGACTAAGGACAGCATTCCTAGAATCGTCGACTTGACTATGTTGGCAGGGATAGGTTGATCCTGGGCTTGCTCTACGCAAAGGAGGGCGTCTCGAAGGTACTTGTTGATGTATGTGGCATGCTCGCGTGCTTCGGTCGGCCATGCCCTCGCCTGGGGCCATGAGGTCGCCATGGTGCCGTTTTGGGCGCACTGGGCAATGCGCCGCACACTAGGCTATTCAATTAACCCTTCGGGATTGCGTTTAAGCGCTTAATCGTTGTGAATTTCCAAAAATTTCGTACTCGATGTTGAAGTTGTTTTTCCTAAATGTCGTCTCTCAATGAAGCAGGCTTTTTTTTTTTTTTTTTTTTTAATGCGGCTCTAAATCAGATCCCCGTGCCCCCCTAAGGATTCTATTTCGTCACCGCTTACTCGATTCGTTCAGTAGCTACGGGATCAGACACCGCTTGCCTATTTCATCAGCACCTCTACAGAACACCGCCTTCCGAACTCGTCACCACCTGCTCCATTGGGTCTGAGAAAAAACAACTTCAACACCGAAAAAACAACTTCAACACCGAGTACGAAATTTTTGGAAATCAAAACAAAATAGTGCAAACACAACCCTTCCCGTGCCCGTAAAGGCTTCTAATGATGGGATCGACTTTGCCCAAAGTCTTTCTAATGTCATGGAGGTCTTTTTACGGGCACGGGTAAGGAATGGACAGCAAAACCCCACGAGCATGCCCCGAAAAATATCACGGCGCGTCCGAATGTAATAGCAACGGCGATGGGAGGTAGCATGGTCCTATGGCGAGCAACGACCGAGCCCAAACAACCCAACACTATAGTCACCAATACAAATACAAGGCCAGGATGGGACTCGTCCCCCCATCATCACTCGACAAGGTTTGCGACGTCCCATTACGACGAGCTCTCGAACAGAACGGTATCACCTTCTTCGCCGCCAAAGAACCAGACACCCGGCACGCTACTTTCGGTGCCACAAAATACTACAGTCACCAGACAGGATATGCCGCCCCTGCACCCCCCCTCAGGGTGAGGAAGAATTAGTGCCCCTTCCACGCCCGCTCCGACAAGGTCTGCGAGAGCTGCGGAGAAGCTCTCATCCCTAGTAATTCGACATCTCGAACCGAACGGAGCATTGCGCGTCACTGGTCCACGTTTACCGACTACGCCAACGCTATTACAATCGGACGTCGCTTACAAGCTACATATACATACGGCCACATAGGAACCTAGCGGGAGGCAGCAAAACACTTTGGCTATAATAAGCGGAACAAAGCGGAAAAAAAAAAAAAACGACAACACAACAGCAAAAATATCTATACAACCTCACAGAACACATTACAGAACACATTAGCCATCATGGCCACCACATTCATTGAACAGAATCAATCCCAGGGCATTTCGGGATGAGAGCATATAGACAGCCTCCTTCTAGGGGGAGACTGAAGGTATTACAGATTGCAAAATAGAGGCAGCAGCCTCAAAGAGCCTTACATTCTTGTACATTAGCATCTTTTTGGATTACCAAGGCGGAAGTTGCGGCCAGCTGGTCATTTTCTTAGGATTATGGCGAAGTGGGGTGGCCCGGACTCATGTCTGGGTCGCATCGGCTGGTTGAGCGGCTCCGTCAACCGGGCATAGCTGCGGATGAAAGTGCGGCCAAAACCGAGTAGGAATCAATCAATCAATCAATCAATCAACCTACCGAGCGGCAAGAAACGTTAAAACGAGAACAATCAGGAAAGTGCTACGACAATCGCATAGGGAAAAGGTGGAAAAGGCAGCAGAGTCGCCAGAATCCCTCTGGAAAGCCGCCAAGTGGGCAAGAAACAGAGAAAACCAAGCACCAAATGTCACTCCTGAACTGAGACACCCAACTACCGGACAGAAAGTAGTCAAACCAGAGGAAAAAGCACAGTTGCTCAAGGAGACGTTCTTTCCAACCCCTCCGAATGCTAACCTAGAAGATATCAAGAATGCCACATACACAGACCAAATACCTACACCACCAATAACAACCGAGGAAATAGAGAACGCAATCCAGGCAACGCCAGCTCTAAAGGCACCCGGCCCAGACGGAATACCTAACGTGATCTTGAAGGCGGCGCTCCCACAGGTTAAAATTCATCTCATGCGGATCTTTAATCACAGTCTCGCGCTGGGACACTGCCCGATACACTTCCGGCAATCCACTACGGTTGTACTACGCAAACCAGGAAAAGACAATTACACAATCCCTAAGGCATACCGCCCTATAGCACTCCTAAACACGATAGGCAAGATCATGGATGCAATCATTGCAAAGCGGATAAGCTACCTAGCCGAAGTCTACCAGCTTCTGCCAAACACACACATAGGAGGTAGGAGGCTGAGGTCAACTGAACACGCTTTGCATATCATCATTGAAAAGATCTATTCAGCCTGGAACACTGGCAAAGGACAAGTAGCGAGCCTTCTCCTGCTAGACGTGTCCGGGGCTTTTGACAATGTCTCACACCAACGGCTACTACACAACCTACGAAAGCGGAGAATAGACGAGAAGATCGTCAACTGGATTGGAAGCTTTTTAAAGGCAAGAAAGACGAGCATTGCCATCGACGGCTTTAAGTCGGTACAATACGAGATCTCTACAGGGATCCCACAAGGCTCACCACTCTCCCCGATCCTGTACCTTTTCTACAACGCCGACCTCATCGATAACTGCAACAAAGGAGACACCTCCGCCACGGGATACATCGACGATGCAGCTATTCTAGCAGTAGGAGATACGACGGAGGAGACTTGTAATAAACTGAAGGGAGCCCTGCAAACAGCAGAACAATGGGCAAAGACGCACGCGTCCGTCTTCGCGCCTGAGAAGTTCCAACTTACACACTTCACTAGAGCGAGGAAAAGAATCGACATAGGACAGAAGCTCCAGACCCCATGGGGCGAGATAGCACCCAAACCAACATGCAAGTATCTAGGAGTTACCATGGACACCAAGCTTACTTGGAAACCGCATATCGAAGGGATACGACAGAAGCTCATGAAGACGGTTACAGCTATGGGATGCCTAGGCAATTCGGCCTGGGGAGTGGGGCTCGACGGCATGAGGAAAATCTACCGCGGAGTTGCCTTGCCACAGATGCTATATGCATGCTCGGCGTGGTCGAACGCAGACGTACGCGGCAAGGCCTATACCAAAAAGACGCTAGAGATGCTACAGGCTATCCAAGCAAGAGCAGCCAGAACAATTACCGGAGCCTTTAAGGCGACATCGAGGCCAGCCCTCAACATCGAAACCTATCTCCTCCCAGTAGAACGACAAATCTGGAAACAGAACACAGAAACGTTAGGAAGAGCTCTCTCGAGTCAAGACATCCCCGAGCTGGAAATGAACAAGCCCAGCACACAACGCAAACAGAAATACACGAGCCCGTTCAAAAGAATTAGCCAAGAAGTACAAAGCTGGAGAGAACCAACAGGGTTAACTCAAGAGATAATACCTCCATACATCACACCCCCCTGGTGGAAAGGCCCGACGACACACATAAGGGACGACGCAGAAAAGGCAGAATCCGATCACCAAAAGGAACTCGAAAGCGGGCGAAACACACTCCTGATCTACACCGACGGGAGCGGTATCAACGGACATACCGGCGCAGCAGCCGTATGCCCTAGGATAAGGCAGACAAGAAAGGCGTACATGGGCCGAGACACCGTCTCTACCGTATATGCAGGAGAACTCCAAGGTATTAACATGGCACTGCAAATAGCACGAGAAGACCGGCACCAAGGATCCAGGAGGGAGAAGGCTATCATATACACGGACAATCAGGCGGCCATCAGGTCGTCGGCTACGCCAGTAGGGAAATCAGGAGCATACCTCCTAAAGGAAATCACGCGACGGATCCAGGACCTCCAGGAAGACGGCCTACCGGTGGAAATCCGATGGATCCCGGCCCATAGGGGCGTCCCAGGAAACGAGGAGGCCGACCAAGCAGCCAAGGAAGCCACCGGATGGAGAGAAGATGGTACCCAAGGCCAGAGAGCAGAACAACCGGAAGAGCTATTCTCGCTCAAGGCAACGCTGAAAACATGGAATCATAAAGAGGCCAAGAGACATTGGGAAGTGAGCTGGCGGATCGAAACCAAAGGCAGAACCACATTTCGCCACACACCAAAGCCGACACGAAAAGTACTCGAGCTTCATGAAGATCTCAGCAAACGACACAGTGCAATCCTGGTCCAACTGCGCACAGAAAAGATCGGCCTCAGGGATTTCCTCTTCAAACGCAAGGTCCCGGACATCACGGATCCAAAGTGCAGCTGCGGCGAAAGGCGACAAACAGTACTCCACGTACTGTTCCAGTGTCGACGATTCAAGGACCTCCGGAACCAGGAACTAGGCGGTATACCAGGACGAGGAAACCTCCGGGCAGTCTTGAACAAGCGCAAAACAGCCATCAAGGCCATCAAATTCATAGAACAGACGCAGATCCTAGGGCAATTCAGGATCGAGAGATAAACAGACGAAGCTCAGCACTGGGTGGAGACTGAAGGTAAGCAGTATGCAGAACCAGAGGTATAAACCTCAAGAGCAGACTAGAATCATTTGTACATTAGTAGAGAACCAGTATTTACAAGCGGGTGCCAGCCAAATGTAGATAGAGGTTAAGGATCAAAAGGTAGAAGTTGGGGCCAGCTGGTTGCGGGTTGAATTTTCAGCACACAGCGAAGTGGGGCGGCACGGATCAACGTCCGGGCCGTGTCGGCTGGTTGACTGGCTCTGCCAGCCGGGCATAGCTGCGGATGAAAGAGCGGCTGAAACCGAGTAGGAATTAATCAATCAATCAATCAATCATGGGAGAGCAAGAAACGGGAATCAATCAACAGCGAGTACGAATTTTTGGAATCAATCAACAATTAAGAGCTTGAACGCTATCTCAAAGGGTTAACCGAATAGGCTAGTGTGCGGCGCATCGCCCAGTGCGCCCAAAAGGCACGGTGGCGACCTCGTGGCCCCAACAGACGGCCTGGCCGACCGAAGTCCGCGAGCATGCCACATACCTAAGCAAGTACCTTCAAGACGCACTCCGATGCGTAGAGCAAGCGCAAGACCAACCTGTACCAGCCAACCTAGTCAAGTCGGTGATCTTGGGGATGGTATCCCTAGTCGCGAAAACCCAGACTATGCCCGACGTCCGATCCATCCAAGAGACCCTGAACATTATTCGAAACGAAGTCAAAGAGGCGGCAAGCACCACATCGATGACCCTAGACGAAATGAGAGACGACATGGAACACACCAACGCTAAGCTACAGAAGGAACTCCAAGAAAGCGTAAAAAACGGAAACGAAGCTAAAGTAGCTGCGCGAGAGGCGACCGAAGTAGGCAGAACGGTTACGGCTATAGTGAGAGAGATCAAGAACAATGGAATACAGAACCGTACAGCCTCGATGCCCTCGTATGCTGCAATGGCATCTCGAGGCCTGGCGGCGAGCATACATAATACACAGAGCTTTGTCACGACCCCCAAACAAATTCAGAGGGAGATCATTGTGAACATTAGAGACCCATTTACTATTGCAAACCTCAGAGCCATGAACCCCCGTAGCCTGAAAGCCCACATCGATCGCGCCATCGAGCAGAGCAACAACGAGCACATAGTGAACATCAAGGTAGTATCCTCCAACTAGCTCAAAAGCGGCGATCTTAGCATCAAGACGGCTACAAACAAAGAGATGGAAACCCTGAGACAGTTCACAGAGGACTGGACTCGCAGGATCGGAAACGGAGCATCTGTACGGCTCCCGACATACGGAGTGCTCGTACACGGAATCCGTACAAGCTCAATGGACATGGAGAAGTTCGAAGACATTCGGGACGAGGTACTACTGGACAACAAACCCTTTATACCGGATGGGGAGATTAAATATGTAGGGTGGCTTTCAAGAAAGCCTCTTACGAAACCTGTGTCATCTATTATCATTGAATTCACAAAACCAGAGGACGCCAACAAGATCATCGACGAAGGACTTATCTGGCAAGGACAGGTTTTTCAGTGCGAGCTATACGACAAGGGGAGTCGACTGAAGCAATGCTTCCACTGTCAGAGATACGGCCACATAGGAACCCAGTGCAAGGCGACAAAAGCATGTGGCTATTGCGCAGAGGACCATAGCTCTCGAGACTGCCCTACCAGGACCGACAGCTCTGCACCCAGGAAGTGTGCAGCATGCCAGGGAGCACATACGTCATGGAGCTCTCAATGCCCGACCAGGAAGGACGAGATGGCCAAAGTACGAGCCGCGTACGACACCCGCCCAATCTACCACCCTGTCATGGAGAAGACACCCCAGGACCCAACACCAGGAGAACGATGGACGATCGCTAAAGACCCAGGTCAAACCCAGGAGCTCCGGATAGCCAGGAGCCGATCCCCAGCCAGGAGAGGACAGAAAAGGGTCAACACTGGAGACACACTAGCACCCGGCAACAAAGAGAACGAACCAAGTACAGGAGCCAACGCTCAAAGACTGATTAGGATAAGAACCCTGTCAAGAAGAGCGCTCGAGGAATTAGATAACAACTCACAGCTAAGACTGCACAGCAGCCAACACATGGACCTCACCACCAATACAGACTCATGAACGTAAAACCAACACTGAGCATACTACAGTACAGACGCCCGCAAGATGAGCCGCCTTCTTGGAACTTCGGGCCACACGCTGAATACCTTCCATATCCTGCCAACCTTGGCCGACCTCGTGCTTGCCGGATGAAGACGGTCGAATTCGGTCGCCTGTCCGATACCGTCAAAGAAGTCATATCCCTCGCACTCCATAGATACACTAGGACATTCGTCTTTGACCCGGCCTACTACCGCAATGGTAAGCCCGCCGGTTATAACAAGTCTTAGCTTATGGCTCCTTGTCTTATAAACTACATGTCACAGGCTTCTGGGATGACTATCGCTTGATGCTGGAAGCGGCGATGGATGAACCGCTCGATGAAGCTGACTTAGATGATAACGACATTGATCAGATCGAATATGAGTACAGAGTAGGAGCCTGGGCAGAATCGGAATATGAATCAGACTCGTCGAAATCGTCTGTGGACATACTTGGATTAGCACTCGAGCGTGAAAGGGTCCGCCGGGTGCTTCGGCTGGACCTTGAAGCCGGGGCCATTAATGAAGCCATTGCTCACTGGCATAAAAAGATGGAAGAGCAGACTACGAATGAAGCCGAGATACTCACCGCACTTGCAAAGCTCTTTAGAGGCATGAGCTGCTTAGAAAAGATTCAGGTGAGACCGTGGGAGTTCTCAAAATGGCCGGGATTGCGGTCTTGCAAGTAAGAATCCCACTGCTCTCATATGTTCGATTGCACGTAATGACTAAGATTCTCTGTAGCTCCTACGAAGTTGATTCCCAACGAGGGCATCTCGGGTTTTGCTCATCGCTCATGACTGAGTTCGTAGCTCAAGCTTTAGAATCTGCCGGGCGACATATCCAACACTTACAAATTATCGAGTTCTGCCCGGCACAATTCCACAACACTCCCGCTACACGACATCTTTTCACAGGGTTACGACAGCTATCGTTAGACCAGTTTTCCATGCCACCCTTGGAGGAGTCACAGCCATCGGGAGTGATGGCTAAGCTGTTGCAATGTGCGCTGCCAACATTGGAACGGCTATCGGTCGGCGCAGGGGCGAAATGGCCGGAGATACAAGGCGACGGCGAAGACGCCCTATTCAGAAAAACCCTGGGTATGCAAGGTGAAGATTCGCCGCTGGTCTTTCCTAGGCTAGAGTTCGTACAATTCCGAGGTATGATATTCGACGGACCAATATTGCTTCGTTTCCTCAGCGCCCAACCTTGCCTCAGGCGGCTGGAGTTCACCCACGTGGTTCTAGGCCCTAACGGTTTAAGATGGCCTGAATTTTTGGGAGCCCTACCCGATAGAATCAAAAGCTGCCAGCTGCTCGAGGACTTCCGCCATGAGCCAATAGAGGGTGGGGATCCTACAGGAAGATGGGATCCGGAGGTTGACCCAATTCCAATCCACTCTGGCTGGAAAGAAAAGAGATTATACGGTTTAGGATCCGGGCATTTCGTGCGCAAGACTTGATCTCACAAAGAAAATACAGGCAGCTGACCAGGCCTGTTTCACGTCAGGTAGTAGTCTCACAGTCTAATCCACTTAGGTCAGCAGTAATTATAAGCTTTCTAGCTTTAACGCCGGCCGTATCATGCTGCCTCATGACCAAGCATTTCGACTTGTATGCGGGCTGTGTCAGTACGTGTCAGGCTGTGTAGCCGTCGGAGTCTCTTCGCCTCACTGGGTACTTTCTTGCATTCCTCGCTCCATCCTTCCCTAGACTTGCCACGGAAGTGTTTCTTAAGGGCTGCCACCGTTCTTAGCCTTCTTAACTTTGGGAGCTTCTGCGCTAGAGTTGCTTGGAACTCTTCGCTTTCGAGTTCTTTCCAGTTTCTTGTCGTTTTTTTTTTTCTGAAAGCTCGATCACTTTCAAATCGAAAATAGTAGCAATAGAAAAGTGATCTGAGTTGTGATCTTTTTGTACGTAACGGTTCTAGGTAGAAGAGTATTTATAAGGCCGTAATTTTCCATTATTTCGATCAGGTCATCTGCTACTTAATCGGCTTTTCTGATATGTTAGTGGGCGTAGGCACAAGTACTTTAGCACAGTTGCCTATGGCAACTAGCCTAAAGCGATGACCTAATTTCTTGCGACAACAAAATATACCCCTCAGGAATTTTCATGTGTCAAAGTTTTTTACGCTTATTTGTATAAAAAGGTTATCTTTATGCTCAATTAATTGCAAACAAGAGAAGTTGAAAATCGCTTGAAGCTTATAGGGCCAACGTTTTTTGCCGGCAGAAAAAGTACGTACCTTTACTCTTGGTAGTATTCTGATGACGTAATTCACAGGTACCCCGAGTCACGCTAGTAATAACACTAAGATCATTAGGAAAACTTCTCAACACGCAAGTAAATACTCCTGAAACCTGCTGGACAATTTTTTGGTGCTAAAATGTCGCTATTCAGTTACGGCTTCTTTTACCCTGAGCCGCAAAACTACTGTCAGATATAAGGGATATGACCTTAGCCGGAATATTAGCAAATGGGTGTCTAATGACAGACCCATGTCAGGGATACAGGGGCCCCCATACATTTCTACCTAGAGACGCGGTCACCGCGAGACAAGACACAATGAAGACAGTCAATTCAACAGCCATCGCTTATTTCTGACAACTACTCATCATTTCTGCCCTTCATATTTCCATCCCTATTACTCCAACCAACATTACACCCCAATTTTCTTCATCTTACTCTACCAATTCCGCTTCATCGGCTTCATTCGCATCACCATTCGCATCTTCCGGCGAATCTGTGCTCTCCATTTCACGACCTGTGCAGATGTAGCCCATAGGAGTGCGCAACACGTTCACAGTCTTGCGACGTACGGTCAACCATTCCAGAACGAAAGCAGCCGGATTTGCTGCGATCTTGTTAGAGTCGTCGGCGGCGCCCATCATATACTCCGCCACTGTTTTCCACTCGTGTTCATCGACGTATAAACGACCGGCTAGGATCCCAAGCTCAACCTTGATCTGCTTAGGAATGTGAAATCCGGTGGGCAGCTCGGGATAGGTGTAGAAGTCAAGATGATTAAATTCCATCATCGCTTTAGTCACTGCTGCAGCGTATGTGATCAGGTGAACGCGTGACTTGCCTCGCCGACTCCGCAAGTAAGCCAAGAGATGCTCCGCCTCTTCGGGAATGATGACAAGGGCAGTTTCGGTTTGGGGTGACCATACTATCCATTCTACGGGACGCTGGTCTATTGTCAGCGTTTGCTTGAACTCGACAGTTGTGATCTTTTACTTACTAAGAAATTGTCGCCCTCGTGAGAATCCTTAGTGATCTGTATAGTCTTTGTGAATTCCTTCGAGACGAAAAGCTTGGCGTTTGATTCATGGACACCAAAGCTCTTGGCAATTGCGGTCCTCCCAACAAAGGAAAACGCGTGCTCAAAGCCTGGTTGTTTAGCCTTTGACGTTGAGGAGGCCTCAAGTTTTCCCGTCTGCGCAAATTGTACCACGTCGGGATGCATTCCAGGAAAGCTCAGCGCCTCATATTGTATGCGCTTCTCAACTTGTCGAACTTGCTCGACTTGGGCCTCCACTTCCCTTTCTTGTTCAACTTCTTCGAACGCACCCGCTTGGAATCCACCCTGCCCACTCTTGCTAGTCAGTGCGAGTCTTTCTATAAACGAGCGCAGCTGCGGGGAGGTGACGCTGCTCTCGAGACTTGTCGCTGGTTTCTTCAAGGCAGAGCCATACAGTTCTTGCAAAGTCTTTCGTTCCGGCTGTTTCAGTACCCGTAAGAGCTTCTGGCGTTCTGATAAATTTGTCATGAATTTTTTGCACTGCCACATTGTATCTGTTCGCTGACAAAAATCTATTCCTTGCGCAGCATAGAGGCCCTGCTGATCCTCAATAGAACGGCAGGTCTGCTCAAGTAGCCAGGATACCACGTGAATAGACTCTATTTTTTCGTACGGCCTCAGCTGATGAAAGTCTCTAATGCTGCTGACAACCGCACGCGGGCCGTAGAAGCATACCTTCTGCGTGGTTTGCAGTTGGCGAAGACGCATTGCGGCTATTATCCTAGTTAGCATATTTTCCAGGGATATTGCAGATTCAAATCGAAATCTGGCGAAGTTACCTTGAACTGCATGATCCTTTGTTAATTTTAACGCAAGAGTTACGGCCCCGCAAGCGTTGGTTGGTAGCCGCAGATCGACTCCTCGTGTGTGCCCTTCATCCAAGAAGACATTACATTCCGAGAGATCTTCTGCGAGAGGAGTTGCCAGTAAAGGCACATCTTCTTTCGTATTATTTCTATAGTGCACCCATGCTCGGTTGTCGTTGCGAAAATAGACCACGGCCTTGGCCTTAGAGTCTACTAGTAACCAGGTATGGGCTAGTTCTTGGTTGTCCATCTCGGAGATATAAGCGCCCACATCAATGAGCACAGAAACTCCTTTTGCCTTCAGATCCTCCAAGAAACAAAATTCCTTTGACTTCCCCTTACGTGGATTAGGGATCATATGGAACTCGCGATTGCGCCGCTGTAGAAGGTATGACAGCACTTCCGCACTCGTATGCTGCAGTTCTGGGAGGTCGCGTTGGCTGATCGTTAACGGCAACATCCATCTATTGTCGTTTGTGCCGCTGAAACCCGTTGTTCGAGTCAATTGGGTTTTGTTTTCCGAGCAGACGGGAATATCCCAAGAACATGCCTGTAGCTTAATCTCAAATTGTCTTGCATGTACCGGGAAAACGAAGCGGTTCAGAAAATGGTTGATGGTGGTCCGATTCCACCTCAAGCAACTCCAAAGCTGCTCCATTTGAGCCTTGTCATCGGTGTTCAAAACGGTCCAACGACGGAGAGAAGCCGGCAGCTTTGGGCATGTAGAAGTTAAACACTCATACTGCGCGGCCGGGTCACTCGACTGGAGGAGATGCCCAACCACTTGTACTAGCTGAGCTTGCGTCAAGCCAGCGTAGTAAAAAGACAGACAAGTAAATAGAATTGCCACATCTGGATGCCCGTATTCAGCTTGTTCAGAGGGTTTTCCCTTTGCCTCAAAAGGAACTGCGATTGGATCTCGATCCGGATGCAAGCCGTACTGGACATTCCATCTCTTATTAAGACACACGATGATTATTTTATGCATTAAGAGCCCGCGTACAAGCAGAAGAGCGTTGTGTGCTATTTCCGGATTTTCGAAAAGGTTTGCGACACGGCTCAACAACTTTTCACTTATTTTGGTTCCACAGAGCACTTCCCGAATAGCTCTTTCCTTCTGTTGGTATTGAGAACTAGCGGGGCGAAGGAGAGTTACTCGGCCTGAGCAGACGTCCTCCACGATACGATCATGTAGAGCAGCCTCAGTAGCAGCCCTCAAGAATTGAACAGCCGGAAAATTCTCCCGTATTGATGTGACAAGGATGCCGTTTGGTTGTTGGTATTGCAAGTCGCGGAGATGGCAATCTATCAGACCAAGTAGATCCTGGACAATCTCCCACCTATACGGGTGAAAATCAACTGACATCTCTGAGCCACTAGGGTAGTTGAGCTGAGTTTTGACAGAAAGCGTAAAATCGCATTCGTCGAGCACATCCCGACAATGCGTGTTAAGCCACTCTTGAAATCTAATCATCTGTTCCGCTGCAGACTTCTTAGAGTCGATAAACTGCTGCCACCCAGATAGCTTATAGGAAAGCAGATGTTCGGCACAAGTTAGTACGATACCATGGGACCGCCGAGTTCTTTGGTGAAGCTCGGCGTAGAGGTCCAAAATCTGCTTCCTAGTTGGGGTTTTTCGAGAGAAGGGAAAATGGATGACTTGCCGGCCTACGAGGCCGCCGAGCCTAGATTGCATTGTCTGAGCGGTTTGCATTATAAGCGCCTTTGGAACAACAACGCGAGAAAGGCTTTGACCGTCAGCTAAAACTGCTGCAACCATGGGGATAATACATGAAGTCTTTCCTGTGAGGCTGTCAGTGTCAAGCAGCTCGGTCATCAATTACACTGTACTTTACCTTTCCCCATACTGAGTTGCAGAACACCGTTCCCAAGGGTTGGGTCGATCATGGCTTTTGCGACATTGACCTGTTCATCTCGGATGATGATGTTGCTATCTATTTCCAACAATAACCAATCTGGTATCTCAATTGGTCTCCACGTTTTATGACCCAGTTGGCGCAGCTCATTGTGAAGGGCTTGTCGGTTTCTTTCTAATAACGCACGCTGAATTCGAGTTAAGTGCTGTACATCCGTAAGAGCAATGCCGTAGGACACTATCGCTTCCTTCATACCCAATCCAAAAGCGATTGACTCGGTAGACCTGAGCAGCTTCAGGAGATCTACCGCAGTTGAAAGTGGCTTCATCGCCCCAAGTTCAAGCCAGCAAGCCCTATTATCTCCAGCTGTGGCGGCCGTAGCTATGGCGGCCCAGACATCTTCTACGTGAGCGTGCGCCCGTCTGAGTGCCTCCTTTACTACCCCAAATTGAGGAACGACGGCTAGGCCATCCCGTTCAATCTGCTGTGTCCTCATCTTAAGGGCTGCTAAGCTCTGGCTAAGATCTCTTCCGTATTGCTTGCGGAGGTTGTTAGTAGAGTGCCCAAAACTTTGGACGATTTTCTCCAGTTTGTCCAATTCAGGCAAAGCATCGGGCATCGGCTGTTGGCGTGCCGCACTTTCCTGATATTCCTCTAGGATGCCAACCAAGCTGCTCTTTACTACCTCAAGTATTGGCCCGCGCTTGGCAGACCAATTCCGAACTATAGATCGATAAGAGACAGTTTTCCGTGCTTCGACAAAGTCGGGCTCTCTGGTTACCCACGACGTTGGTGTAGCGATATCATGCACGCGACATAACGAAACAAGGACATCGTCTACTCGACGAATGTAATTGCTTAGTTCTAAATTCGCGTACCTTCTTTCCCATTCCGGTCTTACGTTGTCCAACGCAGAGCTTACATCAACTAAGAAGTAAGGTTGACCATTCTGAGGTCCGCGAACTGCCGAATTCAACATTTCCGTCGTGATATCAGTCGCCGGGGTGGGCCAGTATTGATGTATGTGTTTAGCTAGACGGAAACCCTCCTTTTTACAAGCTTCTTCAAATTGTGTGGCATTACGACTTTCTGCATCGAACCATAACGCCTGTCCCTGTTTGGATATCTCGGGTTTGAACTTTGGATACGTCGAGCCTATCAAGCCCTCGAGTAGACTTACGGAAGGTCTCTCATGGGATTTGAAGTCCGCAAAGTGCTGATATTGGGGTGGGACCAAGTTCCTAATTTTGTCGACTAAACAAAATGCAGCCAGGGAATGGATGACGTCCATGTCTGCTTTGCTGTGGAAAGCAAGAAGTCCTAAACGAAATAGCAAGCTAGCTCTGTCAGCCTTGTGCCGGCAAAAGTCAATGAGTTCACCCCATTTCTCAATGACAGAATCTTCTATCTGATTAATTAGGGGACCTGAGTAAGAAGTAGCTGTCTGGGTATCTGGGTTTGAGAAGCCACCAATAATATCCGAGGATTCCAGTATAGTACTCAAAGATCTGCTCATGTGGAATTGGGAACAATTCGAAAGAATTACACAAGCAATCTGGTATACTTGGGCTGCTTCCATTCCACTTATCCGATCACGGGGACTATAAACGGCTTCGTCAAATCCCTGGCTGGTGTCAGCGTCAAGTAATGGATCGTAGATCTCCCTTTGAGATCTGCCACGGCAAGACAGATGACCGATTTCCTTTAACTCAAATTCGGAGCCGGTTGTAAAGGCTTCAAGGTTATTTGATTTTTCCCTGATTGCTTCGATAAGCTGTAGATATCCATCACACTGGATTGAGGGAGTAAGATTCGGATCCCATGATACCCTCTGGATTCGCCTAATATTAGGTGGATGGTACTCTCTTCGAGGAGCGAGCTTGCTAAACTCTTCGAGAATTTCATTCACTGCCTTGATCACCGGTATCCATGGCTGAGAAGTGCCGGATCGTAGTATGGAAAAGGCTTCGCTGGAACCTGTCCGGCCAGTCAAAGTGTCGGGGAGACAAAAGGACGTAGTGGCATGATATAGTGCTTTTGTATATATGAGGCGAGGCTCAGGACTGCAAGACAATCTGCCTATGATATCATCAATCGTG
Source organism: Ustulina deusta (assembly GCA_023159155.1). NCBI lineage: Eukaryota > Fungi > Ascomycota > Sordariomycetes > Xylariales > Xylariaceae > Ustulina > Ustulina deusta. Next base: position 256,667 of record JAJNNX010000023.1, on the reverse strand, counting down.
AACCTGGCGTAATGTGCAGCTTCCCGTATGCGGACGTCCACGTGAAAGCCGTTAGGATGAGCAATCAGCTTCCCAAGAGGCACAATTATACTGCGGCTCCGGGTGTTGACTTCACGCATCACGATCTTGCTGCGTAAACCATACCACGTCCCAGCATCCTGGTCTATATCGATTTCGGCGTTCAACTGTTGGCAATAGAGAAGGCGATTTTGGTTCACCACAAAATGTAGATCGAAGTGCTTCAACTCCACGGTAAGCCTAGAAGCAAGATTCTGAGGTTGAAATACTGTCAACCTGTCGGCTTGCTCGAAATCGGCAAAGATGCTGGCAATTTGGGCAAAAATCTCAGAGTGGGGGTCGACCAATTGGCTTCCACCTTCACCTCGATATGCCCTCCGTCTCGGGATATCGATAAACCAGTCACTCTCGCGTTTGTTATAATACGTGGTTTTTAGAAGCGAACCCCGTCTAATCTCCAGACAGCGAGTGTTGATGTTGAGCCAGTGGCCGCAGTTCTGAATTAGCTCAGTTGGGAGGTCAAAGTTGCCAGGAATACCCAGCTTCGATTGAGGAACAAACTCCCAAGTCTCTTCACTGTTTGAACTTCCAGTACATTTTATCGCACGAATAACCGCGCGCTTATCTCTTAGACCGAAATGAATTTGCAGTCCTCGGTTGGCATGGGCCAGGCGGTGAGACATACCAGGTTGGTTCGATGGATAGGTTATAAGATGTTGAACTCCGAAGATGGACATCACTGCGTCATCATTGGCGATGCTAAGAGGGAGCTTGGATCGCGGTCTTCCATTTACTAGTAGGTGGCCCTCGATGTAGTTGAAGTGTAGTCTCTCCATGAAACGACCCGGAGTAGTTGCGACAATCCAACGGCCATGGGGTTCCGGGAGAAAACCCCATGGAGCAAAGGTTTGTTCAGTATGCATGAAGTGACCAGACCAATATTTTAGGATCTCGATCCCAACAATGGATCGATAGGTTTCCATTGCATCCCTTATATTGTTTTGGAGATGGTATACCATCTTTGCGTCGCGGAAGAGCAGGTCGCGTATTGCATCTGGTAGCCGACTAAGGTCATGCAGCATATTTTCCTGTATGGCGATTGAAGCTTGCATCCAGGTTGATAGATCATCGCGGCTAAGATGATTTCGTGAACCCAGAAATGCTGCAAACGTTCTTCGGCAGAGCAAAGCAGCATACAGGCCATATGTCGCGTATCGTTGGGCTTCAGAGCGGTCTTTTGTGGCCTGGATCTTCCTACGCAGTTCAGAAATCCATTCCACTAGGCACTTGCGCGCTGTCATAAGGGTTTCGTTGCCAAGTGACTGCCCGGCTAGGCAATGCAATCGTAATGCGAGCGTGATCACTAACTGCATGATATTATGTTCCCTCCAATTAGTCTGAATAGATTCAAGCAATCTCTGCAGAATTCTTTCCAGTCGTCTTGTAAATACAGGGTATTTAAAGACCTCATGAACTGCCCGTAGGGGCTCGTCAGGTATTCCCGGTCCTGCCTGTGAGGCAAGTTGACAGATTACCCGCATTACATCCTCGTCGCTGAGGTTAAGATTTGACGAAGATAGCTCTACAAGCAAATTAGGCCAACGGCGCCTTTTGCCTGCGAGTATCTTTTGGCATGCTGAAAACGCTTGGACGGGAGTATCCTTGGGAGCCAGAGTCTGATTGGCTTGTATCTCGTAGGATGACGGCCCATCTACGATTGTTGGAGGATGTGCCCTCTTCGGAAACATGTCCCGAAGGCTCCGAGGAATCTGGATTCCGCATAGATGCTCCAATGTAAGAGGTTTTGCTAGGTCAGCAACCCAGACGTTGGATATCGAATCATAGAGTCTGAAGTCCGTTGCGAAAGGCAACAGCACTCGTGTCAACGGCGCTTTTCCTTGGCTAAAATTGTAGTGAGTTTGCTCAAAACACTTGATTCTGGAGGCCATGGAAAGACGTTTCGACTTGGCTGTCATATAGCCTCGTAATGGCTCGCATTCTCGGAGATAGATCTCGGGTTTTGCACCTTTGGGTCGGTATGGATGCGCTAATCTATTCATGATCTGCCACGTCGCACTTCGATAGGCCGACAGCCAGTTCGGAATGCCAAGCTCGAAAACAATTGTACCTCTGGCGGGATTCTTCTTGGGAAGAAACGCTTCTTGAACCTGAATCTTCAGGCGGTGGCGCGCCCTTCGATGCCAACAACTCGTGCATCCACTAACTATCCATTCACCGCCTTCAAAGGTGCAGAGACAGGGATTATCCGCAATCCCTTCTGTGTGCTCATCATACTTATTGCATAGATCTTCGTGCTCTTGCCTCTTTTGTTGACGTGCATTCGCATAATCGTCTAGGATACAGCGCTCGAGAGACTGCAGGTCTCTTGAATGCGCAGAATAACGCAGAGCGATAGAGTCTTGAGTATGGGTTTCCAATATATTGCCATAGATGCTTTTGGAATGCCGATCGGCCAAGTGTTTCTGAATCTTTTGTAGTCGCTCCATTGCCAGCTTCGTTGGTAGCTGGAGCGCATCTAGTAGCTCAGGATGAAAAACAGGAGCATGGTCGCCAAGCAATTGGCATTCTGCAATGGCGCTTCTGTCCAGTTCAACCCACAAGGTAAAGATAGCAAGTATCGTTGCACTATTTTGTTCTGGGCTGGAGTTGTCTGTTGGACCTACAGTGTTGAACGCTTTTTTCATCTGACTCAACACATCCTCGATTTGACCCTCTAGCTCAACACAACGAGCTGCATGGTTTTGGCGTGGATTAGCAGGTCGGCTGGCCTCACTTTCAACCTTTTCTTCTAGAGCGGCCAGGTGGAAGGCATAGTCTGTAAACTTCTGACTCTGTTGGATGCTCTGGTCAAGTGGGTTGGGAAGCGTAACTGGACCGAGTGTCGACACCTGTAAAAGCTTCGTGGATAGAACTCCATCAAGGTAATCGCCACTGTTTGGCAAAGTGAGCTCTAATGAAGCGGGCGGTGCGCGATACGGGAGGGGAAAGATCTGGCGACTATTGATCTTTTTAAATGAGTCCCAAGCAGCCTCCATCTTCATATTTGCATTTTGTATTGAGTTTCTTACAACTGCAGAAACTGCGGTGAACCAGGCATCGCATGCAATATCTTTGTGAAGCTGGACTTTTTCTTGGTTCATTTCTAACTTCACCATTCGACGAGCTAGTTTTGTGCGAAGATAGACAACCTTATGTGGACTGAGATTTTCCGCCGAGTCATCAAGCAACTCTGCTAAGAGGATCGCCACGAGAAGCTTGTATGCTACTTGTCCTTTTTCGGCTCCAAGGGCTGAGCATAGTTGTCGCTGAGTAGCGACTCGCAGGATCAGCCAGAAAGGGAGTCGTCGCCAAGGAATGTTGCTGTTGCCAAGATTCACGTCATCTCTGATTCGTTTTCGTAGAACTGGTGCTTGATAGTGAGTGCCAACTGCTTCAAGCAGCGACATCAACATTTGGGTGATCAGGGCAGGGTTAGTTGTGTCTCGTATCTCACCAACAGACACACCTGCCTTTCGTGAGGAAGCCTGAAGGCTGTACAGCGACTCCATACTAGCTTGTTCTAGAAAAGATGCGAGACTTTCTTGGAAAGATTCGTCTGTAAAGCTTTCGAGACGAATTCGTGCGGAACGCCCAGGGAAGTCCCATTGCATTGCGTGGCCAGCAGCAAGAACGTGGGAAGAGCTCGCGGATGCCTCAAAAGACTCGAATATGACCCAAGCTTTATCCTCACTGGTCAAGGCGATCAGTAGGGGTATCATTGGATGTGAACAATCCAAATGGGTAAAGCATAACCGATCATAAAACGTACCTTTCGTCATGGCGTATCAACAAACCTGCATTTTGTTCATTGAGATATAGAATAAGCATCCGACCGGGAACTAGATTTTTGAAATGCTGCAGAAGGCTGTTCCTTTCTAGTCGGCCCCTGTTGAGCTGAATGCAAATTCTGAGAGAATCTTCAACATCTCGGAAGGCTTCTTGCCAGGGCGTCTCAGGCGTGCGATTGATGGCGACCTCAGTGGCCTGAATCAATCGCACTAGTACATTTTGTGATACGGAATCAACATCACCGTCTTGACTACCCGGTATTTCGGGTGGCAAGACCAGGTGATTAAACACCTGACCTAGCAAGTCTGCCCTGATTTTCTCGGAAGGCGACATGTTAGATAGAGTTGGATGTGGAAATAGTAGACAAGCAACGCAAATTTGATAAGCGAAAACTAGTCACGGGTATGATGGTGGGTTCTTTTCAAAGAAATGAGAAGACGAGGTTTGTCAAAGAAGTGCGGAAGGTGTAGGGCATATTAGATTCTGTGCAAGAAAGTCGAAGTGCGGCTGGTAGGAGAGGAAAGGTGAGTAAGAATTGTGCGAGAGTTGGAAGGCAAGGGAGACCCAAGGTAAAAAGTGATTGTTGGAAGCTCTAGAGTAGATGCCTAGATATTGTTTGAAGGTATCCAAAATGCTTCCTGTAGCCAAGTAACACGTGTCAGGGGAGAGTACAGGGGAAGGCTCGGGTACTTACCTAGGTACCTAAGTAAACACTGCGTTTGCCTCTTGTAGTAACGCGTTATTAGCTAGTATTGGCTGAAGGAAATACCTGCAGGTATCCAGGTAGATTTAGTTTGTTTGTTTTGTTTAACGTCGGTACGTAGCGTTGTTCGCTACTTTGTCAACCTCCCTGGGTGTTTTATTCCCTTTGTGTGTGCTTCTGTAGGTTTTGTCCCTTCGACCAGGCAGTGTCGCTGGTACTAGAGTCTCTGGCTCCTCGTCACTCGCTTCCATCTAGGTAGATCATTTGAACCACGCCTGACGTAAATAAAAGTACATCTGGAACTTTTCTTTAATCAGCGGAGTGCTACGGGGTTTGTAGAATACCTAGTTACATTAGAAAATACTACAACAATGTATCCACTTGTACACAATGTCTGTTTGAAGCTGCGCCTTCTGCACTTCCACATGTGAACCCGGACCAAGTCCAATCATAACAGATTCCAGGAAATGTCACAGACACGATACTACACAGATTCGCCCGCAGAAGACGAGCTTAAGAAAGACAAGTGCTATGTTCATCAATATAATACAGGCTTCATTCTAACAGAACAGCTTAATGTGGCGTCTGATCCATGTAGCAATATTGGAATTATTTTATCAGGGGAGTAATTCAAAATTGGCAGAGATATATAGAATGTAAAGACAAGAAGGACTGGATGTAGTACAAATCCGTCTTGTTGTTTTCAGGTTTCAGGTTCTAGGCGTCCTTCTGTAAGTACCTGAGCATACTTATGTAATGGTCTCATATGTCTAGTAGTTCTGTTTGATCTTGCATTTACAGAAGTACTAAGCATGGATGTAAACTACCCTGCGTGAGGAGTCACAATTGGCCGTTTGACAGCGGCCACGTGCCACATATAACGGTATTGAGGCTCAACTATATTTCTTTCCTTTTCTTTTCATTGACTTAAAATAGGTACATGAGAAATCAAATATCACCGCACTGAGAAAAAGGAATTGGATATAGGTATTCAAAATTTTGTCACAACCGAAAAGAAAAATGTCGACCATGCTATCCATGTCTATGTGTAATTGGTCCTCCGCTCGCCTCAAACTCGCTATAGACAGCACCATCGATCACTTGGCCCGAGTCGAGCAGCATCCCTGCTCGACTCATTGCGAATCAAGCTGCCTCCCTCTAAATCGACGATCACCCGATCCTAGTTTCGTTCGGTCGCAGGGATCGGCGAAGGTGTCGTGAAAGTTGGCAGTAGTTTTGATTGGCTGACTTCCGGAAGCTTCGTTTGCGGACTTACATCCACAAGCTGGTGTTCTGCCTGCTGGTTCCCGTTGATGTAAGCGTTCCAATGCGCTTCGACAAGTTAACATATGACTCAGGTAGGAAAGAGGGGCACGAGTCTGCCCCGCGCGCCAAGCCACAGATCTGGATGTGTCAGCCGCCCAAATGGTAGAATGGAGAGCGTGGGATACCTACCTGCAGACAAAAATCGACAACAAAGGTAAGCAGGTTGCCCTTTTTGTGTCTGGACAGGGAATTTGACGCGCGCCAGATATCTACAGGGTGAAAAGGAGATTAAGAAGTAAAACTGTGTATATGAGGGTGAAGCAGAGGGGTCGTTGAGAAATTGCTATGTTATGAGAAGTCGGAGCCGAAACTAAATCCACTGAGTGTCTTGTATAGCGAAACGACTGATATTCCTTCTACCGCGCCCGTTGCACCGTAACATAAACCTTAGTTTGCGCAGTTAGGTATTAATCGTCTTGAGTGCGGATGGCCATGGGAAAAGAACATCCATTCTTGGGCATCCGCTAAAGAAACATAAGCCGAGAAGCCATCGTCGAATATACAATTTGGGGATATTGTTGCCGGCTTCCATGGACAAATTCCGGCACTGTACCTGGAGTGATACATGCCGATCAATGTCACGCATATTCTTTCTCTTCGGAGCAGAAGCCGTAAAGGCGAAGCCAGCAGAGATTCGCTGCTTTGAGCTTTCCAGACTCGCATCTGAATTCGGCATGTCTATATGGTCATCGTCATCCCAGATAAATATAGCCGTGTAAGGAGTTGTTGACGGAGAATTGCAAAGGCTTGCCAGCCTTAGTTTCCTTTTCTGATCAATTGCTCGGACCACTTCTATAGCCATGATACGTAAATAGTATCGAGGGAACATTACAGTCCCAGACTGATCCTCGTTGACCCGATCTAGGTATGCCTTGATCTGGGTGGCGAGGTCTCTGTGTGACAGAGACCTCAGAATTGTCGCGAGTTGAGCAAGCCGATCTTGCTGGTAAGATGTCAAGTGGCCGGCTTTACTCCTTGTCTGCTGTATTTTACTAACAGGGAATGTGGCCGTGTCGATCGTCAGACCAAGTCGCCAGAGATGACCCTCGGTCAGGACGCCCGGTTCCGTAAGGCGTACGTTGGTAAACCGGCAGCCTTTATTAAATGTTAGATTGGGTTCACCCCTAGGGGCGCAGAATCCTTGGAAAAGCTGTGTCTCAAGACATTGAGAGATGGTCATCTCCGACAGTAGACCCAGGGTCGACTCTCTTGAGCCGTTATGAAGGATCTCACCGTTCAGGAGACACATGGCGAGTGTGGCCAGACTTAAGCTCGGTGCCTATTGGCTTTGGGTGTATAGGCGGACCGAGTACTGGCAACAGTTGGCAATGATGAGAAGACGGTCTGAAGCATGTTCAGCGTCTCTCCTCTCCACATCGTTGATAACCTTTGCGGTCATAGAGTCCGAGCTTTGCAGAAGTAGCCTATATTCCCCGGCGGTATTCAAGACTTGGTCTGCACCTTTCACTCCGTGCATACGGAGCGCCAGGCACAACCGGGTAGCCTGATGAGAAAAATCGGCGGAGTTGATGCAAAGCTCACCCGGGACATCACCAAAGATACCACACTCCCGCTTCCTGGTCTCTAGATCCGGTAGATGACGGATAAGCAAGGTCATGTTCTTCCTTGCTATGTAGTTTTCTTGGAATATCCAAGCCCTCGTCCACCACCGGTCTCCTATAATTGTAACCAGTAGCCCTAGTGCTCTCTGCGCCTTGTCTAGGCTTGTCCCTTCCGACAACTGAAACTGTCGAGTTTTTCCGTTGCCCTTGACTAGTTTCCCTTCAAGTATGGCTACAAGGATGTTGAGGTCGTGTAATGAACACATGCGGTTTTCGAGTAGCCAACGGGGTGGCGGCTCAGATTGTACACCCAATCCATCGTCTGCATGGCAGCGCGCTTCTGCTTGCACATCTGCAGACTGCTTTGCATTCATCCTGCCGAATGCTCTGCCGATCGACCCAGAGAAGGTTCACGCTACGGGCGCGCATGTAATTAAAGGTGCGGTCCCAGACGCAATCTCGAAGTCTTGACGGATAAAACCGTTTACCACTCCTGTCCTGGACCTTGTACTTAAATTTGCAATTCTCCTCATTGTTGGACGGTTTCCACGGGTATGATACGGCCACGAACTCTCCGTCTTCCAGAGCGTTGATCCGGTGTCGGAATACCAGGGTTTGCTTTATATGCTTGTGATGTAGTTTGTTGCGGTACCTGGGCTGCGGATGCTTACAATATAAAGAAAAGCATTCGAGGTGCCTAATAAAGCGGAAGAACTTTTGCTGTCGGACTTGAGGTTCTTGGATGTCGAGAAGAAGGGAAATGAGGGGTTTTCCATGGCGTGTAGCGATTTCGTGTAGCGACTTGTCATAATCGTCGCTCTCATCACTCTCATTCCGAGCTTTGATATCTTTCATTCTCGCCCTGTCCCCAGGATAAGGTGACGAATAGCTTTGCAGTATTGAATAGAGGGTTTAAAATCCATGGGTTCAAAAATCAATGTTGTCAAGAGGTCCTCGTGCCGCCTCCAAGGCCTCCTTGTCCCAAGTCTGCCCGACGACCGCCTAACCTCCATGCCAGGTTTCTTATTGGCGATAAACTTTGCCAACAGCAGCGTGGGTCGGCTGACAACGGCACGGTATCAGACATACACACCATTTGCCATGGCACTGGACCACTGTCAACACTTCTATATCCCTGCCGCAAAAGGTAAAGCGGGAACCGAATGGAAACAACGCGAACAGCTAGATCAGACGGTTTCAGGCTCTGGCCATGCTAACGGACCCCACCTCCGCATTCTTCTGTGCGTGTTCATGCTATCTTTTGTTTACAGTAATTAACAAAGCAAAAAAAAAAAAAGGACAAAGGGGTTTTACAACTTCTGTTATAAGTTAAAACATTACTATTCACTAATTGTTGGAAAACTGAGGCAGTAGCTAAACTTATGTTATAACCCAGCTATAATAGCTCGTCTGAGTGCTAGCAATCGTTAGTCCAGATGTCTCCGCTAAGAAGTCATCCTCAACCTCTGCAAAAAAAAAAAAAAAAAAGAAACTCGCCCATCCGACTCGACCATCACCCGCCTTTTGGGACAACTTATCCGAAATCCCTCTAACTAAAAATGCCTTGCGAGAGCTAGAGAGAAGAAATACCGAGAATTTGTTACACACACAATCTTTCCGTTCTTCTCTGCTTCGTCGACCCATTATACAACGTAGCACCACGCAGTATCTCGACTGTTGTAGCCCAATCGAAAGAGAACGCATCAAACGCTTTGCGAGAACAGGAGGTCCTGACCTGTCCGGCTTACGAGGAGTGGGTTAGACCCTTGTCTCCCTTCCCTATCATAGAGTCTGATATAATACTTAGTTGGCTAGTACCGCCACGAGCCTAGCATTGTGCTCAGATTAGGCCTGAATAGTAGGCAGTCCCATCTCGGCCGTCGAAAACATGGCTCGGCTTCCGCTCTGGAAAGCACCCCTACGCTACCAACAACCCGCAGTGAAAGTACTAGCCCGTATGATCAGGCCTTTCAACAGCATCTTATCGACCACGGGATTTACCCTAACAAATATAAGTATCCTAACGGGCAAGTCCTATTTACAAATCTTGAGGACCTGACGGATGGCTCACTTGTGCCTGGTAATCCCGATCGATATCACAGCGCTCGTCCTGAACAACTCGATCAACAAGTTCGAACGCAGTTAGATGGACATATCGTGCCCAACTTTTTCCTCACTGCCAAAGGCCCAGATGGATCCCTAGCCGTGGCGAAACGTCAAGCATGTTACGACGGTGCGCTGGGAGCGAGGGGCATGAACAGTCTCCAAACATATGGCGACCCAGAACTAGACTCCGACAACAAGGCATATACTTTAACATCTATATATCATGGGGGCACTCTGACGATATATGCCAATTACCCACTATTACGGGCTAGCCTAGAGATGCCTCGCGAGTACGTAATGACGTAGATTAGGGCCTATGCCTTGACTAGTGATGTCGATGCCTTCAGGGCTGGAGTGAGTGCGTATCGAAACGCGAGAGACTGGGCGAAGCGAAAGAGAGACGAGGCAATCAAAAAGCGAACGAAACAGCGGCACGAGATAAACGTAACACATTACCGCCATTTAGTGACTGTAATCTTAATACTATTCCTACCGTTGAAGTAGATGTAGATGTAGATATAGATATACCCCCGGCTAAGCGTGCTCAAGGGCTCCGTAGGCAACAACCTGCCAGCACGAAGTCAGAATAACAAGTAATCTCTTCCAACGACGAAGCTGACGCGACGGTGACAAAAAAGGGAGAGAGGTACGAGCTATTTGCTAGCTTGCAGGGGGTGGAGACTGGGGGTCGACTAGATGAACACGCGGGGCAGCTACTACTACTACCTACCCATAGGCACCTTAGCGCGACACAGACCGCAATCAGACCAGGTTTTTAGCGTTCTACGTCCTCCTCTCACTACCCCCTCCCCCTGTATCCCCTACCGGCAGCCAGGTCCTCGGCGCTGCAGCACCATCCTGCATTGGATTCTACCTACCCCCCTCACTTGCATCCGCCGCGTTCTCATCTGCATCCCCGGAACCCGCGCCTTCTCGACAACATTCACGCGCCTTTGTCGTCCCCTACCCTGAATAATTCTCTGCGACGAATCAACATGGCGTCCGAAAAGATCACCGCTAAGGACACGATAGCTGTCGCCAAAGTCTAGGAATGCTTTGAGACGAAGCCAGTTGTGCGTTCCCCACTTCCTTAAAGCCCTGTTGGCGTGGCTAATGCAGTGTTAGGTCAATTGGGAGAAGCTTGCTGCTCAAGCTGGCTTCAAAGACGGTGCTACGGCCAAAGCCCACTACGAGCCCCTTCTCAACCCCGACCGTCCCGGCGATGCGCTTAGAAAGGGACAACGTTCTCACGATAATAAAGCCGCTTCGATGCGAGTCAAGACCGAGACCTTAGAGACGGAAGATGGAAGTAAACACGATACCCACAACCGCTTCACACCCTGCTACCTATCCGATCTCGATGATGGAGAGGTTTGAATTACCAGCTCGATATGGAAGACTGGGTTGTGAGATGCGTCAAAGGAAAGGGAGACCTCAGACAGATGCCGCAAATTGGCGTGCAAACTCTGCTTCTCGTATGGCAGATAACCTGTGATCGGAACTGTTACGTACCCAGGGCTCTCAATCTTGAGACGGTAGCAATAGTCATGATGATTGTAGACTATTATGGCTGTCGCGAAATAAGTGTAGCATTCACGTAGACATAGCTCCATTGGGCGGACGTATGGCAACAAGTTGTTGTTCTTGACCACAATCCTAATTTCTACCGCAAGGTGTCATGCTGATAAGCTTCGAATTGTCGCAGCAGTATTCTCTCTTTCTAGCCTCCTTGTTGCTGACGAGCTTTGAGCCCTCCTAGTGCTGCAAATTCGGTATTGGTTTCCTTGGGTGATGGGAGGCAGCTCGTTGGACAGCTCCCAGATTTCGGTACTGATGCCTAAAAATCAGTATTCGCCATCTCAAAGAGCACAGTTGCGCTCTTTCACCTGAAAAATGGCCGGACAGGATCCTGCTGTACATCTGTAGAATAGAGATACAAGTCAAATCGGGTAAAGGCGAATTGGATACCCATCTGTCTCGACAAGACGCGTCCCGCAAGCTATCGTAGGTGGGTAGTTGGCGCATCAAGATCGAATTCTTCACCGTTCATCAGCAGCGAAGGCATGCTCTCCGTCGTAGTTTCGTGCCACAAATAAACCTTTTCTGCGACGGTCACGCCATGCTTTCACTGCAGGCCAGGGCTATTATCAGAAATATGTGGCTGTAGGCCAGAAATGACCCTGCTCGATATAATTAGTCCAACTACCTAATCTAGCATGGTACAGAGGAATTCTATAGAACAAAGTCCATTTGAAGGGGACACACAGAACATAACAGATCAATATAACACCTGTTACTCAGAGCGCCTTGCTCCAATTTCTAGGCATTGACGGCTTCCTAAGATGATAGGATTAACAATGAATACAAATTCTGTTCGGCGCCTTGATTAAAACTTACGCCGTAAACGGTATGGACATTCTGTTTTATATCCTCGACGTTTTGCGTTGCATCTATTTCTACGGCGCACATGCCGTACTTAACTAGAGCAGCAAGCAGCGCCTCGCGTTCATCGATACTCCGTCCAACCCTCTATTGAACACGACTCGGAATTGCATCGTCCGGACGTCCCGAGGTCTCAGCCTGGCCAAGCACACGCTGGATGAGTATATCGCGCGGACAGGAGAAATAGTGCGTACACTGCGCAACCGGCATCTGGGCGGTCCACGCCTTGACGTGCGCTTCGCTCCGCGGGAAGCCGTCAGCGAGCCACGTGAACTGGCCGCGCTGTACCCCAGCATTGATAGTTTGGCGTAGCATGGGCATGCATGGTTGCAAGTCAAGTATGTCGGGCCCGTGGGAATCTAAACGGCCTTGCCAGAAGTTTACCGTTCCACGTTCGAACATGACCCTTGCGTCGATGGATAAACGGATCCCTGGTCGCGTCTAAATGATACGAGGCCCAGTGAATCTTTCGACAATACGACTGAACCCTTGTAGACGGCGCCTCGGCCAAGGCGGATAGTTGCAGTATATGCTATATTAGTGACTCAATCTGTTTAGGTGAAAATACGGCTTTTCTTGGCGACTAAGAATCGACAATGCTTATGACGGGATCAAACGGGGTTGTAAAGGAGAAGTCGTTTGAATATTGTTGCTTTGTTTGGAATGATCCGCTCGATGATCCGATTGCTTTTCTATGGACTCGATAGTACAGCTGGACATGATACCGCGACTAGTTGGGACGAGCTTAGAAGCGGATTAGATAGATGTATCAACCGCCGCATTGGAGTTGGCGTCATTGGAAGCGCGAACAATACAGATTACTGAATCTCGTAGTGAGCGCAATTAATGCGAAATGATATTGTAGCGCAGAAGAGTTGGCCGGTGGGGAAGAGAAGGAAGAGAAGCATGACAGCAAAACATCCTATGTTAAGTGATCGCGCGGAAAGGGCAGTAGGTAGGACATTAAACCTGCCCTGCGTTCATCTCATCGCGGCCCGTGCCGCGCCCAAGGACCACACGGCGGGGTATCTATCTCTATAGGTCACAAGCCTTCCAAAATAGGCATGATTCCAGACAGAAATTGGATCAATCAACGATAGAGAGACTATTTTATCAAACCGAAAACTGAACATTGTCCGACGCTTTGCAGGGTTGGCCTATGGTACATGGTAATAATACGGCCCGTGCACACATGCGCGGAATATAGAATATCAACTCGCTGCCACTCACCTGAACTTATCAGTAGGTTTGAATTCTGCCTTCTCCCAGGCTTTGGTGAACTCCCTCTGTAAAGACTGTAAATACTCAAAATACAGCCGCCAAGTTCTGCGGAGGACATATCCCATCAAAGTTCTCCGTAACAAATGCAATGCCACCCGCTTAAGTAGGCACCTGTATATCACGGGCTTCAACCTAACGGGCGATGGAGCTTTTACGGAGCTACACACGTTCAGATACTTTGAAGAGGAGTTCCTCAACTTCAAGATGCGATGCAAGACAGAGAATCTTGAACTTTTGATGCCATTACATTACGCGATCAGACAGACGCGGGGCAGGTTTAGTGTTCTGACCCTCTCTCTGCAACCACTTAACCTTTTCCCTACCAACCAACTCTTCTGCGCTACAAGCATCCGCATCGCAAAGGACATGATGTATATAACTATTGACATAATTACGCCATACCTATGTTTTCCTAAGCGAATCATAGCGATAAATTGCATTGTCTCTGTAGTTGACCTGCGAGTCGATCAATTGAGGGTTCAATCAGTGATCGTTGTATTGATTATTGTCTGTGTATCTTCTGCATAAATCAGGTGTCTTGAACTCAAGTCCCTGACAGAGTCTTCATTGGGCTCCGAACTAACCCAATATAGCCAGTTTGGTACCCCTGGATTAACACATCGCGCCGAGGTCAGAGATAAAACTACCTACTCAATCAGAGTCTTTCTGCCCTGCTACGCGCCGCAAGATGACTTGCGCGACCACCTGTTCTCCTCCAATATTTATCCAATAATTCGGGCGCGATGTTCCTAAGTTTGGATTCAGGCTCCATTGTGGTCTCGTCGGGTTCGGTCGAGTGGCCAACCCATTGAACCTCGAAATGGAAGGCCCCGCGACGCATCTCGTGGCGCAGAATGTTGAAGACGTGGTACATCTCGGCCGGCGGATTTTTAGGCTTGTAGAAGAGGACATTTTGGCGTCCACCCTGGGTCTTCCAATACGTGTATAGCATCTCTCCCGCTCCTCGCTGGATTTCTTCCTCCGCTTCCCATGTGGCATCTTCTTCGTTCTCGCCAGCCCAGTGCACTAGCAATTCAACGGTGCCACTTTGGTCGCCAGATATGCGATGCTGGAGCAGGTTGCCTATCTCCTGTACTTCCCGGTCGTCGTAGTCGCTGTCTTCTGCCTGCTTAGACAAATTGGGCTCGATTTGATGCGCCTTGTCTTTGCCACTGGGGTAGGATTCGTCGACAATATTCGCTGAGGGCTTAGTAGTAGGTGTCTGGTCAACTTGGTTATTTCTTAGCAGTTGTATATTGCAAGGCTGAAAAAGGGTTGCCGTTGGGTTCGTCTCTTGTTGGTCATCACCTAAGGCTAGATTCATGCCGTCCTCCGTTGGGATCGGCAACGCCACTAGCCGTTTCTTCGCAGTATGAATCTCATAGCAACGCGATGGGCGTGAAGCCAGTGGAAATTCTGTAGAGCTTTTGACATTAGAATTTGGATCTTGTCCAAGTGCTGGCGCGACTGACTCCACATCGCAGCTGCTTTGTAGTTCCGTACCCTCGGCATCAAGGCGAAGTGGTGGTGATCCGCTAGCGACTGCTCTCAATCCAGACAAACTCGGGCTAGCTAGCGTCCTGTAAAACTGGATGACTCGAGGATGTGCTATGACTTTGCTCTGCTTGAAACCTAGCACTTGCAGGCCATCTTTGCTGACTGCTCTGCTGAGCGCAACATATGCCTGGCCTTTTTCAAACGTTCTCTCTAGGTCAACTTTAACTCGATATAAAGTCTGACCTTGAGCCTTGTGAATCGAAAGAGCCCATGCCAAAACTAGCGGCAATTGCCTGCGCGCCGCTCGAACCTCCCCGGTAGGTGAATCTAGTTTCCAAAGTTCCGGCGTACAATGAAGAATACGACTAGTCCCGTCTGCTTCGTTGAACTGTACGACCGGGTAGTCATTAAACCGCCTAGCAGCTTCGGGGTTTTGACTAGACGGCCTAGAACGGGTATCTGCCTGGTCTGCCGAACAAAGGAACTCATTGTTTGCCTTCCTAGCATTAAACATCGCCTTGCTCATAAAATTGATCACTTTCCCAAGTGATCCGTTCACTAATCTATCATCCACCTTCTTGATTAACATGACCTGGGCCCCTACTTTGAGGTCGAGAACTTTAGGCGCCATTATCTTCGCAAGCAGCTTATTCCGTAGTTTTGGATCTCCTTTGTCGTAAGCTTCGTAATGATGTGTTTTGCCAGGAAGTCTGCTAAGCCGCGATTCATTTGCTTGCGCGACCTCGCGCCGAGTCGGGAACCTACTGTTCATTAGTTATCACCTATTTTAAAACTATGATAAATTGCCTACAGTTCAGTGACTTCAATACCATCACTAAAGTTTAATGGCCGCGAAAGATTTTCGAATTTTTGAACGGTGTTATGACTAATAGTCCCAAGTCGTATCTCGTTTAGCATGTCGGTAAATTCTGTAGTATCATATTAGCCAATATTAAATTATGCTTGGTTAAATTATACCTACCAGGATCTCGTTGACGAAACACTTGCGTCAAGCCGACTGTATAATCAATGCAAGAGGCCCAAGCTGCCGAATCAAAGGCAAACCTGACTTCTTTTTGATGGCCATCCGGGACAGGCGGTAATTGAAAGAAGTCGCCCGTCATGATCAGCTGAATTCCACCGAACGGTCGGGTATTCTTTCGAATAGCGCAGGCGATCTGTGACAGCTTGTCAAACAGATCGCTGTCTACCATAGATATTTCGTCAATGATTAGAGCGCTAGTATGTAGCCATCTTTTTTTCGTCTTATGGTTCTGGCGAACCTTTTCTACCAGCGTTGGCAAATCTTCCCTCCCGAGGCCAATTCCAGCGAAACTGTGAAGAGTCTGGCCCCCGATATTGCAGGCTGCCAGACCCGTCAAGGCCGTCACGCCCAAGCGCTTCGGATCATGAACCCACCTCTTCATGAGCCCTGAGATGATGGCTCGCATCAATACCGACTTCCCGGTGCCGGCTGGACCGGTAAAAAATACGTTTCGTTTCTCGTTCATGACTAGATCTAGGACATGCTTTTGCTCCGAGTTAAGAGTGATTGTAGAAGCATTGATGTGTTGGCTTCCATGTCCCTCTGAAATAGTGGCACTTTGGTGTGTGTGCCACGGTAACGTCGTTTGCTTCCAATTTCCCTGTCTCCCTGTCTTGGGCAAATTCTCTCGAGTAGGGTGGCAAGGATTAGACAAGAACTCTTCTGGCAAGTTCCGCTTCAAATTTTTATAACTCGTAGAGGGTAAAAGGCCATCATCTTGTAGTGGAGAGGATATAATATCTCTAGCAGGTGATGTGATAGCAATATCATGATCGTGCTTCGATAACGGATATTGAGGGTGTGGCATAGCCTGATTTTGGCCGTTTGTTGCTTGCTGGATATGAATTAGATTAGAGTTCGTCGAAGACGTAAACTCCCACGGTGGTAGCTTGTCGCTGTTCAAATGCAGCTGGGAAGTCATGTTGTCTGTTTGTTGTCCTAGGTGGCAACAAGGACAAGGTGGGAAAATCGTTCAATGAAATACAAGAAGCTGTGCTCTGAGCCCGAATTGAAGGAATACATGATGGAAATGATTTTCGCAACCTGGTATAGTTAGTCCTTTGATTGAACTGGAACGCCTCACTGAGACATATTGATTGATGCATATCTAGCGCGTAAACAATAATATAGCATTGTGCCGCATTCATCTCCCGGGTGTAACTTGACTGCACCCGGTGTAAAATATGTGATACTGGTAAGACATCTCTGCGTTTATAGGGATTATTAATCGATCAACTATTGAGTCGGCGCACTGGAGGCCAGCCAAAGGGGCGCTCCGGGGCCGTCACTGCGACAAACCTGCGTCTTCATACCTTTCTTCCATGGGCTAACATGGCAATAGCCATCATGATTCTTTCGCATTAGCCGTAGCTTAGTAGTGACTTTATTAATTTTGAGAGGTTACCCAAGATATTTACTACTAGTACAATGGGACAATATTCGGTGTCTTACCAGCGACTAAAGTGTACTAAACCTGAAGGTGATGCTGCCTGCCAGACCTCACTACTGAGCTAAGTGGCTGGTCACATATTTGTCATTTCTTTTTACCAGGGTGGTAATACATGGCGGATGTGCGTGCAGGGGCTGCAGTTAGTTTTTTACCACTTTCAGCATTTATGCCATCCACTTTAGTTCCCTACTGCTGTTATCTTGCATGTCATTATTGCCATATAATGTGCCAGCGGAGAGAAGAATGATTACATAACTAGTATCACGGTCGGTATATAACAGACCATCAAGCAGCCCATCTATAAACTAGCCCTGTAGGTAAACTTATAAAGTAATTATTAAAGCAAAAGCCACATTGCAACGACCCGACTATACTGGGCTAACCGGCATAGGCGTGTGGTATGTATAAGGGTGGTGTCAGATATAAGGGATATAATCTTATTCGGTATATTGACTAAAGGGGTATCCAATGATGGACCCATGTCAGGATGACAGGGGTCCCCATACATTTCTGCCTACAGACGCGGTCACTACTAGATGACACCTACATCAACAGAGATGAATCAATACAACACATTCAACCCTATTGCATGCCATCGCTTATATCTGACAGGTGGATGTGTTCGCCAAGAAGATTAGCCTTAACCGCGACAAACTATACAAGGTCTTGTTCACTAAGTCGTTAAGGGATCTCCCTCATACAAGGTAATTCCAAGAACTAGTTGTATGCTTAGATTGAATAATGAAGTAATGAATATATCACAATTCCCTCCTTCACTTTACATGGCGGTGCTAGCTAAATGTAGATAGAGGTTGAGGATCGAAAGGCAGTAGCTGGGGCTAGCTGGTTGTGGTTTGAATTTTCAAAACACAGCGAAGTGGGGCAGCACGGATCAATATCCGGGCCGCGTCGGCTGGTTGACTGGCTCTGCCAACCGGGCATAGCTGCGGATGAAAGAGTGGCTGAAACCGAGTAGGAATTAATCAATCAATCAATCAACCACGCGGCATGGAGAAAAACTTCTTCAACACCGAGTACGAAATTTTTGGAAATCAAAGCAAAACAGTGCAAACACAACCCTTCCCATGCCTGTAAAGGCCTCTAATGATGGGATTGACTTTGCCTAAAGTCTTTCTAATGTTATAGAGGCCCTTTTTTACGGGCACGGGAAAAGGATGGTCAGCAAAATCCTACGAGCATGCTACACAACACCTAACGGCGCGTCCGAGCGCAGTGGCAACGGCGATAGGAGGTAGAATAGTTCTATAGCGAGCAACGACCGAGCCCAAACAACCCAACACTACAGTCACAAATACATGGCCTGGATGGGACTCGTCCCCCCATCATCACTCGACAAGGTTTGCGACGTCCCATCACGACGAGTTCTCGGACAGAACGGCATCACCTCTTTCGCAGTCAAAGAACCAGACACCCGGCACGCTACTTTCGGTGCCACACAATACTACAGTCACCAGACAGGATACAGGTCCCCTGCCGCCCCCTTCGGGTGAAGAAGGATTGGTCCCCCTTTGACACCCACTCCGATAAAGTCTGCGAGAGCTGCGACGAAGCTCTCATCCCTAGTAATTCGACACTTCGAACCGAATGGAGCATTGCCCGTCACTGGTCCACGTTTACCAACTGCGCCAACGCTATTACAATTGGATGCCGCTTACAAGCTATGTTTACATACGGCCACATAGGAACCTAGCAGGAGGCAATACAATATATTGGCTATAACACGGAACAAAACCACAGCACGAAAACTTTCACACAACTTCACAGAACAAATCAGCCATCATGGTCACCACACTTATTGAACAGAATCAATCCCAGGGCATTTCGGGATAAGAGCATATAGATAGCCTCTTTCTAGGGGGAGACTTGAAGGTATTACAGATTGCAAAATAGAGGCAGCAGCCTCAGAGAGCCCTACATTTTTATAGATTAGTATAGAACCATTGTCACCCTGGGACCCTAATTCCGATTACCCCGCTACCCCGCCAAGCCCTCGCGCTAAGCCAGCGGCCACTGGCTAGCTCACAACCCTATTTTCTACTCAATTGTGAAGCAAAAGAGAGACCGCGCGGTCAACCTTTCATCATGTCGTACTCTACAGCTGTCAGACGAGAAATCTATCTTTCCTGGAAGCCAATATTTTCTAGGGGGAATTATTCGCAATTATAGAAGAGATGTAAGATCCGAGATGTTGTTAACAACTAGGCCCCTGCAAGTCACAGGTTCTGGCTAGCAACATAATAGATGATTGATCTGGTAAGGAACTTCATTCCTTTAACTAGGCTCTGTAGAAGGATTCGAATGGTGCGCATATATTACAAGGTTATACGCTAACATACCTAACCCTTTCAAAACGAGCTGTGTCTTTTCCCTGTCGAGCAATGCAGGGTGTTCGTGCAGGATAGCCATAATGACATCCCTCAACCCTCGGTGGCTCTCTGCCGTGGAAGTGTATGCATTTTTTTGCCGCTTCCAGAAGGTTATTAGAGTCCCAGTGCTGTGTGACTGTCTGCTTGAACTTTCGAATTGCAAGGTTTTTGAGTCCACGAATAGAGTATTTCTCGGCCAGATTATAGAGCAACACATGGAGAGCTAGGTCTGCTGAGGTCGTTTGCGGGCCTAGATTAGGCAGGGCAAAGTCTGCTGCTATTCCATCGAGGGTAGGATTGGTGGATGGCTCCTCGGCAAGCAGGTTCTTAGTAGTGTTTATGACAGACTTTGGAGATAGTATGTGAGTGCTGTTATTTTGACCGATCTGGCCTCTGGGAGTAGTATATCGAGGGGCGTTATAATTAGCGTAATAAAGATAGTACACCATTATTTCGACGGCATTAGGATTGTCGCCTGGGAGGATAACCACTTGCTTATAACTTTCCTTGGTGAAGAGTTAGCACATATATTATATATTTGAATGTGTTGCCCACTGACTGCAGAATCTCGACAAGTTGCAGCAAAGAAGTTTAACTGTGGGCAGACGATGGCCTTATGTACTCGGTGTTCTTTCCCACCACAAGAGATGGTGAGATCAGAGTATTGCCCCTCGGAGTAAAGCCTAGTAGTAAAAGCTTAGTTAATGGTAAAACTCCTGAGATAAGACAAGGGAGTAGGTAGAACTAAGCACTTTTTTAGCAAATTTCTTAACTTTTTAGTTGCTATTAAACAAGCCTTGTAAGACATAGATTTAGTTTTTACACCTACTATTTTAAACACATAATATAAACTGTTAAAAAGGCCAGGAAAGACTTATTTTAGAGGAATTGTTTAGTAGGGATTAGTTGATGGCGGGAGTAAAGCGGATCGGCCCGTAGCCTGACGGCCAGCGCGCGCTGCCCTTGGTAGTGGTCCCGTTATGGTGGTCCCCTAACGCGCGCGCGGGGAACTATTAGGCCACTTGCCTTTGAGTACTCTGGAATATAGCCGTTGCTTTCCCCCTAACCCAACGTGCGTTACGGCTACTCTGCAACCGAAGGAAAATACCGAATACCAGGACTTTGAATTGCTGGGTTTACACGAAGTAGTGTGATAATACGCCTGACGACACTGCTGCCGACCGGGTTGCTGTCGCTGCCTAAAGACAACAAAGACAAGCCTTGCTATCGCGGCTATGAACCCTTAAGAGTAGAGACGTATGGGCATAGTAGATGTTTAAACTATGTGCGCATTTTGTCCTTACCAATGGACATTCTTTTAATTTTATTACAGAACTTTAAATAATTACACTAGTGCAAATTAAAACAATAGTTAAGTAATTTATTTAATAATAGTTTGCTATGGGCTTCTAGGTCCTTGTTTATTGAGGAGTTTGCTTAACTTTCTTTTGAGAACGTAACGCTAGTTTCATAGCTTAGTCGGCGACTCTAACCTTTGGGACCCTACCAATATATATGTCTTAGATTCGTGAAAGCTAAACAGCCACACCGAGACATGCCGGCAATAGCACCGAGAGAAATTCAATAAAGTCGGCATGGACATAGGGGGATTGTCTTAGACATTAGACACACTATGCAGCTCGCCAAATTAAAAGATCCTCATATTCTCTGGTCTCACTTTCACTATACCATAGATACAGATATATCATCAACTACCGCAACTACCTAAGGCGTTGACATCTCTATGGCATGCTACAACGTTTTATATCAGCTAATAGTATCACTCTGTGTACCTACTGTAAACCGGCAAGGGATTGAAAACCCCGCTGGCCTGATATGTCCAAACCCAACATACTGTGTTATATTGAAAGTGTCTTGATATGGTGGAGTATTTGGTATAGCTCAAGGTAGGGTTGCGGTCCACGAGTATATTTGCGCTGGTTAGAGTATCTAGGTGTTAGTAGATTGCGTTTCAACCAGGTACTGTGATTTATGTCTTACAAATGTCTCGGTGCAACGGCCAAATAAATATTCAGAAGCATAAAAAAGTCGCAGCCACCCATATCATGGCTGAGATACCCGCCAATCTTTAAAGCCACTCACGCTATCCTACACAGTACTGGTATGCGGGTCAAAGTATTGTTCCTACTCCATCAAAGCCCTCCTTTTAGCATACTTCTGTCATAAAAATTGGCCATATAAAGCCGAATGCTCCCCCAGTTACCTGCTTTCAATTCAGTGTCACCAACATACCTTCACTACAAACCAAAGACTCTAATACTACATCTTCATTTCTTTGTTATTTTCTCCAAGATTGCCGCAACAATGTAAGTACTTGTCTCGATACAATGCTGGAAAAGACTCTTGTATAAACTAACCCTCACAGGTCAGGCTCAGGCGGTTTCTACAAATACGTAAGTATTACACGTTATACTATGACTTACATCATCATTATACTTAACTCAAAATAGCCATGCAAATACCGCTACACTCAGGAATGTCCCCATTGGGTTTATGTAAATCATACTGCTTGTTCCGAATGCTCCGTAAGTACGACATCCTCCGGCCCCTATAAGACCCATCGAGATAGGCGTGTGATGCTTACATAACTCTATTTCACATAGGCCCAAGGTCGGGACAATGTTGTCCATCTCCCGGGACAGCTGCATATCCCCCATGCGATAGGGGACCCTGCCGAAGTATTATATGGCGACGACTGCCTACCTAGTGTTGGTACCTGAGTGCCCCTGGCTCCTAGCGTGATTAGCAGTCACATCTTTTATGTACAAGAGGAGGATACCGATTCTAGTACTTGAAGGTGTAAAGCGTAACTAAGCTATTCTAATTACTTAACATGATAAGCATAACAAAATAAAATAACTGTTAAAGTTGTATTAAAAAGGAGAGGAAAATGCCATAACCTCATCCTTATCATGGCTGATCTCAATAAGGACTGTGGAAGGTATTTTGGTTAAAAACTTCTTCTGTTCTGAGCAAATACACAAACAATTTTTCTTCCCCTAGCTCATCGTCACTATTAATGGAATGGAAAAATATGAAACGCTATTCGGGAGATCTTAGTCCGCGATGCGTTATAAGAAATCGCACACGCCGAGCTGGCAAACGGAACGTAATGCAAACGTCCTGTCACCTGCTTGTTCAGCTGCTCTCGAATCTTGGCATGCGTTCCCTGAATACGATTGCCCGTGAGCTACTGTCCGAATCTGTCACGCTTAGATCGTCGCTACATAGCTACTTAGACTTTGCCCTTGATTAAACGCACCCAGATTTGCCATTAAGTTTTGCGAATGATGATAAACCCTGTGAAAACGAAGCTCTATAAGCTCCTCGCCATACTTATCAAGAAGCGATGATATTGACCGTTTTCCCTAATTCTAAAAATGAAACCATCTTAGCATTGAAGAAAGAAACTCCCCTTGAAATGAACGTTACCCGCCGCATGTCACTCGTAGCCTATTGAGCTCTGTCTTTTCCACTATCCCGAGCCCTTGAGAACCTTGAGCGCAGCCTCAAAATTGGCAATATCACGAGTGAGCTTCTCTCGACGCTGCCTGATGTGGAGGTCCTCACCCGCGATTGTGTCAAGCTGGTCTTCGTTAAGGCGAAGCACCATTTGCATGTTGAATATCTTCAGCGGACTATGCTCAGCTGCAAGAAGATAGTAGTTTACTGCTTGCTGGCAGACCACGTCTACGAAGCGCTTCTGCGAGACTTTGCAGTAGCTGTATAGGACGTCGTGCATGTACTCGCGAACATGATCTGAGTTCGACTTGTTTACAGCCAACTTTTGGAGCGATGACTTCGGGATTCACAGTACTTCTTCATCCTTGGGAGCTTCGTAAAAAGAGACAGGCTCGTCGATTCTCAATTTCTCCACTGCGTGCACTAATCTTTTACTCTCTTCTTTCTGCAGATTGTCATTGAAGTAGTGGTTATAAGTGATTGGACAGCAATCGCGCTCAATTTTAAGCAGAAGCTTGGCTCGCTCCAGGACTGCACAGTATGAGCCCTGGAACTCGTCAAGGAGATATGCATTCCAGAGCTCTTTGAAAACCTTCGAGTCTGTACAGCTCTCTCGAAGTGCCTCGTGAATAAAATGGTGCACGTGCCAGATGATCAAAGTGATGTGCTGAACAGTTATCGGCTCCCATTTCTTTGACTGCTCTTAAAACATGGTTCCGAGGAGGTCACGTACCCGCAAGGATAAAATACTTTTTGCGTGGCGACGTAAAGGGCAAGGGTTAGCGTGCCAAGAGTTGCGATATCCTGTAAGACAACCTGAATACTACCTAGGTATACTATATGAGAGATGCGAAATTGGCTCTCTTTCTGCGCGGACCACGAACACCTTGGCGCTAAGTGACGTACAGTATTCCATACTTGATTCAAGTTGATTGATCCCAAACCGGCTCTGATACTTGGGGTAAGCAGGAAGTGGACACTCCTTCGGCATCCTGAAAACTATTAAAGGTTGTTAGCCTACAGTATCACAGGAATCCAAGATTACGGTACTACGTCAAAGTTTCAATTCTAGAGCATAAGATATAACTACGTTTACTAAGCTCCATTGTGTCGATGAAATGTGGTTGCACACTCGAGCAGCTTATTTGTATGAGCTCCCTCCCGTGTACATAAAACTAGGTTGGCGTTGAAATAAGTTGAGTTGATTGCAAGTCTGACCCTAACGGGGCAAACTCGATCTGGGGTACTTGTTAGAATGCATAGATAGAGAAATTAGTCCCAGTTGGCCAACGTCTAATTGCCATTATAGCCATGAGCTCAGCTTTTAGACCCTACGGTTTCTATTGACACACCTGTGGCGAAGAGAAGACCCCTCCACCTTTATGAAGCGGTGGATTTGGGTGCGGATTACAGCACCATGTCCATTATTAGTATCATGTGACCAACAGGTCCAAAAACACCACCCCAGGGGTTCTAACGCAACAGCCTTCTATGCTAACATGTAGTACGGTGGGCTTTCGGCAATAGGGATGTCAGGATATCGGTTCGCTGATTAAGTTTCTTATTCGATAGGTTAGAGCAGAAGTCAACCAGAAGATCAGGGAGATACAAAGACAGCTAAACAATCTCGGATCCAAAAGGCAGACCCAAGCGGAGCAAGTTCATGGAAATTGCACTGCGCTTCCAGGATGCTGCAGCTGCCGCCGCCCGCGCTGATTATGGGCAGTTGAGTCTTTTCGACGACAAAACGTTGCGTTTGGCGACATGTGCAGTCAACCGCGGCGAGGAATTTGCTCGCCTCATGGGCACGAGTGGTCATAGGTTTGGGTTTAATAACTCGGATAGGACGATCGATATCGTTGATCTTGAACCTGAGCCCTCCGAGATTGACCTGAACGGCCTGGGCATTAGTTTTAGGGTTGATGAGATAGTTACTGCATGTTAATAGGCCTATTTTAGAAGGCTCATGGCCTGAAGTACGGCTAGTAAAGCTAGGTACCTAGGTACCTGAGCCACAACCCTGCTTTGTCATGATTCTTGAGCGCGGCACGGGCCGCGATCAGACGAACGCGGGGCAGGTTTAGTGTCCCACCTACTACTACCCCTCCCTGCAATCACTTAACCTTTTCCCCCACCAGCCAACTCTTTCTGCGCTATAACATCATCTCATGTCAATGCGACCTATCTTACCTGCATCCGCATCTGCACCCCGAAAATACGCACTTTCTCAACGGTCTTCACCAGCCCTATTTGTTCCCTACTTTGAGTAATTCTCCGCGACTAATCAAGATGGCGTCCTGCCCCGCCGTTTCCGAGAAGATCACCGCAAGGGACATGATGGCTGTCGCCAAAGTCTAGGAATAATTTGAGACGAAGCCGGTTATACTCCCTTTGCCCCCCCCCCCCCCCCCCCCCTGTCGGCGTAGCTAATGCATTGCTAGGTCAATTGGGAGAAGCTTGACGGCTTCAAAGACGGTGCCACGACCAAAGCCCACTACGAGCCATTTCTCAATCCCGATCACACCGGCGATGCGCTTGGAAAGCGACAGAGTTCTCACGATAATAAAACCGCTTCGAAGCGAGTCAAGACTAAGGCCCTAGAGACGGAAGATAGAGATGAGAACTATACCAGCAACAACTTCACATTCGACTACGCATCCGACCCAGAGGATGGGGAGGTCTATAATACCAGCTAGATACCGAAAGCCGACCACGAGATGCCATGTAGCGTAATGGTGGATAAGTCATCGTTTACCAAACCGCCCCCACGCGGTGATAAGGAGGAAGAAGCTATGGTATTTAGACAATGGCTTAGCGAAAGAGATGAGAATCTGGACCAGTAGTCTACTCAGACGGATCACAGATTCAAGACGAAGACCTAACTCGCAGGGGCTGGGGATATACGATCCGGAAAGGTGGAACGACGTGAGAGGTCTACTAAGGCAAAGGGAGACTGCTTCAAGCAGAGGTAGAAGACGCCAAAGTGTACGGCGCACTCCAGGGATTAGCAGCGGCAAGAACCATTGGACGTCACAAACGACTTTTTATCTGCCTAGACAACACGTCGGTAGTTGACGGGTTGAACGGGACTCCCCCAGAGTTGTCACAAAATATATTTACGCGTTTTAAAGAGCTGACGACTAAACATGGCCCGAGCATACCACAAGAATTTTGGAAGGTATCTGCTGCTGCTCCTGGCGTAATGGTCAGAGTGATGTGTGAGGGTGTACAAAGTGTTGGCACTGGCGCACTCGGAATCACATCAATATTCAAATTCAGGAGGCGTTTCTCCCCAAGGACGATCCGGCCAAGTCCGCCGTGATCTTTGACCTAGATATTCCGAGCTACCTATCCGCCTACCGCAATGCTACTTGGCGGATCTTGAGTACTTTGGCACACCCGAGCCGCCCCGTCAGTTCTTCAAAACCCGAGATCCTACTCAATAATTGTCAACCACTTCGATGTTACAGAACGGCCGATATGCAGGGCATCTCGCTACCGTCGACAATTAAATGCTTTACCCAAACGCACTACAGGTTCAACGAGGGCAAAGTACCACTTTCCCGTGTGATATTACCCCTTGCGGCAGACTTCAAGCTTTATGGTAACGCCTTTGGACTCTGGGTGGAGGAGCTCCGAAAACCTTTGACGTTCGCGAATGCTCACCGGATATGTCAGGTCACGAATTCTCAGCATACCAGAAACTTCTGGCCGGCAAGGTACGGCGCTGGCCAAATATTTTGGTCGAGATGAACTCGTCAAATCTGTGCTGGTGACAGTGACAGCAATATTCAGTGATCGAGTGATCGCCGTGCCTGCGAATCATACCTCTGAAGCCGTGTATGGCGGCGGCGACCTGGGCCCATTGCTCATGATCCAAGCCCTGTCGCTGCAGGTGTCAGAATAAGCGAGCCAGTCAATTGAGGGTGTATCTTGTTGTATTGTTGTGAGAGCGTGTCTCGCTCTCTCTCTGAGGTGTGTCCTAATAAATAGTGTGGCGGGTCCTTAGGGGCTGAGCAGACTCTGCTCAGCCCTTTAGGTAATTAGCCCAGGACTAGTCTCTGCAACTTAACCCAATAATTCTGACAGCAGGCGCTCCACATGCGGGGTCACGACGTCGGCTGACCATACCCAGGCGTTGTCGTGACTATCCTCGACAAAGACGTTGCCGAATGTTAGGGGCAGGTCGAGGGCGGCGACGATGCCGCGCACGAGGTGATGGGCATCGGGGAGGTTCGGTTCGTACTCGCGTCCGCGGAACAGTCGCCCACTGGAAGTGTTCGCAGTCAGCGCGAAGGAACGTCGACCGGTACAAGTGAAATGCACAAGCCCCAGGCTAGCACTTACCAATGCATGAGCACGTAGAGAGTTCGCGCAACAGTTCTTCCTAAGAAAGCTCTCATTGGACGCGCACGTCAGGTGCGTCGAACCACCCAATACGCAGGGGGCCGGGACGTCCCATGAGCGACGTGGACGCAAAAAGGTCGGACGGCCACGGGACCAATCGCAGCAGAAGGAGCCATCTCTGATCAGGAGCCGATGCTGGTGCAGGTATGTGGACCGAGGGGCTTGAGAAGGGAGGTCTTCGCTGTAACGATTGGCTAGAGGTCGGAGACGGAGATAGTGTAGTGGGTGGAGGGAGACGCGAATAGCTCTGATCGGCTTGGAAGTGATGGCTGAGGCATAGTTAGGCTGCCTTAGCGCGGTTCTGTTGTTCGGTTCGTTTCAGATGTATTGATTTCGCTGCTCAACGCAGAAACCCTCCGTTGGACTTTAGATTGATGAATGTACCGCGCTCCAGCCTATTGAAATGTAAGGTACCCTCCCGGCTGCTCGCTGACAGCAGTGATGAGATCACAGCATTCCTTCGTGTGGTCAGTGCCAGTTAATAGTATCCGTTATCTATATATATTTCACATCGATTTTGTTGGTGGCTAGACCAGCCCTTCCGTGTGATTGGCATCCGTAGCAGTACCTAGCTAGTTGCTGCAACAACAATAGCCAAGGCTCCTTCACATCGCCAGCAAGAGTCTCTATATTTTCAATATGTCTTTCTATATCCCACGTACCAAGGCTACGCACATATCGTACAATGAGTTCCTCGTGTCCCATCAGCGCCCATCGCTGATATGGGTGCTATCAGACAAAAAGGAGCAGTTCGAACACTGTATTTTGAAGACCCGTCCATATCAATATCGATAACGCCTATTCCAGATGTGCATCGCATAGTAAGTCACAATCCTTCGACGGGCCATCACGTGATTCTTGACTAACAGCTTCTATGAAGGAAGGAGCATCGCCTGCTTCAAGGCGGCAGACATCAGTGGCAAGAGCAAAGATGAAGGCAATAGCGGCACTTTTAAAATTTGGGCGGTGCGCAATTGTCATTCTCTACCTCATTCTTCTCGCATTCTCGTCTCCTTTACAATTCATCACCGCCATCTTCCGAGACCTCCCTACAACCTAGCTATATTGAGTTAGTGCATATCCGCGGCCCCCTGAAGGTTATCTCTCCTATATCATATTAAAATCTCCATTAATTCAATCATTGCAAAACCATGTCTCGAGGTTCCCGATTTAGCAATCGTAGCCATATCTATGGCCCCGCCAGTGGCGGTGATCATGACAATCATATTCAGCGAATCATTGATTCTCCGAGCAGCCTCTTTCCCGAAACACAATACCAGCGATCTCGGACATTTACGCCCACTAGCTGGAACCGAGAGAGCCTTGCCGGTGGGTTAGGCCAGATCACAAATGGCCCAACTGTGTATGAAGATCTAGTCGACTTTGGTATGCCTACTACCTTCGTGTTGTTTGTGAAACTAGTTTAATAAACTGACTAATCGCCTGATTTCGTCCGCTCTATAGGTTGTCTGACGACTGTGCTTGATCAGCCACAACCTGCATATCGTCCTCCGAGCATTGGAGGCTTCTCTAATAGTACTAGTCGTGTTCTAGGAGATGCAAATCATCACTCCAGGCCATTTGTACCCAGAGACCGTGATCACCGATCATCATTTCAAAGCACTGCGCACCACCGTGGCAACGAGTATATAGAACTCGATCGTGGATCGTCTATCCATGACATCCAACTTCCTCTGGGCTCCCCTCGAGTATTCCCACAACAATTGTCGGTGCGGAGCACCCTAACCCGGGTCGAATCATCTCAACTTTTCCCATCCGCCTCGTCGATCTCCAGTCGAAACAGTATACAGAGAGCCGGAGAGATCCAGGGTGGAACACAAGTATTTACACCTGCCTTCTATAATGGTGAGGCTTATAACTAGAAACAAAAAGAAAAGAAAACTGACGTATCTTCAGCAAACACAACGCCATCAGTTAACTCCCCTCTGACGGGTAGCTCGCCCTCGAATGCTGGACAATTCAGTCCTTCGTATGAGCCTAGAGAGGAAAGGGCAAATTGTCAAACATAATAAATTGGCCCCGAAGAAACTTCAGCTCGACCTCGACCATGCGCCTAACCTGCCGCCTATCG
Source organism: Ustulina deusta (assembly GCA_023159155.1). Classification (NCBI taxonomy): domain Eukaryota; kingdom Fungi; phylum Ascomycota; class Sordariomycetes; order Xylariales; family Xylariaceae; genus Ustulina; species Ustulina deusta. Next base: position 227,019 of record JAJNNX010000023.1, on the reverse strand, counting down.
TGAACAATACGCGCCTTGTTGACCCACGTCAATCGCTGCCTGACAAATTCCGCGACGTCTTCCCATTTCAGCTATTCAATGCTGTGCAATCCAGATGTTTCCCACTGGTATATGGAACGAATGACAACGTTGTCATTTCTGCGCCAACCGGCTCTGGCAAAACCGCAATCTTGGAAATGGCGATCTGTAAGCTTGTCTCAAGCCAGGGAGGAGGCAACTTCAAAATTGTCTACCAAGCTCCAACCAAATCTTTGTGCTCTGAGAAGACAAGAGATTGGCAGACGAAATTCAGTCACATGAAATTACAATGTGTCGAGCTCACTGGCGACACTTCTCAAGCTGAGGCCCACCGAGTTGGTAGCGCATCCATTATTGTTACTACGCCCGAGAAGTGGGATTCCATTACGAGGAAATGGAGGGATCATCGAAGATTACTAGCGTTGGTCCGCCTTGTGCTCATCGATGAAGTCCAAATTCTAAAAGATACCCGAGGTGGAACCCTCGAAGCTGTGGTGTCTCGTATGAAGACTATTGGAGGCAGCATTCGCTTTGTTGCTATCAGTGCAACGGTCTCCAACATCGATGATGTCGCTAGATGGCTTGGCCGTGATCACCAAAACCAACTCGAACCAGCAAGATTTGAAGTTTTTGGACAAGAGCTGCGACCTGTCAAGTTGCAGAGGTATGTATACGGTTATGGAGGCGCGCCTAATGACTTCATATTTGAAAAGGCGCTCGACGGAAAGCTGAATCTTCTACTCGCAAAACATTCCGAGGGGAAGCCGATTATGGTATTCTGCTTTACACGAAGGTCGTGCCAACGTACAGCTCGATCTCTCGCAGAATGGTGGTCGACCTGTCGTGCTAACGACCGGCCATGGCCATCACCAAACAATCGCATTCCTGTGTTCTCGCAGGACCTACAAGAGCTAGTTCCTTACGGTATTGCATTTCATCACGCAGGCCTTGATGCCAAAGATAGAGCTACGATCGAGATGAGCTTCCTTAGTGGACAGCTTCATGTTATCTGCTGCACGTCTACTCTAGCTGTTGGTGTAAATCTGCCTTGTCATACTGTCGTTATTAAGGGAACCAACCACTACACGGATGATGGACCTCAAGAATACTCAGATTTGGAGCTCATGCAAATGATGGGACGCGCTGGCCGCCCACAATTTGACAACAGCGCTGCTGCTATTATCATGACGAGACTAGCAAACGTCCAGCGATATAAGAAACTTGCTTCGGGCGAAGAACTACTCGAGAGCACGTTGCATCGGAATTTGCTGGAGCACCTGAATTCAGAAATTGGACTTGGGACGATCCAAGACATCCAAACGGCGAAGAAGTGGATTAGCGGCACATTTCTGAGCGTACGAGTACGGCAATCACCTTCCTTGTACAAGCTGGAAAATGTTCGAGATGCAGCTGGCGCCGACGAGCAAATGGGAGAGTGGTGCGAGCGCGATGTGAAGTTTCTACAAGATCATGGACTGGTGACTAAACACACGCCGCTCATGTGCACCGAGTATGGCCAAGCTATGTCCAAGTACATGATTCAATTCGAAACCATGAAGCTGCTCCTTTCGATTCCTCGGGCCGCTAGCATTGAAAAGATGGTGCGTAAACTTAGCAAACACGTTCCATCATTGCGTGCTAACGTGCTTGTAGCTCACTATCATTTGCAAGGCTGTGGAATTCAAAGACTTTAGGTTTAAGCCAGCTGAGCGAGCTGTCTTTCGGAAACTAAACAAATTGCCTCTGGTCCTGCACCCGATTCGAGAAACGCTAACACTTACTTGGCACAAAATCTTCATGATAGTGCAAATCTATCTTGGAGGTGTTGATCTGTCAACAGAGAAGAGCACTAACATTATTCGCCAAGATTTACTAAGAGAGAAGCCAATGATATTTGATCGTTTGAAGCGCCTTGTCCGTTGCGTGATCGATTGCAAAGTATTCGAAGGAGACGGATCAGGTACCAAAGTCGCACTCGAACTTAGCCGTTCTGTAGCGGCTCAAGCCTGGGAGGATAAACCGGCACAGCTGTCTCAGATCCCAGGTTTTGGTCCAGTGGCTGTTCGAAATTGGATAAGTTATGGGGTCCATACAGTTCTGGGTGTGGCAGACAAAGGAATCCTTGACATCGAGCGAATCGCTAGCAGAAATCCCCCATGCGGCCGAGATGTCCAGAAAATACTAGACAACTTTCCACGACTTACGTTGGAAGCCGATATCGTTGAGTCTAAAGGACCGAGTTTTGCGTCAGATGGCCTGGTTTCGGTGACTGTCAAAGTACGCTTGGGGCACCGCAATACCAAAGCAGTGCCATCCTGGAAGGATAGGATTCCTGCGTTGACTTTCATAGCACTGACCTCAGATGGGAACCTAGCATATTTCTGGCATGGGAATATGAAGAATCTTGACCAGTCAAATGGGTTGGACATAAAATTCCCCGTCGCTTTCACGGCACCAAATGAGACTATCTTGTGTCACTTCAGCTGCGAAGAAATTGTAGGAACACAGGTTATGAAGACTTTGGAGCCGAATATTCCGGCATCGGTATTTAGAAACGTCGGGCGTGGAGCGACTCAAACCACCGTTTTGAAACCTGTTTTGGCGGACGTCGAAGTGGACTCCGAGGATATATCAGACGAAGCTATGCTTAAAGCGCTGGAATCGCTGAAACCTTCTATCTCGGTGCCTTTGCCCCAGTCCTCAGAACTCTTAAACAATATCGAAGAGGATTTTCTACTTATTGATGAGCTCTTACTACCAGAAGATGCTCACTGTTAGGGCGCTACCTTAAATCATATACAATTTACGCACGTGACAGAAGTACATATATATCGACTGTCGGCATATGCAAAATTTTGCATCGGCCAATGGATACAGGTCTGATTAACGCGCCGGGCACACCGGCGCCCGCAGCAAAAGCTGCGGAGAACGGACCGTTCATGAATGGGGCCCCAAAGAAGGTATCGGGCCTCGTCACCCCGAGCAGACTACGCCAGGTACTGCTCGAAAACATCGCGGATAGCCCGTCGCTAGTCACCGCAGCAGACCTGCCTCAATCTTCGCCCCTGCATGGCAAGGAGGGAACCGGCCGTGCAAACAACACCAACGGACTGGAGAGGCCGCGAACCGATGGCCAAGCGGACCTCGGCCAACAGACACGAGATGTAGAGGTTAGGCCCGCTCCTACAGACTGCCATGACCAGGTTGCCCGTGCACTGGACAAAGACAGAAAGTTATACGAGGCAAAGACGAAAATGTTCTAAGACTGTGCAGACGCTATTGACAAGACGCTGCAAAAAGCCGGCACGGAACTGTATCCATACGCAAAGGAGTTTAGCACCTTTTTTGCAGGCTGCTTTAACGAATGGCTGGGAAGCTCTGGATCGCGCTAGCGAGCGGCTGGAAACTTCCGGACAGTAGAAACCCCCGGAAAGACAACCTACGCACAAATTGCCGCCTCTTCCAAGGCCGGCCAACCAACAACAACTAATGGGTACTGAGGGGCTGACGATTCTAAGAAGCCTTCCGCTAGGGTTAGGACTCTCTCTCTGACGAGAAAAACGAGCAAGGACTATCGCATCTTTGTACGCATGGACAACACTAGGCTCGAACCGTACGGTGTCAAGTCGACACTCACCAGACGACTGGGACTTGACCTCCGAGAGCTTCGAGAGGTCACACGGTGCGCCACCGGATTTGTACTCCATCCGAACGACGAGGCCACACAGAGAAAACTCTTGGCGTACCGAACTGAAATACTCGACATTCTTAAGGCGAAAGCTGTAGAGGAGCATGTAGTGTAGTACTACTATAAGATTAAGGGATGTCCTAGAAAGGTCATGAGCGCAGAGGGGCTGACCATAAACATCAACAAGAGCATTGTTGCTAACGAAGCTGAGGCGCAGACCGGGGTGCGACCGGTGAAGTGCGCTATATCTAAGAACACTTCAGAGAACGACATAGAGACGACCTGGATGGTGGCCTTTACGGAGGAAATCGCGAATCCCTTTAGGCTGTTTGCCCATTCGATCAACTTCTCGCGATCCCACCGCAATCCGAAAATCACCCAATGCAAACGCTGCCTAGGCTTTTACGGGAGGAACTACTGGTGCGAAAGAGAGATCTGCCCGAACTGTGCCGGTACTACTTACGAGGGCACTTGTCAGAAGATTGTCCCCAAGTGTATAAATTGCAGCGGCCCGCACGCCGCCACCTCGGAGACATGCCCAGCCCGACCTAAGATCAGGGGAGGAAAGATACATAGGCCTACCATAGACCAGCTCAAGGAGATTCGGCTGGCTGGAGCTAGAGCGCGATCACATGCCCACAACGAGGCAAAGAAGGTAGCAGCGATCGAAAAGACTAACGGAGCGGAAGAGGTGATGCAAGACGAGGGTAGCCAGCAAACAGACTTTTCGACTGTTATGGAGGTCGACAGACCGGCCCCGGTTAGGGAAGAACCGCAGCCCGATGAGAATCCAGACACTATTGTTGTACGTCAATGAACGTGCAAAAGAAGTCATCACATACCCGACACGGCCACCTAGTTATACACTCAGTGAACGCAGCTGGCGGGCAGAAAAGCATAGACCCAACTGAACTGGCATTAAACCTAGCCGATCACGACAACGAAAGAGTAGACATCATACTGATGCAAGAACCGTGGGTGGGCATACCGCCGCGTACAAGAATGGCGGTAAAAACCCACCCCAACTACAATATCTTTTCCCCGGTAGACACCTGGGATAGCGATGTAACGAGGCCAAGGTCTCTGATATACGTACGGAAGCACCTTAAGGCAGACCAACGACGGCCATATAAAACAAGGGACATTACCTGGGTCAAGGTTAGAGGCATCACCTTTGCTAGTGTATACCGGCCAAGCGATGACCCACGAAGAGTCGATGCTATCCTAGAAGCGTGGACACCACCGTTCGGCTGCGTTATGGCGGGGGATTTCAACGCTGGTGACAGCTCATGGGACAAGAGAAATCTGAACTATTACGGTGGAGCAGCCCTTGCTGAAACTATGCACAACCATGGACTAGATCTGATCTCAGAGCCAAACGTGGCCACCCATGACGGCGGACATGTGCTAGATTTAGCCTTTTCGAATGTCCCAATAGCGGAGGCTCAAATTAGCGAGGCGCTACACTCTACATCGGACCATGAGACGCTCCGGATTGTTGTGCCAATCAACAAAGACCTCAACCGCCGTCCTGGAAATAAGAAATGGACTGTCCCGGACGACCGACTGCCTGAGCTCGCGAGTACAGTAAAAGATAGGATCCATGAACTCCCGCCGTTAGGCTCTAGCGCCGAAGATCTGGACCGCTTCGCCCAGGTCATAGTCGATCTTATCCAGGGTGCTATCAAAATGGTCGGCAAGAAGCCGTCCAATTTCGGGATCAACGTTTGGTGGAATGACGACTGTACAACCGGCCTTATTCAGTATAAGAAGGCGACAAGGGCCGCGACCAGCCAGGAGGACAAGATCATGGCCCGACGGGAATTCCGAAAGGTCACACGGCGAGCGAAACAGCAGTACTAGCACTGCCTCATCGACGGTGCCAAGGAGCCAAAAGACGTGTTCAAGATTGTATCCTGGTACAGACTCACCACAGGACTTAGCTCGCCACCAATCATTGTGGGTAATTCTGTCATTGAGTCACAGCTGGGCAAGGCCCAAGCACTACGAAAAGCGACGCTGGAAAGGAACAGCGCGACCAACGACATCCCAGAGCCATGGAAGGTACAGCTTACACCCGACAGATCACCCATTCCCTTCGAAGAACATATTTCCCCGAGCGAAGTCGAGTCATGCACGATTGGAGCGAAGAGTACCTCCCCAGGCGTAGACGGTCTTACGGTTCGGATTTTGAAAGCATGCTGGCCCGCTGTTGGGGCGCACATCACCGACCTTTTCCAGAGATGCCTAACAGCTGGACATCACCCGCGACCTTTCAAGGTAGCCGAAGTCGTCATGATCCCAAAACCAGGCAAAGCGAACTACTCCGATCCCAGGGCCTACCGACCCATCTCGTTACTATCATGCCTGGGAAAGGGTCTCGAGCGGCTAGTAGCACGAAGGATCGCATGGACCGTTATTGAAAGCGGCACCCTAGCGCCACAGCACTTTGGGGCACTTCCCAAGAGAGCCGCCACCGACTTGGTGGCGGCGCTTATCCACGATATCGAACAAGCTCTTGATCAAGGCATGGTTGCGACGCTGTGCACGGCGGATGTTAAGGGCGCTTTTGATGCCGCGCTTGTTGGCAGACTCGTCGTCCGGATGAGATCGCAAGGTTGGCCCGACCTCCTCATAAGATGGGTCCAGTCGTTCATGACAACCCGCTCTGCCAGGATCCGTTTCGAAGACGCGGTCACAGACATCGAACCCCTCCAGTGTGGATTGCCACAAGGGTCGCCGGCGTCCCCTATCCTGTATATGCTATATACAGAACCTATCTGCCGACAGCTGGGGACCAGGAAAAGGCGCTTTGGCTATGCAGATGATGTTAGTATTCTGAACATCGGAGAGACGCTAGAGGAAACAGCAACCGAAGCGACTCGAGAACTACGCGAGCTCATCGAATGGGGAACTGATAACGCGATCGAGTTTGACCCAGCGAAGACAGAGGTAATGCATTTCTCAAGAAAAAGAAACACCGACAACCCTCCGATTTGGCACGGCACCCACGAGAAAACGGCCGAGCCGTCGATGCGCTGGCTGGGCATTCTACTCGACAGGAAACTCAAGTTCAAAGACCACGTCACGCACTGGGCGACCAAAGCAAGCCGCGTAGCCAACCACATCCGGAGGCTATGCAATACCGCCCGAGGACTCCCAGTGGAGTCAGCACGGAAGGCCGTAACAGCATGCGTAATACCGATCCTCACTCATGGCCTGGAGGCCTGGTACCCGGGTCTCGACAAGACGAACAAGGACGAGTCGAAGTCGTCCTGCCGCGTGAGGCAACAGCTACGACAGATAGATGCGGTGCTGCGAACAGCCATGCGGGCAGTTCTGCCCGTTTGGAAAACACACCCCTCACATATCCTGCACTTCGAGTCGCAGATCCCCCCGGCAGAGATCCTCGTGGAATCAATCAGGCGACGCCATGGCCTTAGGCTTGGCCGAGTCGACAAGAACCACCCGCTCGTAAGGCGTCTCCCTGTACAAGCGCGAAAGAATGCGACGAGGCTACAGAGATGTCACCAGCTTGTCCCCACGTTTGCGCGACCAGCTATGAGCAAACCATCATTCGCAAAGCCACCTAACCGAGGCGACAAGGAAGAAGAAGCCACGCTCTTCCGAGACTGGCTCAGGCAAAGAGACCAGACCAATGACCTGGTAGTCTACTCAGACGGATCTCAGGTAACGGAACAAGGCCTCACTCGCACAGGCTGGGGCTACACAATCAGAAAAGGCGGCTCCACTCAAGAGGTATACAGGGGCAAAGGCAGGCTATTACAAGCCGAGGTGGTAGACGCCGAGGTATATGGCGCACTGATGGGGCTGGCAGCAGCAAGGGCGATCGGGCGCAGCAAGCGAATATTCGTTTGTCTAGACAACACATCGGTCGTGGATGGACTGAACGGGAATCCACCGGAGTCATCGAGAAACGAATTCATACGTTTTAAGGAACTGGCTAAAGCACACGGACCAGGTGTCACCGTCAAATGGATACCGGGCCACAAAGACATCGAAGGTAACGAAGCTGCCGACAAGCTCGCAAAGGAGGGTGCTATGCTGGCCGTGGGCGCTGCGAACGCACCAACGGTGGCATGGGCTCGACGGTTTGTCAACAAACAGGAAAAGAAAGAGTTTATGGACTGGTGGGAAACACAAAGCGAGCCAAGATACGAAGGAGTCAGAACTCACACAGCAGTTTCGAAACATCTAGCCCCTTTTAAGAGAAAGACAATACATAGGCTGCTAGCAGCAAGATCCGGGCACGGCGACTTCGCCCAATATCACGAACGCTTTCGTCATATTGACTCAAACAACCATTGCAGCTGTGGGGAAAGGAAAAGCCCCCAGCATATCTTCTTCTGCGGACGATTGCGGAAACACAGGCTGATGCCGACTCGGACACCGAGGGCGGCATATTCAACATTTCTAGGGGACGAGAGCGTGGAATGGGCAACGTTCGTGGAGAAGACCGACTTCTTCATGAAAATATGCCCGAGATAATCAATATAAGAGAGAAACAAGGACGGGTTGGATAGACCCAGACCCTTCAATAGCGTGGATAGGCACGTGAGCAGCACTGAGATGTAATACATAATAATGTAGAACCCTCCATAACCCTGCGATGTATGGCTCTGGGAGGCGTGGTTAGCCCTAACTAGGGACAGCACCCACGTTAATGTTAAATAAATAATAAATAAATAAATAGTAGAACCTCTAAAGCAGTTCGCAGAGGACTGGACCGCAGGACTAAGCAATAAAGACGTACGGAATCCTCGCACATGGCATACGTACTCACACAGCAGACATGAACAAATTTAATGAAATCAAGAGCGAAATGTTACACGACAACAAGCCATTCATCCCTAATAAGTTCAACCAGACACTAGAGAAAACGACCTTTGAAGCGCCGTCTGCGTTAGACATCGTTCGCAGCGACCTGCCTGACCAGATAGCGCAAAAAAATAAAAATTTACATGTAAAACATTGCGTTCCTGACATTGGGATGTATCGTCACCAGGCTGGCGTCCGGAGCTCGAGACGCATCCGCAGCACCTGTCCCTACTGAGGTCGCATCGGGACTTGCTGACGAATAAGGATCAAATAAGTCTTTCAAGTAACACCGAGCTCTCGTACAAACAAGATCAGCGTAGTATGCTGGAGGGCAAATACTTACGGCCTTGGTTGCCCTTCCGAAGAGGTAGCACATATTATGTGTCAAGTCCTCGAGGGCATCCGCAGCAGTTGAGAATTGTGCGGGTAACTTAACACTGCGGAAAATTTGGTCGTAGATGACATGGTAGTGGGCTGGCCGAGCCGTGCCTCGGATCGCGGCGTGTGCTTGGAGAAAGAAATCCCAGTTGCGAGCTTCGGTGACGCCGCGATCGACGACGGTGCCGTTCATGGGGTTGCCCCCGCGGTCTGCTTCTTCCTTCTTCGTGGGGTAGAAGCGCGTGTTGTGACGCTTCCCGACAATGATAATGGTAATACGCGGCTTGCCAGCTTTGATATCTGGGGCAGAACACACTGCCTGACAGGCGGTACGGAGAGCAGGAAGTTCCTTGTCCAGAACGATACCATACTGGCCTTCAGACACCCCGTCTCTGTACACAAGGATGTTTTCTGGTAAAATCTTATTTCTTTCCCTCCAGAGTAGAAGACGCGACTTGAACATGGCATCCAGATCGGCAACCATTTCCTGGCGAGCTAGTTGGACCCGAATGTCAGCCGGCCATTGTCCAAGCCGTTCATCAATCGATGCGACAATTCCGGCAACACTTGGGGCTGTTGATGAAGAACCAGGGGACGGATGAGTGACATCAATTCCAACGACCATAGTTTTCTTTTGCGCAATGAATCCTAGTTTTGCGGGATCAAGTAAATGGTTTATGCCGCCTAGCTTCAGATTGAATTTGAGACCGACACTAGCCAGATACTGCGGATCTTCTTTGGATAATTTCGAATCCAGGACACAGACGTTGAGGATGCCTTCCTTTACATCACAAATATATTTGATGCGATCATAAACGGCAGTTATTGCTTCTGGGATGATCACTAGAACCAGTTTCGGTCGATTCGGGCTAGTAGCAAGTTCGTGTATCGAATAGTCGATCTCAGACTCGGTCTGTTGAGCATTCGGGGTAATATGGATCCCTGGCATGTAGGGTTGAACCAAGATCCCGAGTTCTTTGAGTTTATCTTGGAGCTTGTCGAGCTTGGCGATGAAATCCTGGTCGGTTTTCCAGAAGCTGCGAGCATCCCGCGGAGAAATGCGTAAGTAAGTCCATGAGGGCAGATTACCCCCCGTGGCAAACTTCGCCGACCGCATATCCCAACTGCCAAACTTCGGCCCTTTCACACTAGCTCCGGAATATCTGATTGCGGGGACACTCAACACCCGGCCGGGAACAGTTATTAATCTCGGCGGCACGATTATATCAAACGATTTCTGTATTAATGTCAGCTTCGTGCTCGCTATTGGCAAGATTATCCGTACCAGTGTTGCGTTGGTCGGCTCGAATCCCAGCAACTGGCCGCCAGAATTGACAATGGACTGAGCGTTGTAAACTGGTTGCTGCACCGCAAAGGGACGGATCTTCTGCTTTTGCGAATCACTTAGCTTCCTAGCAGGCTGACCTGGTCTGACTTCGCACACCTCGGCCGGTAAATATGAAGGATTATCTTGACCGGCGACGTTGATAACCAGCAAATTTGGGTCCCTGATTAGAATATTGTACGCTATAACCATTAGTGTTGGTAACACACACTTTTTTGTTAACATTGGAGGCTTACTCTCTCTGAGGAAGTCAAAGACACTGATATACCTACAGGTGGACGGTAATGCCGGGCCACCTATAACCTCTTTTTTGCCCTTCTTGCCTCCACCAGCTGCGGGCGCAGGTTTGCTCGTAGAAGCACCAGCAGAACTCTCCAAGAAGAACCGTACTTCCTTTGCACCGGCGCCAAACTGTGGCACTATCGGGGGATGTGTAAGGTTGCGGCTATCATCTTTCGTTGCGAAACCCTGAACTGTCTTGATCCTGGGAATGCGATGGCCTCGGTGGTTCTGTCGCACGATATGTGTGACGTCAACGGACAGCTTTTTCACAAATCTGAGTAGAGCACCCTTATTGGGGCCGTTGGCCGACGTGAAGGCGTTCGTGACCTGGCTAAGAGGCCCTCCGTCATAAAACGCCATGTTCTTGACTTGGACGTTAACGAGGACACGAGCAGTCGCAGCTCGAACACTCATGAAAAAGCCCCGGATCACCTGTAACCCCCCGTCGAGTTTAATCCTGTCCTGGGTGCTAGCATTGATGCTAAAATGTCGATTTGCTGCAATAGTTGCTACCAAAGATTCCGCTTTCGGGTGGTGGCCTCGGACGATGTTCAAGGCTTGAATAATTTCATCTTGAGAACTAAGCATTAAGCTCGGTTGTGTTGAAGTGAGACGATCGATTAGCTTAGATAGCATCAAGGATCCAGTGAACTGGATGCGGATGTGGTACCGCGTCGAGTTTGGTGTTGGGACGTCTTCATCCTCTGCCCGGTAGGCGACAATGTACTTATCATTTTGCAGATCAAGCTTGTCGCGGGAAATCAGGTTCGACTTGAAATCTGTCGCGATGTTGTGTCCATGAGGGAGGAAGTGCTCTTCTAGGAGAAGCTGGATAACCCTTTTCGCTCTTTTGCTTGCTGGGACTTTTCCTTTACTATCTGGCACGATAGTGATACTGTAGCGATAGAGCTCTAAGTCGCTCTTCGAGTAGAGGTTGAAGTAATTGGTCCACAGTGTGACTTCCCTCCCTCCAGCCCCATATCCCGGCCTTTGTGGATTTGTTTCGCTCGGCTTCTTGCTCTTCACTTCGACAGCGGACTTATTTTCGATTTGTTCATATCTATCAGAGTCTCGACTCTGCTCATCGGCTTGCCTACAAGTACAGCTTTTGTTAGCTATGAGAAGCAACTTAAAAAGATCAAGGCGATAGGTAGACTTGCTTGAAGACCTCAACTTTAGCAGGGGCCCCACGACCTCGGCCTCGTCCACCCTGCGGCGGTCCATAAGAAGTATGAACGATCGATATATTAAAACCACTAGATCTGGTTTATAGCTAGCTATATGCGCTAATTTCCTCTAACATAAGACTTTCATAAAAAGTCATACTGTTTATGCCGGACAGGCGCATGGAGTGAGCGGGTGTATCTGGGCTTAGGTTTACCACTTCTTGCCCCGCGTTTTAGACCCCGCATTCATGGGACGGGAATCACCTAGACAACCAGGTGATTTATTAAACTTCCCTAAAAATTATCACACTCGCCACTCATCTACGAACACAATATGCAGTTGGTTTGCTACAACGCTAGCCGTCAGGTATAAGCAAGTCATGTAAGTTGGTTTGATTCAGTGTTGTATTGTTGTGTCCATGTTGCTGGAGTGACTTGTTGCATAGCAGAAATTATACAGGGAGCTGGGTATATCCGACTTCGGAAAGACTTTGGATATTCATTTAATATGTAATTCGGATATAATCATACCCCCTTATATCTGACACTAGTTAAGTCGTTAGCAACTTTTTTATTTTACATCATGTACTATTTTCGTTACTTGTTTACTAGCACTAAGGATTAATACAGCTTCGTTATTCTTATAAAGAACAACTTATATTTATGGCATAAAATTGGAGGAGTGTCAGCATTTCTAGTCAATTAGTCGTGTACCTACTATGAAGTTAAATTCATCGAGAATACTTACTGTATTCATGAATCCACTCGAGTTTCGGTCCACTATGGCAAGGCGATGGATGCGCTGATACAGCGCTCGATCCGTGAGGAATTCGGCGACAGCACGCCCGTCGTCATATCGCACCGGCTGAGCACCATCGCTGACTTTGACCGCATCCTAGTCCTCAGCGATGACCGGATAGCGAAATACGGGATGCGGAGGGAGCTGTGGGAGGCCAGAACGGCGAGAAAAGCATCTTCCGCGCTATATAACATACACGCATGGACTTCGTTAACGTTGATTTTTCTTTTCCTCGAGTTTTTTTACTTGTACAGCATTCTTGGACCTCTTCACAGCTAAGATTGAGCGGCAGATGTTACTACATCGAGTACAGCCAGAACCTGACATATTAATGATATGTGGATCTACAGGTTCGTAAATCCTTGATACGGATCAAGATTCTAGTCCCCTCCAATGCTTTAACCAGCTATGACCTTCAAGTCCATCCAAGTATGCGTTGCTTAGGTGGACATCCCCTACTACGTCTTCGACAGCAAGTGCTAGCGTGCGTAATGTAGCTTCTTTTGAAGGGGCGACCTTCATCTCAAGTATTCCTCTATTTTGTTCGCGCCCCACGCGAATCAAACCCAGTTGGTCTGGAATGTCTTGAACAAACCTCCCAGTGTCTCGACGAAACCCGTATTGAATGTCCTGGCTGTCCTTGACGAGCCACACCCAGTGGAGATAGTCTCGAGAGCTCCCTTGTTGCAAGAAAGGCCAAAGTTCCAATTCGACTTTTTGGATTTTAGTAGTCCCAGGAGGGGGCCAAGCCGTAGTGGATCGACTTAATTGAAAATTATGCCGATGCCATAGAATCTCGCTTCGTGGGATATCTTCAGTCTCTGAATAAGCTCTTGCTTCGGCCATGTCCAAGAAAGATTGGGGCACCCCGGACCAGGCAGCCATAACAAGGTTAGGCTTTGATGTTGAACCATAGCCGTAACGCTCCTCAAGCGTCTCCAGAAACCGCTCAATCCAATCGAATATAGTTGGATCGCCAAGGAGAAAAATACCGAACCACCATAGGCCGAGGCGTGGCCTACGGAGGAGAAAGATTTTCGCAATGGTCTCCGCACTGCGTGTTTTCAGGAACGGTTCCAAGACGTGGAATATCGACGCGTACCAGGGACTGACAAGGTTGCAACTAATATCTGGCTGCCAGAAAATGCTCCAGATAGCAGAGCCAAGAAAGTTGGAAAGGCTGAGCGTCATGTAATACGGAAGGTCGGCAAAGTATTGTTGGATAGAATTCACGTCTACCTCAGCCGTGGTTGGTCCTCGGCCGTCGAGGAGGCAACGGGATAACCGAGGCGTAAAGCTTGAGGATCGGTAGAACGGAATTGATAGGGCAGCCAAGAATGCCACTGTAGAGGGCATTAGAGGTCCTACGCCACTGTGGGTTGCTGGTGCGAGTCCAAACAAGGTACAAAGCTCAATCAACAGCTCTATAGCCTCGGAGGCAGAAGGAGGCGCCTCTTTTGGATCGTAGGCAATCCGATGACCCGAGACAAGTACGATGTCAGCGTCCAGGTACACTGCCCATGCCGGAAGAGGGCCTTGTACAGACCATCCCATAGAAGGAGCAAGGACCGCCGAAAGCCATCGAACAAGCTTATCTGACGCGCCCTTAAGGTCAACAACATAATCCGTAGCTGTCGTAGTAGGGACCGTTTGTCGAAATGATTGCGTATACCGAAAATTTCGGGTTTGAAACTCGAGTAGCCTAACCGAGAAGATATAAGACCAGCAAAAGAACAATAACGAAAAACCCTTGGGTTGAGGAAGCTGAGGCTGTGATGCTAGCGCTAAGCATCTCAAGGGTTTATCAAAACCGAGAGAGAAACGTTGTTGGGCGGAACATGACTTGGTGCTCCAATCGTTACTACACGCAAGGTGGGGAGGACTCGATAATTGCCATACAGCCCAACCCCATAAGCCTTTGCTCTTCGGAAGCGGTTGAGGTAATGCAGGGACATCCTTCATGAGGATGGAAAGGTTGCCCAACGTAGATGGGTAACAACCTTCCGGAAGCTTAAGAGCACGTTCAAGTAGCTGCGACCACGTTTCTTGGCCATCATAATAGACCTGTTTTATCTGTGCCGAGTTTGGAATGAGAGGGTCACTTTCGGCATCGATCAAGATATCACTGGTGCTATCATCGGACGTCGTGTCAGAAGATGGAATTTCGTTGTGATCCCTGGAAGGTAGTTCATCGCTGCCGTGCGCCTTCGTAGTACAATCACTCACGGGCACATTCTGGCCTGTCTCTATCCAGGTCTGGATCTGGCGGAGCCGGTGTACTCGGCTTTGCATGTTGTGTGGTAGCACGCGAGGCGTTTGCAAAGTGAGGGTGAATGATAGGTGTGTACTAAGTCAGTGGGGCAACACCACCCGCCGCCCCTCCTACGGCAAGCTTAGTGCTCTAAGGGAATTAATTAGTCACTGATGGTGGTAGAAATAATGACTGGCTCCATGAGAAAGATCTATCTTTATATATATCCCTTTATTTCCCTCGCTAGTTCCGTGAGCTGGTTATATGGTTAGGATTCCTGAATCCTTTCCAAACTATAGCCAGTCAAAGTTGTTTAATTTCTCATTCCAAAACATTGGTATACCCGTGTCATGATCTCGGTAGATCCAGATCTGAAGCGCCGGATCCCGACGCTTCCATAAATTTATCGCCAAATCCCAATCAGTCCACTCGGCCCCAACTCCCTCGTCTGCCCCCTTTTTGCTCGCCTTTCTTTTCCCCTTCCCCTCCTTTTCCGCCTTCCCTTTGTGCTCCTCCGCTCTTTTCGATTGACCCTGGTCCCCGGTCGCACTGCTACCCGCTGCAGCGTCACCAACGCGGAGTTTATCGAACTAACCCTGAAAGTCGTCGTCGTCGAAATAATCAACATCCTCTTCCGCTCGATATGCTGGGTGGTCAGAAAGGTACTCGTGTGGCTGAGCTGCCTTGGCTTTGTCAGGAAAGTAGTTCTTTCCGCATGCACAAGGTTGGAAGCATTCCAGCCTCCTACTACACCACCGTGCACCTGAGCTTGACATATCTCAAAGATCTTTTTGCATTTTCCACATTTCGACTCGCTTGCCCTAGCGTGCTCGTTGTTTGCATGCCCACAACGAGAACAAGTACCCTTCCGTCAGGAGCTAGTTGACATGGGTAGGAGGTTACGAAGCTTTTTTCTCTTATATTTCAATGTATATCAAAGATTCGTATATACACTTTCATACGATGTTTAGATGGGGGCGTTTAAGTGGTGTGGATAAAATGTGTATGTAGTATGAATCTATCAACTACTTTGTTTGCATCTCGACATCTCATCCGCCCTTATTATATATATTCGCGATGCATATTGCGAAGGGCTCTCACAGGTCTCCGAAACTAGATAGTGACTCTGCATAGACCGCTGTTAGCGAGGGGTAGCATCGCAGGCTCATTTGCCACGAAAGCGGCCCCTCGACAGAGTTACGTCCTAGTCGGACGAGTCGTCGCACTCGACGGTGCCCTCGTTTTTAATTACAGTCCCCCCGGGAGCGGGAAGAGGTCAGTCTGTATGGCAGCATACCGAAAATGACAATTCATGGATACAAGAGAGCGGCGAATCACCCCTAGCTAATGCAACACCATTGCCGTGTTATCGCCGGGTACCGACAAAAAAAGCTGTTTAGGTCTCTCGAGATTGGTTGTTGTAGTTTATGGGGCACTCTTTATCATCTTGCACGAGCTGATGTAACTCATTGAATGCAGATGTGCGTTGCTTTCGCAGTTCGTCTACTAGGAGGAAACGCCTGAGCAATCGGATTAGTATCCTGCTCATCACGACAACAGAAAAAAAGCTTACCAGGACCGATCCTCTCTACATGTGCAGTTGCCTGGTCGGCCAAAATGTCCATGAGGAAGTTCTCCCAAAGTCGAAAAATGTGTTCCCAGTCGCCCCACCCGAAAACAATGAAGAAATACAGAGTTCGAATACAGTACCTCAAGTCCCACATAGAAACCTAACGGCGGATTTAGTTGACAGCAACCTAGAGTTCAGCGCAGCACAACTAGCACACAATGGGCCGCCGCTCGAGTCGGATCTACGATGAGCCTCTGCCCGAGAGTAGCATGAATACCTCACCGGCTATATGCTTTCTTGGTAGCTGAGAAGGATAGGTGAAAATTAGGGTGAACACATGGGGGAGCACTACAGCAGGACCACCAAAAGCAGTAAGTATCCTGGCCCGGTATAGGCAGGTGGACAGACGCCCTAGCGGGGACTTGAGCCGCTACAACTACGCGACGTTAGCTTGTTCGCGTTCCCCAGCTCATGCTAATTCCGCGCTGGTGCTCGCACCTGCCGCGGCATCTCCTGCGCCCAACGAGCCAGCCAGTTGTAAAAGCGATGTATTGCCTCTAGGATGCTCGACCATAGTCCAATGCGACGTTTTCACACACGAGTAGAAGGGATAACACATTGCGGTATGGTGAAGGAATGGATATATTGAGCTTGTCTTCATTTAATAGTTCATAAAAATGGAGCTCCAGGCTCGTGAGGGACCGGGCTTCACCAGATGTTTCACCGCTTGCCCGCTCGTCATCTGACGAACTAAATCCATGGTGAAATCAGGCATGTCTGCCAGCAGCATTTCCCAGCCTTCCAATCTCGACACGCCTTCGCCTACACCGACAGCGAAACTAGCAAGCACTTGCCGTAGTTGGCAACAGCTAATTGTATTTGCGTATACGTAGCGAATGAGCTTCCCAAACTGGAGGATGAATGCGGATGCGGAAATTCTCCATTTCGCCAATTCGATTGCCAGTTCGGACGCTGCCTTGTCCATGAGTGAGGTTACAGCATACCTGTCCGCAATGATCCACATTTGGACGTGGCCAATGAGGTGTGCTACAGATTCGGCCCCGTAACTTTGCGCAAAGTATATCCTGGTGTCCACAAAGCCACAGTACCGGGACAAGAATGCCGAGATGAAGTGCTTTGTCGTTTCGGATGGGCTGCGTTATTCGTATAAAAGCGAAAACCAAACAAAAAAAAAATTCGACGGGCGAAAACTACAAAACCAAGTAGAATTTGCATCAGGCTCTGGAACTTCAATCCAGGGGCCCTGAAGAGGGCATAAGAACGGCGCTGAAGATTGCTACATAGCGGACCTACCCACTTTGTCACAGTATCCCCTACTCCTAAAAGGCATTCGACACGCGCTACTCTTCCTCAGCGCTCCCCCATAACAAGCACGAACGTGTGGACTAGATAGTGAGCGACCGGATCTGGTTGCTCGCTCACTGCCATGGCCTCTGCAGCGTTTTACTTGAATTATCTTATATCTTCCATATTGGTGCGCAGCTGGGACTAAGAAGGAATCATCTAGAGTTGGTTTCTAAATCTGTTGAGGACGATTTCTTGGCGCCGAGGAGAACAATGGGACTGCAGCACTCCAGCGCCGGTCTCCTCCGCGGTGGTCGACACCAGTAGGTGCTATCGCGCCTAGTACAGTGCATAAAAGCCAGAAACTGGGTACGCACGCTTTGGAACAAAATATATGTTTTGATGGTTTCCTGGATATGCTTCCTTTCAACACTATTCGAGCATGCACGCTTGCTTTTTTTCAAACTTTCAAGCCTTTGAGTAGTTTCTATACGTCGCTTAAGCGGTAGAGCGAGCTAGTTGGACATGTTGCAGGCTTTCTCTAGTTCTATGCCTTTGCGCGATTTGCCCGTCTTGGTTTTGGACCACTGCAAGCTTTCAGCAGTTTCCACTCTTTGCTTTCTTTTGGACTGAACGGCGGCTAACCTATACCCACTTGACCTCCCTCAAACCCCGACCCGCACTTGCCAAGACTTCAGGCGCCGGTTGGCCCATCCCTCAAAATATATGTAGTCTCCATAGAATAATCTTCATTAAATTTGCGATACATCTTTTAAATTTACCCACAACACCGAGACCATCTCTTAAACTAATCTTTCTATCTATGAAACTCTGTGCTCTAAGTACTCTTGCATAAAACTCCCTAGATGCTCACGTGCATAAACTGGTCCATGACATCATCCTCACGTCTCAATCCTTGCACCTGGCACTTAGATGCACCATGCGGCAGGGTACATTGGTCCTCTGCAGCTTTCTGCGCCGCCCCTGCGACCTAAAACCTTCAATGTATCTAACGTTATAAAATATCGCGACTATAGGGATCAACTTTAGGCTTCATAGTATGTACGCTTTTGAGTAAATGCTTACATGATTTGGCGGCGCTTGGGTGGGTGTTCCATCCAGCGATAGCGCTGCGGCGGCCTTACCCACTAGACGTGGCATTCGTTAGGGGAGCACTATAGCAGCAGGACCACCAAGAGCAGCACCCTCGGCAGTCCTGGACCTCTCCGCCCCTGCATCTCCTACCTCTATAATTCTGCCTACGTAGCTTTGTACCTTTTGCGCATCTGCACCTCTGTTCATACTTATGCGGTGCGCCGTCCGTTGACGATCGCGCGACATCCCTCTGGTCTCCCAACATCCTGCGCTCTTGCTACTCGACGATTTGGTGAACCAGCGGCGCTACGTTCAACCATCAGCTGTGATAACGTCGTAACGCACGACCCTCCCCCCTCCAGACATGTCGGCTGTGACTGCGCGCGCGTGTGCCGCGGCCGGGTCTGCAATGGTTGCGGACTTGCTCACGTAGACGAGCATGCCGTACAAGAGGCATCTATGTGGCAAGGGAACCTGATCTAGGCGGTCATGGTTCTCTTAGTATAGGTCCAGACGGTATTGCGCGATACTTTCCTCGAGATCCATCTGTCGCGCCTGCCGTCCATCGCAGGAGCTCTGCTTCTGCACCTTCCTCTCTACCATGGCAGCCGCGACCATGAGTGTTGTTCACTTTTCCGTCAGCCAGACTCTTTTCCCTCCCCCGCTGCACACCATCACGATGGAGACTCCGTCAAAACGCCGCAGACGAAACGATGGAACCGCCGTTTGCAGTCCCCTCACACCGCCAAATCCACTTAACACGATGCCATCGCCTCAATTTCGAGAATATGTCACCTCTCCGGCTAATATCAGTGCTGAAGTTCTTTCTCTGGTACAGCGCCCCGCCGTATTAGCAGTCCTGCTCCCGTCTGCTAATTGTACCTCTGATATCAATAGGTGCGACATCCATCATTGACCGACCTCCAGCTGGCAGAGATAGAAGCAGACATGCTGCATCAGCACGCCTCCCGGTTACGTCTCCGAGCCCAGAGGCTACTGGGCAAGAACATAACGCAACAAGTCCTGCGCAATCTCGAGCAAGCAATAGACCTCATCCTAGATAACAAAGTGATTCTCAATGTCCAGTCTAGTGACTCGTCAGACGTGGAGGCCTGCACCGACCGTGCTTCAACGAGACAAAGCATCGAAATTGCCGACGCGGATCGCAGCCCTTCGCCTGCAGAGTTGTCGGATATTTCTGAACCCTTTGAAGCCCAGCTCAGCGCCCTCGTCGATTCATGCCGACTAATCGCAAAGACGGAGAACACGCCGGGTAGGGACGGGTCAGGACATGATCTGTCCTCTTCGAACCGTCCAGAGCCGATTCCAAGCCGATCTCTCACCTCGAAAGAATACCTTTGGTCAGACGACGTAGACAAAGTCCTCAGAGACCAGTTTCGGATGACGGGGTTCAGGCACAATCAACGAGAGGCCATCAATGTAACCCTCGCAGGGAAGGATGTTTTTGTACTGATGCCAACGGGTGGTGGGAAGTCTCTCTGCTACCAACTCCCCGCAGTCGTCCAGAGCGGCAAAACACAAGGCGTTACTCTCGTCATCTGCCCACTTCTCAGCTTAATTCACGATCAGCTGGAGCACCTGAAAGCCCTTCATATTCCGGCCGCGACATTGAACGGCGAGACACCACTCGAGGATAGACGCCGAGTCTTGGCGTCGCTCAAGGGGAATCCAGAAATGTCTCTCTTGTATATCACCCCCCGAGATGATGAATCAGAGCCAAACTTTTCAACAATGTCTGGAAAAGCTGTACCATAACCAGAAACTCGCGCGGCTCGTCATCGACGAGGCACACTGCGTTAGTCAGTGGGGCCACGATTTCCGCCCTGATTATAAGGAACTAGGCAACTTCAAGAGCCAATTTCCCCATGTTCCAGTAATGGCCCTTACTGCAACGGCAACGCGCAATGTTATTGTCGACGTGAAAAGCAACTTGGGTATAGACGCGTGTCAACTCTTTGTCCAGAGCTTTGATCGCCCAAATCTGCGTTATGCTGTGTACAAAAAGGACAAGAGCAACATCGACACTATTGCTGGTCTTATCAAAACAACCTACGGGGGACAGACCGGTATCGTATACACCCTCTCTCGCAGATCCGCAGAAACCATTGCGAAGATCTTTCGAGAAGACCATGGCATCGTAGCCTACCACTACCACGCATTAGTCACCGCCGACGACAAGGTTGGAATCCAGAAAGGATGGCAAGAGGGCAAGATCAAGGTCGTGGTCGCGACGGTTGCATTCGGTATGGGTATCGACAAAGCAGATGTGCGTTTTGTCATTCATCAATCCCTACCGCAGAGCCTTGAAGGCTATTACCAGGAAACAGGTCGTGCCGGCCGGGACGGCAAGCCCTCGGATTGCTACCTATTTTTCAGCTACAGCGACGTCATTACGCTCCGAAAGATGATTGACAAGAGTGACGGCAGTCGACAGCTGAAGAAAAGACAAGGAGCCCTGTTAGAAAAGGTTGTTGGCTTCTGCAACAATCACATCGATTGTCGGCGCGCTGAACTCCTTCGCTACTTCGGAGAATCATTCCCTCGAAGCAGATGTGGCACAACGTGTGACAACTGCAGAGCAGATATTGCCAAAGAAACCATAGACCATACCGAATATGCCGTGGCATTGCTTGCACTTGTGAAGCTGTACGGCAGACTCACACCGAGTCAGTGTGTCAATTTCCTCATGGGAAAGGCGGCGCAATTTCGTGGGAAAGGACTCGAATACTATGGTATAGCTAAGCATGTCGCCAAGCGTGATATACAACGCATCGTTCGTGATCTGCAGGCTGGAGGCGCTTTAGAAGAACACAATATTGTCAGTCGTACAGATGGAATGGCTATACCGTACTTCCAGGTATGATGATCCAATGCTCCTCGCATCAGTATGCTAACGTGATATGTAGCTCGGTGCGGAAGCAGACGCAATTTTTGCGGACACGCGGAAACTCTTCCTAGATCGGGAACGGCGCGTCAGGTTTGTGGTTACCGAAAAACATGGGCGTGACACCTATCATGAGGAAGGCGAGGTCTCTAGGTATTTTGTTCGAGGCGATACAGATACACCTAAGGAAACATCTGCTTTAACATCTAGGTATTTCACGAAAACGCAGCCGAACCATTATTGACCGCGGGCGTCGATTTCGTTGTGGGCATTCCGGTGGTATGATGACGCGTCGCTTGCGTCTGACTGCACGCCGAGTTTATTACCGGTACATGGGCTCCAGGTCAAGTCCTACTGTAAAACCAGACTTATCTATTATAAAACACATGGTAAGATTTCCATATAATTATCACAAGGGATGCCTTTTTCTTGTTAAGATTCCGTATCACCCTGGTTTTGATGTTAAGAGTATTTCGGTGTTTCGGGCAAGTTCTGTTCGTCATAAAGTTGTACAGTAATCGTCCATTATAGTAAAGCAAGGTTCAATAACTTCCCTTTTAACGAATTCGACAGCCAATCAGGCACTTTAGGGGAATCCAGCAACCTCAGCTTGCGAGTTGTCGTGCCTTGAACTTTCGCAGTTCCCAGTTCACATCTGCTAAGAACTCGCGATTATTCCAAGCTGTGATATAACCCTCTGGCATATCCTCCTGAATCCAATCATGCTGTGAGGAGGTCTCTTCATCAACCTGGCAATCCTCCAATCGTCTGCGTTTACAGCCTCTTTCGCCTCTCCACGGCACCGCTCCGGCTTCTTCTACCAAGTTATCCTGTCCAGAAGCGCCTGTGGTTTGACTTTGGTCGGACGGGATCGGCCGCGATCTCTTAGATGGGTCGCCTGTCCTACCAATGACGGTCTCCATTTGCGTGCCTCTCGAGCTCGGCGTCGCGGGGAGGTCGTACCTCGTACTAAACGGCGTGCCTGTCCCGGACGTAGCCATCCTGCTTACGCTAGGCGAAGCGGCATCCAAATTCGGCCTCTCGGCCGCCATGTTCTCGATGCAGCACATCTCGTAATGATGTCGGAGGGCCTTGCGATCGATAGTCGTAGGCACTGATGCTCTCTGGCCGTTGAACCTGGTCAGGGCGTTGTATGGTACAAACACGCGGACACGGAACGTGCGGGGATGGATAGAAAAGAGTCGTGCGTCGAAAAACTCGTGAAGGTGCTTCATCAAGAGGATGCCGTTCCTGGGACTCCAGGTGTTTTGCCAGGCTTCTTGAAGCCTGCGCGGACTCTCCTCCACAGGCCTATCCTCATCATCGTATTGGCCGCCGACGCTGGGGTAGAGATGGTAATGGTGCTGGGGGACGATGTGGCAGGCCTGGACGCCAGGGCCTATAGGCGGACCCGGGCACCATGGCTCCCCTTCACCGGAGATGGCACAACAAGTTGCTCTGTTCAGGCATGAGGACCTAAAATCATTTATAACCCTTTTGGCCTTGTTGACATCTATATCCATGCCAGCCGGTGCAAGCATGCTGTCCAATTCGTTGTTGTCGGCGTCGTCCGAACCACCCTTCCCCGGTGAAATAGAGCCGGATGCAGATCGTTTGGGGGGGGGGACTGGGAGCGGGCTTTTATCTTTCGCCGGAGTGGCATAATCGTGAGCCTCGGATCGGAAGGCGTCTTATTCGGCGGTAAGTATCGAGGATCGCGACGGCGGACAGGGTTGGGAAGGTGTTGAGCGCATTTCGCTAGGCGTGGGTTAGTAATACAAGCCGAGAGCAAAACGACGGACGCGACGGGAACTAACGGACCTTGAAGATGGGTATCTAGGGGTGAATTGGAAGGTAGATGGCAATGCTTGTGGTAGATAATATGGTACTTGACAACATTCTGCTCCTTGGGACGGGATGGTGGCACACTTGGTACGGGTTGGTCCAGCAGTTCTCCCGTTACGAAGGACGGGCAGAGCGGTGACGAGCTCGGCAGGTCGGGATGGTCAGCCAGAGCGAAGGCAATGCTGGCCCACGGATCGTTGTCGTCGTCGTCGTCGTCGTCGCTGTTGGTATTGTCCTCGCCGCTGTCGCTGCGTGCTGCATCGTTTGGGAACTCGAAGCAGAGGCGCAGCTCGTCGCAAACATGGCGAAAGGTTACCAAGTCGCTCCCTGCGGCCTGGTAGATGCCGGCGAAGGCACCAGGATCCTCTTCCTGTCCTATGGTGAAGTGTACATTCCACCCGACGGCTCGCATGGAAGGTGTAATCGCAGCGCTGGACATGGCTATGTTGGCGTCGATGTTTCGAAGACTCTGTATATCGATGCTGAAGTAAGGGCCAGGAGCTCGATCTAGCGACTACGAAAATGACGACACTAAAGTGGGTCATAGCTGTGACATGACGTTGGCCCAGCAACGATTAGACTCAACAATCCCGATCGCTTGCTAAGTCCCAACTCGTCTCTGAGAGAGCCACCGGGCACACAACGCACCGGCCACTAGGTGGTCTACCACCATATGATCAACAGCGCATCGATAACTGAGGGTTGATAGTAGGTGGATCGCTAATGCCAAGATGTACTCCACGGTCAGAAACACCGACACCTGCGTCAAGCTCTGTAGATGCGGCAGGAATGCCACTTGTCTCGGAACTTACTCTCCGTCGACCTGCAAGTGACGTGTCGGGGGGCAGAAAACACGGACTATGCTGTGTATGCTGGGACAGTGTCTATAAACTCGGCTTCTGCCACCATGTCGGCGGACGCATCTCGGGGTGACAGAGAGTATACGCGAACTTAGTTCATCTAGTATGCTGAAATCATGGCGTTTGTCCTATGTTCCCATCTGATCCTCCCTTTGCTATTATGGGTATAGACCACGCTCCTGCGTAATTCTATAGATTATAACTTGACTATTTTTATTGGTATGTGGATATAACGCTACTCCCAACTATTTATTAACATGTGGTTCTACATGCGGTATTAGCCGGCCTCCCCTTCCAAGGTGCAAACAGTATATCCTAAGGATGTTACTGCTATCATCCCAACAGTCTTTGATCCAAAAACCTATACATCCGACTTAAGGGAATGCATTAAAACTTGTCTTCTAACCCATCCCGCCAAGATCATTATTATTACCGATACAAAGAAGAACGCCAGAACTCTCCAGCGACTAATGACTAAGATTCGCCGTAGAGTTTTTTCAAAGGCTACAACCCACACGAAACATGCGATGTACCCATCCAAATCAAAATCTGCCCACTTTCCAACAAACAGGAACAGCTAGCGGTTGGAATTTGTTTTGCAAGGACCAGTTTAGTACTGTTCTTTAATAACCACGCGTTTATGAAGCCGCGGTTCCTTGATGCTGTTGTGCGCGCTTTTGAAGACCCCCTTGTGGGCTTGTGTGGGACGAAGAAGACTATGCGCCGTTAAGTTCCGAAATCAGACAGCCTATGGGAATGGTATTGGGAGTCGTTTTGTAATGTTATGGGTGCCCTATATCTTACTCGGCACAACTTCGAGATCCGGGCAACCAACGCCGCGGACGGAGGAGTTTTTGTTGTTTCGGGACGGGCGCTACTCGTGCGGGCCAATGTTGTTAAGGACAAAGAATTTCTTGGCAGGTACATGAACAAGCGTTTCTTCTGCGGACTTTTTGGGCCGCTTGCACCTGATGATGACAATTTCGTTACTCGCTGGGTTATGCAACACGGTTGGAATATTAAGATCTAGTACACCAATGAAGCTACCGTGGAGGCAATGCCTGGCCACCCAAACAAGTTCGTCGGACAGTGCCTACGTTGGGCGCGCACCACGTTCAGGTTGAATATTTGTTCTCTCCTGACAGCACACACAGTATGGCATCGCCAACCATTGACAGTTTGGACCACATTTATCCCTAGACTCTTTAACCTAGCATTCTTCTGGGATTTCGGGATAGTCTTTGCCTTCACAGAATCTAACTTATACTTAGAATCTAGCCACCGTCGGGAGCTGCTGTTCTGTCTTTGGTTATGGATATGCTTCGCCAAGTCCGTGAAGCTCATGGGATATTTCTGGCAGCATCCTCAAGACTTCTTATTCTTCTTCCTTATACCAGCCTATCCGCTTTTCGCTTGGTTTCATTCATTTATAAAGCTTTATGCTGCCGCTACCTTTTATAACACTAGCTGGACGGGCAGAAAACTGAACAACTCAACGCTTTCAAACGCCTAACGAGGCACGCAGTTGAGCAGGTTTGACACCAATCGGTCTGGTTGGGAGATTTTGGTCGCATTTGTGTTTGATGTTAATGGTGTCCTTGCCAAGGGGAAAAGGTCCATCCTAGGTGCCCAAGAGACAATTAAGATGCTTCAAAAAAAGCATATACCTTTTATTCTTTTAACCAATAGTGGTGGGAAAACGGAAAATGCACATGTTGCTATTATTAGCGAGCGCCTCGGTGTATCGCTCTTGAAAAACCAGTTTATATAGAGCCATACTCCCTACCTCAACTTTGTCCCTTAATACTAAGATAAAAACATTTTTGTGCTCGGGGGGAAAGCTAACGGTGATATTAGAAATATTGCTAAATAATTTGGGTTCAAAAAAGTGTTTACCTCCTTGGATCTCCTATAGGCCTTTGAGGCTATACACTCGTTCCTAGAGATAACTTGATTAAAGTATATAGAAATTGCTGAGGAATTATAAGCAACTCTCCTACTAAAAGGAGAGAAAATCGCGGCTATTCTGGTTTGGTCCAGTCCCCGTGACTGGTGTTTGGACCTACAAGTTCTCTGGGAACTTTTACGGCCCGAAAATGGTAGCATTGGCGGAAAGTCTGCCACAGCCGGAAGTACCTCATTGCCAAATAATAGTTTCATTCAAGACGGCTGACCTAAACTCTACGTCTGCAACCCCGACTTCGAGTGGGCAACAGAGTACAGTCGCCCACGCTTGGCCTAGGGTGCCTTTGTTGCAGCCTTTGAGGAATCTGCGAAGCCGCCACCAAGGGACAAACAAAGCTGGAATACTCAAAGATCGGCAAACCAACCCAAGCGACCTTTGAATATGGGGAAAGGGCACTTCAAAACTACAACGACCAGCTAAACAGGAAAAATGGCACCGATAATCAGATCAAGACTGTTTATATAATAGGGGACAACCCCGAATCTGATATTAAGGGTTGCAACGACTATAAATCACCATTTCAGACAACATGGAAGAGCGTGTTAGTCGAAACGGGTGTCTACGAAGCCAGAAGCCCCCCCAGACACACACCGACCCATATTGCCCGCACATGCAAGGATGCTGTTCAGTGGGCTTTACTGCAGGAGGGCCATGCAAATGGAGGATGATTCTTTAGCTAGACGTAGTCTTTGGTAGCAGCAGGGCGGCGGCTATCTCCTCAGGTTCACGTTGATCAATCTTTTTACCGGGGTGCACATTTATATCTAGGTGTCTTGTTCGTAATTAACAAGCCGGGTGTGTTCTATTTGATCTCCTTCTGTGTGTGGTCTTTTGTACGAGCCTGCCATAAGCCGATTGCTCTAAGCATGTTAATCGGTGTGGTAAGTGGTGTGCTAGAAGCAGTGTTTCAAATCGATCGAATCGATCGATTTTCACCTTCATCGCCGCGATATCGATTTTCCCACTTTCCATCGAATCGTAGCGAATCGACTAGGAGTCTGTAAGATTCGGAGCGATATCGGTCGAAAAAAATCGACGATCGTCTGACGAGATCGCCGAACGTACCAAAATTTTGTTGCCAGCATTTCCAAATGTGAAAATAAAACTATCACAACTTTACAAGCCTTTAGATGAGGAATAATCCAAAATTAAAGCGGAAAAAGTGGACCAGCACTATTATGACCATGTTACAATGGTTGCCAGGTGATACCCCCTTACATTCGAACCACGCGCTCTCTCAGCCTAAGAGCCCTCAACAGCCTAGATTTAGAACTATTCCAGTCGTCCTATTGTTGGATTAGTCAAGTTAGCTCTCTTTACGCCTGTTATGCCTTCCGTCTTCAACGCCCGCTATCATTCCTCTTCAATAGTAATACTTTCGAGTGCTTGTTGCCAGTCGCTACGTTCGAGCAAGTGTAAGGGTATTTTAGGCTCGTATACGCCCGCCTTTGCCCATGATCTGAGGCACTGAGCCTTCGCCATAATCTCTCGCCGCATGCGGCCCCTCCTTGCTGAATCCATCTCGCCACAACTGCTAAATCCTCTTTCAGTCTCCGCCGTAGATGAAGCAATTGTAAGGATGTCTACCGCCATTACCGACAGCCTAGGAAACCGAGAAGCGCCCACATCCCTCCACCATGCAAGAGGTTCTCGATTGTACGCGAGGCTCTCAAGGGGAGGCTCTTCAAGGTACTGAGCCAACTCGTCAACAACCATTAGGCGCGTGAAAGAGCCACGCCGCCTGCGGCTTTGGCTTCCTTGAGAGGCAGGGTGTTTCACTCGAAGGTATTGCGCCCGTCTCTCAAGAAAATCCATCGGCTCAGGGGTTCCTCTGTACTCTTGGCTTTTATCTTCGATCTCTCGTTGTTGGTACTCGTCTTCCCACAAAGCCCTCAGCTTCTTGTTGTAGTAAGTCTTCCATTCACGCTGTCCACGTGGCAGAGACTCCCAAGCCCTCTCAAGAGCCCTCCACTTCTTGCAAGGATGAAATATAACGGCGGCAGCATATGCAACAGGTGTCATCTTCTCGTAATAAGTCCTTAAGTGTATATAGCCAAGTCTTAGATAAACCTTGAGGATGCGGCGGGTCTTCGTATCCATGCCCTCGAATAAATCCACCTCTTCCATCTCGATTTCGCCGTTCTCTTTAATAGCCTCGAGGACAACGGTCCCTTCTGCTGCGTGTTCAAGGTGGTCAAGGAGGTGCTCGTAAAGTGGAAAGACCTCCCAAAAGCCTCCTGATGTAGCCCGGCCCCTCGTAATCCCGTCACCTTGCAGTTGTTGCGTGGCAAGGCTGAAAGGCTGCAAGACCTTTTGGAGGGCTATCACCACTAGCCACTCCGCCTGCGAGAGTTGTTCCTCCATAATTGTAGGCCGAGCGATGCCCTCATCTTCACACCTCTCTTGAAGGATACGGTGGAAGCGCTTCAAGGCAGCTCTCTGTTCGATGGCTCTAGCAGCCATCCTCTCGTCAGAAGACCATCGGGTCTCGTTATTATAGATCCACGAGCAGACCTTCTTCTCTGGTTGGACCTGCCTCTACATGGTCATTAGCAATGCAACGGGCTAAGGGCGTAATAGCTAGCCTGGGCCTCTTCCCAGGCCTCGTATAATTGGCTACTTTGACGAAATGCCACTCCGTGGTTGTGGAGCTTGCCAAAGGGGCCATGCTTGCGGTATTCCTTTAAAGATTCCTTACTAATTAGCCGGTACCGGAAACTGAGGTACATTATCTTCTAGTTCCTCTATATCATTCTCGAAGCCCTCGTCGTCGTCTTCGTTGTCTGCCAATTTTTCGAGGGCTTGGTTAAGGGCCTGAGCCTCTGCCTCGTCGTCGAATTCCTCGCTTTCCAAGTTGTGAAGAAGGACGTCGAAGTTATCTGACCTGCTGCCGTACGTCATACGTCGAACACAACGGTGAATTACGTGAGGACTGCAGCGTATCCGTGTCTCTTGGGCATTGAGGTCGAATTCGAAGGCGAGGGCTGCCACAGCCGTATCATTGTTAGAAGCATTATCTAAAGTGAAATAACCGACTCTGATGATGCTGGTTAGCCTTGATGCACGATAGTTATACCATTAAGCAGTGAGTCACCTCTTATTTAGGTCGAACGCGCGTATAATTGACGAGATCTCTTGAGCAATATCTTCTCCCGTGTGCCGCTTCGTCATAGAAGGCAGACCAAGCATAATTTTATGGTGTTTCTACTGCTTATCTATAAAGTACGCGTGGATGCCCAAAAATGACCTGTTTCTTCGAGAAGTCCATCCATCAAACCTGAAGTGTATCTTATTTCGTGCCGTCTGCAACAGCCTTTTCACGGGATTTAGAGCTGAGTCGTACTCTGCTTCCAATAGCTTGCAAAGAGTTGTTGAGGTTAAGATATCATACGTCTCGAGAAAAGGGTTGTTGTACTTAAGGATCCGCCGGAACTCGTCTGTATTAATGACATGGAAGGGGAGATTATGTATTGTAAGCCAGTGGAGGATTAGAACCTGATTCATCTTGGGATCAAAGTTGCCTCTAATGTTGCTAATCACTAGCTGATGGTCGGGATTAGATGCGTTTGCTCTTGCAATCGAGAAAGGATTTATGACAACGGGGCTTCGAGAGGTAGCATCGTTGTGCTGAAAGGGAGCTAACTGCATGCCGGTTAGCTTGAACTGCGAATTGCTTCATATACGTACAATTAGTGGGTTATAGTTGCGGAGGTGTTTCTCAATGCTTCTACTCGTACTAGCAGCGAACTTATATGACCTTATGTTCGGCTTGTTTTTTAGAAAGCATTGCTCGCAGACCCTTTCGTCACGACGCGTATCACGAAGCCTGTATCCATGCCTCCACCACCATGCCCTCTCTGAGTCAACCTTGTGAGCCGTAACGAAGCCTGGAAGCTGTCTAAACTTATCAGCAGCCCAGAGGGTGTAGTCTGGAAAGCCGGGCGCAGGGGAGGGAGAGGAAGGTGCCGAGGAAGCTGGAGTGGGTGTCGGGCTAGAGGGACTGCCATCTATTGATTGATTGATTGATTGATTTTTAACGTGGGGACCGTCCCTCGTTAGGGCAAACCACGCCTCCCAGAGCCGTACATCGCAGGGTTATGGAGGATTCTACATTATACATTATATTCAGTGCCGCTCACGTGCCCATCCACGCTGTTACGGGGTCTAGGCCTATGCGACCTGTCTTTTCTCCTCCTTTGTAGTAGCTATCTAGGGCATATTCTCGTGTAGAAGTTGGTCTTTTCCACGAATCTCGCCCATTCCACGCTCTCCTCCCCTAGAAATGTTGAAAAGGCTGTCCTCGGTGTCCGAGTGGGCAGCAGCCTGTGTTTCCGCAGTCGTCCGCAGAAGATGTGCTGAGGGGTTTTCCTTTCCCCACAGCTGCAGTAGTTGTTCGAGTCGGCGTGCTGAAAGCGTTCGTAGTATTGAGCAAAATCGCCGTGTCCAGATCTCGCTGCTAGTAGCCTATGTAAAGTCTTCCTCTTGAAGAGGGCCAGATGTTTCGAGACTACCGCATGGGATTTGACTCCTCTGTATCTGGGTTCGTCTTTTTCTGCTCGTTGATAGACCGCCTGGCCCATGCAACCGTTGGTGCGTTTGTGGCTCCCCAGGCCAGCATGGCACCGTCCTTCGCGAGCTTGTCGGCAGCTTCCTTCGTTGCCCTCGATGTCTTTGTGGCCGGGTATCCATTTGACGGTAACGCCTGGCCCGTGTGCTCCCGCCAAATCTTTGAATCGTATGAATATGCTTCTCGATGATTCCGGCGGCGTCCCGTTCAGCCCGTCGACGACCGATGTGTTGTCGAGGCAGACGTAAAGTCGCTTATCGCGCCCGATGGCTCTTGCTGCTGCCAGTCCCATCAGCGCACCGTACACCTCGGCATCCACTACTTCGGCATGTAGCAGCCTTCCTTTTCCTCGGTACACCTCTTGTGTGGTCCCACCCTTTCTGATCGTGTAGCCCCAGCCTGTACGAGTGGCTCCTTGTTCTTCGATCTGCGACCCGTCCGAGTATACCACCAGGTCTCTGGTTTCGTCTCTTTCTCTAAGCCAGTCTCGGAAGAACTTGGCTTCTTCCTCCTTGTCGCCTCGTCGAGGCGGCTTCGCAAACGACGGTTTGCTGATAGCTGGTCGCGCGAACGTGGGGACAAGCTGGTAGCATCGTTGTAGCCTCGTCGCATCCTTTCGCGCCTGTACAGGGAGACGTCCCACAAGTGGATGGTTCTTGTCGACTCGGCCAAGCCTGAAGCCATGACGTCGCCTAATCGATTCGGCCAGGATCTCCGCCGGGGGGATCTGCGACTCGAAGTGCAGAATGTGTGAGGGGTGTGTTTTCCAGACCGGCAGAACTGCCCGCATAGCTGTTCGCAGCACCGAATCCATCTGTCGTAATTGTTGCTTCACGCGGCAAGACGATTTCGACTCATCCTTGTTCGTCTTAGCGAGGCCTGGGTACCAAGCCTCTAGGCCGTGAGTGAGGATCGGCAGCACGCATGCTACTACGGCCTTGCGTGTTGACTCGACTGGGAGTCCTCGGGTGGTATTGCATAGCCCCCGGATGTGGTTGGCTACGCGACTCGCCTTTTTCGCCCAGTGTGTGACGTGGTCTTTGAACCTGAGTCTTCTGTCTAGTAGGATGCCTAGCCAGCGCATTGACGACTCGGCCGTTTTCTCGTGGGTGCTGTGCCATACCGGAGGGTTGTCGGCATTTCTTTTCCTTGAAAAGTGCACCACTTCTGTTTTGGCTGGATCGAACTCGATCGTGTTATCGGCTCCCCATTCGATAAGCTCGCGTAGTTCTCGAGTCGCGTCGGCCGCTGTTTCTTCCAGCGTCTTCCCGATATTCAGGATGCCAACATCATCTGCGTAGCCAAAACGCCTTCTCTTAGTTCCCAAGCGTCGGCAGATAGGCTCTGTATATAGCATATATAGGATAGGGGATGCCGGCGAGCCTTGTGGCAGTCCGCACTGGAGGGGTTCGGTGTCCGTGATCGTGTCTTCGAAACGGATTCTGGCTGAGCGAGTTGTTATGAACGACTGGACCCATCTTATGAGGAAGTCTGGCCAACCTTGCGTTCTCATCCGGACAACGAGTCTGCCGACAAGCGCCCTTGACATCCGCCGTGCACAATGTCGCAACTAGACCCTGGTCAAGAGCCTGTTCGATATCGTGGATGAGCGCCGCCACCAGGTCGGTAGCGGCTCTCTTGGGCAGCGCCCCGAAATGTTGTAGTGCTAGGATATCGCCGTCGATAATGGTCCACGCGATCCTCCTTGCTACCAGTCTCTCGAGGCCTTTCCCTAAACACGACAGCAGCGAGATGGGTCGGTAGGCCCTAGGATCGGAGTAGTTCGCTTTGCCTGATTTCGGGATCATGACTACCTCGGCTACCTTGAAGGGTCGCGGGTGATATCCGGCTGTCAGGCATCTCTGAAAAAGGTCCGTAACGTGCTTCCCAACAACGGGCCAGCATGCCTTCAGGATTCGGACTGTAAGGCCATCTACGCCCGGGGAGGTACTCTTCGCTCCAATCGTACATGACTCGACTTCGTCTCGGGAGATGTGTTCTTCGAAAGGGATGGGTGGCCGATCCGGCGCGAGCTGTACCAACCATAGCTCTGGGATATCGTTAGTCGCGCTGTTCCTTTCCAGCGTTGCTTTTCGTAACGCTTGAGCTTTGCCTAGCTGTAACTCTATGACGGAATTCCCTACTATGATTGGTGGCGAACTAAGTTCCGTAGTAAGTTTGTACTAGGATACAATCTTAAACACGTTTTTTGGCTCTCTGGCCTTGTTGATTAGGCTGTGCCAGTACTGCTGTTTCGCTCGCCGCGTAATCCTTCGGAATTCCCGCCGGGCCGTGATCCTGTCTTCTTGGCTAGTCGCGGTCCTCGTCGTGTTCCTGTACCAAACAAGTCCAGTCGCACAGTCGTTGTTCCACTAAGCGTTGATCCCGAGCCTCGATGGCTTCTTGCCGACCACTTTGACGGCACCCTGGATAAGGTCGACCATGGCCTGGGCGAAGCGGTCGAGATCTTCGGTGCCAGAGCCCAGATGCGGGAGTTCATGGATCCTGTCCTTCGCTATACTGGCGAGTTCAGGTAGTCGGTCATCTGGGACGACCCATTTCCTATTCTCAGGGCGGTGGTTGAGGTCTTTGTTGATTGGCACGACAATCCGGAGCGTCTCGTGGTCCGAAGTAGAGTGCAGCGCCTCGCTAATTCGAGCTTCCGCCATCGGGACGTCCGAGAAGGCCAGATCCAGCACGTTGCCGTCGTCATGCGTAGCCACGTTCGGCTCCGAGATGAGATCTAGACCGTGGTCGTGCATGGTCTCCGCTAGGGCTGCGCCGCCATGATAATCCGGGTTACCTGTATCCTATGAGCTGTTCCCGGCGTTGAAATCCCCCGCTACCACACAGCCGAACGGCGGCGTCCACGCTGCCAGGATTGCATCTACGCTTCGTGGGTCGTCGCTGGGCCGGTATACACTAGCAAAGGTGATGCCCCTTACCTTGACCCAAGTAATGTCCCTCGTTTTATATGGCCGTAGTTGGTCTGCCTTGAGGTGCTTCCGTACGTATATCAGCGACCTCGGCCTCTTTCTATCGCTATCCCAGGTGTCTACCGGGGAAAAGATGTTATAGTTCGGGTGTGTCTTTACCGCCATCCTCATTCGTGGTGGGATGCCCACCCACGGCTCTTGCATTAGTATGATATCTGCTCTTTCACCGTCGTGATCAGCTAGGTTTAATGCCAATTCAGTTGGGTCGATGCTTTTCTGTCTACCGGCCGCGTTTACCGAGTGTATAACTAAGTGACCGTGTCGGGTGTGAAATGACTTCCTGCGCACGTTCATTGGCACACGACAATAGTGTCTGCATCCTTACCGGGCTGTGACTTTTCTCCCGCTGGATCCGGCGTGTCGACCTCTATAGCAGTTGTAGAGCTTGTTTCGCTTTGGGCTCGTTGACTATTCTCGTTCTCTACTACTGCTTCCATTCTATTGGTTTCCTTTTTCCCTACCCCCTTTTTTGCCTCGTTGTAGGCATATGATCGTGCTCTTTCTCCGGCCAGCCGAATCTCCCTAAGCTGGTCTATAGTAGGCTTACGGATCCTTCCTCCCTTGAGCTTTGGTCGAGCCGGGCACTCCTTCGAAGTGGCGGCGTGCGGGCCGCTGCAATTTACACACTTGGGGACAAGCTTCTGGCATGTTCCTTCGTGAGTGTTGCCGGCACAGTTCGGACAGATCTTCCTTTCGCACCGGTAGTTCTTCCCGTGAAAACCTAGGCAGCGTTCGCACTGGGTGACCTTCGGGTCGCGGTGGGATCGCGAAGAGTTGATCGAATGGGCAAACAGTCGGAAGGGTTTTATGATTTCTTCCGTGAAGGATACCATCCAGGTCGTCTCTATATCGTTGTCTGAGGTATTTTTGGATAGCGCGCACTTTACTGGTCGCACCCCCGTCTGAGCCTCTGTTTCGTTAGCAACGATGCCCTCGGTAATGTCTATGGTTAGCCCCTCAGCGCTCATCACCTTTCTGGGACGTCCCTTAATCTTGTAGTGGTGCCACACTACATGCTTCTCTACAGCCTTCGCCTTGAGGATGTCAAGTATTTCAGCTCGGTAGGCCAAAAGTTTTCTCTGTGTAGCCTCGTCGTTCGGGTGGAGTGCAAAGCCGGTGGCACA
The DNA here is from genome assembly GCA_023159155.1 of Ustulina deusta. Classification (NCBI taxonomy): domain Eukaryota; kingdom Fungi; phylum Ascomycota; class Sordariomycetes; order Xylariales; family Xylariaceae; genus Ustulina; species Ustulina deusta. The sequence goes on along the minus strand of JAJNNX010000023.1, from coordinate 192,020 downwards.
CCGCGTGACCTCACGAAGTTCTCGGAGGTCAAGACCTAGTCGTCTAACAAGTGTCGATTTGACTCCGAACGGTTCGAGACGGGTGTTGTCCATGCGTACGAAGATGCGGAAGTCCTTGCTTGTTGTCCTCGTCAGAGGGAGGGTCTTGGCCGTGGAAGGAGTCTTCTTCGAATCGCTACCCGCTTGGTCTCTCCTGGGCCCCGTTGGTTGGTCTGCCATGGGGGAACGGGCAATCCGCGCGTAGGTGAGCTTTTCGGGGTTTTCTTCTGTCCGGGAGTTTTCCGCCGTTCGCGGGTCCGATCTGCGGCTTCCCAGCCATTCGTTGAGGCAGCCGGCGAAAAAGGTGCTAAAGTCCTTCGCATAAGGGTACAGTTCCGTACCGGCTTTTTGCAGCGTCTTGTCAATAGCGTCTGCACAGTCTTGGAACATCTTCATCTTTGCCTCGTATAATCTTCTGTCTTTGTCCAAGGCGGACCTGACCTCTAGGTCCCGGCTTGCTTCCTCTAGGTTCGCATGGTCCTCGGTTCGTGGTCGTTTGAGTCCGTTGGTGCTGTTCGCATTGCCGTTCCCATACTTGCCATGCAAGGGTGAGGGTTGCGGCAGATCTGCTGCGGTAACCAGTGACGGGCTACTCGCGATGCTTTCGAGCAGCGCCTGGCGTATTCTGCTCGGGGTTGCGAGGCCTGATATTTTCTTTGGGGCCCCGTTTATGTACGTTCCGTCCGCCGCAGCCATTGCTGCGGGCGCCGGTGTGTCTGGTAGGTTGATCGGACCTGTGTCCATTGGTCGATGCAAAAATTTGCATATGCCGGCGAAAGATATAGAGATACTTTGTTACTCGTGAGATTTCCTCTAAATCAAAGGTAGCGCCCTAACAGCGGGGCGCCAAGACAAAAAGTTGCGTATGCTCTCACCCCGGTAAGTTGTATTGCCCCTACACTAGGAGATAGGTCGAACTTACACTTCCTAGTATAGTTATCACTCGTTTCTCTTGGGGATTTAGACGATCAAGTAAGGGAGATAAAATATATCAATTCATTCGCGATGCTAGCTGTATGAAGAGATTTATATATGCACGGTCGGGTGGTTGTGTGAGGAATCAGTGGTCTGTGCACTGATGGGACCCTCTATCGATAAGGGGGCCATGGGCTACCCATAGCCCATGGATCAGTCAACCAGCCAGCCGGCCGTGACTTCCGCTATTTTAGTAGGGGCAAAGTAAGCTTAATGTCCTAAATACTCCCACTATCTATATTAACTTTTAAAGGCGGACTTTAAAGAAGTCTGTAAAGAATGCAACATTATTAGCAAGGGTGCTACGTAAGTTAAATTTTCACACCCCTCGCTTAATCGTCGCGCCTACGATCCCAATCTGACATTCTATTTTACTATAGAGCTAAAAGATATAAGCGTTTCATGAAGGCTCACAGTATTGCCCCCAACGGTCCTGCCAACAGTACTAAAAAAGAGACCAAGGATTCTAGCGACACTAAGAAGGCCAAGAATCGTGCTACGAAGATGCAATCGTGAAACCTGAATGTTCAAATGACCATTTACCGAGCGCTGCACCTCTGTACCTTCCACTTCCCTAATCCGAACCCGCTTCATCCTCCACCAACCCTTAGACCAACAATAACAACGAAGTCCTCTTTGTTTTAGCAACAGAGAAGCAGCGCATTCCAAACACGGCGAACTTTGCTAGCGATTATTGCTAATCCTAAGCGCATTTGTCCATGCCGGCGATTCCTGGCATCCATTCTGTCGATTATGCAGCTAACATAAGTTTCCCTCAGCAGCTAGCCGCGCCGCACTTGTCGCCGCCAACAATAGCAACGAAGAGGATAACGCTATCTAATTCCTTTTCCTATAGTTTCGCACCTACTACCTAGGTCTTTCCTTACGAAAGTTATGGCTACCTCTAGCAAGCACTGCTTTTCTTACTATCTCGTGTAAGATAGTATAGCTTAGGTTACGTTGCGTTACTTACGGTACGCTTCTATTTTTCAAAACATTTAGCCAATACATTTACTAAAGCTTAATTATTTAGGCACGGCATAACTACCAAGGTTAGGGTTGGGGCTTAGGAAGCGTTTTTAACGGACGTCGATATCTGCAATGGCATTTCTAGGGCTACGTTACTAGTATGATAACGTATCACTTTTCCTATGGCCCTAGAGATACAATATTTCGGACTTTATTACCCGCACAACATGCTTCGGTTTTAATAAGGTTTTGAATTGGTATTATTTTATAGGAATTTACGGTTTACTGGAAAACTCTGCTTTGTTTCCATTGTAGTCGCGTTTTCCGCTTTTCTAAATAACTTGACCTCCATATAGAGCGACACTTGTATGCTGCTTAGGTTGCGATATATTATATATGCAGCTTCTTGTTCCACGTACTACATATTGTTAAATTGTTAGTTTACGCAAATTCTTAATTATGCTTTGGTATTTTTAGAAAATTAAATAATTTTAAGCACTTTATTATTCTTTTTTTACAGCGTTGTGCTAGTTTGCGAACTCTAATAGTGTCTAGTTTATTACAGCATTTTGTCAAGATTAGCCCAAAATGTATGGCAAATCTTGAATGCATCTTTGTAGAATGCCTATTTTACGGCTCTCTCTTTGATAGTGTTTGTACGCGAGCTTTTTACTCCAGCAACTTCGACCAAGCATTAACCTATTCAAAAACAACACCGCCTAAATAGAAAACCTGAATCATTTCGCAAAATTCGTCGCAGTCCCGCAAAGTGCCGTGTCTGATGGCCTTATCTCATCCAACAAGTTCTTTCCCGTAGTGCCGCACGCCATACGTACAATTAGCTCGGTTGCCTATGCCAAGACATTAAAACCCTCAATCTATAACCGACTACCCAGTAGTAATCCGTACAATGCGCAGCCAGCACACCTATTGTCGCCACACGAGGCCGCCCTAGCTTCTAAAGCCTCGGTTTGTGCTGAGCCGGGGGCTGGAGCGCTCTGGACAACTTAGTCTCTCCACATTCCGCTTTTGTACATGGTCATGCGATTGATTGGTCACCATGAAAACCTTCAGCGCTACTTTGTGGGTACCGGGTCCGAACTTTAACGCCCTGTTGTTGAACCACAGTGTAAACCACATTGCAAAGAGGGTGGCGAAGGGAGCAAAAAAAAAAAGAGGGTGAAATTTTTTATTATTTTTTATAGGAATATCACAATGCGTGTTTTAATGGTGGTAGATTACTAGGCGAGAGAGGGATAGTTCGATGTGGAGGTTCATTTTCCCCCCTTCCCTCCTGCCTCCTCGTAGTAAAGACTGGTATGGGTAGTGAGGCAATATATTGATGATAAGGGAAAGAAGGACTCTTTCCAACCCACTTGCAAGTGCAGGTGGGTTATGCTAGCTGCCTCTCCAAGGGTCCCTTATCGATAGCTTTTATCGATAAGGTACATAGTTACCTCCCATTCTTGGGAGGCCCCCTATGTCCCTGTATCACCTCGACACTAAGGCTCGCCAATCTTGTGTCTGGTGCTGCCAATGATGTTCTACAGCATTTATGTGGTCTTATTAGTAGTGCAATGGGCCATGTTCTACCAATGCCTTTCCGTGCTGAAGTTACCGGCTGCAATTAGTCGGTAGAGAGTTAAGTACGCTAACACTATAGATGTTCAACACACGGTGGCATCCTAAAATAAATGCAAGTACGTGAGGCATTGTGGGTTCAGAATAGGATAGGTACAATTGATGTTCTTCTACACTGTAGATGCCACTTAGAGGAGGTTGGTGCAAACCGGCCTAGCCAGCTAACTACGGGGCACTTACGGAGCATTAATGGACAGCAGCCAGTGATAATGGCGGTGCTTAGGCCAGGTCACATGTCTCTATTGACCACTTCTATAGCTGCTACAACACCACAATAAAGAGCAGAACACTATTATAGCAGCTCTCTAGTCCACTGAACAAGTTTATAAAGGGAACTATATCCTGCCCTCTAGATCTACAATTCCATCTTTTCTCACCCACAGCTCTCAACTATACTCACCTCTACAACAACTTCTTCACCCCGGCTCAAGCCTTCTGCTCCTTTAGCAACACTAAAAGCTCTCAGCTTACAGCTCATCTTAAACAAGAGGTAAGTGCTTCTCTAATCCTGCACAATCAGCCATCTTATCTTTAACTCTCACTTATCAACTTATTTACCCCATGTTATAATCAGTTACAATTTTCCTAATTACACCACACTCCACTATTCCTGTTCCACTTTTTGTACCGGTACTTCTCAGTACTTGATCTAACTTATCCTTTCTCAACTGCCATCTTGTTTCTAATATCTATACATCATCCTCTCTTAGTACCTAACTCTATTCACAGATAGTCACAATCACCCATAACCTCAACAACTTCATCGTCTAACAGGACAATCTCGGTTTAATCTCACGCGAGGAGATTTAGTTGTAAGCTCCAACTCCTATACCATAGTGGCACCTGGCACCTATTGACTTGTAGTCCACTAGACCCTACACCTTTATCTAGGATGTCTGCCATAATGATCCCCCAGGATAAACCTAAGAAGAAAGCAGCACTACTTGTTCAAACTAACATCACGGACGCCTCGTCCAACCAGTTCGGCACTGTTGATTCTGCCATCTCCATAACGTTCCCTAAGAACATCATAGCCGGGGTAGCAATCCCTAATAATCCTCAGTCCATCAATAAGGTCGCTGCTTCTACCGACAAATCCGGCATTGTCCTTGTCCAAGGCATGCCATTCCGCTCCTCAAATATCATGCAGATGGGCGAGGCCCTTACCACAGCTCGTCGTGCGCAACGATTCCCTACCACTACACCTAGCTACAACTTCCAGGCAATTATTGACGACTATGTCAACAGCCTCGCCATTGACAGTGATAGCAACCTCGTCAATGCTGCTGCCACTCGTGTCGTGAATGACATTCGAGCCACTGTCAAAAGTCAAGCTGCTCACGGTGTCGAGGGAGTCGATATGAACAGCGTCATGGAGGAGGTATTCAGTGTCATCGAGAATGCTCTTAATGGTCAAATCAACAACATGAGCAACATCACCAACGCTCAGAATCTTCAAGTCAATGCCATCGCCGGTCATGTCAACGCGATCGACAACCATGTTCAGGCCATGGGTAATAATGTCAATGCCATGGGTGCTCTCCTCAACTCAACCAATGGCAATGTCACCTCCCTGACTGCCAACATTGCCGTTCTTCAGACCATTCTCACCGTGATTCCTCAGATGGTTACCAACTCCGTTCAGGACATGCTTCCTGATGTTATCGCCACTGCATTTGAGGGTGCTATCACTAATGAACTACTCAACCGCATGCAAGTATTCGCCAACACAGTTCAGGAAGGTCGTGCTCAAGAGGGCGCCGACGGACGACCACCAAGCTACCGAAGCCTTAACAAGAGACGCAACTGGTTCGGCCGACTCAACATCTTCAAGAAGCGCGGAGATCGTCGTGACCGTCGGCCTGACGGCTCCTCTTAGAGGAGAATCTCATCACCATGAGATTCTAGGCGGGGTGTCGTCCGGGAGATGCCCTACACCATTTATACTATGCTCCCGGTTGTGTTCTCGATTGTCTCACATCACATTCTGTCATCTGATCTTAGTCTCTGGTGCAACGGGCTAGATCTTGATTTCCTTCAACATATTTGGTGATGAAACTTGAACACAATCGTGTAGATATCTTCACAGATCCATTCAAACACCTTCTGTGTTGCGCATAGCAGATCATTCTGCACGACTTGATGCGAGGACTTGTAACCAGTACCAAATACGGCGGCCTCGTCCGAGTTAACATTACCACGAAGCTTGTCACCACCTGCAAACTTCTCCAATTGCTTCTGGACGAAGGGAGTCCGAGAAGCACCACCGTGAAGAATAATTGAGTTGATTTGTGTGATATCCAGCTCGGCTACATCTAGAGCCTTTTGAACGGCGATACCCACCCTTCCGACGTGAGACTCGGCGATCTTCTTAAAATCTGCGCCACTAACCTTATATCGGAAATCGATGTCCTCGTAGAGCCCTTTGAAGCTACCAGCCGCGTCGACATTTGCACTCAATATATGGCGTAGTCTCTCGGCCTCTTTCAATAGTTTCGCCATGGCGCATCCATGTCCTCGCATACCTTCCACCGTAACGGAAGCCTTCTTGGCAGCAGAGGTCTCCACGAACTTGGAGATCATATCTGTTACGAAAGAGTGTGAGGTGGCAGGAGGGGACCTAGCGCGGTCCTCTTGGGGACAGGTGCTTGGTGGGACCTTGTCTTGCCCCGCTAGTTGCATGTCTACCTCTTTCCTATCACTTCTGTCGACAATGATTCCATCGATCCCAAGCGGATCGATATGCTCGACATCGACTTCCTTGATCCAACTGCGATGCCCTGAGCGGGCCTTGTTCTCTTTGTCTATATAACCTTATGATTCCTACTGTATCTAGTCACTCTTTTATAGTTCCTTAGCTATCAATTTTACACTATTATATTCCTATACAATTGACTTCTAAGTATGACTGCACTACACCTAGGAGTGGGAGCCCCCCCTAAAAGTCTTCCTAACGATCCGCCCCCAGACTCGTCTATTGTTACCTGCAAATCAAGAACCCCCGACGTGAATACGTTTATACCAGTTGGGTATAAACTAGGCTCGTTACAGGTCTTAGCAATGCTTGTCAGGATGGAGTACAAAGGAAGGCAAAATCTATTCACAATGCCACCCTAAGACAATCCCGCATTAAAACCTATCTCAAGCCACAAATAACGGTAGACAATTGCATGGTATTCCCATCTACCCGGTGCCTACAGAGGAGGGGCCAGATTCTAGCAATCAGTATGGTCTCGAATTTGGTCTTCCAGGCCGCATGCCTTCTGGTGCTGCTGAGATGCAAGACTCTAACGGAGCCAGCCAGTGTAACCAGCTTTACCACCCGGTTTTCGTCAAAAACTTCATGAACGTTGATCAAAACAATCTGTACTTGTCGTGGCAAGGACTGCCTCGCGATCACGTTATTACAGCTGCAGGTCCGGTTAATCCTACCTTCAGCAATCTTCGAAAAAGCTGTCGAAAGTTCGCTTTCCAATATACAGCGTTCAGTCTACCGTTGCAAAGACTGGTTACTCGGAAGGCAAGCAAGGCTCTTGACTATCAGGCTGAGAAAATCGCGAATCTTGAAGCCAAAGTTAGCTATCTCGAGGCTAAACTCCGTAAAACAATAACAAAGAAGCGAAAGAAGGTAAAGCCGGCGCCAGGTAAGCGGCTAGTGCGTATGGCAAACGTTCGTCGGGTCAAGCGAAGGCTAAGGCGCCGGGCCGTATATGAGGATGAGGCCAGCGATTGCGAGGTGCCAAGGATCGCAATTCAGGCTGAAGAAAGTTGAAGACTGTATATTAGTAGAAAACACCAGAAATTACCTATCGCGAGTCAATTCGTTAAGAAATCGAGCTTCAATTGAGTGGTGGTGGTGGGTAAGGAAGAAAGGAAAGTGAAGTATGTTCTGTCAAAAATATTGGGTTAAGTTGCAGAGACTAGTCCTGGGCTAATTACCTAAAGGGCTGAGCAGACTCTGCTCAGCCCCTGAGGACCCGCCACACTATTTATTAGGGCTACCTTAGCTTTCGAAGCCTTATGGCCTGTATACGAGACTTCGTTACTGTAGGCAGCCCTACTATGTAGGCACTAGGCCTTCGCCGCGAAAGTTAGCCTACCGAGTGTATGCCCTGGTTTGTGCTGTAGAAGTTCTGACAAATGCCATCGTATGACGAGCCAGTCTGTTTTACGCGCGGATCGCGCTGAACATGTAAATGCAGGCACAACCAGACAACGTCAGACATGCTGAAATGAGGCTAATCAGTCACTTAGCTACATTGAGCTTACTGGTGACTTCAGAGGTTAGGAATATCGACCTATCTATATTTCGAACCATTTGACTCGGCCGGCGTACGATGTGTGTGGTATACCATACTCGTGGTACACGCCGAGTTGAATGAACCTAGATAGAATAAAGAAGAGAGAGCGGCGAATCTGTCGAACTTAGGTAGGGCGCTTATGCCTACTGTTAGACTTCACACGTCTAACGGCTCCGTTTTGCAAAGTGTGACAGATTGTGTCATACTTTTGGTCTATTGCCCATGGAAATTTCATATGAACATCTTGAACCCCGGAAGGAGTGCACTTACACCCCGGATTGCACCCTTGTCAACCAAGTACCAATCTTCTCGCGAGCCGCGGAGGCCGCTTCTTGAACGGCGACATTAAATATTCGGGTCAAACAAAGCCAAAGGATTTAGTACCCGATGCCGCTTCTCTGACCCAGGCTGCTCTGGGCCAGCTGTTGTTTTATAATGTATCATGCGGTACTCGCTATGGCTTGGTACTCAGCGATAAAGGCCTCAACCTGATTCAATTCACAAGTTCCGAAGACTCCGAGTTCTTGTCTGATGCGATCTCTGATGCCATGTCCCAAGGGGACCCGCAAACCCCACTGGTGGAGACAGCACAGGGAAAACGTCCAAATAGCTCGAATAGCTCGGATGCGTCGCCTGTCTTGTCCATCGGAGTAAAAGGGTTGCGGTTAATAGTAATAGTCCGGATGAACTTGAGAATTCGCCCAGTGGTCCGAATCGGAGTCCGCGTCGTGATCTGAATCCTGTTCGTACGTGGACTTCGGACGACCTCACTCACACTGGTTCATCGTCTGCCCCTCAAACCCCGAAGCGTCAAACTCGGGGACCCCCTTCAAGCGATGATTTTCATCCGTCCACTAGTAGTTCCCCCAGCTTGAAAGACCTCGGCGAACCTTTCACTGCCCACATTGAAGTGATTCCATTGGAGAACCGCAAGCTTTGGCCCAAGATCATCTTTGCGTTCTTGGTCGAGGTTATGAAACGGAGTTGCGAAGTGAAAGGCCCTATCAGCATCTCTTCCAAATTCCTCCCCATTCGACTTGTTTAGACAACTAGGCCTGGGGTAGATCTAGGCTTCTGGGTTGTGTTCGCGCATAACTCATTGCCACAACGCCGTAAGGGAATGCCTGTGGTGAGTGACCACCCTTATGCCGCTCCGGGTCTGGGGTTCTGATGTTACGCCCGCCATGGGCATGGACCAATAGTAGAGGTTTCGAGTATTTGCTCACGGGACGTAAAGTCGGGGACTTTCCTATCATTCTCGTCAGTTTTTGTCTGTTTCTAGTTCACACATGACCCAAAAAGTTTGGAGAGTTGCTCTTATCACTTTTTTCCATTCTGTTGCCTATCTCGAGTTCACACATTATATCATATACAAAATATATACGATCCTTTTCCTGGATACCGAATACTGTCCTGATTTGTGAGGCATAGTGCCTAGGCCGCCGGTATGCTGTGGTGGCCGACGAGGCGATAAGCCATCCACGAAGTAACAAGTACGAGGTGCTCATCATGAAGGATCTATAGATGATTCTTGACTGTACTAATATAGAAACTATCTGGTGTCATCCATACGAGAACTTACTCTACGCCTACGATGAAGCGTGCGCTGGGTTTGGGGTCTCCGGTGAAAACTACACCCTATGGGATTATATGGATGGAGTTAGTTAGCAGCCATTTCGGAATCTTCGCGTAATGATATAACTGGTGATGGCTTCATCTATGGAATAAACACATGTGCAGCTTTTTCTCGGGGCAGTTAGTGAATCATTAAAGCATATTGCAATGGCAGTCGCTTACATCAGAAAACGCAAAGCTCTCATGGGTTAACGGGCCACCTGGACATGGAAAAACGATTCTTTGCGCAAGCATTGTTCAGCATCTATTAGCGAATTCTGGCGCGTCACTGGCATATTTCTTCTTTTCCTCGGAACTAGAAAGCCGGGCGAATCCTTTTGTTGTCATGAAGGCCAATCCCCCACCTTGAGTTTCCCAGCGCTTGTAATGCTGCGACGGTTTTTATGGCCTTGCGTCGAATCTTTTCGATATGGGGTTTCTATCAGAGGGCCGTGTCCATTGTGACTCCAAGGTACTTGCACGTTGGTTTTGGAGGAATCTCCCCCCATGGGCTCTGTAATGTCTGTTGTGTATCGATCCGCGTTCTTGCTCTCGTAAAGTGCGTGAGCTGGAATTTGTCGGGGGCGAACACGGAGGCGTGCTTCGTCGTCCAGTCCTGTGCTTTCTCCAGGGCTGTCCGCAAAAGGTCACGTGTTTCTTCTGTAGTGTCCCCTACTGCAACAATCGCTATATCGTCGATATATCCTACCGATGTTGTCGCATCATCGCTGTTATAAGCATCTACCAGGACTGCGTTGTAGAAAAGGTAAAGTATAGGTGACAGAGGGGATCCTTGTGGGATGCCTGTTGATATTTTATATCGCCTGGACTTGTATCCGTCCATTAGGATCTGTGTATGCCTGTCTTTTAAGAAGCTCCCGAGACATCTAGAAGTAACAGGCTAACTACCTTGCCCGTTCCTTCATTTCACCCCTCATAAATCTTCTCAATAATAATGTGGAGCGCGTGTTCGGTTGACTTAATTAACTCTTCGTCCTCCTATATGTGTCCTTGGTAGGAGTTGATATGTTTCCGCCAAGTAGCTTAGCCTCCGTGCTTAGATAGCATCTATGATCTTTCCTAATGTATTAAGCAGGACAATCGGACGGTATGCTTTGGGGACTGTATAGTTGTCCTTGCCCGGCTTGCGCAGAACAGCAGTGTGAGACTCTCGGAAATGCTGGGGGCAGTGTCCGAGGGTGAGGCTATGGTTGTATATCCGTGTGAGGTGGATCTTAATCCAGGGAAGAGCCTCTCAAAGGATCATATTTGGGATTCCGTCCGATCCTGGTGCTTTCATTGGAGAGGCGTTCCGTATCGCCTCCTCCACCTCCTCTAGGGTGATCGGTGGTGTATCTATCTGGTCTATGTACTCGGTGCCGTTAATATCTTCCAAACTCGCGTCTGGAGGCGTCGGGAAGAACGTGTCTTTAAGCAACTTTGTCTTCTCTTCTGGTGTGACAGCCAACTGTCCGGTGGCCGGGTTTTTAAGCTCAGGGGTGATGCTAGTTGCCGGCTTGTCTCGCTTCCTTGCCCATTTAGCTATCCGCCATAAGGACTCTGGAGATTCGGCTGCTTTTTCTATCTTCTCCCTGTGACAGTCTCGGAGTGCCTTTTTGATCCCCTTAGCCTTATGATTTCTTGCAACTTGGTACGCTTCCCATGGATCTTCTGTGTAAAGTTGCTGGTAGCGGTGTCGGAGTTTCGTTTCCTTTAGCGCATCTCTGCATTCCGTACCCGATTCCTCTGTCCTCTTATTGCACGGATCTACATGAGCAGCAGGCGAGATGATTGACTTATCTAAAATTCCTGCTCCGGAAGAATGAGTCACGGTTGTTTTGTCTCGAGTGCCAAGAGCCATATAGCAACATGTAGTTTTTACTCAAGATAGTTATTTGCTCTATTTAATATGATGACAAGCGAGTTGCTCCGGCCACGGTAATTTCTAGGTAGATTGGCGTAGTCATATGCGTCCAATTTCTGCTACCGCATCTCCGTGAGTTTGCCTCTACCAAGCTAGAGACAGACGCTCCAGATGGTGCACGGATCTCAGTCTTGTTGTAACCGGCGATGGATACACAACAGGGTCAGGTTCACCTGGGCAATATATCTGTTGTTGACGGGCTGAACGGGACGCCGCGGGTGCCGTTGGGGAACAATTTTATCCACTTCAAAGAGCTAGCAGCAATACATGAGCCAGGCGTATATTTATCTAGATGATCGAAGCAAAGGATTTCTGCTGACTCCTGAGATCTTGGTAGCATAGACAGGACTAAATAGACGTTAGTACTAAGTGCGATTTTCTCGAGGTGATCACCTCTGCTGCACAGGCTGCTAGCTAATATTGATTCCTAGTAACTCCCTGAAGGTAGGGAGTCTCATCACTCAAAACTATTTCTAGCTTTGCGTGATTCGTCATACTCGCATGTTGAGAGACTTCCACCATGGTGCAGCGTGAGCTGCTGGGCGTACAGGGCTGCCTGCGGTTTCTATGACCCCTTTCCACGTCTCTTCCAGTCCAAGAATACTTCCCCTCGCGGTGGATGTCACAGCTATTACTCCATTCCCTCTATGACATCAATACGCCAACTTTGGCACTTCTCCATTCTCATCCCAACCGAACGTTGTGTGAAAGATTGAGGAGACGGAGGTAGATTAGAATCTCCATCGGGGGCCCGTCGTTGATCATAAGGAGTAACTAGGCGGCGTATAGAATCAAACAGAGCCTCTATTCTTCGTCCCGCGTCTGTTCTCTATCTCTCGGTCGGTGTGGGCCTTGAAGGTGATGATGGATCGGTAGACCGGGTTGCATGTGGTGAATTAGTTGCCTCGTTGCGTAGGCTCCCAACAGCTTCACCATTGATAGCTGCACGGCAGACCGGGCATGAGTTGTGTTGCTTTAACCACAAAGTAGCACACTCTTGGTGGAACCAATGTTTGCACGGAAGTACGACTACTTCATCTCCCACTTTAACTTCGTCAATGCAGATCGTGCACTGACCTTTTAGCTCTGACCCCAGCATCCTTTCGTCTAGCTTTTTCTTCTGGAGCGACGCGATCGCAGCTTCTGTTGCTGGAGCGGGTGCATTGGACTGGGGGCTAGCCTCTATTAGGTTGGTGACGATGCGATCTAACTCCTCCTGAGAGTGGACGGCTGCGCCACGAACAGTGTTTGCCTGTGCGCCAACACCATGGCTGAGGGCATCCTCGATCGCGCCGAAAACATGATCTATAACAGCAGACATATTAACTTCATTGACACCATATGCACCGTGAATTACTTGGCCTTCAATAGTTCTTCGAATCTCATTAGTGACACGAGAAGCAACATGGTCAATAATGTTGCTGTCTCCCTCAAGGCTAGGGTGGTTAAAAGCAGATTGAACTGAGTGTCTCGTGTGATTATACATGCCGATCTCAGCACTAGTACCGCTGGACAGTCCGCTAAGGCGAGCGTGAGCGTTAGTATTAGCGGAGACCTCGCTGTGAGGGAGGTCGCGGTCTTGGATTTTTTGCTGGATCTCGATGTACAGACGACAAATGTCTTGACGGAATGCATGGTCTCTAATGCGACTCTCCGCCTCGCGAGCGGCATTCAGTCGCTGTAGATCATTGTAGTCGTCAATGACGGCCTGAAGATTGTAGGTGGGTGTAATTGTAGTAGGAAAAGTTCTCTCTCGCCGGGCTTTGGTAAGAGCATCGCCCATCTCCATAAGCCGCTCGAAGCTGTACGGCATGCCGTTAGCGGCGCTGGGAGGCATGCGGGGTGCGCCCAGATGACTTGGGTCAAGAGTAGAACTAGAGCTCGTGGCGGAACCACCGATAGTGGGGTCGGGCGAGAGACTGCTGATCTTGAGCGAATCTATCTCTCGTTCGTTCTCCGAATCCTTGAAATGGCTAAATCGGTCTTTACGGCATTGAGGTTGTCAACGTTAGGAGTGATTGAAGGTTTCTAAGGACAGAGTTAGGTACCGCAAGAGAGGGTGAAGTGATGTTTTGTAGAAAATGGTACGTACATATAGATTGTGGGAAGGAGTTTTAGGTGATAGTCGCGGAATTGCGACAGAGGTAAAGTGGGGAGCAATAGGTAGGTTGGTGCTTACCTAGGTCTATTTTGAGTGGAAGTTAATACCACGACATAATTGTTGCGAGATCCGGAATGTGCTATCTAGCTAAAGCGGTGTGTATCAGAGCCCGAAGTCACCCTTGTACGAGATCCAAAGATCGAGAAAAGTGCCAATTCTGGTGAAGACGGCTGATTCTTTAACAGTGGTAGATGTGAGGTGTCGTTCTGGCAATAGGATGATAAAGGTGAAGGAAGCAGTGTTACCTGCAAATGAGGTAGGTGTACCTACTGTGGGTAAGATAACCCACCCCATCACGGACCACTTCTGTCAGATATAAGGGATATAATCTTATTCGGTATATTGACTGAAGGGGGTTCCAATGACGGACCCATGTCAGGATGACAGGGGTCCCCATACATTTCTGCCGACAGACGCGGTCACCACTACATGACACCTAGATCAACACAAAAAAATCAATACAACACATTCAACCCAATTGCATGCTATCGCTTATATCTGACAACTTCCTCACGGGCCACCCAAGCCACCCGAATTAACGCGATCAACACGTATTCAATCTCTTCCTTCCACACCACCAATTCTTCTTCTACAATCAACTCTTTACTATCAATCGAATCGTCTTCTTTTATTCTTTTAACGATGCAAAAGAGCGGTCAAGAAAAGCGCGCCGAAGCCACAATTCGCGCGATTCAACTCGGACAATCAGTGCGTAGTGCAGCAATCAGATTCGGTGTACCGAGAACGTATTTACAACGCCGTATCGATGGTATACCTACTAGAAAAGAGACCCAACAAAGCTTCGAAGCCATCTCTCCATACTTAGAAGCTCAATTAGTTCACTGCGCTGTTGGCCAGGCTAGACTGGGCTTCGCACCTTCTCTCGTCAAATTTCAAGCGGTGACCCAGAATATGCTTCAAGCTTCAAGCAAGAAGACACTAGGTAAGTCGTGGTACCAGCACTTTCTCGAGCGCAATCCAACCGTAAAAACCACTAGAGCCACGATAATTAACTATTCAAGAGTTAACGGCGCTACGGCTGCCAATATTCACTTGTTTTTTGACTAGTTGGAGGTCCCTGAGGTGGCCCATACCCCGGCTACGAACCACCCCACCCACGGACCACCAGCGGCCTATCTACACCAGCCCATATGAAGTCTCTCAACACTGCCTAATAAACTCGCCGGCGCTATCTGCGGCGTTTTCCCACCTGAATGCACTCCTCTGCCTCCGTTACATCGTTATCAACCTCGTCGACTGTATTATCGGGCCTCTCGGGCACATCGCAATCTGAGGCCTCATCGTCGTATATAATACGACCCCTCAACCTCCGCTTAGCCCTTCTGATATCAGCCATGCGAACAAATAGTTGATTCGGGTTGATTTTAACAGCTTTACGAGTCTTTTGCTAACATTACTAATTTTAGCCCTAAGAGAGGCGTTTGAAACTTTTAATTGCGCAATTTCGGTGATAGCATTATCCAGCGCCTTTGCGGCCTTTAAGTAAAAGCGCCTATGAGGACCACTCCCAATAGCTACACTTTGAAGGGCCATCTTCCGGCTGGTCTGGAGGATCGTCTGGCCACTGGTAGGCGTGTGGAACACTCCTGGGGTCACAAGTGCCGCGAAATCTGGTGTTTTTGGCCTTTGTACCGGTGTAGGTGCCTCGATGCGTGGCCGGGCAACACCCTCCTCTTCTAATATCACGAACCTAGACGATAACGGCTTCGAGCGATCTCGCGGCCAGATGCCCGTTGTAGCCCAGGCCCTCTTGATCGCCGCTGGAGTTAAAGCGTCCAGCCTAGCTTTATATAAGGCTTCGATAACCTCGACTTTAGAGGGCTTGATGCCAAGACAGCCACTTGCGCCGTCACGCGGATAATGCTGGAGCCTCTTTTTCACCAAACCAAAGGCTCCAACGTCTAATGCTTGGACTACATGACTGCAGTGAGGCTCATAGAAGCAGAGCCACACCTTGTTCGCGATACAGAGCCAGAGGAAGTCGTCATTGACGTGTGACTCTTAGCCGTCACACACCAAGACTACCCATTTCTTGCCGTGATGATGGCGGATATGAGGTAGAAAGAGGTCTTTTAGCCATTCTAACACAATGGCGTTACTGGCCCATCCGTTGGGCGATGCCTCAAAGCGCCATGCATCGTATTCATGAGTGGCGGCAACACCAGCCCTCCGGCACTCACACACTCCAGAGCCGTAATCTATTCACCTTTTTCAACATCTTTCTTTAAAGCCTTGCGACTGGTAGCCTCGCAGATCACAAAATGGTCGCCTCCAACGCCTTGGCCGATGCCTATTTCGTCGCTGTTATAGTAGCGATCTAGCGGTATCGCGGCGATATCCGGAGCCTTAAGTCGATCGAAAAATATATTAATGTTGGCAACTGTAGCACCGTTAACGCGTTGATAATCGATAATCTTGGACCGTGTAGACTTAATCTCGGGATGCCGGGCTAAAAAACGCGTATGCCACGCTTTTCCAAGCCGGTGAGTGCCGCCGCCAGCGTTGATGAGGTTCTGGGCACATAGCCGGAATTTGAAGAGGGCCGACGCATAGCCCAATCTGGCCTGGCCAATCGCCCAACTAGCCAATTGGCCCTCAAGATGTGGTGATAGGAGCTCTCCAGCAGATTCGAGCTCATCAGATTAGACGGGAGTCCTTCCATATTGAACAGGGTTATTCGTCAGTTGCTGAGGGGAATTCGGGTGATATCAAGGATCAATATGGAGACAGTAAAGAATACGTGGTCACTACTCGAGTCTAATCATCACAAAACAAAGGCAGAATAATTACGTGATTATTTATACACCACCGATTTCTCTTCACCAGTAGTAGGAGTGCGTGGGACCTTTCTCCCGGCTGAGGGCGTCCGTTTGAGAGCACTTGTTGCTTTCCGATACCCTTCCGTTTGAATGGCACTAGCCTAGGGAACATTTCATTGATCTTTCTAGTCGAAGTAAACATCTTGTATAGCATGCAGTCCTGTCTTAATTCTCCAAACCTATAATATACATATACGTAGCTTCCAAGTCCTGAAAGACAAAGACTCAACGAATAATTGATCACATTAATCTTCCCGTTTGCATCAAATCTGGGATGCCACTCATATCTAGGTACTAGGGCGACGTACCTACACTCTTAGCTGCGTCACTTTTGGCCTTTCCCATCTACTCAAGATTTTCTCGTTGCGTCGCGGTCCTAGGGAGATCTTGTTGACATATGTAGCTAAATCAAGGATGAGGGCTGAAATGAGGAAGCCCATATTTGATATATAGGCACCTACCCGAGGAACCAGGCAACTTGGAAAATCTCCGTACCACAAACACGCTTGAGAAGTGTTGTGCCTACAGATACAAACGCAATACGGCCCATTGTGACGATCGTCGTCGAGATCTACCCCCCTACTTCCATGCCATCACGACACAATTGTCGCAACCGGCTCTATCTGACCCAGCTCACGGTACGATACTGATTAATGTGTTAGCAGGGTGGAGGATTCTCGCCAGAACGACGTAAGCGCCCGTGCCTAGACAGTCCATACTATTTATTGCCTTAAACCTCGTTTGATTAGTCGTTTGCCCCAAATAAAGCGATGCATTCAATACAACAAACACCAAGGTGTGGGGCATATGCTGTGCATGTCAGGACTCTGCTTTGACCCGAAGTAAGATGAGGTACATATAAAAAGATGGCTGTATACTTAGTCAACTTCGCCGATTGTGTGGTGTGGCGATGAGTGTCAGGGAAACCATAGAATCGCTTATTATCTCTAGCTGAATATTACCGACAAGGTTGTCACCTTCCTTGATTGATGGTAAGTTGATCGGATGCGCGAACTAACTAACACGACATGAGAGTATCTGGGACCTGTTAGTTGATCAGTCCTGCTGCGAGGACGCCTTATCCCCTGAATTAGGAGTTCTGGCGGCGGCTGGCTTTCCTGCCACAGCCCACACCAGCTTGAATTGGGCTCAAAAGGAGTCAAAACGGCAGAGGATCGTAGAATTATCTATTAAATGGATATCCGAAGTCGGATATACCTAGGCCCCTGTACAAATTTTGCTACACACGCGTGTCACTTCAACAAGACGAGAGACACATCAATACATCAATGAAACCCATCGTACATGACTCGCTTATATCTGACACCCATCGACGTATAGTTTATACAGTCTGCCTTTTATTTCCCAAGGCGATGTTCAATCGTGCTTATTCTTACCTCGTGTACAATGCACCAACTGTAGATTAAATAAGCATACTAACTTAACGGTTAGTCTGATCACTCTTTGAACGTGGCTCCGAACAAGCTGGAATTACATGACAACGGAGAGGTTCGGGATGTTAACAAGGGGTAGAAGTAGAAGAGAATTGACTAAGTCGTGTGTTGGTAATTAGCTACGGCAAACTATCGCAAATCACCCTATATTGACCAACCGATCACAATGCATATGATCAGTCACAATTCCTCTCCTCGTCGCGCCTAGGGCCCCGGCATGGTGGCCCCCATCTCACCATAGATTTCGCCGTCCTCCATGTCGTCGGGTGAACTGGTAAGTGCATCTGGGCTGATATGCAGACGGCCTCGGGTAGAGCTGGGCACTTCTCGTCAGCTTCCGGTCGAACGAACACAATTGCACCCGGTCTTGTTCATGTAAATTCAGTTGACGCAGGTTGTTTCGTCGGCGAAGACATGGCACCCCAACACGAGGCCGTCGGGGATCTTCAAGGCGGCCGACTGGCAGGATTGGCACGGGGTCAGGGCAGCTGGAGCGCAGGGTGCCTGTGTGAACGCGCGACGCTTCATCGGATCAAGGAGAATCGTGTTAAACAGATGGTGCAGGGTCAGGTACTGGATAGCAAAGCTACGGCTGGTCAGCTGTTTAGGAAGGTTAGCAAGGCCGTTGGCTCACACTTTATCCGTCAAATTGAAATTGATTTCCGCACACTGTTGCAGCATATGGCTTAAGACGCACGGAAATATATGATTATTGTAGATCGAGCAAAGCTAATCCTGACCTCCTATATTTAAAGCCACGCGGATCACGGCGACTCAGACGAGGTCCAGAGCTCAAGCTACGGCGCGGCCACAGCTAACGGGGAAAGCCTAGCTCCAAGTGCCCATGATCAGCTTGAAGATACTTGGAATCAAAGCTCTAGAAATACATCCCTTCTTCCCCAGCACCTAGAGCCGGAGAAGGACTTCTAAGATACAAGTCAACTAACTGTAGCTTTAAGTTCCGGGGTCCCATCAACGAGTTTTGTTACGAGCTTAACGTTGAGTATAGACCAAACTAGCTCTAAGCGCTAGAGGCAACATAGGTCACCGTCGAGTTCTGTAGACTGTCATGTAGCGAAACATCGGAGGCGTCCCAGCTTAAGTCTGCATGGTGCCGATCATCCAGTTTCGTCTCGGAGATCGAAACGATGAGCACATTGGGCTGTCACAGTCAGCCGTTGAAGCTCCAGAGTTAGTCCCACAGTCCGCCCACATTTGGCCCTGAATTTGGTTCCCTTGACACAACAGTTATAAGAAGCATCATTTGGAATCGTTGCTAAACTTGGTCTTCTTAACATGATAGTTATGGGAAGTATTTATTAGATAGTCGCTTATCTATGTAGTCATTTACTTAGGAATCGAAGTCCGCGCCTTCGCACCCCGTTCCCCTGGCACTACGTGACTCTCTCAAGAAACAAGTCAACCGGGTCCCAATCATCAGTCGCGTCGTGGAGGAAACAGAGTCCTCACTGCCCACCATGTGTATACACTTCCGACATAAGCTGTGATCTTTGCATACCTAACCTACTTGGTTGCCATCACCCGGTGAATTACTAAAGGCGACGTCAAGTTGGTGAGATATTTAACTGTAAACGTCACTGACCATAGCGACGTTTTGAATCCAGCCAACTTAAAGCTTGTTATCCTAACTTCATTCGCATTGAAACCTTGTACCTCGAATTTTTGCACCCAGAAAAGAGCCAGCACTTCGCCCTCGCGAACCCATTAGCTATGGCGCACCCGGTGAGCTACTATAGCTTTACAGTCGCAAACTCAGATGTAAGCCCTGGCTTCACTGCAACGAACCCGAGTGTGATGGACGTGAGTTATGTCACCTATGCGGACATCAGCCCTGCCTTCACACTCAAGAACTCGGATATGCGCTAAGGCTTCACTGTCACGCAGCTGCACATGAATCTAAACATTATCCCGGGTATTAAAGGCGATATTATCATTGGCTATATAAGCTTTGCAATGTTAGCATAGTGCTTTTTGATAAGCAAATGGTCTGATTGGCCTGCCCTGTTGTGAGTCCTACATCGTGAAGAGGCTATTTGCAGACTATAGAGGGCGTCACTATGGTTCTTGAATTGTGCTTGGAGAGTCTCGCAGATCATTTTGACTAATACATTGGCCAGGTAGGTTTCTTGAAATCTGTGGGCTGAGTGGTATGCCAGACGAGTGCAGTAACCTGAAGGAAAGTCGTCCACATAGCTTTTTTTGACTTTGAACTGCGGCCAAGTGAGTTAGTCTCGGTAAAAGCCCATACGTCATTGTAGATTGTCTGTTTTCCATGGGACACCGCTCCTGAGCCGTCTGTATCTTTCATCGAAGGGTTGTAAAATCCAACTTCCTCGCTTTGAAAGATCTTCCATTGCTGTAACTGGGACTTGGTGAATCTGTCTGATTGATCTGATTGATGGTTCTCGTGACAGCTTCGCTGATGCCTGTTTTGTGATGTTCGAAGGTGGCAGCAATGAGATTCACCGTACCCTCAACTGACAATAGCTAAGCCGTTGGTAGGGTGGAGGATTAGGTCTAGAGGGGTCAGGTCCGGGATAAAGTTCCCCACAGGGAATCTCCGGTGGCTAAATCGTGAGATCAATATGTGAAGTTGAGTCTTGTCCTACTGACGTGGGAAAACTTGTAAGCCCAAGTGACGTGTGGTTGGTGTCTCTGGATTTGCTGGAGTTGTTGCCGCTACCAGTGTAGAGGGCTCAGCTGTCTCGTATCGTTTTCTCCAGGATCTCAGGAAGCGACGGGACTTTATTTTAGACCTGGCCCATTCGATGGGGAAAGGGACGATGCCATCGGATTCTTCAAGGGTAGATGCGGGGTGGGATGTGCCTAATATTGCGAATACGAGATCCTGAGGTCGTGTTAGGCCAGCATTGGGGTGTCTTGAGGTGGAGAACGGCGTGTCTGACAACCAACAAGCCGGGTGCGGTGCAGATCTGAGGACATGAAGGGAGAATCAAGTGTCTTCAACGAAGTATATAATTTGTGTCGATAAAGATGATGACCGAAATTCAGACCTCATACTCGGTATCCGTAAAGTGTGAACGATCGTGGATAACATGTTGGTGTTAAGAGATCCGTCACGAAGCGCACGGAAAAGCGCATTCACAGCCGATCACGAATAGACTGAAGAATGTCGATCATGTTCTGGATATCGTGACGCCGAACTCCTTGCGTTCTGGCCATATCTAAGATCGTGTCCGAATGACCAGGTATGATGATTTGGCTTCGAAGCTGGGAGGGCGTCATCGGGGCCGAGTTGCCGCCATCTGCGCGCTTTGGCTTGCGATCGGGTTTGTCTGTTGTCCATGTTAGTAAACGTTAGGGACATTTCTTAATTAATATTACCTTTGCCGCGGAGGCTGCACTGCAAGCCACCATTGTTGTAGTGGCAGTTCGAGCATGAGCCGCCCAAGAAGCCTTCTGCGACTATACGATGCTTAAAGTCACGATGCTTAAAGCATCTGGACCCTTTCGTGTACTTTTGACACTTCATTTCCTTGGGAAGAATGGTGCCGATCATTGAGACAAGGACAACTAAGATCATGTCAGATTAGCACTGTATTTTGGCAACCAGCTTGAATCTATACATACCATCATTGTTCGTGGCTCCAGAATCTAGCTTCAGATCTCGCATACGGCTATTGTCTTTCGCGACCGGAACATTGAGTTCTAAATTCCATTTGTATAGGTACTATAAGAACGATTAGTGTATGGTTGTGCTAGATTAGAACTAGCCAATGCTGTTTACCTTAGATGGATTCACTTCAATAATGGCCTTAATGTTATTGTAATTTTTGTTGATCTGTGCTAAAGCCCAAGAAGTTATCCACGAATTGGACTTCTCGGGGTCGTTCTCATCTTTTTCGGTCGCATCCGCACAGGTCATATCAGCAGTGATTAGAATCAAATCGGGGCGGGTAATCATCATTGCTGGCTCTGCTGAGGGGGTTGGTTGACATGGTCCCAGTCGACCCCACCCGACTCAGAACTAGCAGGTTGAAGAATCGATTGATTGCGAACAGGGCGTGATAGGCTCTGATGGCCGGGATGCCTGAGTGGGCGTAATACCTTGGATTAGTCGTATCATAGTTCCAGAATCTGGAATGCCTGCCATGAGCCGACTGGTGATGTAAATGGCCTGATGGGATCCAAAAGTGCTGGCTAATCGTGTGAAGTCGTTACCGAACGAAACTGCGAGCGCCAGTTGTTCTGGTGTAAATGCGTTGGTTTGGAGACTAGCCGCTTAATTTATGTTTAGAAGCTGGCCCTCATGAACTAGAGCCAGCAGGAACTAATCGGGGCTAATATTTTCGATGGCTAGGGAAGTGTACCTAGACTGGACGAGGTAGAAATAGACCTAACCCTGCTATATCGGTTCTATCTGTGGATGTAAGGCCAAGATTAGGGACGGGCATTGTCAAATACGACGGATTCGGGTTAGGCATCGGCCGATTGCCGATTGTAGAAGGGTATTGCGCAAGTTCCATGTGGTCTGCACGACTTGACGCATTGCTTGACGCGTCCGATGCGTTGCGATTATGGCCCGAGCAGACGAGACCGCCTGTGCCCAGCGTGATACTGAAAGGGTCCAACGAAAGTATACAAAATAGAGCTTGCGCCGTAGGGAGCGGACCGGGCACGTTCTGCGTCGACGTCACAGGATCAGAAGCGATTGGCGCAGGTGTGGGAGCGATCGTAGCCAGCGCATCCTTCTTCACAGGCCCTTTCTTCTTGAGCGGTATCGGTGGGGTTTTTCGGTCGCATCGTAACCGAATGGTAGTGTAGGGGCTTGAGCACTGACTCAAGCACATGTGCAAAATCGGGTGAAAAGAATTGAATTTTATTGAGCGGGGGCGAACGGATTTACGAAAGGGAACTAAGTAAACAAATAGATTAGCATTGATAACAAGATGTATGAAATATAGTGCTAGAATAGATCTTGGATACGACAGCTGGCCCACACAGTCGAAGGCGCAAGCTGTCGTAATATGCGCCTTTCGGTCAGAATAACCCGAGAGTTATATCAATCGATTCCGTTTGACGAGGAATTTTTTTTTTTTTAACATTTTAGGTGTTGAACGGTGGCGGGGATGTTGGATGCAGCAGCTTGTGACGGGTATTAGGGACTGAATCCGATATGTAACTACTCATCAGGCTAGGCTTCTGATTGGCTGTAAATAAGTCTAGATTTAGCTTCAATTGGCCAATCAGATTAATTAAAATTTTTATCGATAAGATACTATGTAATCTAATCTAATTAGCGTTATCGAATGACATAAGTTATCGATAAGGGGTAATCTGAGTGACTATTGTTGTATGGAAGGTCTACGCAGGGGTCGTACGCACTGAAGGCTGTGGAATGAAGGTCTCGGTGATAATCCAAGACTGTCACGATGAAGCTATTTAGCACTCGCTAATCTAAGGCATAGTGGCGGCCTTGGGAGGTTTCGAAGGTCAATAGAGTTGTATATTTAGACCTAGATCTGCCCAACGGTCTAGAAGGCTTCCGAATGACCATATGGCCTTAGCAATCATAGAAGATTATTGCTAATTCGAGTCCATCTCCAACCCCTTATCCAAGCCCTCGTTATAGCCATGCACTCAATCAATTTCATCAGCAGTCATAGCGGAAAACAAGAGCGGCACACAAATCCTGTGGAATAACTCACGATGGCGACACACTTTGGTTCTCGACCACCCAAACCGAAGAGGCCCTTTCAATTCTACATGTCGGTGCTCACAATCTGTCTACCGATTGTCATGATGGCGTGGGACGCGGCGTCTCTAGCCATAGCCCTGCCAGTGAGCCAATCTCAACCATTCTTTGCTCCTTCCCCGTCGCACGCCCGCGATGGAAGCTTCACCAGTAAATACCCCAGGTTATCATAGACCAACTACACAGCGCCACATTGCAATAATGGACAAGCACAGACTTCATCCTCCGCGTCGTCACAACGCGCCCCATCGACGTGCTCAGGGAAATGATACTGGCCGGCATCACGAGCTTCAAGGAGCGGCCCCTGGGCCCCATCATCTGCACCATGCGCAGAGCGTTTGACTGGCGTCTTCAGCGCGTACGACCTAATCGCGTATTCGCGTAGACGCGTAGACCTTCCGTACAACAAGCGTTCACTCCGAATATAACATGTGAAACTCCATCTGCTAGTTTGGCTGCTGGCGGGCCGCAAGGTCCTTGTTTCATCAATACAGGTTCACCACCTTTTTCATGGTGTTTTTCATGGCTGTAGTCTTATAAGCCACAAGTGGCTTGCTCCCGCGATCCAGCCACTCCACTTCACTACGAGGTTCTTCCAGCTCCAAATTATTTACTAGGGCTAACATTGTCGGGAAATATTATGTACTCTACATAACGTCTCTAACTAAATAATGCTACAAACATACAGTGAATAAGGAACGCCAGAAACGGCTTTAGGCCATTTTTGTCGCTAAGAGTGTGTCTAGAATTGTCTATTATTTTAGGACCGATCGTCCAAGAGCTCTATTATAGATGTATAGGAAGTTGCATCCGGCAATACATTGGGCGCCGGCGTGGTACGGTCCTAGCGTCCTTCAGTATGGCACGAATACCGCGTAGTAGGCCAGGCCTATGGCCGCCCTAACTAAAAAATAAAATACACAACCTAAACTATCCTCCTTCCATCCATTCCAACCAAGCCTCAGACCCAGACCACTGCCGAGGCACGGTGGGTGGGAAACCAAATTGTGGTGAAGAGAGGAGGAATCTCTTCGCCTCGCGCGAAGACCTTTTATACCTAGTGCTCGGGGTAAAAAGGGTCCGTGCGAGGCTAGATCTGTTGTGCCATAAAACACTCTAGGTAATAGCGGCAAGTAAGCGGCATGAAATGTAAATAAGATAACCCAGCCTGTCTTCTTCTGATCGACGATTGCATTGAGACGGTTGTGCAGTTTTTGGGCGACTGGCTATGGCCTGGATTTGGAGGCGCTCGAGGTCCTCTTTCGCGCCTCGTATACCGCTTCAATGCCTTTTCCAGGTTCTGGAAGAGCTGGTCGATTTCTCCAAAATGTCTTGGACCTGTTGAACAGACTCATCTTCTGGCTTATCGGTAGCAAATCGAGGGTCTTGGTTAATGGCAACAACCTGACCCCATCGGCTTAGGCAGGTTCGGGCAACGTCGACCTTGAGTTGGCATCCTTCGTAATCTTGAGCCGATCGAGTCAACCAGGGTCGATTTGGGTGTCGAAAAGGCAAGCCCCAGAACCTAGGTAGGTACATAGGTATGTTGGTACCTAGATGTTAAATATCGTTATAAACAAATTTAATATAGTCAGGGCGTTTTGTTACCTAGCGTGCACACAATTTTTTATTTTATTTTCCCTAAAAGTAGGCTGCACCCTAGGAAAATTTCCTTTTTAGGCAAATGGTACTCAAAGCCTTGCCTACATACATGTACCTACTGCTTATCGAGACACGGACCCGCCCCCTCCGGTTCTCGACAGCCACACTTTTGCCGAGCAGAACCGCTGCGCATGGAAAGCCACCCCCTGGCCCACATAAAACCGCTGCTAGTGCGACACGTCACTTGCGCGACCCATCGCGCCAGCCTATACCCCACCCAGGTTCATCCCCGGTCCCATCCCAATCTCCTTCTACAATTCAATTGCGCCGCCCCCAAGCGCATCACCGAATGCCCTACATATATACACGCATGCATCATCATTAATCGATCATAACGTCTACAGGTCTACTCGTCACTCTATCAGCTATCGCATCGCGGCATCTCCTCCAAATGTAGTGCACGCATACTCATCGTGGTTCCTTTCGTCGCATACATTGTCGCACGCATCGTTACACTGCCGCATCCATACGTTCTACTCCTGGTACTCTACTCTACTGCCTGTCGCGTCGCATTGCATCACTATCACTGTTACGCCCGATGCCCAAGGCGAAATAACCATGAAAGGTATCGCTCATACTGCTAGCCTTCCTTTCTTACTACCTTAATACCTCATATTTACCTAAGATTTCTATAAGATTCTAGACTACATTGCTACCTTACCTTAGCTAGCGAAGGGCAACCACCAGGCGAGAACTCACTCATTGCTGAGCTGACGCGCCACCCCTGGCACTCGGAACCCTCATTTGCTTACCCGCCCTTCGCTGAACCCAATATGCGACGCCGAATGCGACCTCTTTAGACCTCGACTTTAAGAGCTGAGCTGACGTGCCACCCCGGACCCTGCTTTTCGTACCCGTCCTCCCTAAACCCAATATGCGACGAATGCAGTCTCTTAGACCTCACGGCCTAGCCCTGAATCCTACTAGTCAGTACGATTTTGGCTTATAAAGCTTCGAGATCCAATACGACCATGTCATTCAACAGATTCAGAGTCAAGTGCTTCTCGTACAATGAAGTCAGGGCCGTGGCCCTAGTGAAGAACTTCCTGCATCTGCAGAGATCGGATTGGTGCGGAGACCTAATTCGATCATGTTATTCACGGATTCAGACCCTGGACCAATTGTTCTAGAAAGAGGGAGGACTTGTTAGCTCTTAGTAGGTAATTATACGCATTTATTCCGAAGAGACATTGTCCTTATTACGCCATTATACGCATTATTTTAAGAGATATCTAATGATACTACAGGCAATATGCTATTCTGGCTAGGCGAAGAAACCACGCTTCTGACATGGACTTGTTGTGGGCGGCACTGGAAGCAAATGATGGAGCAAGGACGAAGCATTCTGAACCTTTTTTTGTGCCGAAGTAGTTGTGCTAAAATTGCGCCAGACTGCCCGGAGGAGATAAGAAAACACCGAGTAACAAGCCTTAAGAACTGGCGGAAGAATAAATTCTGCCTAGGAGAATAAACTGAGGTTTCTGACCCGTACTTATTTCCTCATGTCGCGTGAAGAAACCAAGGTTTCTAATAAGTACTCACCTCCTCGCGTCGCGGTTGTGCAGGAGCCAAGGCTTCTGACAAGTACTCTTTTCCTCACCTCGCGATGTCGCTATCTGCGATATTAGGGCCACTTAGGACATCCCAGAGGACGACTCTCGAGGACTGACGGAAGACTCAGTTCCAGCTAGGAGAAGGACTCATGTCCTCGCGACATCGCTATGTGCGACATCAGGTACACTTGGGAAATCTCAGAAAACTGGTTCAAAAAGGGCATTATGACAAATAGAATGCTCCCAGAAAGTGCGCTGTCTAAATTACAGCAACTGACTGGTGCCGTCCTAGTCGCCAGTTCAGACGTACAGCCGCCGTTTCGTGTATGTTAATATAGCAGGACGTGTGAGTTTCATCCTACTGAATACTACTCTTCGTACAACTTGTATAAGCGCCAGTATACGTTATTCGTCAGCCATCTTCTGTTCTCACTCATCTAGAAAGCGTTGCTGCAATAGCTTCTATTAACGCCAAACTAACTTCGCGAGCAGTATTCAATCTGCCTACCTTATATTTTCTCGCGTCATATATTCCGTCGCATCGCCACGCCTTGCCTCACGTCAATACCCACCTACAAAATATCTCCGCCATAGCCTCTGTCAACACAAAACTGAAGTATTACGAACACTCTTTAACCCACCCATGTTCTGTATATCTCTCTGCGTTAGTCCCATTATCGCCGCCCTACAAAATATCACCGCAATAGCCTCTCTCACATCGCATTACCTTTTATAGCTGCCTGTCACAGCAATTAGCCAAACACTAGTAGTTACGCCTCCCGCGATCTCTCCTATTTTCGTACTACGTATATGCTACAAGCAATATCGTCATGCCCATGTAATGTCCTCCACCACGATGAACCAACCTGATGCACCCCATTCAGAAGTTGAGAACCTTATCTATATCCGGCACTATAGCCCGATGGCGCCTAAGGGTCTGAGCATGACAACTGTTAGCAGCATCCCAAAACTCCCGATCATAGGCGTCAACATTGAGGTCACCATGTCCAAGCGCGGGGGCAGCATGCCTCTTCCCCACGAGTCTGCGATAAGCATCGTGATCTCGAACGGCTCCAACGGCGGTTAATGCAGCAAGGGGTTCAACAACAAGTGCTACTGCATCCACACCCTCGGGGTCCGTGAGTCCATGGGCTGATTCACTGGCCAAACCGGCGCAACCCCACGATAATCAAAGTGAACGACAACAAGTCCACGGTCGGAGACGCGTGCAAGATAGTTAACATACTGTGCCCCAACTTCATCAACATCTACAACGACTTCAACTACGACCTGAGGTCGTTAGCGGCATCATCGAGTGGGCGAGGGACACGCTTCCAGTAGCCAAGTACGTCACGAGGAAGATTTTGTCAATCATCGAAGACTCCGACAGCAACGAGAAGAAGAAGAGAGTAAGATTAGCCGCTAGCTACGCTACAACAACCAGTCAGCCAACGGGAATTACCTCAGCGTCTTGGTCAACTCCGGCGCTAGAACATCAAACGTGCACAAGAACTACATAGGTCATGGACAGGATCACAGGATCCATGTCGACCATCATTGCAGCCGCAGGTTTTAGGACAGTAAATGGGTTATTGTTGTTGTTCTCGTACAACATGATAGTTACGGCACCTAGTTCTTCAACTGGTCGTGGTAATCACCGAAATCACGAATTTCCAACAGAACGCCAGCATCCATAAGGCTTCAACTACTATCGCAGCATCAAATCAGCTACCGAAGTTCGATATCAACGATTGCCGACAAAAACAACATCCTTGTTCGTATTCGCCACATCAATTATATCCATAACGAGTCAATTAAAACCATGCGATTACCGTCGCTGTTTATATCCTCGGCTATCGCTCCCTTGTCGTCCCTGGTAATCCCCAAAAGAGAGCCAATTTATACTGACGATGCGGATAGTGAGCTGCATGAAGTTCTTGGTACGCTCTTTGGTGAGATTTCGGTTCCTTGTCCTGTTGTACCTAGCCAGCTACCACCCATTCAGCCAGAACCGGAACTACGAAATCCAACACCGATTCTGTATAGCACCAAATCAAGTCTAACAGCTGTACCGCGTACCCCGGCGGCACCTGAGAGTGAGGAGGAAGGGGAAGACTTTTTTACGGGAATGACATTTGGTCAAGGGAGAAAACGAGGATGCGGTGGTTTCGCTGACAGGAAGGTTAAACGGCCTGGGATTGGGGAGCTGTCTAGGGAAGATCTGACAGAAGAATTACGCACCAACAAACAGGAACTGAGACTCGAGCTTAGTGCTGAAGACGGGGAAAAGCTGATGGCTAGAATGGCGGCAGAGCTCAAGGTGAACAATCAGCAGCTAATGCAAGACCTTAAAGCCGAGCTGCAGGCAGAGAATCGGCAGCTAACAGAGGGGATCAAAGCTGACCGAGAGGCAGAACTTGCGGCTAACAGGAAAGGAGACGAGGTGGAGATTCCTGTCAGAAATAATGTGCTGAATTGGATAGATTGGTTCTGGGCTAAATATACTAGGGGGTGAGTAGAGTCTGCTTAGCCTCTGAGGACTCGCCACACTATTTATGAGGACATACCTCAGAGATAGAACAACACACGCTCTTACAACAATACATCACAATACACCCTTATACACTGGCTCGCTTAATTCTGACAAATCTCGAATCCCCACAATCCATTTCTGTCTTGGGACCTGAGCAACCTGCTGCTTTAAGGTGGGGCGTCAGTGAGCAGGCTGAGCCGACTGAGCAGAGGTCCGCGAACGGAGACGGCATGGCCGACGCACGAGTCCTAGAGTGGATGCGAGAAGTGATCATTGTGGATAGATGAGGCCATTTTTGCCTTGATCCGAAAGGAACCTTCGTGAGTCATCGATCACATGCTGAATGCAGCTACGCCTCAATCAGATCTACACCGTAGATAGAGCAATATAGGCCAAAGTGCTGCGTTTTACCTTTCACGTAGGTACAACCGATACTATGTAAATTCAAGATAGCTATGCCTGTTCCTAAAACTTTGTTCTCTCAAATTGAACGACAAGGACCTAAGCCCGTCACCTATGCTCAAGGGCAAACCATCCGGCTAGACATGGCGTGGGTGATGCATGTTCGACTATGACTCCTTACTGTCTGAACAAACCCCTCGCGGACGATCGGTACCAATTAGTCTGTTGGTCAAATTTCAAATGTACATTCCTTGTCTATAGCACAGGAAGTGGCTGGCGCGAAGCCCGGCGACGCCGTTATTGGTTGTTTGAGAGTTCCTCTGAAGGAAACGTCACTCTACAGGTGCTTTAGGCGCGCATAACTGGACTATTCCAATTGTATTGAATCAATGTAGAACCTCCTGATGTGGACGTGTGCAAGTAGGTAAAGTATGGAATTTTAGAGCTCTCCTATAGGTAAACTATTTGTTCTTTTGACAAACGATTCTAACTTGCAAGGCTTGATTATCCAACGAAAACAAAAGCCTTGCGCACTATATAGATACCTGGGCGATTACACAAACCGCGTTGGATAATTACCGTTATTTAAGAACTTTCAACGAGCAAAGGAAAAAAGAATTCTTGGACTGGTGGAAGGTGCAAGACGAACCGAGGTATAGCCGAGCATAGGTGGTGTCTGAACATCTGCCTCATTTGAGAGAGCAAGGTCTGGATACGGTGAATTTGCCACCTCACCAAGCCACATACTTAAACGCACCGTCACAGATCCCGTGTCTGTATTGGGCGCCGAACTTTGGTGGAGTATTAGCTATCGACTAGCTACGCATTGGTATGAGTTAAGCTAACCGCCCCCATGCCGGCCCGAGGTGCGGGCCACCCACCACACGATGAGTAAAGCCATATATCATTGAATTTAAATGCTTTTTTGGCCCTTTCAACGGCCATTGGGGATTTCTATGCAATCTTCTGCTTCGGTAAAGTCCTCATAAGGACCCTCCGCTATAGTGGTGCCCTTCCCTGGCACATCACAGTCCGTGGCCTCGTCATCATACACTACCCTACTACGTAGTCTCCGCTTGGCCCTACGAATGTCTGCCATCCTCACAAATCGCTGCTCTGGCGCTATTCTAACTGCTTGACGCTTCTGCTTCCGCTTACGCTCCAACTTGGCCACTAAATAGGCGTTCCGCGCCTCTAATTCTGCAATTTTGGCGGCCTGTACGTCAAGGGCTTTGCTGGCCTTCTGTGAGAAGAGCTGCAAAGTGGGATTATGGAAAGAAGGACATGATTTAGCTAGGTTCCGGCTGCTTTTCAGCAAGTCCTGCCCCCCAGAAGGCGTTTTCATAGGCCTAGGGCGTAGCAGAGGTAGAAACTCCGGTGTTTTTGGCCTCTCCGGCTGTGTAGGTGCCCTTGCCAACCCTTCACCTTCTAACATGACATACTTCGATGACAACGGCTTTGATCGATCTTGTGGATGAATCCCGGCGGTTGCCCAGGCCCTTTTAATTGTAGGGGGGCATTAGCACATCCTGCCTGGCCTTGTAGTAGGCCTCAATAACCTCCCTTCTTGAGGGCTTTAGCCCGAGGAGGGCGCTCCCGCTGTCCCGGAGGTATAATCGTAGCCTTTTTTTCAATAACCTAAATACTCCTACATCCAATGCCTGCACTACATGACTGCAGTGTGGCTTATAAAAGACGAGCTATATTTTATTTGTGATACAAAGCTATAGAAAGTCCTCGTTGGTATGTGAATCGTGGCTATTACAGACAAGGGCGACCTATTTATTGCCATGATAACGGCATATATGAGGGATAAAGAGCTCCTCGATCCATTTTATGGCTATACCATTGCTTGTCCACCCTTTGGGGGAGCACTGAAAGCGCCAGTCATCGTATTTCCCGTTATTCCGGTTAGGAAACCATTGACTTTGCACTTCCTTGCCCCTAAAAATGACCAGCGGAGGGAGGACCACCCCAACGCCGCTCATACACTCGAGAGCAGTGATCCATTCACCCTTTTCAACATCCTTCTTGAGAGCCACATGGTTGGCGGCCTTACAAATGACGAAATGGTCACCGCCAACGCCCTAGCCGATGCCCATTTCGTTGGTATTGAAGAAGCGTTCGGGGGGGGTATTAGCCAGCTCTTGGACCTCAAGTCGATCGAAAAAAAGGTTGATATTAGCCACTGTAGCGCCATTTACACGGCTATAATTGATGATGTGTGACCTCGTGGACTTGATCAATGGATTTCGGGCCAAAAAACGCACGTGCCAGTTTTTCCCAAGCATGTGGGAGCTTCCAGAGGCTTTTATCATCTGCTGGGCCATGAATCTGAATTTGACGAGGGCCGGAGCGAACAGAACCTGTAGACCTTGTCATGACTCTTTAAAGGTCGGTACGCCTTCAAGGCGGCGCCGTACGTAGGATCGGGGCACATCCCACTTGCGAGATGCTTCACGAACACCACTTCCAAGCATTGACGCTTGGACAGCGGCATTTGCACGTACTTGTAGCCCGTTTGAAGACATGGGAATAAAGAGCATAGAATGGCAATTCTGATAATGTAAAAAAAAAAAAAAGAGATCACAATACGTGGCCGTTGAGTTATTGTAGAGTAGAGTAGTAGGGATAAGACGCGTTTTACATGGGTGACGTGCCTGGGCCGACATGGGGGTGGTTAGCTTACCTTTCTGTCCGTCCACCACACCAAGCATAGAGGATGTCCCTTTAGAATGTTCCTGACATACATCCGCGAGCAGTATCATTTACCGATTGGACAAGATTGAGATCTGGTATAATGTGGATAACTCGCGATTTGGGGAAATGCCTGGAACATAGTTTCACAAATAATTCGATTAGAATACTTCGACGCAGGGTCCCAAGTTCCCAAGCAGCATCTAGTCCGACTCTCGTACAAACACCTGCGCTCCATAGTCTACCAGCTCGCGACGTCGATGGTGGCATTGGGATGGCGAGCCGCAGTTAATCTAACAATTGTGCCTTCTCTGGGTGAAGGCTAGATCGCGGCACGGACCCACAACCTCGAGTCCCAAGGCGTTTCGTCGCCGTGATCCCCATCGTGGCAGTTCGGCCTCGGTGCTCCTTCGATTGAGGCTGAGGCTTGGCTAAAACGCAATAATTTCTCGCTCAATTTCGCGTTTGAGAGTCTTTTTCTGTCCTCAACACCTTCGTTTTTGCTCGTCTTTATCAAAATGTTCAACATTCCAGAACTACCTTGCTAAAGATCCGTCTACCTAACTTGTCGGTTGTTAACCCTCAATGCGCCTACGATAAGCGGCTTACAAGATGGACGACCCTTGGAATTGGGACGTTGACAGGGTGATACAAGAACTTCTGAGGTATCTGCTATGCGGCGTGCTCCACCACTCCTTACCCCGAGCCACGCCAGCATCGAGCCTCTTTTTAGTACTCAAACTCACCCCCTCTGTCTTGAAAGATACTCTTCCAGAATCCCTATCTCTCAACCTCTAATAAAGGCACCGGAATATTTGGTAGTCTAAACTAAACCTTCTCTACTCCTATTGCTAATGGCACTTGAGGCATTTTATTACGAGACTAGTTTTTATTTATTCCAGCCAGCACAGCGACGAGCACGTGCCCGGCGAGGTACAGTTCATTCCTGGCTGCGTTCTCCTCTAGTCAGTGTAGTGGAATATTTTCATACGTTGTTTACATAGAGTATAGCTGTCATGGAGCATTGGGCTGTTCAAAAATTTTGGGGCGATTCCCTAGCCTGTGAGACGGGTTGTTATGGGCTTGCTTCGCAGCTTCGATACTTCGCAGGACATCTCCTACGTAACAGTAGTTTGATTACGGCCCCGAAACATTAAAATCTCTATCTCGATAGTACTCTTTTTAATGCTCCTATCGACATATTCTTTTGCGCTAGGCTATTTTACGAGCATCTTATCTGGTTAGTTATTAAACGCATGCTGTATTTCTTGCCCTCGTTATCCCTAAACGCCCTTTATTGTGTATATTTCTCCCCAATGGTTCGCTGCTTACGGGTTCATACCTCTAGACAACATTGTATAAGATACCTCCTTCAACATCTATCCACCTGATTGGTTGTTTAACCCTCAACGCGCCTTGCTATGAGCACTTTAAAGATGGATGACCTTTTTAATTGGGACGTTGGCAGGGTGGTATAAGAACTCTGCTCCCTAGATCGAACCTGGATTCTGTTGCTAGAGCTCCTACCTTCCGAATAACTTGAGGCTTGTTTGCGCGAGCAAGGCCCCGATATGCATACCATCCTTATATATCCTGACGAGTCAAAGCTATGCGATAGTTTTTGTATTAAAAGTCTAAAGCATAAAAATACCTTTAAGTACGCCTGCCGCGAGCTCTGTCGACGAAGCTAGACGTACTAACACTACCTAGTTAACCCTTCCGCCCTGGAAAATACACCTTCTTTTGCCCTTAACATCCTGTCGTGCCTGTTAGTGATTCCGTTGCTTCTGTGTCCGCGCTGGCGCTCACACCTGCCGCAATATTTCCTGCGCCCAACGAGCCAGCCGGTCGTGAAAAGCGAGGCATCGCCCCGACCCTAGTCCTAGGCATACAAGAAGAACAACCTCTCGAGCATTCTACTGATGTTTCTGTTGAGCATAAGAATAATTGTTTCGCTTTGCGGGGTGCCTTTACGCCCGCGCTAGGTCGCCCAAGAGGTCGTTCTCCTGTTGGTTCGTAACATTAACGTCACTCTTCAGGGAATGTATGCACGCTTTCTCGGCAAGAATCAGGTAGGAATTTCCGTATTGTAAGGTCGTCGAAAAAGAAGAAGAGGGGGGTTCCGGAGATGATATGGAGAATGGAATGGCAAGGATGAGGAATAGAAACAAACTCAGTGAACTCTTTCCAAAATCACGTTGCTCGATCTGTCAATTGATTTATCATATCTATTGATATTTTTGACTAAGTTCTTGTCCGGAAGGCCATGATGTAGGATTCCATCTGTGAACGAAGCGATCATCTAGATTGCCTCAGTTTCCTCTTTGCCATCAACGCCAAACCTTAAGAAATTTCCGTTCGGCTCATCAAGCCGAAAAAGAGCAATCATAGACGCCTTTTTCTATCCCTTGGCAATTCCGAAAGTCCCTGTATTCCGATGTCTGCTGCGAGTGTGCCTCAATCGTATGTAGTGACCGACCAGAGGAGGAAAAATCAACAGGGACATACAATCTCATAAGGTAGATTCATCTACAATTGAAGCAACAGAGATGACACCTCTATATAAATGTGCAAGTTGTTGCATGTTGTTTGCGTTCAAGTCATCACCAAACATGCTAAAGTAGATTAAGATGTGCTGTACCGCGACCGAGACTAGGATCAGATGACAGGGAAACCAAACGGGCTCCAGGATCATGTTACGTGAAGAAGAGCCCATATTTGAATTAAAAATTCAAATAGGGATTTGTTTGAAACATGTTGATGGTGGAGATGAATATTGTCTAGCAGACAGTAGAGGAGTGACCCGAGCCAGCACCGCCATCGTAACCATCACGCTTCTTGAAGATGTTGAACTTGCCGTGTCGCTTGCCGTTAGGCTTCATCCTCTCATCAGGTGATTTGTAGCCGGATCTGATATTGACATCAGTGCGGGACCGGGCGCCCTGGATCGCGCGAATGAGAAGTTCAAATCGTGCGACGACATCATCGGAGACAGCGGACTGGACAGCGGACTGGACAGCGGACTGGACAGCGGACTGGACAGCGGACTGGACAGCGGACTGGACAGCGGACTGGACAGCGGACTGGACAGCGGACTGGACAGCGGACTGGACAGCGGACTGGACAGCGGACTGGACAGCGGACTGGACAACGGGGCCAACGACTTCAGGGAGCATGGCACGAACCATCTGAGGAAGCATGCTTACTATGGTCTGAAGAAGACCGACTTGAGTGGTCATAGTGGCGATGTTGCTATTCGTAGAGTTGACAAGAGCACCCATAGCATGAACATGATTGTCTATTGCATTGACATTAATTCCCATAGCATGAACATGATTGTCTATTGCATTGACATTAGTTCCCATAGCATGAACATGGTTGTCTATGGCGCTGACATGGCCGGAAATTGCGTTTAGCTGGGTGTTTTGTATATCTGTGATCGTGTTCATGGTATTGATCTGGCCATCGACGCGGTTGATGGTCAGATCAACACGAGTAGTATTGGCATTGAGCTGGGTATCAAGAGCATTCTCGATGTCTCTGAATATATGCTCAATGGTGGTAGGCATATCCTGCTGAGCAACGACATGGGCACCACTAACGACCTGACTTTGGATAGAACTGCGAATCTCACTGATAATACGAGCAGTCGCGGTGTTAACAAGGTTGTCTTCGTTCTCAACGTTGAGGTTGTTAAGGCGAAGAACAGACTGGACGGCATGTCGCATGAGGTTGTAGATCCCTGCCTCGGCACCGACGCCATTCGCTATTCCGTTAAGGCGAGCTCGTACGTTGGAATCAGCAGCTGCCTCGCCTTGGGTGAGGTCGCGATCCCGAATCCTCCGCTGAATCTGCACGTACAAAGCCGCATATTCTCCGGTATCGATTTGGCCTTCAAGAGCACTGCCAAGTCGCTGGAGATCTTCGTAGTCATCCAAGACGGCCTGGACGTTGTAGGTAGGTGTCGTAGTGGAAGGGAAGCTTCGCTCGCGGCGAGCTTGGGCAAGGGCTTCTCCCATCCGCATGATATGTTCAGAGTTATAAGGCATACCGTTGACAATAACCAGAGTCGAGGTGGGGTTGGTGGCAGTGAAACTGCCGCCATCAGTGGGAGTGGTAGGAGTCATGTGGACAGAATCAGTGGCATTGCTGATCTTAGATGGCTGGTCTTTCTGCATCTCCTGAGTACTGCTGATTTCGGGCATCGTGATGCGCAGATGAAGCTGAACAGTCAGATTAGCTGGGGTCGAATGAGAGGAGCTCGGGGAGCTGAACTTCACAGGACAGTTGATGCTCTCAATCAAAGTTCCTGCTTGAACAACAGGATGTCAAGTTGGAGGAAAAAGAGTATAGGTAGATGATTTTATTTCATTCGTAGGACTGGTGAAGTGCATGTGCATGCGTGGGTGAAAAAGAAAGTTTGGAGATAAGGAAAAAGTTGTGTCAGAGAGTTGAGGCTCGTGAATCTCGAAAGGCGATAACTGAGAGATAGAACATAGCGTGTGGCCGTAGGTAGATGGCCTACTAGGGAATCAAGAAACGACAGAAATTATGTGCTAATTGTGGGAAAATACTTACATTGTTCTTCTTTGGTACCAGTGAAAGTCAAAGTGGGAACCTGCAAGCCGCGAAGTTGCGTATTGGGACCGGAAGTAACTGGTGCCGTCGGGATCACTATTGCAAGGAGGCTGGAAACCTACAACGGGAAGAAGTCAACAGATTGTTGATTTAAATTCAATCAAGCTGCAGATGTGAGTGTGGGTGATTGTGTGGCGTTGATGTGGTTGGGAAGGAGGAGGTGGACTGCTAAGCCGGGGTAGGGAAAGTGGGGATGTGACTGGATGGAAGAACATGCGTGCAAGACAAATTGGTGGGCTTGGTAGCAAGCACCAGTGTGACAAGGGACTGTCACAATGGCTTAATTACTGGAACTGTGGGAATCCTAGGCCAGGTGGTATTATGGCCAGATAGTGAACCTGAAGAAATAGACTTGTGGCTGGACAAAGCGGTTGGGCAAGTGGCAGAATCTGCACACTGGGGGGGTCAATGCCAGGCTAGGTATTAGAGAGAAATATGAGGGCGAGAAAGAGTGCAGGCAACAGAGAATCATTGGAAGAGGGTTAGTTGTGCATACAAAAGGATGGAGTTACCTTACTTTGAGAATCTCGATATGACGGGCAGTTAGGTTCTCTACGTATTGCTGAGCGTTGGTGATGTTGCGTGATTCTGGGACAGAAATGAAGATGTTGATGTAGAAGAGATGGAAAGGACGGAGTTGCTGGAGGATGGAGAATTTCTTATATATCCATCCCATTGGCAGGGAGGCAATAGACATTCCGCGACATGCCATTGTCCCGCGCCTTCCCTGCCCCTTTATTGTGGCAGCAGTATCCCACCACATCACCGACCCATAGGTATTACCTAGCCGATGACTGCACAGACAAGTAACGGATAGAAGCAGTACATGAATGGTAGGCTTGTTTTAGTCACCTGACTGCAAGGATCACGTAGACAATAGGAAATGATCTATTGTTTGCCTCAATGTACCTCAATGGCTGCTTACTTACTGGCCAATGCTTTAGATACTGAAGTACCTGGGTAGGAAGAGTTACATATTCTCTCCCTATGGTACCCTTTACGACTTGCTACGATTATACACTCCGTGCTCCAGATGTTGACCATTGACCTGGAGCTACACGAATGCTTAGAGCCATACTTCACTCGAGAGCCCATATTACAGGGACTATGAAATTTTTGTCTAAATTCATTAGAACGGAGGTACTTCTAGTACAATATGATGACAAAATTACAGCTCGCGAAAGAGATTCTATTGGACTTTCCTATTCATGCACTATGAATACACCAAAGCAATCATTGGCAAAACAAGGAGCTCATCTAATAGCTAAAAATCTCGTGGTAATGTCTTTCCTCCTGACTGGACTAGTTCCAGGCTCTTTTTAGAAATATGTATTGCAATCTATTCAAAATTTCCTTGTCTGTCTGTTTGGTTCCTGTAGTATGTACTCGCGACTGATAGAGGATATTGAAATTGAGGCTCAGTCTCACGCAGGGTGGCGTGCTGGAGCTTCCCGACAGTCCAATCAACTGCACGACTGTGGACGAGAACGGCATGTGGAGCAACTCGGCGCACCATTAGAGCTCTTGAATGCAATTTCTGGTAGTTGAGTACAGGAGGGGATTTCGTCTGAACCACTAACCTAGGATTCATTCATGTTTTCTTACTGTTCATGTGCATCGGAGGAAATCTCCTCAGGGATACTATCGTGACCCTGCCATTTTACGTGTGTGTCACGTGCAATTAGATCCCTCTCAGGCGGCGCCCAATCCAGATACGGGATCCCGTGCGGATTACATAAGCCTCAAGAACACCAGGGTGTCACGAGTCGCTGACCCTAAGTGCGGGTCTTCTATTAGCGAATGGCCAGTCTGTATGCGAAATGTAGATCAGTACCTCTTAATAGGTTAGGTTGCTACTAAAACAGAAGTAGTTCCTCATAATTGCAATACCTAGTTAGTATACTAGAGGCCTTGCAAGCTGTTTTTGATGAATCTGATGGCGCGAGTGAGGTTGGTGATGGATCTAATAGCGGAGAATATGTATATAGCTACTAAGAGAGGTTTGGATTAATGGAATATTGATGGATTTGGATAGATTGAAGGTGTTGAAGGTGGTTGGTCTAATTGTATAATATGGCTGTTACAGTAGTTTAAAGGAAAAATAAGTAGATATACTTATAATTTGGTATAGTTTATATACTAGAGTTTGTATCTTTACATAGTGGGGCATTTCGCATACAGACTGGTCCTGCTAAGTGAGTCTGCACGGGGTAATGTGTAGCAGCGAAATGCATGAAGACGGGCGGCAATGTGGGGCAAAGCGATTCTTGAACGGCGAATAGGGCTAGTGCCGAACAGTGGGGGGCTGAGTGTAGGTTAGCACGGCCATATTGTTACAGATTTTGTGAAGAGCCAGATTCTGGTATCAGCCAATCATTGCGCGGTGCAAATGCAGCCGCACCATCGTTTCGCTGCGGCCCTACTGACCGGTCGCGGATACAAATACTTTTTCACACCCGCGAGAGGTCCATGTGAACGAAATCTGTATTTACTCCTTGCTAAGCTTCTTATCTTCGTGCTGTGCGTAATTCATCATGCCCACCGACCTCACCGACGATGATTGGAATTCCCACCAAGATGCTATTCGGTTCCTGTACCTACCGAGAATAGAAAGCTTCAAGGATCCGGCGGTGTGATGCAGGAAATGTCGACAAAATATGGGTTCAATGCTACGTAAGATCCCCCCCTCTAAGTCTCCGTCTCGATCTCCGCTAATAATACCTTAGGAAAGCCCAGTATGAGAGACGGTTCAAGAGGTGGGGGTTTCAAAAATATAAGAAGAAGGAAGACTGGGAAGTTGTTGCACTCAAGGTTACCAAAATAAAGCGAGACAATAAAGAGAGTGAGGTGAGGATCGACGGTGAAGTTAAGCAAGGCGCTCTCGCGATATGGCTATGAGGCGTATCCGCATAAATTTCAAGGTGATCACTATCCTCCAAACTTTCCGACGTCCGATTTAGAATGCTCATAGTTTTGCAGCACCAACTCCAATGACACCTGAAGGAATCTGCGTCTACACCCCCTCATCCTTACATGCCAACATTTGTTTATATAATCTCCCTTGGTTCCGGTTCCTAGCCATGACTGAGTCTAAAAGTTTGTATACTACTGGCCTCAATTATTCACACATTAGGCTAACATTATACTAGTCAGCCCTTACCCAGATCTAGCCGCGATTGCTACCAACATGGTTAGGTCTTCTACGAGCAGCATAGTTCTGTTGAAACCGAAGGACTTCCAAATGTTAGATTCAATGCCCGCAGTCCTAGGAAACATAACTTCGGTCCTACCGACCTGGGCTACTACTACAACTCCTACAAGCCAGTCGAATACCTTCCAACATATCCATAATCATCTCCTCGCTATAATCCCAGGAGATTTTAATAGGGAGCTGATGGCAGGTAAGCAAAACCCCTGCATCGCGAATCCCCGAAAACGCGCTATTATCCCCAGCCACCTTAATTAAAGGCTACTTGATCACGCGACCGCAACTGACTCCCAGAATCTCTTTTTACCCTCATTTTATTCAGAATTGACTCCTCTTTATCAATATGCATTTAGTTTCCGAAGAACAACGCGCAGCGGCTGCGGTTCACGCCTGCAAGTTGGGTATGCCAATCCGGCAAGCAGCGCGCGAGTGGGATGTGAACAGATCGTATATACTCCGCCGCCTTCGCGGTGTTCCCACCCGAAAAGAGACCTACGCACACCTTCAAGCCTTGTCTGCCTATCGCGAACGACAATTAGCGAACTGGGCCATAGGGCAGGCTAGGCTAGGCTTTGCACCTTCGATCGTTAAGTTCAGGCTGATGGCCGAACGTATGTTAAACGCTTCTGGCGGCAATAGAAGCCTTGGCAAAGAGTGGTATACGCGTTTTTTGGCTCGAAACGAAGCGGTGAGATCAGCCAGATCGACCTCTATTAACTATACGCGCGTTAATGGCGCGACAGCGGTCAATATTAACCTCTTTTTCGACCGCCTCGAGGTCCCGGAGATCGCAAATATCCCGCCAGAACGCTTCTTCAACGCGGACGAGATGGGTATGGGCCAAGGTGTTGGCGAGGACCACTGGGTGATCTCTGATGCCTTGATGCGCCATACTTTCAAGAAAGCAGTCGAAAAAGGTGAATGGATCACGGCCCTTGAGTGTGTTAGCGCTGGAGGTGAAGCCTTGCCGCCGCTGCTGATTTGGAAGGGATCTACAGTTCAAGCGCAGTGGTTTCCGGATAAAAACCGCGGTCTGTTCGAAGACTGGCGATTTGACTGCTCTCCCAATGCGTGGACCAGCAATCCCATCGCAATTAAGTGGCTATTGGACCTGTTTATCCCCCATATCCGTAGCCGCTTCGGCAATATATGGTGTGTGTTGGTCTGTGATGGCCATGACTCTTATACGAACGACGAGTTCCTTTGGACCTGCCTTTCAAACAAGATATGGCTTCTGTTTTATGAACCTCATTGCAGCTACGTTGTATAGCCGTTGGACGTTGGAGTTTTCGGTTTGTTGAAGAAAAAGTTAAAAAAAGAGCTTCAGTTCACGCCCGCCGGCCGCCTTGGCGTAAAGCCTTCGAAGGAAGACATGGTAGTGGCGTATAAAGCGACCCGCGATAGTGTTCTGAAGCCTAGAACCATCAAAAAAGTATGGCAAACCGCTGGGATATGGCCAAGGGATCGCCAGGCCCCGTTATCTTCGAAGTACGTGGTCCTTGAGAAGAAGGGTGTGGCAAGAACAACTGTACCAACACTTACGGTTGAAGAACGACCTGTTACTGTTACAGACCACTACTAAAAAGCTAGCCAAGTCCTACCCTTCCTTCAATAATCCATCGCAAAGGCTGTTCTCCGCGAAGGCTAGCAAGGCCCTTGATCTGAAGGCTGAGAAAATCGCGTTTTTAGAGGCAAAGGTCGAGACACTGGAGGCTCAGATCGCTAGGAAGGCTAAAAACAAGCGGAAGGTAGTTAAATTACCGCCCGGAGAGTCTTTTTATCGTATGACACATGTACGGCAGACGAAACGCATATTAAGGCGTAGAATTGTATATGCGGACGAAGCCGCTGACGTGGACATTCCGGAACGCGAGGATACGGATACAGAAGACGTTATTCAGGTCAGAAACGCTTGAAAACAATGAAAACAGCGTCGAAAACAACGTATTGGTGGTGTAAATAGCTTCAGAAGTTGTGCGCGTAGGTGGCCGGAGGGTGGTTCGCGATGGGAGGGGTTCGCGATGCAGGGGTTTTGCTTATCTCACGCTAGCCGTTATTTTTACGGGCGAAAATCTTCAAGGGCAGTGGTTCGCGAAGGATTTTCCAAGCTGGAAATACGAAGTTAGTGTCAGATATAAGCGATAGCATGCAATTGGGTTGAATGTGTTGTATTGATCCATGTGTTGATCTAGGTGTCATGTAGTGGTGACCGCGTCTGTCGGCAGAAATGTATGGGGACCCCTGTCATCCTGACATGGGTCCGTCATTGGAACCCCCTTCAGTCAATATACCGAATAAGATTATATCCCTTATATCTGACAGTTAGTACGAACGGCTAGACGGCTAATCGAATAGCGTATTTTTGGCTCAAACAAGTCTACCTTCCAGAAACGAAGCCCGAAAATCCTAGGCAATGGAGGGTTTTATTTCTTGACAGCCATACTACCCATACGGACGGCAATTTTATGTACGAAGCCTGGATCAACAAAGTGGAAATAATCTATTTACCTTCCCATGGGTCCCATGTAGCCCAACCGGCTGATTTGGGCGTGTTTTCTGTACTCAAACATTACTTCCGCGAGGAAATGGCCCCTTTTAGCCACCTTTCGGCTTCTTCGCCCATGTATAAGCGTCGATTTTTAGCAGCGTACGCCAAAGCACGCGAAAAGACCCTACGGCCTGAGATTATCAAGGCTGCGTTTCGAAAATCAGGCCTTTGGCCTGTTAATCGAAGAAGACCTCTTGAAAACGAGAAAATAATGGGTGTAAGCCATAGGCCTCCTATTTCCGAAGAAGCCTTATGGCGGATCAACCCTATTACAAGCCAAATTGCCTGGGTTACTCCGAAAAGGTCTAAGGACCTATGCAACCAGTTTTCTAGCCTTGAAACAGCTTCAGAAAGGTTTACAGGCAATACGAATGCCCTCGTACGAAAGGCAGGCAAACGGATTGACCTTCTAGCTACAGAATTAGCTAACGCTAAACGAGAGATCAACGAATTAAAGGCTGAAAAGGAAGGCCTGCAGTCTCAAGGGCGTAAAAGGGTTAAAAAAGACCCTCAACAGACCTTTTATAATATCGAACAAATCGAGACAGCTAGAATTCAAACGGAAGAACAAGCCCTAAAGTGGGAGGCAGCTCATGCAAGCCAATTCGAAAAAGAACACCAAAAAATATCACAGGCTACGTTCGAAAGCATGTTGAACGAGTGGCAATTGGAAGATAGCCAATAGACCCCTTAGGCGTAGAGAATTTGACCTATATTCCTAGTTGTGTTGGTGTTGACCGCTATTCTGACCTGTCCCATTAGGTGGCCCCCCACTCTAGCTACTTCGTAGATGGAACAATGACAGACGCTATTGTACAATGTGGAGACCAAGACTTCAATGTCCACGCATTAGTTCTTTCTGCGCCGTCCGAGTTTTTCGCCAAGGCATTCAAGGGCCCATGGAAGGTTCATATAATGAGGTTCAGTATTTTGGTTTTCTGTGTGGTGAATACTTCTGTTCTGTATTGCTAATTATCTTGCTCCAGGAGAGCAAAGGCGCCAAATGAATCGATCTCAAGGAAATTGATATTAATGTCGTTAAGGCAATGCTTCAGTTCATATATGACTTTGACTACAATAATCCTGATAACGTTTCCACCTTGCCATTCGACGCCAAAGTCTAACTCTTTGGCACGAGTTTGACGCGGAAGGCTGATGCAGGTATATGCAGCCCATCAAACGGGATCTTGCGGAGGTAGAACTTGTTGTCCCCATGTTGTAGGATATCGTCAACGCAGCTGCATTTGCCAGTTCGGGATACGATATGCTGAAGTGACGGAAGCTCGTTCGGGACATTCCCACTCTCAATATATATTGGAAAATAGCTCAAGTCAAACTCGATATACAAGCAAACAGAAACCGAGAAGAGATCAAGCTTGCTTCGGGCTCCTTGGACAGAGAGGTACGCGTCGCCACGTCGGTTGCGATTTGTAGAAGACATTCGTACCGTTTTTATAAGTATGCGGGAATTTTGTGGATATGGATGTAACGGATACAAGATGCGAGGGTGCTGCAAGCTGTGGACTAAAATTCTCGTGCTGCGTCGCCTTTCTAGCGTGCCGCATGCGGCGTATTGCCGGGTCGAGAG
This sequence comes from Ustulina deusta, assembly GCA_023159155.1. Taxonomy (NCBI): domain Eukaryota; kingdom Fungi; phylum Ascomycota; class Sordariomycetes; order Xylariales; family Xylariaceae; genus Ustulina; species Ustulina deusta. Next base: position 147,536 of record JAJNNX010000023.1, on the reverse strand, counting down.
CCTCGCTGTCCGCTAGAGTAGCCCCAGGCTTTTCAGGAAGCGTCGCACGTCGGTCGGTGTTGGGTTTATCCCTGCTCAATATTAGCGAGAAGAGGAAATTACTATAGCAGCTATGTGGTTATAAATGTATACGCACCCCGGCGCCGAAGAGCCCCGTATGCTTCAAGCCAATCAGCCCCGGATGGCGGATCCCGTCGTGGAGGGCTTCCCGGTTCGAATCCTCGGTTAGGGATTGCTTTGGGGCCACCAGAACGTGTCAACACTCGTCTACAGTCGATAGGAGCAGTCATCTCGAGCCAAACAACATGTATAAACTGACAGTTATGATGGTTGCGTGTTGGAGTTGCGCATGAATGCTGCATCTTAGGGTAAACATAATGGTAATCAAGGGATAGATACTGGGAATGCAAGGGAGACGGAAGGAGGCGTTTTAAACGCGGATATTTGACAAACATTCCAGCCATTCATCGTAGGCATACTCAAGGATAGAATTGGATCCTTGCTCAAGGAGAAATAGGCTATGCACCACCCTTCACTCGCTTTAAGCTCTATGCCCAAAAGTTCCTTGAGCAGTCTGGAGGCGAAGATAGGCTTGGGAAAACCTGGCATCGCCGTTTTCTAGACCGTCACCCTGAGATTAGGTCTATGAAAAGCCGTAACATCGATTATAAGCGTGCTACAGCGGCCACTGCCGAAAATATTCACATCTTCTTTGATAGGTTTGACAGCGAGGCTGTTAGATCTATTCCAAAGGATCACGTCTGGAATACAGACGAGATGGGCCTTATGGAGGGTGTTGGGGATAACGGAGTAGTCCTTGGTGATGCTTTAAAAAAGCTTTCTTTTAATAAGGACGCCGGTAAACGAACCTGGACTACTGTTGTTGAGGCTATTAGTGCTGGAGGTCGCGTTTTTCCTCCTTTGCCAATTTTCCCTAGCAAGGACGTCCAACAACAATGGTTTTCTAACCGCGACGAAGAAGATTTTATTGACTGGACCTTCACTACGTCTCCAAACGGCTGGACAAGTCACGAAATCGCTTTAAAGTGGCTAAAAGAGGTGTTTATCCCGTTTTCTAAACCTTCAAACCCTGATCAATGGCGATTATTAGTCCTCGATGGCCACAGCAGTCATATAACCGAAGAATTTATGTGGAACTGTTGTCAGAACAAGCGAGCCATTTCGATTGGAGGTTCAGAAGTGTGTGTATTGTGGATGAGCAGATTCTGCTCTGCCCCTGGGGGGGGGATACTAGTAATTTAGGTGGTGGATCCTCGGAGTTGGAGCTAACTTAGCTCACCCCCATGTCGCGATATCTACTGACAAGAACCTCTATTCTGACAACTGTTATACCAACAAGATCTGGCTTCTATTTCTACCAGCACATACTTCACACATCCTTCAACCCCTTCCAGACACTATTGTTGTACGTCAATGAACGTGCAAAAGAAGTCATCACATACCCGACACGAAGCACCTTTCATTGCAACTTTTTGTCTTGGCGTCCCATTGTTAGGGCGCTACTTTAAATCATATACAATTTACGCAGGTAACAGAAGTACATATATATCGACTGTCGGCATATGCAAAATTTTGCATCGACCAATGGATACAGGTCCGATCAACGCGCCGGGCACACCGGCGCCCGCAGCTTTTGCTGCGGAGAACGGACCGTTCATGAACGGGGCCCCGAAGAAGGTATCGGGCCTCGTCACCCCGAGCAGACTACGCCAGGTACTGCTCGAAAACGTCGCGGATAGCCCGTCGCTAGTCACCGCAGCAGATCTGCCTCAATCTTCGCCCCTGCGTAGTAAGCATGGAACCGACTATGCAAACAACACTAACGGACTGAAAAGGCCGCGAACTGATGGCCAAGCGGACCTGGGCCAACAGACACGAGATATAGAGGTTAGGCCCGCTCCCACAAACTGCTATGACCAGGTTGCCCGTGCACTGGACAAAGACAGAAAGTTATACGAAGCAAAAATAAGGATGTTCCAAAACTATGCAGACGCCATTAACAAGACGCTGCAAAAAGCCAGCACGGAACTGTACCCATACGCAAAGGAGTTTAGTACCTTCTTTGCAAGCTGCCTCAACGAATAGCTAGAAAGCCCTGGATCGCGCCAGCGAACGGCTGGAAACCTCCGGACAGTAGAAACCCCCGGAAAAACAACCTACGCACAAATTGCTGCCTCCTCCAAGGCCGGCCAACCGACGGCAACCAATGGGTACCGAGCGGCTGACAATCCTAAGAAGCCTCCCGGCAGGGTTAGGACCCTCTCTCTGACGGGAAAAACGAACAAGGACTGTCGTATCTTCGTACGCATGGACAACACCAGGCTTGAACCATACGGTATCAAGTCGACACTCACCAAACAACTAGGACTTGACCTCCAGGAGCTTCGAGAGGTCACACGGTGCGCCACCGGATTTGTACTCCATCCGAACAACGTAGCCACACAGAGAAAACTCTTGGCGTACCGAACTGAAATACTTAACATTCTCAAGGCAAAAGCTATAGAGAAGCATATAGTGTAGTACCACTACAAGGTTAAAGAATGTCCTAGAAAGGTTATGAGCGCTGAAGGGCTGACCATAAACATCAACGAAAGCATTGTTGCCAACAAAGCAGAAGCGCAGACCGGGGTACAACCGGTAAAGTGCGCTATATCTAAGAACACTTCAGAGAACAACATAGAAACAACCTGGATGGTGGCCTTCACGGAGGAAATCGCGAATCCCTTTAGGCTGTTTGCCCATTCGATCAACTTCTCGCGATCCCACCGCAATCCGAAAATCACCCAATGCAAACGCTGCCTAGGCTTTTACGGGAGGAACTACTAGTGCAAAAAAGAGATCTGCCCGAACTGTGCCGGTACTACTTACGAGGGCACTTGTCAGAAGATTGTCCCCAAGTGTATAAATTGCAGCGGCCCGCACACCGCCACCTCGGAAACATGCCCAGCCCGACCTAAGATCAGGGGAGAAAAAATACATAGGCCTACCATAGACCAGCTCAAAGAGATTCGGCTAGCTAGAGCTAGAGCGCGATCACATGCCCACAACAAGGCAAAAAAAGTAGCAGCGATCGAAAAGACTAACGGAGCGGAAGAGGTAATACAAAACAAGGGTAGCCAGCAAACAGACTTTTCGACTGTTATAGAGGTCGACAGACCGGCCCCGGTTAAAAAAGAACCGCAGCCCGATAAAAATCCAGACACTATTGTTGTACGTCAATAAACATACAAAAGAAGTCATCACATACCCAACACAGCCACCTAGTTATACACTCAGTGAACGCAGCTGGCAGGCAGAAAAGCATAGACCCAACTAAACTAGCATTAAACCTAGCCGATCACAACAACAAAAAAGCAGACATCATACTAATGCAAGAACAGTAGGTAGGCATACCGCCGCGTACAAGAATAGCAGTAAAAACTCACCCCAACTACAATATCTTTTCCCCGGTAAACACCTAGGATAGCGATGTAACGAAGCCAAGGTCTCTGATATACGTACGAAAGCACCTTAAGGCAGACCAACAACGGCCATATAAAACAAGGGACATTACCTGGGTCAAAGTTAGAAGCATCACCTTTGCTAGTGTATACCGGCCAAGCAATAACCCACGAAGAGTCGATGCTATCCTAGAAGCGTAGACACCACCGTTCGGCTGCGTCATGGCGGGGGATTTCAACGCTAGTAACAGCTCATAGGACAAGAGAAATCTGAACTATCACGGTGGAGCAGCCCTTGCTGAAACCATGCACAACCATGGACTAGATCTGATCTCAGAGCCAAACGTGGCCACCCATGACGGCGGACATGTGCTAGATTTAGCCTTTTCGAATGTCCCAATAGCGGAGGCTCAAATTAGCGAGGCGCTACACTCTACATCGGACCATGAGACGCTCCGGATTGTTGTGCCAATCAACAAAGACCTCAACCGCCGTCCTGGAAATAAGAAATGGACTGTCCCGGACGACCGACTGCCTGAGCTCGCGAGTACAGTAAAAGATAGGATCCATGAACTCCCGCCGTTAGGCTCTAGCGCCGAAGATCTGAACCGCTTCGCCCAGGTCATAGTCGATCTTATCCAGGGTGCTATCAAAATGGTCGGCAAGAAGCCGTCCAATTTCGGGATCAACGTTTGGTGGAATGACGACTGTACAACCGGCCTTATTCAGTATAAGAAGGAAGAAGAAGCCACGCTCTTCCGAGACTGGCTCAGGCAAAGAGACCAGACCAATGACCTGGTAGTCTACTCAGACGGATCTCAGTTAACGGAACAAGGCCTCACTCGCACAGGCTGGGGCTACACAATCAGAAAAGGCGGCTCCACTCAAGAGGTATACAGGGGCAAAGGCAGGCTATTACAAGCCGAGGTGGTAGACGCCGAGGTATATGGCGCACTGATGGGGCTGGCAGCAGCAAGGGCGATCGGGCGCAGCAAGCGAATATTCGTTTGTCTAGACAACACATCGGTCGTGGATGGACTGAACGGGAATCCACCGGAGTCATCGAGAAACGAATTCATACGTTTTAAGGAACTGGCTAAAGCACACGGACCAGGTGTCACCGTCAAATGGATGCCGGGCCACAAAGACATCGAAGGTAACGAAGCTGCCGACAAGCTCGCAAAGGAGGGTGCTATGCTGGCCGTGGGCGCTGCGAACGCACCAACGGTGGCATGGGCTCGACGGTTTGTCAACAAACAGAAAAAGAAAGAGTTTATGGACTGGTGGGAAACACAAAGCGAGCCAAGATACGAAGGAGTCAGAACTCACACAGCAGTTTCGAAACATCTAGCCCCTTTTAAGAGAAAGACAATACATAGGCTGCTAGCAGCAAGATCCGGGCACGGCGACTTCGCCCAATATCACGAACGCTTTCGTCATATTGACTCAAACAACCATTGCAGCTGTGGGGAAAGGAAAAGCCCCCAGCATATCTTCTGCGGACGATTGCGGAAACACAGGCTGATGCCGACTCGGACACCGAGGGCGGCATATTCAACATTTCTAGGGGACGAGAGCGTGGAATGGGCAACGTTCGTGGAGAAGACCGACTTCTTCATGAAAATATGCCCGAGATAATCAATATAAGAGAGAAACAAGGACGGGTTGGATAGACCCAGACCCTGCAATAGCGTGGATAGGCACGTGAGCAGCACTGAGATGTAATACATAATAATGTAGAACCCTCCATAACCCTGCGATGTATGGCTCTGGGAGGCGTGGTTAGCCCTAACTAGGGACAGCACCCACGTTAATGTTAAATAAATAAATAAATAAATACCTTATTCATGACGCATGCTGTCTTTAGAAGGCCTTTCTCGGTCAGCGCATATCGACTAAGAAGGTCCCTAACAAATCCGAATGCCAAAGCCGCACGTTGTACAGGAGATGTGAGAAAAACTGACTCGCGGCGTTGCGGCCATCGGCTTCAGGCCTCCCTCTCTTCTGCGACCCTCTTGAGCTACTAAGAAGCGACCGTCATGTGCTCACGGCTCTAACCATCTAATAGGTCAGGTGCGATACGAAATGCCAGTTAACCTTCCTAACGATGCGATGAAGCGTTGAGTTGGCCACATCACGCGCGAGGCAGACTGTTCAATGATAACGATCTTGACAAGATTGGGCCAGATCATCCTACGCGCTATAACAACAAGCCTGCGCCCCAAACCACTACGTAATTCTTATGGAGAAAATGGAGACGATGAGGGATTACCAAGTTGAACATAACCATTGAAATGGCTTGGTTCAGGGGTTCAGGAGGAATACCCTCTAAGGAAAGCGGTAAAAGCGAGAAGGTAATAGGCTGGCCATAGGCGTGTTAGTTCAGAATATCAGGAGTGTCATCCTAGATGGTAAGAAGAAGCGATAAACAATGTAGTGTCGACCTCTTGGGATCGGAAACCGAGCACGTATGCAAGTAAAGCACATCGGAACAAGGAGGTCTCATCTGCCTCTCGAACCTTGGGTTGGGCCTTCTTCGCCTGCTTGGGCAAATGACCCATGTTATCATGCTCTCTCACCCCAAGCAGCCACATCTGTCTGTAGAGCAGTTCGAATTGTTCAGACACTTCGTCCGCGGTATACACATATTGAGAATTGCTCATATGCACCAGGCCGTGTCAGCGTTGTGCCCAGTCAACCCTGGGCTGTTTATATAACTGCATAAAGGCAGATCTAATCGTTTGTCCGTTTTTTAGCCGGACTAGCCTCCTCATACAGCTAGCCGCCCCTTCTAGATATTTTGTGTCATCGAAAAAGCTGGATAAGGATGGAATAAGACGTTCTCTTGAAGCTTCACAGATCCTTGCCTCTACGGCTTGACGAGACGTCTCCTTGTAGGAGTCTAGAATGCGGCCACTGCAAACCTACCAGTGTAAGTCTGTCGGCTCTGTCTCGCAGGCACCAGGCGCTGTAAGCTGCAGTAACCCCAGTGACACGGGGTCGAGAAGCTCCATGGCTCGCAAATCCTTATCGAAGACATAATACCAAAACTCTTTAACCCAGTTTAGAGAACACAAGTATTCCTAAAAGTTAGTCGGGGGTCTCACAACGGCGCTGGTCAACTTACTTCGGGGCATCTCATCAGAACAATTCTATTGAATACGCTCAATCTCATTTGCTTATGGAGTGCCTTGAGGGGGTAAAGAGCATCAAAAGCGTCAGCAAATTGTTGATTTCGCCCCTGTAGGACTTGTTTCATGCGGTCCAGTCTGTCTTTGGATGGAAGACGAGCCCACCATCGCTGTTCCAGATATTGATTTTCGTGTGTTCTCTTAAATATTCCTTGGAACTCGCGTATCTTGTAGTATATGGTTCCGTCGGTAGGTTCATGCGCATATTCCACTTCTAACGCGCACCTAAGCTCGTATGTGATATCTAGTAGATCTTTAGCAGGTTAATTAATAATTAATATGGTCGGGCCTGGTTACCTGAAAGGTATAAGTCGACAATCCAGTATTGATCCTCTGTCATCATCTCGCTCACGGCTTGCACTTCGTCCTTCCCGCAGATGCATGCGAGACCAAAATCCCCACCGACTGTGAGGCTTACATGTTGTCCTTGGCGGCTAAGGAGTAACTGTTGACGTGACACAGGCGAGATCTCGAGCACTGATTCCAATTGAGTAGCGCTAATTGTGGCCGGAATCCGACAAGGGAAATCCCCTGTCTCTCGGGACATAAATTTCGATATGCATACTGGAGACGTGAAACACGCTCGGGATCATAACCGGGAGAATAAGAAAACCGAAATGCCTTAGAACTGACCTTTGCTGTGCCTTGAAATTTACGTGCTTTCTCTTCCTCGATCTGGACCCGGGATCTGGCCATGTCTAAAAAGTCCCAAGCAGGAGTGTCTCGTGGGACAAGAATAAGCAAGCGCGATATCAGTAAGTATTGGTGGAACCATTTCAAATCGTCCTATAGCAAAGTATTTAAACTTGGGATTACCTAATGATTACGGGGTGGGTATTTCAACCGAACCGAGAAGCAATGACACACTATCATCATGTGACAGGCCTTAGAGGTTGAGATCTGTACAACGTTGACCCATCAAGACACTAGAACACGACTAGCTATAGTGGGGGGATGGGCAATAGTGGTTACATTATTTGTTTTAAGAAACTATGAGCTCAGGGGTTTTGCACTAGCCATTTTATCAATAGACAGCGTACATACAGCCTCGATCTCATTTAGGACCTCAACAAAGATTGTCATAAGGTCACTTAGTATAGTAATATAACATGTGACAAATATTTTACCGTTTCGCAGGGCGGGCCTCAAAAGCTCATATTTGAGTAACCATTGTTTCGTGGAAGCTAACTTGTCAATAGCTTCGACGGTGCTGCAAGGTGCTTCAAGTATGACATCCGCCTTGGATTCAGCCACCGCCCCATGCTCATCCCTCTTGTAGTGAAGGGTAGCTCTCAGCCTTCCAAAGTTAAATGGGTTACCCAACACCCAGTAATCCATCACCGGCTTATTTTTATTGGAGAAATGCTCTTCTACTCGTTCAAGTCAGCAAGCGTTAGTGTGTGGTGAAAAATGCGTACCGCTAAGCGAAGATTTGGAAAGGAGTTCTCTAATCATTATCGGTAATACGCGGGATGGTAACGTCAGTCCCCTACTTTCCGGCCACCCATTTTAGCCCACACCGCCATTTACATCTCTCACTTCACACAACCACCATGTACGCAATTCTTTCTAAAAATCTCCCATACTTTCTACAGTCGAAAAGGGCCTACCAATGCCTCAATACACAGAAGAAGATGTTGATTCTGCAATAGCTGCGGTCAGAATGGGCCGCAGCATTCGTAAGGCCGCTCTTGAATGGGGGGTCCCTCGAGCTACCCTTCAAGAGCGTATCAGCGGCCGTTCCGCCGGAAAGGGAGGCTTCAACCATCTTCAGAAGGTCTCTCCAGAGACTGAAGAGAGATTAGCTCAGTGTTTACTTCTTCAATCAGACTTGGGGCTCCCTCCAAGCCACGCAGAGCTACGGGAATTTGCTAGCCGCGTTCTCAAGGCCCAAGGGCTCAATGCATCACTCGGAAAGCATTGGGTTTCCTGTTTTCTAGCTAGGAATCCATCGATTCAGGTCCATAGAAGCAGGTCTATCGATTCTCGTCGTTTGAATGGAGCAACGACTGGGATTATTCGAATGATTGATTGATTGATTTTTAACGTGGGGACCGTCCCTCGTTAGGGTAAACCACGCCTCCCAGAGCCATACATCTAGGTAAAACGAACAAGCCAAGGACGGCTATAGTTGTCGACAGGTATTCCGGTGTCGAAGTGTTGACAGATGTCGTCTAGCATGGTTGCGCAGCTCCGTCTCCATGGGTGGTGGGTGTGAAGAAAAGTTGAGGATGCCTTCAAGTGATGATTGGTGGTGTTGAAGGGGCGCTGCCATTTTGCCTTGTTTAGCTTCAAAGAGATGGTGCAGGTTTAGAACAAGCACGAAAGCTTAGGAGGTGAGCTGGTACTTGAGAAAGGAAGAAGGTAACGACAACAACGACAACGAGCACGCAAATATATATCATCGAAGTCAAGAACAACTAGGGTTCTTCGAACGATGAGAGACATGTAGAGTTCCTATACTAGATTTTGTGTCGTTCCACTCAATGAATATCCTTAGAGCTGCTTCTCGCAGTGGTTGAACGATGAAAGACAATGATAGAATATATAGAGGTATATGAATGTCTTACTATATATTGAAGAGGTACCATCTCACTCTAGTACCTAGACTTGTTCCTTAATGAAATATACAATACAGTACACCCACTGCAATACACAATTTCAATTACCTGCATGCAACTGTTACGAAAAGAGTGTGAGGTGGCCCAGGAGGGGACCTAGCGCGGTCCTCTTGGGGACAGGTGCTTGGTGGGACCTTGTCTCGCCCCGCTAGTTGCATGTCTACCTCCTTCCTATCACTCCTGTCGACAATGATCCCGTCGATCCTAAGCGGATCGATATGCTCGACATCGACTTCCTCGATCCAACTGCGATGCCCTGGGCGGGCCTTGTTCCCTTTGTCTATATAACCTCATGATTCCTACTGTATCTAGTCACTCTTTTATAGTTCTTTAGCTATTAATCTTATACCATTGTATTCCTATACAATTGATTTTTAAGTGTGACTGCACTACACCTAGGAGTGGGAGCCTCCCTCCCCCCCCCCCCCCCCAAAAAGTCTTCCTAACGATCCGCCCCCAGACTTGTCTATTGTTACCTGCAAATCAAGAACCCCCGACGTGAATACGTTTATACCAGTTGGGTATAAACTAGGATCGTTACAGCAACTTGCGCTAGCTTCAATAAATAGGTATATACTAGGTTTACTCCAATCCTTACGAGACGCTGAGAGGAAACGTTATTTTTAGTGTTACCATATTAGTCAAGCTCATTAGCTGTCCAGGAGGGGAATTACTCTATTGCCTGGCCGTTGATATGACACATTTGTTCACATTATTCCTAGCGCTCCACATAATATTCTCCGTCGTTCCCTTCGCAGACATCTGAATATCGCTATCATGATTGAAACGACCTTTCGCGCGATGATGAAAGAATACAGGCGGCGTAGCACTCAGACACTTGGCTCGGAACCCATCTAAATTGCCTGAAGCACCGTCTCGACAGAATCCGGCCAGCGCATTGTCGAATGACCCTCCCAAGTAGTCGATAGAATAATACGAGGGTTTTTTTTTATATTAAATACAATACGATAACAAACACTAGTCTTAAATGCTTAGGGGGCTTAATGAGAGATAAAAATTGAATAACTATTTAAACGTATAACTAAACACGAGATGCAAGCGCCTAAAACTACCTAGATTCGCAATTTAACCCTGGGTACCCTATAACATAAAAGCCTGAATATTCGCTCCGTTACTCGATCAAACAAGCGCGCGCGTCAATTAGAACAAAGAAAAAGTCAGATAGAAAAGATTTTGTAATTTCCTTTTTATTCACTGTAATGCACCTTCTAGTGTAGAAAACCGTTCACCTTTTTACAAATGGACGAGGACGGATGCGGTGGCGATCAATAAAATGAATCGTTAAAGAGTTTTTTTCTCTCTTTTGACTACATAGAATATGCACGAATATGATCAATACACTCGTATACATAAGATAAGTGACAAGTAGATTTGTAATATGTTGCTAGAAGATTCTTCGACATGTGACCTCCAACCGGTATTATTATTTATTAAACCCACCCCAATTCATTGTTGTGTATGTATACTTCTTGATTTCCTTTTCCCAATCCACCTTCACCTTCACTCCCATGATAGCTCCTACAGAGTCAAAATCAGATTACGATAATATAGGGGAAAATTATTGAGGAAAATACCGTAATTGGCAACGATTTTAGCCCGATCTTCTCTATTGTTATTATCTGCTAGTGCAGCTATAATTGGATATAAAATCTGAAGGCATTGTTCCAAGTTGGCTTTAGTCTCACATCCTTTCGACCCACGCAATGCTTTTGCTTTGTCAATTTGGGGTCTAATAAAGTCCGTTAACTGGACGATATTAATCGCTTCGAATGCCCGGTCAATGTGAAATGTATAATATCTTGCATCCCAGTGTTGATAGGTCTGAATATCTTCTAGGCGGCTACCAATGGTGTCTTTCCAAAGTTTAGACCACTGTATGAGTTGGATAATGTTTGATTGGGGAGTTTTCTCCGTGATGTTGCCTTCCATTTCGACTGATAGGTAAGTAGACTGAGAAAAGGCTTGTGCGGATGCAACCACAGGTAAACTTGTCAAGTAATCAAGGCTGTGTGTATGTGCTGTCTAATTCCATCCCTCTTCTAAGTCGGGGCGGCGTAATTTATATACATACGAAATTCCATACGTGACTGGAGGGCGTGTAACACCGCCATGATATAACTTTCCAGAGGTCAAAGAGAACGTTTTGAATGTTGTTGGTGAGTCTTTGAAGACCTTTCTTTATCATGATTTGGACTTGGGAGATTTGTTGAAAGCGTTGGCATAGTCAGAAGGTTTGACCCCGAATGACTAACTGATTCCGGAGTCTTTTCTTTATCTTGTTAGGCAGTCTGTTATTTTCCGAAGACCGGATGGCTGGCGATCAAAGCGGCACTGTTGAGCTGCTGGTCCAATGGGTCGACGAGGGAGAACAAGATGCGACATGGGAACTCGAGGAGGAGATCCATCCATTGAAGCTTCTAATTTGCACTATTTTTTTACGGCTGCGTTCTGTTATTGATAAAGTTAAATGTATGCGGGACGGATATGGCCACTTGTTGTTAGGCTGGTAGTGTCTAGCCTTCTGTTCTTCAGATAAGAATCAACTACGGTGTCGAATATTGAGCAATTGTCAGATTATTGAGGATGCATTGTGATTGTCTTTTTCCCAGATTATCGAACAGCAATAGAGTCGTCGTTAACTAAGCCGTCAGGCTTGCCCCTAGCCTCTACACCGTTCCAAGGAGCAGCTGTATACTTAGATTAAATTGCTAAAGTAAGGAAAGACTAAATACATCGGAAACAGTGTAGAATATACGAAACACTTCTGTTCAACTTTTTCTCTTGGCGCCCCGCTGTTAGGGTGCAACCTTTAATTAATACTGAAAATCAACTAGTGACTTAGTACCCCTCTAACCCCGGCAGGCGCATGAAAAATTTGCACCGACTAGATGACCACAGGTCTGATCAACGCGCCAGGCACGCCGGCGATGGCGGCTAATGCTGCGGTCAGCGGGCCGTCTATAACCGGGGCCCCCAAGAAGGCATTAGGCCCCGCAACCGTGCTGCTCCACGACATTGCTAATAGCCCGTCACTGGTTACTGCAACCGACCTCCTGCCGCTCTCGCCTCTAACCGGGAAAGACGGGAATGGCAACATAAACAGCACCAATGGAATGAAGCGACCAAGACCCGATGACTATGCCGGCCTGGAAAAAGAAACACGCGACGTGGACATCAGATCCGCCCCTACCGATTGCCGGGACCAGGTCACCCTCGCTTTGAACAAAGACAGGAGAATACACGAGGCAAAGATGACCATGTTCCAGGACTGTGCAGACGCTATAGATAAAACACTCCAAAGAGCTGGCACTGAGCTATACCCCTATGCGAAAGAATTCAGTATTTTCTTTGCCGGATGCCTCAGCGAGTGGCTGGGAACCCAAAGGTCTCCCTCACAAACGACCGGAACCCCCGGACTAAAGAGAAGAGCCGAGAAACCGACGTACGCACGGGTCGTACCATCGTCCGCAGGGGGCTATCCCCCAGCACTAGAGAATCACCAAGTAGTAGGTGGCCAGACAACGACTCCGGTTGTGGCTCGCCCAACAACCAAGAAACCAAACGGAGATTTACGCATCTTCATACGCATAGACAACACCCGCCTCGAACCGTACAGCATCAAGTCGACACTAATCAGACGATCAAGTCTAAACTACAAAGAACTCCGCGGTGTGACGCGGTGCGCCTCCGGCTCCACCCTACACCCGCGCGACGAGGTCACACAGAAGAAGCTCCTGGCCTTCCGGGGAGAAATAATCGACATTCTTAAAGCGAAAGATGTAGAAAAGCACGTGGTCTGGTACCACTATAAGGTGCAAGGATGCCCTAGAAGAGTAATGACCACCGAGGGTCTTACGATTGAGATAACCAATAGCATCGTTGCTGATGAGGTAGAGGCCCAGACGGGAGTTAGGCCGGTAAGATGTATAATCTCGAAAAGTGCATCTGATAACGACATAGAAACGATTTGGCTTGTGTCATGCAATTAAAGAGATCACGAAGTCGTTTAGACTGTTTGCTCACTCGATGAACTCAAAGCCGTCCTACCGCGACCCTAAGATCATTCAATGCGAGAGCTGCCTATAATTTCACGGCAAAGGCTACCGGTGCGATAAGCAAACCTGTGCGAATTGTGCCCGCCCTAGACACGACGGCTCGTGCGAGACGCCTATCTCAAAATGCCCCAACTGTAGCGGCCCGCATGCGGCCACCTTTACAAAAGGCCCGGCAAGGCCGAAGATCGTAAATAGAGCGGTTCGTAAACCTACCTCGGAACAGCTACGTATAATACGATTAGCTGGAGAGAGCGCAAGGTCACACGCTCTCAATGAGACAAGAAATAATGCAACGAGCGAAACAGCGACTAGAATAGAAACAACTGGAGACGTAGCCGGAAATACAGGAGGAAGGGACCTCTACAAGTCAGGGTTGCCACCAATTACACTGCTGTACACTGGTGGACACTGGTGGACACTGGTGGACACTGGTGGACAAGTGTAATTGATTAGTGTAATACATCACCTATCAATCCACTGATTTGTTGTCGTACATACACTAAAATAAGCCATCAGTATGTAGTCCAAACATAATACAGCAAACATAGCACCCCACCTACAATTGGCGTCATAATCTTCAAAGCACCTGCGCAAATTCTCATACCCTTCCTACCACTCATTAATATTACCTAATTACCAACTCTACTCCTGGCGTCGCAATATGAGTGTTTCCTACAGATAGAATCCAGCTTGTCAATCCCTTGTTGTCACCATTAAGCCAATATAGATACCATTCATACATCAGATATCTATGTATCCGACTCTCCTCCTTCTAACGAGTCTTCCAAAGCATCCCATTCCTCCTCAGGTATCTCTCGAGGCTTCCGGTGTTCCTGGACATCCCTGATGTCTACAAGGTTGAGCTGTTTCAAAAAAAAAAGTGGTCCATTTCTCTCTGGGGAGTGCCTTTGTAAGGCCGTCGGCGATCATATCTGTGGTGGGCACATATTCGACTTTCAAGGTCTTGTTGAGGACTTCCTGACGTAACCAGTGGTTGTGCATATTAACATGGCGGAGCTTGGTTCGGAGAGTAGTGATATCCTTAGTAACCAATCCAATAGTCTGCTGATTATCACACTGTATCCTAAGCTGTTGATCATCAAGGGTTACTCCTGGTTCTTTGATCAGTCGGCTAATAAACATGGCTTCCTTAGCTGCTTGAGCTAGCGCGAGCAGCTCGGCTTCGGTGGTTGATGTAGTCACAGTATCCTGTTTATTGGTTCTCCATCCAATCACACCTCCAAAGAGCTTCATCACATAGGCCTGTGAGCTCTTCCGGTCGATGGTGTTATCTGCAAACAAGGAATTGCTGGCAACCACAAAATCGTCTCCGTCTCCAAATTGCAGGGAATGATATTGGGTGTTCTCCATGTAATCAAGTAGTCGGTCAGCAGAGCTGTAATATTCGGGTCCAGGATTCAAGTTAAAACGGGATAGCCGTGAGGCTGACGGCTCCAAACTCCCGGGACACTCGTTCCACCTAACAGTCTGCAGTGTGCATACACGAGGCTACAAGCTAGCAGCGAAGGCCTCAGACAGGTATACCTACTACTTGGAGAGATGGTGAGTCGTAGCCGGCGATGATAGAGACATTAACCAAAAACCCCAGTAGTGTCTGGTAGTGTCGGTACTGGATGGGTATCTCGCATTGTGTTACTATCCCCTTCGCGTCCCTGTTCTTTATTTTAGATCGAAGAGCGTAGCCGTGGGTGAATATCAGCCATGCATTCGTCCCATGGAGGTTATGTCTATGGCATCATGTATGGAGAGGCATGGGATGATTCGTTAACTTGGGATATAACAGCGGAAACCTGTTGGGTATTAAAGTAACGAGTTCAATATAAGGGACTCACATTGCCCTTACACATGGAAATAGGCAAACCATACACTTCCAAGTAGTAGAACCAGACTTGTCTCTTATGCCAATGCAGCCAGGCCAAAAAAATGCGCAAGCTACAGACTTATCGATTGATCCTAGGTACACGATAGTATCTATCGCTATCGTTTTCGTTGTACTTTGACAACGATTGCAGGGTTGGTATAGTTGTTGATTAACTTGAATCTAGCTGGAAAGTTCGATTTTTAGTTAAGGTGCTGAACTTAGAGGTATATATTAGTTCTGAAATGCTTGCACCTGAGATTAACACTAAACAACACGGTGATGCTTTACCAACGAGTGTCCCGGGAAATATACCGCCTTTATTACATAGAAAACTCCGCTACTTTATAAATGATATTCAAACAAGTTATAGCACTGCTAGAAAGCAGGTACAGCTTATTAAGGAATACATAGGGCAGATCGGCGCTTTATTGATTACATCGTTTATTAAACCTCGTAACAATGAGGCTGGTATACCCTTTGAAAAGCCGTATCTCATCGCGAATCAGTCATATTACTATGTTATGATTACATTGTGGTATCTTGTAAAGAATCGACGCGAATGTATTCAGCAGATCGTGGACCAGAAGGAATTTCAACTCAATTTTGCGATATGGTTAACGACAAAACATGATCAAAATCGTGGTGCGCTGTGGCATTCAATGAGGTTGCCATCGGATGAATGGCTTCCGGAAAAGGATTTAACGACTGAGATTTGTTTACTCAAGTGGTACCACTATGGATCAGTCTTGTCACTGCTCCGATGGAGCTTGAAAGAATTAAAGATACCTGACGGGGAGAAACATAATGTGCTATTGGAAATGGTGAATTGATTGATTGATTGATTGGTTTTTACCGTGGGGACCGTCCCTCATTAGGGCAAACCACGCCTTCCAGAGCCTTACATCGTAAGGTTGTGAAGGTATCAGGAATTATATACAAGTCAGGCCGCTCACATGCCCATCCACGCTGTTGCGGGGCCCGGTTTTTAAGACCCGGCTTCTCTCATTTTAATATTACACTATCGAGGGCAAATTCTTGTGAAGAAGCTGGTCTTCTCTACGAATTTCGCCCATTCCACGCTCTCCTCCCCTAAAAATGTTGTAAAGGCCGCTCTCGAGGTCCGAGTAGGCAGCAGTCTGTGTTTTCGTAGTCGTCCGCAGAAGAATACATGCTGGGGGGTTTTCCTCTCCCCACAGCTGCAGTGATTGTTCGAGTCAGTGTGTCCAAATCGTTCGTGGTACGAGGCAAAGTCGCCATGGCCAGACCTTGCCGCCAGTAGCCTGTGTAGTGTCGCCCTCTCAAAGGAGGCAAGGTGTATCGAAACAACAGCGTGGGAGTGTACTCCGCTATATCTGGGCTCGTCTAGGGCCCTCCACTACTCCACGAACTCGTTCTTTTCCTGTTCTTTGAGGGATCGCTTAACCTACGCCACTGTGGGCTGGCTCGCAGCACCGGGTGTCATCATGGCACCATCCTTGGCTAGCTTGTCGGCGGCCTCGTTGCCCTCAATGCCCTTATGTCCAGGGATCCATTTAACGGTAACCCCTGAGTCGTGTGCCGCCGCCAACTCTTTAAAACGCGTAAAGATGTTTTGCGATGACTCCGGTGAATTCCCGTTCAGCCCGTCGACGACTGACGTGTTGTCTAGGCAAACAAATAATCGTTTATGGTGTCCGATCGCTCTTGCTGCTGCCAGGCCTAAGAGCGCGCCGTGTACCTCGGCGTCTACTACCTCGGCCCAAAGCAGTCTGCCTTTGCCTTGGTAGACTTCCTGCGTTGTTCCGCCTTTTCGAATCGTATAGCCCCAGCCTGTGCGAGTATGGCCCTGGTCCTTTATCTGCGACCCGTCCGAGTATATCACCAGGTCATGGTCTTCATCTCTTTCGCCTAGCCATTCTCTAAATAGATGGCTTTCTTCATCCTTGTTATTGCGCAGGGGCGGTTTATTGAATGAAGGCCTGACGAGCACCGGCCTTGGAAAGGCAGAGACCAGTTGATGGCATCTTTGTAGCCTTGTCGCATCCTTTCGTGCCTGGAGTGGGAGTCGGCGTACTAGCGGGTGGTTCTTGTCGACTCGGCCTAGCCTGAGACCATGCCGTCGCCTAATCGATTCGGCCATGATTTCGGCTGTCGGGATCTGCGATTCGAAGTGTAAGATGTGTCCCGGGTGCGTTTTCCACAAGGGCAGAACTGCTCGCATAGCCGTTCTCAGCACCGATTCCATCTGTTGTAGTCGCTGCTTCACGCGGCAGGATGATGTTGAGCCATGCCTGTTGGTCTTTTCGAGCCCAGGATACCAGGCCTCGAGACCATGGGTGAGAACCGGCAGCACGCAAGCTACTACGGCCCTCCGTGACGACTCAACAGGGAGTCCTCTGGCGGTGTTGCATAGTCCTCGTATATGATTCGCTACTCGGTTTGCTTTTATTGTCCAGCGTGTGACATGATCTTTGAAGCTGAGCTTTTTATCCAAGAGTATACCTAGCCAGCGTAAAGACGGCCTAGCTGTTTTCTTGCTGGACCCGTGCCAAATCGGGGGGTTATCGGCTGCTCTTTGTCTTGAAAAGTGCAGGACTTCTGTTTTTATCGGGTCAAATTCGATTGCATTCTTATCCCCCCAACTGGTTAGCTCTTGTAGTTCTTTGCTAGCTTCGGTAGCCGTTTCTTCAAGTGTCTCTCCTATGTTTAGAATCGCTATATCGTCGGCATAGCCAAAGCGTCTCCTCTTCGTACCTAAGCGTCGACAAATGGGTTCTGTGTACAGCATATACAGAATAGGGGATGCCGGTGAGCCTTGCGGCAGGCCACAGTTAAGCGGCTCAACGTCGGTACAGGTATCTTCGAACCGGACTCTGGCTGAACGGGTTGTCGTAAATGACTGAACCCATTTCACGAGGAAGTCCGGCCAGCCCTGCGACCTCATTCGGACGACGAGGCGTCCGGCTAGTGCCGCGTCGAACGCGCCCTTGACATCTGCCGTGACCAGCGTTGCTACTAGCCCTTGGTCAAAAGCCTGTTCGATATCGTGTATAAGCGCTGCTACCAGGTCGGTAGCTGCACGGTTCGGTAGGGCTCCAAAGTGTTGCGGTGCTAAGATGCCATTTTCTATAACAGTCCATGCAATTCTTCGTGCGATAAGTCGTTCGAGGCCTTTACCTAAACATGACAACAGCGAGATAGGCCGGTACGCTCTGGGGTCGGAGTACTCTGGTTTGCCTGGTTTCGGGATCATGACTACCTCGGCCACCTTGAAGGATTCAGGGTGGTAACCGGCCGACAGGCATTTTTGAAAGAGGTTCGTAACGTGTTTCCCAATCGCCGGCCAGCATGCTTTGAGAATTCTCACCGTAAGATTATCTACGCCTGGGGAGGTACTCTTCGAGCTAACCGCACAAGCCTCGACCTCGTCTTGAGAGATATATTCCTCAAAAGGGATAGGTGCCCGCTCCGGCGTGAGCTGGACTGACCACGGATCGGCAATGTCGTTTGTGGCGTTATTTCTTTCTAGAGTCGCTTTTCTTAGTGCTTTAGCTTTACCTAGCTGTGATTCGATCACAGAAGTGCCGATTACGATTGGTGGTGAGCTGAGCCCTGTTGTTAGCTTGTGCCAGGAGATAATCCGAAAGACGTCTTTCGGTTCCCTAGCCCCGTCGATCAAGCCACGGTAATACTTTCGCTTGGCTCTCCGCACAATCCGTCTAAATCCCCGCCGGGCCACGATCTTTTCCTCTCGGCTCGCCGCATTCTTTGTTGCGCTCCTGTACGACCCAAGCGCGGCCGTACAATCGTCATTCCACCATATATTGATATTATATAGCGATGGCTTTTTGCCAGCTATTTTAATAGCTCCCTGGATGATGTCAACTAGGGCTTTGGCAAATTGGTCCAGTTTTTCCTTGCTAGGGTCTAAAGACGGAAGTTCATGGAGCCTGCCTTCGACTATGCCCACAAGCTCAGGTAACCTATCATCCGGGACGATCCAACGCCTCGTCTCGGGCCGGTGGTCGAGGTCCTTCGTAATCGGCACAACAATCCGAAGCGTCTCGTGGTCCGGCGTAGAGTGTAGCGCTTCGCTAATTATAGCTTCTGCCATCGGGACGTCTAAAAAAGCTAAATCTAGCACGTTGCCACCATCGTGCGTAGGTATATCTGGCTCTGAGATCAGATCTAGGCCATGGCCGTACATCACCCCAGCAAGGGCTGCGCTGCCGTGGTAATCTGGGTTACCCATGTCCCACGAGCTGTCACCAGCATTGAAGTCCCCCGCTATCACACAGCCGAACGGCGGCGTCCATGCCTCAAGTATCTCATCAACTTCCCTCGGATCGTCGCTAGGTCTATATACACTAACAAAGGTGATACCTCTTACTTTAACCCAGGTGATATCCCTGGTCCCGTATGGGCGGAGTTGGTCCGCTCTGAGGTGTTTCCGTACGTAAATTAGCGACCTCGGTCTTGTCCCGTCGCTATTCCAGCTGTCAACCGGTGAGAAGACGTTATAGTTAGGGTGTGTCTTAACCGCCATCCTCTTGCCCGGGGGGATGCCTACCCACGGCTCCTGCATCAGAATAATGTCTGCTTTTTCGTTTTTATAATCGGCCAGGTTAAGTCCTAATTCGGTCGGTTCGATACTTTTCTGTCCACCGGCCACATTAACCGAGTGGATGACTAAATGTCCATGTCGTCTATATGTACTCGTCCTAGGCGTACTCATTGGCTTACAACAATGGTGTCCGCTTCTTGGTTAGACTGTTGCCTCTTGTTTGCCAGTCCTAGGCTATCTACTTCCATTCGAGTCTTAGAGCCTCTTCGATTTGGGCCATCACTCTCGGTTGCTCTTCCGGCTAACGTCTCTGTTGCATCCACAACTCTGTCCGCTAGGTCCCTTGTTGCCTCGTCGAAGGCCCGTGATCTTGCCCTTTCCCCAGCTAGCCGTATCTCCTGAAGCTGCTCTGTGGTGGGCCTGCGGACAGCACCGTTTACGACCTTTGGCCGCGCTAGGCACTTCTCAGAGGTGGCTGCTTGTGGGCTACTGCAATTAACGCACTTTAGGACAGGCTTATCGCATGCGCCTTCGTGCGTAGGACAGGCACAGTTCGGGCAGATCTTTTTCCCGCATCGGTAATTCTTGCCATGAAATCGCAGACAGCTCTCGCATTGGATAATCCTAGGGTCGCGGCGGGATTGTCTTGAGTTCATCGAGTGAGCAAATAGTCTGAATGGTTTCGTAACCTCTTGTGTAAAGGATACAAGCCAGATGGTCTCAATATCGGTGTCAACGGTATTTCTAGAGATTATACATCTTACTGGCCTAGCTCCCGTCTGAGCCTCCACCTCGTCAGCAACGATGCTATCGGTAATATCGATGGTAAGACCTTCAGCGCTCATCACCTTTCTAGGACACCCTTGTACTTTGTAGTGGTACCACACCGTGTGCCTTTCCATGTCTTTGGCTTTAAGGATGTCGACTATTTCTCCTCGGAAGGCTAAAAGCTTCTTCTGTGTGGCCCCGTCGCGCGGGTGAAGCGCGAAGCCGGAGGCGCATCGCGTAACATCCCGGAGTTCTTGATGGTCCAGGTTCAATCGTCTGACTAGAGTTGATTTGACGCCGTACGGCTCGAGACGGCTGTTGTCCATGCGCACGAAGATACGCAAATCTTCGCTCGGCCTCTTAGGCAACAGGCGAGTTACGACTGGGGCCTTTTCCCTGCCACTTGCGGTTTGGTGATTCATTTTTATTGGTGAATGGCTACCGCCTCCGACGGAGGAGCAAACCACTCGTGCGTACGTCAGTTTCTCGGCGTTTCCCCTCGGCCCAGGGGTTACGGGCTCTGGCAAGGAAGCTCTGTGGGTTCCCAGCCATTCATTCAGGCAGCTAGCGAAGAAGGCACTGAATTCTTTCGCATAGGGGTATAGGTCTATACCTGCCTTTTGGAGAGTCTTGTCTATCGCGTCTGCACAGTCCTGGAACATTTTTGTCTTTGCCTCGTACAGTCTTCGATCTTTCCCTAGAGCGAGGGCCACCTGGTTGCGGCAGTTGGTCGGCGCGGACCTCACGTCTACATCGCGAGTTTCTTGCTCTAGGTTTGCGTGGTCATCAACTCGCACACGCTTTATACCGTTGGCGCTTTTTATACTACCATTCCCATCTTTTCCGTTCAGGGGCAAGGGAGGTAGGAAATCGGTTGCAGTAACCAGTGACGGGCTACTAGTAATATCGTTGAGCAGCGCCTGGCGTAGTCTGCTCGGGGTTGCGGGGCCGAATATCTTTGGAAATGGTGAAATTGCACTTTGACACAAGACGCTGAGCCCCCAAGACATTAGTTTGTAGCCACCCACATACTCCCACCGTCACCCTTGAACTTGACCATGAAGAAGGGGTACAATAAACCTTGGTACTGATTATTGGCTATCATTTCTGTTCCCATAGACAACAGCTGTCCTTGTTGCCGAGGAAAGGCGCTCTGGCGGTCGTATCCGTAGAGCATGTCCGGCGCTGGGGTGCTGACCTTGTACTTGGATCCTGTACTTGGGACAGTCTCTGCAGTGTAATAAACTTTGTCGCAAGCAACGAAGGGATAATCAGACATAGCAACGCATTGCAGCTGAAAGGAGGTCTGAAATCCCTTCTCGACTTTGCTCAAAGCAGTCTATTCCGCATACGTTACGCCCGTTACAACCTCAGTAACGAGTTAAGCCTCGTGAACAGGTTTATCTCCTCAGCTCCGACAACAGCCTTAAATATAAACAGTATGTTTCATAATTATAGGAAAGAATTATTAAAGACTAATTATAAATTCGTCCTTTCCCATTCCCACACTACTTGTTGCCGGAAGAAAATATCATGTGACAGCAAAGGCGAACAATAGCGCGTGTTAGTGTTAGATATACGGTGTGTGCTTATGTAAGGTAGTAGTAAGCCTGCGCCACATGTTTTATATCCACTCCGGAGTGGAGGGAGAACTCTTGAAGAACAACAAGAACTCAACCTCCAATTGGCTACAGAACGCTGTGTCTGACAGTTAGCAACAGCATTGTGGACATAAAAAAAGTTGTCAAAAGAACATCCAGAACTTACTGGCCATGATACCAGATTTTCCGCCAATGATAAAATATATACCGGCCTAAAGATTGTTTTCAGACCTAAGGTTTCGACCTCCGCGCTCCAGATCGAAGTTAATCAGTGTCAACTCGTCGATGGCAGCTTCTCAAGCCTACCAAGAGTATCGATTAAAAACATCGTCTCGAGCAGTTCTTTAATATTCACAGCCACTGCGAGTGGTTCTGTCCATGACCTTGTGAATCTGTTTGTGAGCGTCCAGCTAATATCAGAGACCATGACGAGAACAGGTGCTCGTTTCTACATGTACGTGGCGCTGTAGCTCAAATCATGGAGTTTTTATTCTTTTACTCACAATATTAAAGCATTCGCTGAATAATCTGCCAGTGTGTCAATTCCTCCTCTGCAGTTAATTGTATAGGGAATATAATGGTGTAAGATTGATAGCTAGGGAACTAAACTAAAGGAGTGACTATCTACGTGGAGCTTAGAGTTTATATAAGGGAATCATTTGTTAGGGCAGTTGGCGTGTATTGGGATAGGATAAATATCCATATATCTGGATATTTCTCGGCGCCCAATACAGACACGAGATCCCGTGTATATAATATCTAACGGGATCCCGTGTGGATTATGTAAGCACAAGCTGCTGCATTTTGGAGCATCTGCCAACAGCTGTTAATTAAAGTATATTTGTGACGCGTTGGATTTCTACTAACGTTAAATGAACACGACTTTATTTTTTATTTACAATATAGCTAAATTGGACCTCAATTAATAATGTTTTTATTTCTAAATGATTGTTTACCCCCTGAAGGTAGCTATAATTCACGGGACACCTTACTTAAGGCGATTAACGCGTGGGTAGCCCTAAGGGGTTACGCCTTTGTAATTGGGAGGTCAACAAAGGAAAACAGCGGTAAATTGACAATTACATACTTATGCGACCGCTTTTCCTGGCCTCTTAGTGTACCAAAAGAACGCTAGCGAAAAAGAACTACTCGAGGGACCGGCTGCCTGTTTTTGATCTATGCCAAAGAGTTGTTAGATAGGCTACTTGGATTGTGAAACACTGTGCTAATAAACGGTTCTCTATTCATAACCACGAGCCAAACCTACACTCCGTAGCCTACCCAGCACACCGAGTACTATCCATGGAGGAGAAGTCTACTCTTGTTAGTTTTATTAATGCTAGTATTGCCCCCAAAGAGATTAGGACGTATATGCGCTAGCACTACAATACGATAACGACATAGCAAGATATCTACAATAGGATTGCAGGCGCTAGGAGAGAGATCTGTGCGGGCCAGAGCATAATATAAGCCCTTGCGGACTAACTATTTCAAGAGGGCTTCTAGAGCCAATTCTAAACAGATCCAGATGGCCGAGTTATAGATGTTCTATTTGCCCACCCCAAATTAATAGTGTACCTTTAAACGTGCCTAGATGTTTTCGTATTGGATTGTACTTATAAGACTAATAAGTACGGGATGCTTTTGCTAGATATGATTGGAGGTGATGCTTGCTAGCGCTCTTTTTGCATTGGTTTCGTGTTTTTTAGTAGGGAGGCAGAAAGGGATTACTTTTGGGCCTTAGACCGGCTGAAGCCTATGTACGAGCTTTGTAAAGCTCAGCTCCCGTTTATAATTTTAACAGACCGTTATTTAGCATGCATTAACGTTGTTACTGTTTGCTTCCCGACCTTACCCTTGCTCTTATGCCTTTGGCATGCTAATAAAGCCGTACTCCGATATTGCCAGCCTACCTTTATGCGCTAGAACGAAGGGATAGAAGCTTGGAATGAATTTTATTAATTATGGCATTCTATTATTAGATTACCAAACGAAGAAGTATTCGATTAACACATACAGGAATTCAAAACGAAGTATTTTCCCGACTATGCTGATCTAGTTACGTACGTTAAAACTACATGGTTGAATACTTATAAAGAAAAGCTTATTAAAGTCTAGGTTGATTAATATTATTATTTTGACAACGTGGTTATTTTATGCGTAGAGGGTATTCATGGGCTAGTAAAACCCCATCTTAAAACATCGATGTTAAATTTTTTCGAAGCTTTGAGAGCCATTAACTACCTAATATAGCGATGTATTTCTCGTAAGTTAGGGCCGTTCATATTTGAGTCGCGCGTCGATGTCATGAGCAGTTTCGCTACGTTCCTGCTTATCGCGTGAAGTACTAAAGGACTAGGAGTATGTGGCCGATAGTAGCAGGAGAAGATCGATTTAGTTCGGGGTCGTTAATCGAGATTACGGGGAGGTTGGCACTAGCCGGGGGCTGGCATAGCTAAGCAGCAGAGCTTAGTTTGGCCGAAGACTATTGCGTTCTATAGCCCTGTGTAGAACCACATCCATAGTCTTACTCCTAGTAGTTTCCTTACCGATTACAACAATGGTTTGATTAGTAGTGCTTAGTATGGGCAAGTTCAGTGGACTATTGCCAAATGCCACCACGTGTAAACAATAGACATCTTTCAGCTGAAATACGACACTAGCTTTCACTGCAGTGGTTACTACCAAATTGTTGGTAATACGTCCGCTGCTGATTACTTTTGCTATCTTCGACAGGTCTTCTGCTTCTAGGACTTTCTCCTAGACAGCGCACAACCCGTAGGTCACAACTAGTGCGCCGACGTGGTCTTACTCTGCTACAAGCTACAACAGCACCAAAAGTGGCTGTGGTGGCTTAGCTGATAAGATAGGTAGCGCTTGCCCTTTACCTGCAAGTTATTCTGCCAGCCCCCACCG
This sequence comes from Ustulina deusta, assembly GCA_023159155.1. Lineage (NCBI taxonomy): Eukaryota > Fungi > Ascomycota > Sordariomycetes > Xylariales > Xylariaceae > Ustulina > Ustulina deusta. The sequence continues at coordinate 122,477 of JAJNNX010000023.1, read as the reverse complement.
CCAAGGAAATTCCGGTGCACCACCTTCAATCTGTCCACCTCCGAGGTCGCTAACTACCTACTCTTCCCACGTCTCAGCGAATACCTTACCCACTACAGATCTCACACTTCGAAAATGCCAAGTTCAAGCCAGCAGGTACTACCTGTAGCCTTGTGCTCCAGATGCAACCTCCCTTTTGTTGTTCAAGGACCACCAATGGTGATCAACTGGACTACCAACCATGTCTAGGAAGTCATGGTGGTGACAGTAGTTTCGTAAGGCTGCTTTATCTTGATTGTATGACAAGTGCTTATTTCTTTCATTTACTACAGGACTAAGGAATTGTCAACCATCCCCTTCGATAACGATCTAGCTAACGAGCTACAACGCCCTGCTGCTGTATTCGAGGCGTACGGTCTCTCTATCGATCATGCCGCTATTCTCGACCACCACATCAACCGCCACGTCAACGGTTGGGCCGACCATAATGCTTTGATTGCGAATGTTGTTCGAGTTGCCCGCCAGCTACAGCAACAAGCTCAAGAGCGCCAAGCAAACATGCCTCGTTTATATACCGACTTCATCACTGCCTTCTTAGCCCAAAGACAACAATTGGAGATGATATTTGTCCATGCTCGTGTTGCCCGACGTGAGCATAGGGTTCCAGATGCGGCGTGGCTGCAAGTTATGGAAGCCATGACGTGGAAGAGTCCCTGTTCTCGGGCCGACCAAGATGATTTAGACATTCTGGTCAACCGCGCAGGACTTAGTTGTGAATATCGTCGAGATACACCCCCTTTCTTCATCGCTTCGAAGTTCGGAACCTTTATCGACGCTATATATGAGATGGTGGACTCGGCACTGTGGCACCCTATGTGGACTTCTGAATGGGGGTTGGCAGCGCGCTATAACCACAACACACCCCAGCATCGCTGCATCCCACTATATCAGCGATGGCCAGTTAATGCTATCCATTTCTCGGATGCCTTCATGCGTCCAGGTTAAAGCGATCGAAGCAATTTTGACCCTACCAGCTACGATATTTCATTGCTAACATTGCTCTGCAAATAAGATAGGTTGCATGGTATAATACCGCGTTAAGTTCTTTCTTATTAAGCAGCAAGAATACACAGGCATGGTGAACTCAGTACTAGTGATATACATAGAATATGGGTCATCGTGGGGGCCTGTTCTAGATACTATAGTGCATACCAGGGTATATAAGTACACGGTATTGCCTTTGATAGAAAATTTCCAGACTTATTGTTCCTTTTTACCTGTAGCATTATATCTGTGATATTCCTAATTGCATTTGGCGACATTGGCTCTAGGGGCACTATAGATACTAGTGATGCCTTAAGTAAGATAGTATTGGCAGATGTTTCCTTTTATCTACAGAACGCTAAAGAGAACTCGAAAGCGGGAGAAACACTCATAATCTACGCCGATGGGAGCGGCATCGATGGGCTGACCTGTTGGGTTGACCCAGCATATAATACACAGAATACAAAGCATTGCGGGGTTAACCCAATTGACCCCTCCGCTAGTGGAGGGGCGCAACATGGTAAGCCGACGTGGCCACACGCACACATCCTGCCCAAAGCTCGGCCGAGGCGCCGTCTATCCACTACACTACAATACCTACATTGCCCTCAAAACTGGCAAAACCTTGAGCTCCATCGCGCCCAGGCTATATCTTCAAGGCTCCTCTTAGATGCAATGGTAGGACTTATATTATTGAGCTGTATATCGTAGGGTTGTATGATTAAATTGTTACTTAGCTGCCGAGAGTTCTTGAGAACGTTGCAGGGAGAGGGGTGGTAGTAGTAGAACGCTAAGCGGCCCGTGCTACGCTTTGGAATCTGGGTGAGTTCTACTGTAGTACCTGGCGATCTTTAGGGTGCAACAGGATTGCGGGCTGGCACTGGCATCTTCCCTGTGTTCTCACTAAACACGATTCTATATGGGTGCCCTAGCAGGGACTAGAATATCGACCCCACCTTATCTTCTCCTCATATCTTAGAAAACCTCCGTGATCCAATAGGTAGATGGCTCGAATAACGCCTTAGACTACCTGGCGCTACCTCTAGTCCTGCATGCTGGAAGATGTATTCGAACTCCCTTCTCCGTTCTATAACTATGGAGAGCCCTGTATCGAAGCGTCGAAAATTAGATGAGACTAGCTCGATTCCTGCAGATCGTCGTTCACCACAGTGTCTCAGCTTCTCGTCGCTAGGCTCATCACAAGATGCCCCCCTCTCGAGTGGAATTGGAGCCCACATTCTATCATTAGTAAGCTGCTCGCGAATCCTCCTATTCCGTTCATACTGATAGTTTAATGGAAAGATGCGAAGTCCAGCTTTGACTCAGACCGAGATCGTAGAGATAGAAGTCATCATTTTGCAACAACATTTATTTCGTTTCAAAAACGAGATGCATACCGAAAAGGCACAGGAGAACATATAGAAAGCAATCGATCTTATCCTAGAGCTTAAGGGAGACTGGGACAACATTGATTCTAACGATCAAATAAAAGTACCCGCCTAATTCAACCATGAGGAACTGATGAAAAAAAGGTCGCCAAGTCTATCTGCCGTGGATCCAAGCATCGTGTCCGACGATCTGTCAGATATTTCCGACTCGTTTGTAGCTGAGCTTAGTGCCCTTGTTGACGCAAATCTTATATCTGCCGAACCCAAAAGGGTGGAACGCGACTCCAAGCTCCAGCCTCCATCTTTGACAAGGACGCGACCGACACCAAATCTATCCGATCCCGGATTAATAGACCGCCCTTGGTCGAACGAAGTGCAACAGGTCCTCGGAGACCGATTTCAAATGTCTGGATTCAGGTGCAACCAACTGGAAGCCATAAATGCAACGCTCGCTGGTGAGGACGCCTTCGTACTAATGCCAACTGGTGGCGGGAAGTCTCTGTGCTACTAGCTCCCCGCTGTTGTACAGACCGGCAAGACCCGTGGACGCTTGTTGTATAGGCTGAACGTAAGATGAGGGATAACGATGGCCAAATAGCTTGAAGAAAGCGAGCGAGCTCAAGCGCGAGTGGGATTTAATTAGTGCTATGCGTAGTTAGCCAATGCCTTAGGCACAATGTTTGACCTTGGATTGTTTCAGGTAGCCTGGCAACACGGACAAAGTGGTATGACAGCCTGGTATATGCTCTTTATATGAACCAATAGACTTTATTACGTCCCCTTTATCTCCTAAGACAGCTGGTTAGACACTTTTACGATTCTCCGGTTTTGTATGATAAAGAGAAAAGGGTACATAGTTGTTGCTAAATAAAACATCAGTGTTATAGATTCCCTTTCTTTCTAGCTATTCTATTTCTTTAAAGCAGATCCAGTAGTTAAACAAAGGGATCAGTTGCTTAACCTGTATTTCTGAGTTAAGAGTAGTCCACCGGCTAGGCAGCTACACAGACTCAATTATAACTCGTTACATCTCTTCTTGGGTAACTAGCCTGTTAGAGATAAGTTTCTGCGCCAATTTTTTTTATTTTTTATCTTTTAGTCGTAATTTATTAAAAAAGTAGTTAGACTTTTTATTGCCAGGCTACGTGAATGCCACCCTTATTTTGTAACAGCTATGATAGTCTACAATCACTATAGCGTGGCTTGAGCCGGGATGGCGGAAAGCTCCCTGCCTCTGGGTGCGTGGGCGGGATGACGTCCGCGGCCAACACGTTGAGGTTTAGGAAATTGACGGTGATACTCGCTGCTAAGCCAGGCTTAGAACGCACCAACGCCTCCAGTACTGTGAGAACCCAGAGAGTCCACGGCTGACCCTGGTGCAGCTTGCGCTCGGCCTCGAACACATCCGACCCTGTGGCAAGATGATTATCCTCATGCACAAGATCGAGTCGTAGCGCTGCGTCCGGTACCTCCATGTATTTAGCAAGTTCTCAACCGTGAGGGTCTTCAAACAGCTCTGACCGCGACAGCAACCAAGAACGTTATTACCGATATGAAATATAACCTGGCCATCAATAAATGTCAAAGTTTTGGAAGTTATATTTTACATTACTAATGTTAGGTCGCTGTAGATGATGTAAGCTGTTGGGGAATGCTTGCTGTGTTCATGAATCCACTCGAGTTTTCGATTCTCTATAGAAGGTCTTGCTCCTATTTACATTTTCATAGCTTTACATAGTAGCCAGTTAAGCGAATGAAGCATTCATAAACCATCTTTCCCGCCTTTAACGTGTCGCATTGGTATATGTAGATCAACGCAGTACCAAAAAAATCAAGAACTCCTAACAAAGCTCTAATCTCTAGCTGCTCGAACACGTGTTCAAAGGCAAGGTCTGGGCACGTAAATAGAATGTAGTCATTAAAGGTTCGTTCCAGGAAGCTTCCAAATAGACTCATCCAACAGTAGTCTAGAACGGGCGTCCTGGCGGCCCCGGACGATAATGTTGGCGGGGTTCCGCGAACTGTACAGAGTGAACAAGTGAGTTGTTGCCTGTTGACCGTAGCGATGTACACGATAGAACGCTTGATCCTCAACTTGTCTAGCGAAGGCAGGCTCGGTCATAATAGCATAGTTGGCTCGCGTCAAGTTGAAACCCTCTCCAGAAATACGGACAGTCGTGATCAGGATCAGAGGGTCCTCAGGATCTCTGTCTTCCAACACTTCCTCATCCGTCATTCGACAGAACGGGGCATAAAGTGCTCCGCGCCTTGATGGGGCATCTTTAGCGAGAACAAGTGTTTGATATACCGTAGGGAACTCCTTGCGTAAAATGAAAGCAATAAGGAAGGCAATTATAGGTGAGATCGCCAAAATAATCATCTTTTTTCGTAAGACAGGGCGAGGGTCCAATACATCATTGTGTCGTTCTCTGTCCCTGAGTATTTCCTGGACCTTCTGGGCAATAAAGTCCATCTTCTGGCTGCCGTGTCTAATTGTGTCAAGATGCGACCAGAGCGTGTGTTCACGAAGATCGGCATCTGACATGGCGTTAAGATTGCCCTCAATGTCCTGGGACCGAAAGTGTGATGGCTCTCCACGGAGCAGCATCGGGGCTGGGGCTGGAAAGGTGGCGCACAGTCCCAGCTCGTAGAAACTGCCTTGGCTCCCAAACCCTTTATCCATTTCCGAGATGACGTTCTCCATTGTAGGCCGAGGACCACGTGTACTAGGGTTCGATGCCTGCCATGAAGCTAATCTTCTCTGCAGTCGCATATCCAGCTGCTCCTTTGACATGTTGGCAAGCTTTCTAATATCCTCAAGATATGTACTAGGGAAATTAGAACATTCAATAATCTCCACATTCATCTTTGGCAGCGGGATGATTAGGGAGCCGAAAAATTTGTAGTAACTATGTCGCTGGATCATGTAGGGCTTCAAAACCTTCTTACCGAGTGCCTTGCACTCGCAAAATCGTTGTCCGTATGTAGCACGGATTGCTTTATCGGCCGATTCTGCATTACTCCTGTGGTTGATAAGCCAATTGCTTTCCTTTACCCATTCATCAGGATCTTCACGCGGGTTATAACCAGGGGGTTCATTCCAATTCTGTACAGCTGGTGAGGTAACAACGCTAAGGAATGGCTTTAAGGCGTGCGGGCTGCGGTGAATTGGGGTTCCGCTTACGCTGACAAGATATGTAGGCGAGGCCGAGCGATTGATCAACCTGTCTGTGATGAATCTCCAGACTATTGTATTCTCGGTGATCTGGTTGTGAGCTTCATCCATTACCACCCAACCTGGCTTGATGAAGAAGGGTTCGAGCACCTCCGTTCCATCATCGAGCTCGACAGTTACGGCGGATTCTTTTTGGATCCCAGTTAATGCAGAGGAAGTCGGCATAATCATAATGATGTGGCTATTGTCCCCCCTTTCCTTCCCATTCAATTTTAGGAGGATCCTCTCTGAATTAACGGTATCTTGTTCCCAATGCTATTGGTCATCAGTAATCTCGTCTTGTTGAAGTTCAGAAGCGGGCAGAAACTTGATCCTAGGATAAGTAGTTCGCATTGCACTTGTAATCTTATCAGCCGCTGTGTGAATGGACCAGATCTCTGGCTTCCGACTGCTGTCGAGTAGTGACGCGGGAGAGATGTACTTGCACAGCTGCTGGTACCACTGCTCGCGGAGCCCGGATGGTACGAGGATTACGGCAGGACCTCTTGGAAGGAACTCTAGAAGTTGGGCTGTCGGGAGTCGCTCGACGCAGGGACAGGCGAAACCTCTGATGTACGTTCCCGAGGGACATTCAGAGTTGGGGCCTTGTGGGCATGCCGATGTGCTTGGAAGTAAATGACGGCCTTGTCTATATTTCCTGTCTAACTTGACATCTTGCGCTGCTAGGCGGATATAGGGAGTGAGAATAATGCCGCATGAGCTTTCGAATGTTTTTCCAACGCCCATGCCATCGGCCAACAGAACACCGAAGGTCTTCTCAAAGTGATACGTGAAGAGAAGACGAGTAACAGCCCAGAGCTGATGAGGCTTGAGAGCAAGGCCAAGACCTTGGAAGCGATGGTAATGTTCGGGGTTGGCAGAGTCCGTTTTGGCGAAATCGTGTCCAGTAAAAGCACAGGCGAACTTCCAGACTTCTCGTTCCATGTTTTCGTCGTGATTAACAAGGGCATCCGAGACCTGTCCCTCAGGCAGTTCATCTGGATCTCCAGTAAGATCGATAATCTCCTAGACAGCAGTTAGCAAGTAATAACCTTCGTGGGCTGCTTTGACTTACCATGGGGTGAGCTGGGCCGGATATATCTGAAGGCCTAGGGTTGACAGAGTTGGAAGGAATGTGTTCACTTCAGTGAGACCCTCGGCTAAGGGTGCTGGACGTATCACTAGAATGGGCAGATAGTGAATATTTAGGCATCGGAGATTTAACGTCGCCAGCCGATGACGGAACGCGTGGCACAGTCTTATCCTTGTTGTCTGCTAATTGCTTGTGCGGTGTGGTCTGGACCGTGGCATACAGCGTAATACATTCAGCGCCATGGACATTGATCGGCATTCGGCCGGCTTGATAGTACCTGGCCAGTCGCGCCTGGTAAGCGTCGATGCCATCGATCTCGTCCATCTCCATAGCGTGTGAAGTCGGTAGGGTCGGGTGGGCCGACGTAAACGCGGATGTGTTGGTTGCAACCAATGCGGCTGCGGACCCAGCCTTGGAGTCGGTCCAAGCTGTATGCCACGGGGAAGGCAAGCCTTGGTTGGTTCTCGTGAACAAACGCTTCCAGTGCATTCTGAGCGATCTCCGTGTATGGTGGATTGGCGGACCGCAAACTCACGACGACGCCCGTGGCTTCGAGTCGACGCCTCTTCGGATTATCAGCCGCCGCCGACGACGCGGGGCTTGGGGATCGAGCGTGACGGAGAGGGGTAACAGATGCCATTATTTGTCGATGTGATGTATCCAGGGTTTAGGCTGTTGAGGTGGCAAGCAGCATCGGTGGAGACTAGCGTCGGGTCAGCGTGTGACACAAAGGCTTGCAGGGAAGGAAAACTTGGGAATGTGCTGAAGGAGTCTGGGAGATGGCATATACAACTGTAAAACAAACCGATGCGCGGCGCGTTGCTGCTAAAAAAAAAATTAAAAAAAAGTATGTACAAAGGAGGCGCGATGTAGAAGAAGCACGAAGGGGCGAGAGTTGGGAGGGCGGTGGGGAGGATCCTTGTTGTGTGAGGCGTTATTCCTAGCAGCTGGTTGCCGCGCCTCTGACCGAGCCCAGAAACGCTGCAATAATCCAGGTACGTACCTTCTTGCAACCAGTTGTTACCTTCTCAATATCCAACAAGACCTTCCACAACAATCGCAGTTCACTGAACTGAGTTCCACAGATATATATATCCAAATGCGTCGGTTTCTTAGCTGTACTTTAGAGACCAAGCCACAGGCTAAACTATACTCAGGTAGGAAAGAGGGGCACGAGTCTGCCCCACGCGCCAAGCCACAGATTTGGATGTGTAGGGCACCTGAGCGCGGCACGGACTGCAATCAGACTGACGCGGGGCAGCTCCAGCGCTCGACTTACCCACTGGCCCACCAACCCCTACCCCCCGCCCCTCTTAGCAGGGATCGATCGGATAAGGATCTGTAGCCAAGGCTACATACATTCCTCCCCATTACATCCACCTTCCACGCCGCTTCAAGGTTTTCTCGTGGTTCTATTCTACATCTGGGTCGGCATACCTAAAGGTGTAAAGGTGGTTCACAAGCATGAATACTATTTACCGTCACTGCTGCGGTCAAGTTCTACTACGTTGCCTCCGCCTCTCCTTCCTCTTCGGCCATATATTCGGCAGTTAGGTAGGCTTCCTTGCCTGCTTCTTTACCTCTCGGCCTCACGGTTACCTACGTATATACAATCCTCTTTTCCCTGTCTTCCTTCTTCTTGCCATCCGTTATTTTCACTAACTGTAATTGCGACCGACGAAACAGGCTTCAGCTAACTGCCTACCTACTAGCCAGCCGATACTCCAATATCTCATACGCCGACCGTGCCGCCCACTCGTCCCGCCGTCCGTTCCGTCATCCGTGGTATACGATCGATCCCCCGCCATGTCTTCCGGAATGGTCGTCTACAATGCCAGAGCGGCGGCTGGAGACCAGATGAGCATGACGGCTGGGCTTCGATGCCTGACTTGTGGCCACATTGTGGTCAAGCAAGACGCACCAGTCGTCTCGGTGCCTTGCCTATACGCTGATCATATTTAGAAGATTGTTCAGCAAGAGTGCATACGGTTTGTATTCTTTTAATTGCACTCTGGTTACTGCCGATTCCCGAGTCTGGCGAGCTGGATAGTATTTCTTGACATAACATCTAAAGCTTCATCTACAATTCTTGTAGCAGGTCCGGTCTAGTGATATCGAAACTATGCGGGTCTAGATGCCAAAACGAGAAGCCAGGCGTTCTATATCTAGGCGTTTTATTAGCTTTCAGACTTTCCAAACAGGCGATTAACAAAGGGCCAGGAAGCATAACAAAGCATACCATCAGGAGTGTCCAAGTAGCTGAATAGTCGAGTCTCACGGGGCGCGAACCGGATGATATTCTTGGCGCTATATTACATAGATTAGCAAGTATCAAGAGATAGAAGGCGGACCTCTTAGGGGCGTTTTGTGCCACCATCGATGCTCACCAGCGCGCTTACCAGGCCATGGCCGCCAACCCTTCTCGATTCGACCCCGAGCTTCAGCAGTACCTAAAGAAAATCAAAGTTATAGTCAGCTACGAATATGAGGACAAGGAAATTACCTGGGTTGCCGAGAACACTGCTAATCATACTACTCGTCGGCTCGAGTTCTTAGTCGAACGCGTTGCTACAGCGCTCATTCCTACTATGAGTGTTTTGGATGGACCATTCAGAGGCACAAATCGGTACTGTCGATACATGCTTTGTTTGTAGTTGTGATGACGAGTAAGCTGCCGCTCACTGTTTTACTTTCTAGATACAAAGTGGCCCAGACGTGGTAAAGGAAAGGTGGTAGTAGACATGATTGTTAGAAATAAGCAAGCCAGTTAATTAAGGGTGTTTTGTGTTATATTTTTGTAAGAGCGCGTCTTGCTGTTTCTCTGAGGTGTGCCCTGCTAAATAGTGTGGCGGGCTCTTAGGGGTTGAGCAGACCCTGCTCACCCCTAGTATATTTAGCCCGAGCCAATCCATCCAAATTAGCCCATCAATTCTAACAATGATAACCTACTGTAGAGCCTTCTAGAGGTAGAAAATAGCGGGCGGGCTTGGCTAGGGCCTTGGCCATTCGACCTCCCTTCTACTAATACTAGTACACCTTAAATTCTTACCTAGGCTAGCAACCAGCATTCAGAAACAAACAAACAACACATAACAAAGCAAAACAAAAACAAGAATGGTATAACCTACCATTATATTCAACGTTAACACAACCGGAGATAAGCAAACCAGGTGTTGCGAACACATTGGGGTGGTCAGATATCTACACGCACGCATAGCATCTGTCTGACCTTTGGAAATAGAAGAAATCTTTCACTTCGTCGCCCCCCAAGCCGACATGGCCTTGCCGCAAAGAGGTACACTACGAGAAATGCTTTTTGGTGGCACAGCCAGCCAACTCGTACCCCTCTTGGCCGTCCCTGTTCGACCGCAGCGTCCTCCACCTACGTTGCAAGCACGGCAGGGTCGTCAGAGTGATAATGCTCTCACCTTTCCCAACCTTCCTACCGAAATTCATTGCCTCGTCTTCGACTATATCGAATGCATTGAAGACGTTATTTGCCTTGGTCTTGCAAACGAATATTGCTGGACCCTAGCCCAACATCATCTTGATAATTATTATATGTCATTCCTGGGCACTTGGTCGGGAAAGAATATTGTCTACGTTAGAGACAACGTTGGACCCAACGATTATCCCGCCCATCTCTTTTCCGCCAAAGAGCTGGATACCTTACGTCCGCTAAGGAACAACGTGCTGCGTGGTGATCCAAAGTGGCCATACGTGCAATGTAATACCCCATTTGCGCTTTCTCATTTTGCCGACCCAAGCGTTTCCGACATACAAGATTTCGTCGATCCTAGGACTGAAGCATGGCGTCTACTCCGGCATTGCAAGTCTCTAGGCAGAGGGAAAGATCCAGCATTCGCAGCAAGAGGCCAGCGGATCATCCTAGGAGCCTCCACCTACTTCCCTAAAGATCAGCCGTGGGTCCTTCGAAATCTAACGACGAAGGAATTTGTCCGGCCGGAACCCATCGCCATAAAACCGGAATACATCCATGGTACCCATATTCTGGTTGTAGGCTTTGGCGAAGTGGTAATGTTACGCACCTGCTGGTCAAGCGCCCCGTCCAACGTCCGCATCAACAATACAATTGGTCCACCCAGAGGTGTGTGGGCACCGCTTTGATATTACCACGCTAGCAAGGCACGAGGGTGGCGTCGATAGCGCTGGATGGATCGACGTAAGTGATGAGGTGGCAAGAGAGATTTCCGAGGCCTGGCATTATGAATTCGGCGCCGATATACGCGAGCACCTCGTGTTCTGGTATGCAAAACGACCAAACAGAGACCTCTTCGACGATAGACCACCTTAACAGAAGATTCCCAAAAGCCCATGTCGACTCAATGTGCTTGCGCCTTCGAAACTGGCCTAGTGACACTCTTCCCAGCCGACATACGAAAACAATTTGCGACGTGTATGTGTCTTATTTTCAATTACTTAGAGAGTCGTACCACCATTATCACAGATAGCACGGGTACTTGAGTCAGACTTCGCTTCTGGAAGGCGGTTTACCAACTACAAGCCGCAACAGCGCCATAAATTCGGGATGCACGTAGACCGCGGATGCCACGATGGTGCCGAGGGCATCGAAGTTATATCCGAAAATGTTTGATTACGGTGATGCTTGATAATCAACGTTAGCTTTGTGCTCGCTCCGCCAAGCGACTTATCTGCTGCCTTTGCAAATCACTCGGGTTTGCAGGCTGACCTGGTCTGACTTCGCACACCTTGGCCGGTAAATAGTAAAGATTATCTTTGCCGGTGACATTGATAGCCAACCCAATTGCATGCCATCGCTTATATCTGACACTAGGCGAACGCGTGGGGCAGCTACTACTAGTATTACAGCTACCTTCCTACCTATCCCAGAGGCAATCTCGGCGCGGCACGGACCACAATCACACCAACGCAGGGCAAGTTTAGCGTTCTACCTCCTCCCACTGCCCCTCCCCCCTGTATCCGCTGTACGTTCCTTACTCACACTCCCTCTCTCCAAGCCCCTTCGCAGTATCTAATGCAGGGTTAGGTCAACTGGGACAAGCTTGCTGCCAAAGCTGGCTTCAGAGACGGCGCAGCATCATCCCACGACCAAAGCACAAGGTTTCATCAGGAACGAGGTTTAACGAGAAACGATACTTGACAGCAATTTGCTAATCTATCAGTTTGCGCCCAATGAATCTGCACTTTTTAACATTTTTAACCAATCCTTCTATAGCACGTGTGTTAGGCCCTAATACTTATACAGCGCGTGTTAAAAGCGGCCATGATAATATTGATTCTTGTTTCATTCGTGGCAGAAAAAAGATGTGGAAAAAATGTAGTTACTAGAGAGTTCAGGCCTTAAGTGTTGCCTAACCTAGGTTGAAGCTTGTAACTATTTACATAGTCATGTAAGCTCTGTCTCGGTGTTGGATAGATGTGCGGTTAATATAACCTCTTACACATTAACCCCGATCCAATCTATCCTAGTGAAGGAATTCTACCAAATGTCCATCATTACAGACGGGCGGCTGCAGCGATTATGGACGGATGCTCAGCAGTATCCGGAGTGGGCAACCGCTCGGCTGTGGGAGCACGCGTTGTCTTCACCGAATCCAAGTGGGTTGTTTCATCCCAGCAACCACCAACGCACCAGCCTGGCGAGCTTAGGCGGGTCGACCTCGTCGTAGAAGAGATAGACAGCCACGCTCAAACAGCCGGGACGCTGTTATTTGTCGAAGCAAAGCGAGCTGGTGCCTCGCCCAGCGACATTATGGAGGTGGAATACCAAGCATTTACCGCTGCTTGCGTGTACTATGTTGAGACTGGGATAGAACGCCTTTGGACTATGACTTGCGTTGGTAGTAGGGCTCGACTGTGTCAAGGCATAGGCATATACACTTTCGTAATGGGATAGATTGTTGGTTCCGGCAGGTAATATCGCGCGAGGAATCCGTGAGTGGGACGTTTGAGACGAGGGGGCCGGGATGAAACCCTATTCAGATCCCGTGCAGCTTCGCTTGTCCTAGCCTTGCAGATTCTCAGTTTGGGCGCGCTTGACTACAGTAAGTGGTACATTTTTGTTGTAGTTGCTGCTGTTGTATTAGCCAAAATCTCCCGCGAGGGTTCCTACGAAACATGGTAGTTTATACCGTTAAAAACGAAGCTTGAATATTTTTCATCACAGATGACCCTATTCTACGCTAGCAACTTGATATATGATTACAATACGTAGTATATTCAGCCGTTATAGGAAGGAAAAAAGTTCACATATTTTTGATATACAATACTATGCATGAATGATTTTTTTTTTAAGAAAAGGATGAGTTCTAGGCAATTATGCATTGGGAATGGTAACTCTAAAATTTTGGGCTCTAAGTTTACCTAGACAAGAGGTATCGGTCAGATGGCTATTATCTCACTAATTGGTTCGTAAAACTTCGGGTGGTAATGATATTACCAGCAATGGTTACAACAGCATTAGGATGTCATCCCCATTGGTTGATGTTATACGCCTGGGCCTTCCTTCCTCCGCGGCCAAAAGCCGTGTTCAAGATTAACAGTATGGATAGTGAGCCGCAGAGATTTAATGTAAGGGAGACACAACTACGATTGGAGACACATGAAGCGACAGCACCAGTGGTGGTGGCAACAAATGGTCGACATTGTTCCTCTGTGGGAGTGTGGTTCATTGGTCTAGCCCAGTGGTAGAGTGAAAAGTCTTGTTTGCCTCGCCGCTGCTCGCGGCATCCGCCTTACCGCTGTATTGCAGCTAGATGCAGCTGATGCACCAAATCGCAGGTTCTTGGCAATATTTGACTTCCGTAAATATCATCAGACGCCTTTCGACGGTGATTGCATGCGGCTTCGCTAGGGTCGACCGTCTGCTAGTGGCGGTTGACGCAGCCAGCGACTAGAAAACCCAAGCAAAACATACCGTAGCGCGCGAGGCGAGAGGATTTTAGGTCAGGTAGTATCTCCAACTCTGCCCTCTTGCAGCATCATCTCCCGGGTGTTGAGCCGGATCTTTACGAGCACCTCCTGCGTCTCCCAGAAGGGCGGTGACTTTCTTCGCGCGAAGCAGGAATAGCTCTAGCTGGGAGACGTTCTAGCACAATGATAGAACGATAACAGGAGCCTTCAAAGCAACATCGAGGCCGGCCCTCAACATCGAGTCATACCTCCCCCCAATACAACAACAGATCTAGAAACATAATGCGGAAACAATAGAAAAAACCCTTTCGAGCCAAGATACCCCCGAACTAGAGAAGCACAGGTTCGAGACAGAAGACAAGCAGAAATACACGAGCCCGCTTAAGAGAATCTATCAAGAACTGCAAGGAAGGAGAGAACCTACCGGGCTAGACCAAGAAATAATACCCCCTTACGTCACGCCCCCATGGTGGGAGGGCCCAACAACACGCACAGGGGCGGATACAGAACAGGCAGAATCTGAACACCGAAGAGAACTTGAAAGTGGGAAGAACTCTATCCTTATTTACACCGACGGAAGTGGTATCGACGGGCACATTGGCGCAGCAGCCGTATGTCCCATGATAAAACAGACAGAAAGAGCGTATATGGGCAGTGACACCGTGTCGACGGTATACGCTGGAGAACTCCAAGGCATCAGCATGGCGCTACAAATAGCACAAGAAGATCGACAACAAGGACACAAAAGAGACAAGGTCGTAATATACACCGACAACCAGGCGGCCATCAGATCGTCGGCTACGCCACTAGGGAAATCAGGAGCATACCTCCTAAAAGGAATCGCGCGACGGATCCAGGACCTACAGGAAGACGGCCTACCCGTGGAAATCCGATGGATCCCGGCCCATAGAGGCATTCCAGGAAATGAGGAGGCCGACCAGGCAGCCAAGGAAGCCACCGGATGGAGAGGAGATGGTACCCGAGGCCAGAAAGCAGCACAACCGGAAGAGCTATTCTCGCTCAAGGCAACCCTGAAAACGTGGAACCACAAAGAGGCCAAGAGACACTGGGAAGTGAGCTGGCGGATCGAAACCAAAGGCAGAACCACATTCCGGCACACCCCTAAACCGACACGAAAAGTACTCGAGCTTCACGAAGATCTTAACAAACGGCACAGCGCAATTTTAGTCCAACTACGCACAGAGAAGATCGGCCTCAGGGATTTCCTCTTCAAACGCAAGGTCCCGGACATTACGGACCCAAAGTGCAGCTGCGGCGAAAGGCGACAAACCGTACTCCACGTACTGTTCCAGTGTCGACAATTTAAGGACCTCCGGAACCAGGAACTAGGCCGTATACTAGGACGAGGAGACCTCCGGGCAGTCTTGAACAAGCGTAAAACAGCCGTCAATGCCATCAGATTCTCAGAACAGACGCGGGTCCTAGGGCAATTCAAGGGCCTCGGATGCAAAACAGTATACCCTCTTTTTCCATCCTGCACATCAAAAGTCCCCCTCCCGCCATACAAGTCAATCAGAATGTTAACGTCGTCTGAAACAATCCCCGAAGTTTTCGACCCTTCCAAGCAGTCCCGGAAGTTCAAGCAGTAAGGGTTTCGATTAATAGCTGCCGCTAGGGCTTCAAGGCTCTCGTGGTGTTGTTCGACTCGCGGAATAACCCCGTCACGTATCTCTCGCACGGCGTCAATTGCCATGTCCTCAGCATCTTCAAGCGACTGGACACGCTCTTGAAGAAGGGCGATCTGCTGCGTAGCCTGTTTCTGGTGCTCAAGAAACATATCAATCGTTACGACAATTACGCCGTCCTGAGGTGCTTACTGACCAACCATTGAGCTAGGAGGAGATGATAGCTCTTCTGTATGTAATCCCGGCGAATAGGATAAGCCCGAATATTCTGTTGTGCCCTGTTGTAGCGCAACAATACGAAGACTGGCGCTTTAAATTTTCGCCCAAAGGGTAGACAAGTAACTCTATTGCTAAGGATTGGCTTGAAGACATCTTTATTCCATACGTTCGAGGTCGTTTTGGCATTGCCCGTACCAACCACACCATCCAGAAGAGCATAGGTACTTCCAAAGCAGTAGAAATTGGTACTTAGTATTAGTACTTGGCCACTGTGTCTAGGGTAAGCTAGCCGGCGCGCCACTTTGTGGCTGTGCACGCTTATTTTCTTTAAATTTGTTCCTCCGGTACAAACTGGCTAATTTCTAGGTTGGGCCACCTTCTGCTTTTTAAGGAATACAACTACGAGGTTAGAGTCTCTGATCTCCTTCAAGAAGCTGATAGGATGATATCCTCGTTCGAAGCATGTTGTGGAAGATCGATGCATTTGGCGAAAGGCGCTTTGACGCGTTTCCACGTCCGCTATCACCGCGTCGCGTCAAGCAGAAAGCACATAGAGCAACAAGTCGCATGTAGCTCCTTAGGCTACCTAGGTAGGTTCTAGGGTGGGTGGGATTGATGTTGGAGTGTAGATGAGACTAGCGGCCACCCTAGGGGGCCAGTGGCTACCGAAGCCACACTAGCCACACTGAATGGGTGCTCCGTCACCCATCTACATCTTTAGTTTTTATCAACCACACACAACACGGAATCGCCGACCCTCTCTTCAAGCCTTATTCTTCAGATCCCCGCCATCACTACTACTACTACTACTACTACTACTACCTACCATCACCACAACAGCCAGGCGATTACCCTCACCTCGTGCCCTAGGTCCCTGCCCTTTCCTACCTAACATGCCGTTCCAAATCTCACCCGGCCGTCGGTGCGACAACTGCGGTGCGCCCTTCTGCCCACGTCATGGGCGAGCCATTGAAGTCGGCTGCCCAGATCCAGAACAAATCTAGGCAATTGTTCTTGCTGAGGCTGTCCGGTAAGTATCGCTACCTATTGCCACGAGGCACGACTTACAAGGATTCGTATAAACAGGACAGCCACACTAGAAGACGTCATCCAGCTACCACCTACGATCGGTCTCGACAAACTTCGAGCTATGAATAGCAAGTCCCCGCTACCACTACCGATTCTATAAACCCCCATTAACCATATATATATTAGCCGTTCTTGAACGCCACAACATCCATATTTCCTACTCAGACGTTCTTCAACCGAAAAGCGACACGTCATATGATGGCCCCAAGACGTACGAAAAGTTCAAAGATATTGCCAATGAAGCCTTCTTCAACATGTCGGCTCGGAGAAGAAACAAGATCCTGGGTGATTTGTTTGCTGCTGCCTTCATACAACAGACGGCTATGGATGACTTAATCGACATTCAAGATGGCCAGGTTTTCGAGCCCGGTGTTATTTCCGCCGACTCCAGACTACTTACTCGAACTATACACACCGGCCAACGTTTGACAGATTGGTGGGTTGAGTATGATGAAGCATCACCTCGTGATGAATGGATCCAGATGATGGCTCAGCTCACCGTGACAATATTGGTACCTACTATCAAGCAATGGGAACGCCAGCTACAGGTTGGGGGGACCGGAGAGAGTCAATGCCCTGCATGTACTAGGCAGACTTCTCGTTAAGTATGTCAAGCAGGAGTTGCCCAAGCTCAAATACGATCTCGAGGTGGCCTTAGGCAAAGGTTGGTTGCGCCATAAGTAGATATCCAAGCATTCATCGATAGCTGCCAATCCATCTCCGAGCGGTACAAAGGGGATTAAATAATAAGAAAGTTGATTTTGTTCTACGAATTAAACAGGACTTTACGGCATCCTTTGACCTCATCTACGTCACAGCCTTCTACGCTTGAGACGACGCCCTTTCGCAGTCTCTGTATCTGCTAGTCTTTTCCTGTGATCCGATGTACCAAACCATGTTTCTAATCCCTGCACATGGAGCAACCATTACAAGGAAAACGGAGATCCACTAATACTGTAGGCCGCTTCCGTTCCCGCTCGTAGTTCGATAGTTATTGGAGCTAGTCGGCTTCTCGCTTGGAATTGGACCGTTTGGCCAACTGTCACACCAGCTGAAGCAGTACCGCTTCCGAACGCTACAGGCCAACAAGGCTATAACGCTGCTACCAGCTCGTCCCTGCGTTTCCACGACCAGATTTTAGCAGGCCGTTGTTCACCAAACCGCCACAGCGCGGCAATAAAGACGAAGAAGCTAAATTGTTCCGGGAATGGCTGGGCAAAATAGATGCGGGACATAACCTCATAGTCTACTCGGGTGGGTCACAAATAGGAGATCAAGACCAAGGTGTCACCCGTACGGGTTGGGGCTACACGATCAGGAAAGGCGGAACCACACAGGAGGTCTGCCAAGGCAAAGGCAGGCTGCTTCAAGCAGAGGTAGTAGACGCCGAAGTATACGGCGCGCTCATGGGGCTAGCAGCAGCAAGAGCCGTTGGACGCCACAAACGATTATTCGTCTGTCTGGACAACACATCTGTCGTGGACGGGCTGAACGGGATCCCGCCGGAGACATCAAGGAACATTTTTAAACGCTTCAAAGAGCTAGCGACAACACACGAACCAGGCGTTACAGTCAAATGGATACCCGGACATAAAAACATCGAAGGCAACAAGGCTACCGACAGGCTAGCGAAGGACGGTGCCATGATGATGTTGGATGCTGCGAACCCTCCTACGAGTGCCTAGGCAAGACGATCTATCAACGAGCAAAGGAAGAAAGAATTCCTGAACTAGTGGAAAGCTCAAAACGAGCCGAGGTACAGCGGAGTACACATCCGTGCGGTGGCGTCCAAACACTTGGCCTCCTTTTAGAGAGCGATACATCATAGGCTTCTGGGAGCGAGGTCTGGACACGGGGACTTTGCACAATACCATGAGCAGTTAGGGCATACAGACTCGAACAATCATTGTTGCTGTGGCGGAAAGAAGACTTCCCAACGCATATTATTCTGTGGGTGACTACGGAAACACTGACTGCTACCTAACGCACTTCGAAGGCAGTCTTTTCAACAGCGTTAGAGGAAGACGTAGAGTGGGCGCGATTTGTAGATAAGACCAGCTTCTTTCCGAGGATATGTTCTAGATAATCTTAATGAGGTAAGGAACAAAGCTAGGTCTTAGGCCCTAGACCCTGTAATAACGTGGATGGCATGTGAGTGGTATGAAATGTAAATAATAGATCCCTCTATTAACCGTACAATGCATGGCTCTAGGAGGCGTGGTTTTCCCCTAATAAGGGACGGTACCGCACGTTCAAAATCAATCAATCAATCCCCTCTACTAGCTTCCCTCTGGTCGATTCGCTTACAGCTTTCAACGATGCGGTCAAAGGATGGCTTAGTCCACCACACTCGGGGACGTCTCTCGGAAAAAGTCGCCCAAATTCCGAACCGGGCGCGCCCCAGCTAGGTTTTACAACCTCCAACTAGACTACGGGAAAGTAGAGGGAAACGGAAGCTGTGTTAACCCAAGATTTTAATCTAGGACATATTTCTCTCCGCTACATTCATTAATGGGGATTCCTCTTCAAACGGAAGGTCCTGGGCATCGCGGACCCAAAGTGCAGCTGCGGCAAAGGGCGATATACGTATTCCACGTACTGTTCCAGTGTCGACGATTCAAGGACCTCCGGAACCAGGAATTAGGCCGTATACCAGGAAGAAGAGACATCCGGGCAGTCTTAAATAAACGCAAAACAGCTATCAAGGCCATCAAATTCATAAAACAGACGCAGGTCCCAGGGCAATTCAGAATTGAGAGACAAGCAGACGAAGCTAGCACTGGGCGGAGACTGAAGGTAAGCAGTATGCATAGCAAGAGGCGTAAGCCTTACGAGTCCTATAATTACTTGCACATTAGTATAGAACCACTGTCTACGTATAGTGGCAGCCAGACGCAGGAAGTGGTTAAGGGTCAGAAGGCAGTAGCAGCACTGCCATGGAGGTTATTGGTACCGAGCTTGGCTTTGACGGCCATAAGCGCAGCGGCAGGTGTATTAGGCACACGATTAACCTTGCCGCAAAAGCGTTATTGTTCGGCACTCATCCCGATGCTTTTGAGCAACAACTCTCCGGCGCTGAAGCGTTAATAGAGGCCGATTATACTCAGTGGCGGGCCCGAGGTCCTGTTGGGAAGCTTCATAACTTGGTTATCGACGTCCGACGAAGTCACCGATTATCCCACTTATTCCGCCAGATCGCGATTTCGCACGCCAATGGTACCTCCTACCGACCCATGTATGCAGGCCCAAGGTCCTGTGGCTAAGTCGTCCCAGCAGTTTGGAACCGATCAGCACTAGATCTATTAGCTTATGACTAGTGGCTTGGCGGTATAGGCCCATGTCGTGAAACTTTGTATCTTTTGGTTCCCAAATAAGAAATGGGAACTGCGATCATAAAATACCTAGACTACAGGAGAAGGCATTGTCAGCTCGAATGGAGCAATGGAACCTTTGACCGAGCACGTTGCCACTTATCGTCGCCTTTCCTAACTATGTCAAACTGCATGAAAAAGAGCTCCTATCACCCCTGAGGGTCCTCATTGGACTGCGAACCAACCCAATATGGTCGGGCTCGGTTTCGATAGTAGATTCTATATCCGTTTCTTCAGCCGCTGTACAGTTTCGCGAATTATGGCCTGTTGTGCCACACTTGGTACAGCGCGTCGTGCGCCCTATTACGCGTTGTCCTTGACCCTTACTTCGACGCCTTTCTTTGCGTAACTCTTCTTTAGCGCTCCGTTGATTAACCAGATTTTTTCTATCCTATGTTGTAACTCCAATGCCATCACTAAAGTTTAATGGCCGCGAAAGATTTTCGAATTTTTGCACGGTATTATAACTAATAGTCCCAAGTCGTATCTCGTTCAGCATATCGGTAAATTCTGGAGTATTACGTTAGCCAATATTAAATTATGCTTGGTTAAATTATACCTACCAGGATCTCGTTGACGAAACACTTGCGTGAAGCCGACTGTATAATCAATGCAAGAGGCCCAAGCTGCCGAATCAAAGGCAAACCTGACTTCTTTTTGATGGCCATCCGGGACAGGCGGTAATTGAAGAAGTCGCCCGTCATGATCAGCTGAATTCCACCGAACGGTCGGGTATTCTTTCGAATAGCGCAGGCGATCTGTGACAGCTTGTCAAACAGATCGCTGTCTACCATAGATATTTCGTCAATGATTAGAGCGCTAGTATGTAGCCATCTTTTTTTCGTCTTATGGTTCTGGCCGAACCTTTTTTACCAGCGTTGGTAAATCTTCTCTCCCGAGGCCAATTCCAGCGAAACTGTGAAAAGCCTGGCCCCCGATATTGCAGGCTGCTAGACCCGTCAAGGCCGTCACGCCCAAGCGCTTCGGATCATGAACCCACCTCTTCCTGAGCCCTGAGATGATGGCTCGCATCAGTACCGACTTCCCGGTGCCGGCTGGACCGGTAAAAAATACGTTTCGTCTCTCGTTTATGACTAGATCTAGGACATGCTTTTGCTCCGAGTTAAGAGTGATTATAGAAGCATCGATGGGTTGGCTTCCATGTCCCTCTGATATGGTAGCACTTTGGTTGTGTGCCACGGTAACGTAGTTTGCTTCCAATTTCCCTGTCTCCCTGTCTTGGACAAATTCTCTCGAGCAGGGTAGCAAATATCAGACAGGAACTCTTCTGGCAAGTTCCGTTTCAAAATTTTATAACTCGTAGAAGGTAAAAAGCTATCGTCTTGTGGTAGGGACGATATAACATCTCTGGCAGGTGATATGATAGCAATATCATGATTGTGCTTCGATAACAGATGTTAAAGGTGTGGCACAGCCTGATTTTTGCTGTCTGTTGCTCGCTGGATATGAGTTAGATTAGAGTTCGCCGAAGGACGTGAACTCCCACGGTGGCTTGGTGCTGTTCAAATGCAGCTGCGAAGTCACGTTGTCTGTTTGTTGTCCTAGGTGGCAACAAGGACAAGGTGGGAAATTCGTTCAATGAAATGCAAAGAAGCTGCGCTCTGAGCCCGAATAAAAGGAATGTATGATGAAATGATTTATTTTCGCAACCTGGTATAGTTGGTCCTTTAATTGAACTGGAACGCCTCATTGAGACATATTGCTCTAGTGCGCAAATAATAATATAAACCGAGGTTGGTCCTGGTAATACTGAGATATGCATTGTGTCGCATTCATCTCCCGGGTGTAACTTAACTACACCCGGTGCAAAGTATGTGATACTAGTAAGACATCTCTGTGTTTATAGGGATTATTAATCGATCAACTATTGAGTCGGCGCACTGAGGGCCAGCCAAAGGGGCGCTCCGGGGCCGTCACTGCGACAAACCTGCATCTTTATACCTTTTTTCCATGGGCTAACATGGCAATAGCCATCATGATTCTTTCGTATTAGCCGTAGCTTAGTAGTGACTTTATTAATTTTGAGGGGTTACCCAAGATATTTACTACTAGTACAAATGGGACAATATTCGGTGTTTTACCAGCGACTAAAGTGTACTAAACCTGAAGGTGATGCTGCCCTGCTAGACCTCACTACTGAGCTAAGTGGCTGGTCACCATATGTGTCATTTCTTTTTACCCAGGGTGGTAATACATGGCGGATGTGCGTGCAGGGGCTGCAGTTAGTTTTTTACCACTTTCGGCATTTATGCCATCCACTTAGTTCCCTACTGGCCGTCATCTTGCATGGGTTTCAACTGAATCTACTTGGCCCTTGCATAATCGCTGCCCAGTGTTAATAGGATTGGTATACTACAGCCAATATTACCTGTGGAAAAATAGTGGTTAGTAGCGCAAGGAGTTAGTGATTGCAGTAAGTAGGACACTAAACCTGTCCCGCGTTTGGTCTGATCGCGGCCTGCACCCTTGTTCTAGAACCTGCTCATATTAATGCAATAGCATAAGAAGTTCAAGATTCTCTGTCTCGCATCGCATCTTGAAGTTGAAGAACTCCTCTTTAAATCATCTAAAAGTGTGTAGCTCTATAAAAGCTCCATCGCCGTTAGGTTGAAGCCTGCGATATAGTCCGGCTATTTCTTCTTTATTAATATGATCACTAAAATACTAAATTAATAGGCACTGTCCTCCGGCATTGGTTTCCGGGAGTTTACAAGAAATAGCAAATTATATATTCTTCCAGGCGCAATACCTACTCGGCATACAAAGCCTTCGAACCGCCAGTTGAACCCATACACGTCGTGTTAGCTCGGGCAATACTCCTTGCAGTTGCGCTCTCATTTTCTGCTAGCGCCGCTTCTGAAGATTGTCCGTAAAGCAATGGTTGTAGTTTATCGGGTACTCTTTATTATCCTGCACGAGCTGATCCAGCTCATTGAATGCAGATGTGCGTTGCTTTCGCAGTTCGTGTACCAGGAGGAAACGCCTAAGCAGTCGGATTAGTATCTTGCTCATCACAACAACAAAGAAAAGCTTACCAAAACCGATCCTTTTACATCTGATGTTGCCTGGTCCGCCAAAATATCCCGGAGGAAGTTCTCGCAAAGCCGAAGAATCCGTTCCACGTGAGATGTCGCAAGTTTTTCCCACGATTCGGATTGCTCCCAAAACAACTCGACGACGACGTTGGGGTTGAAACTGCCAGCGAGCTCCTTGCATCTGGACTTGAGAACTTGGTTACGATCCCACGTGATCGCACCTTCTTCCGAAAGAACAGACGGCTTCTTACTTAGTGAGGATGATGTCGGGCCAGAGTCCTCGTCGAGATGTTCCTTCTCTTCAGACGAGTTATCCCCATTGGTCACACTAATCTTGTACTTGTGCTCCTTTGTTCTCAGGTCTCGTGCGAATCCGCTGTTCATAAACTGAACTACTGCACGCAAACAACAAGTTAAGGCCTCGGAATCTAAGGAGAATGACTCTTCCCGTCCAAACCTGAAGGAGTCGTTCTCGTAGATTCCGTGGACACCAGCTTTGCAGATATCATGGCAAGCCATGCTAAGCTGCGCCAGATACGTGCGACACTCTGGAATTGTTGCCCGGGGATCTCCCAAGAGAGCAATCTCGTCCTTGTCTTTCTGCAGGAACCCTTCGACATCATCGCTGAGACGGGGAAGCTCAGCCTTGCTATGCTCCAAAAGCAGATGGCTCAGTCTCGCGCGCAGATTGTCGGCGCCGACGTAATCCTGGTGTAAAGCCACCCAGATCGAGTCGCGGAAAAATGTCTCCTCGGAATAGGCACGCTGCTCAGCCGTGAAGTCACTTTCCTTGAAGGCTCGGTTTTTGACGACGTGCCAACCTAGCTTGAGGAAGACATTTTCGTTCTTGGCAAGTTCTAGGAAGCTAGCTTCCGATTTGGACCCAGCTGACAATGTATCCGGCTTCGTAATGATACCAAGCGTTCTCTCCCCTTTGGGGTCAAACTTGCGAACTCTTCGGGGGATACCTTGATTAGCTACGTCATTCTGAGCCGAGATCACGGCGAAGCAGATGGTCCTCGACTGGTGGATGTAGTGATCGGTGATGGCGGCCACCGTTTCTATGTCGGTCTCGGTGACGCCCTTGGTGGTGGACTATATCAAGCCCGGGATATCGACCAGGGCAAGCTGAGGCCGCATTGGGCCCTCGACGTCGATTCTGAGAGTGTCTTTTGAAAACGCTGGCCCAGGGGTAGATTCAAGTTCCGCGATGCCCATCACTTCCTTGGAGCGTCCATGATACCGGACAACTCCTCGAAATTGGCGATAGACATCAAGAAAGAATGATAGTTCTCTGGTCGTCCGCAGACCGAGAGCTATCCGGAATGATCTTGATGGCCACCTTCTCAGTCGGCTCGCAACGGAGATTGATCTCGGTCGCGAATCTGGTGCACAAGTTATCGTTTCTCGGGAAACGTATCTCCCGTCAAAGCTTCTAGGAGAGAACTCTTCCCGGCGGATTGATCACCGCATACAACGAGTGAGGTAGAGATAATATGGTGTCGAGGCCACATTTTCGCAGTTGGGTGATAGTGTCTAGGATTTGACGTTGTTCTGCTGTCTGCAGCTCTCCCAGCGTGGAGGCGTCCATCTTCGCGACCCCCGGCTGCTTGGTACTCGTGGTGTCGGACGAAAGTACTGCACACGTGTTATCATAGACGTCGTATGGACTGAATGTGAGACGATGGATAATGATTGCCAACTGGCTAAAAGGAAGAAAGAGAGCTCAGGCGTGAGTGGGATTTAAGGAGTGTTGTGTGTGGCTAGCCAGCGCCTTAGGCACATTTTCTCGACCTTGGGTCGTTTAGGTAGCCTAGTGTCTGCTCTTATATGAACCGACAGACTTCGTTGCGTCCTCTTTTATCTCCTAAGCAGCAGATTAGGCATACTCACAATTGCATACAAGAACTATGACACAAGGAAAATATAACTATATCTTTATGCGTGCCTCTAGATGCTTCCTTCAATACCTAGCATCTAGAACTTCCTAAGTTCTCTGCAGGATGGTACAAAGAAGAGAAAGGGGGTATGTAGTTGTTACGGAACAGAAACGTAGTGTTGCAACTTCTTTTTCTTTTTAATCATTCTATTTGTCTAAAGCAGATTCATATCTTTGAGCTAGGAATAGTCAGCCAGCTAGGCAGCCACATGGACTCAATCACAACTCGTCTCATCTCTTCTTGGTAACCGGCTCGTCACGGGTAAGTTTCCGCGCCTATCCTTTCCTCCTATACCTTCTATTCGTAACGCGCCTTATGTTTTTAAAAAAAAAAGGCCTATAACTGCAGCAACTCCCTGGTGGGGCATTCATTAGGAAAGTAGTAAGAGACTTTTTATTGCTGGCTTACGTGAATGCCAACTTTATTTCGTGACAGTTATATAGTCTATAATCACCATGGCGCTGCTACTGTTGTTACAGTTTATCTGCCATACGAGAAGCAGAATATGCACGCTCATCTTCGGCATACGTCCTAAGGTTTGTTTCCCCTTCCCTTTGACGCATCTCGTAACCTAGTCTTCCATACCGAGCTAGCCTGTCAAACCTCCCCATCCTCCAGGTCGTACGGGCAGTGGGACACGAAGCTCTTGCGGGCGTACTGCTTATTTCCGTCCTCCGTCTCCAGAGTCTCGGGTTACTGTTGTGCGGGCTCTGTTGCTTCCTGGACGCATCGCCGGTGTCATCGCGACTGAGAAGTGGCTCGTAGTGGGCTTTGGCCGTGGCACCATCTTGGAAGCCAGCTTTGGCAGCAAGCTTCTCCCAGTTGACCTAGAAATCATTGGTATTAGCTATGCCGACGGGACTTGAAGAGACAGTGAGGAACGTACAGCTGGCTTCGTCTCAAAGCATTCCTAGACTTTGGCGACAGCCATCATGTCTTTTGCGGTGATCTTCTCAGACGCCATGT
This sequence comes from Ustulina deusta, assembly GCA_023159155.1. NCBI lineage: Eukaryota > Fungi > Ascomycota > Sordariomycetes > Xylariales > Xylariaceae > Ustulina > Ustulina deusta. The sequence goes on along the minus strand of JAJNNX010000023.1, from coordinate 96,557 downwards.
TGATTCGTCACAGAGAATTATTCAGGTACGAGACAACAAGGGCGCGTGAATGTTGTTGAGGAGGTGCAGATGCAGATGAGAATGCGGATACAAGTGAGGGAGGTAGGTGGAATCCAATGCAAGATGGTGTTGCAGCACAGAAGGGTTGGCTGGTGGGGGGATATAAGGGGGAGGGGTAGTGGGAGGCAGAACGCTGAACCTGCCCCGCGTTAGTCTAATCGCGGTCCGTGCCGCGCCAGGGTGCCTATAGGTAGGTAACAGTAGTAGCTGCCCCGCACATTCGCCTAGACAACCTCTGTCTCCACCCCCTACACTCTACCTTAGGGAGTAGGTAGGGTAGGTAAAATACCTCGTACCTCTCTCCCCCGCTGCGTCAATTTCGTCGTTAGAAGAGATTCCTTGTTATTCTGACTTCGTGCTGGCAGATTGTTACCTACCTAGGTACAGAGCCCTCGAGCATGCTTAGCTAGGGGCATATCTATATCTATATCTACATATTTATCTACTTTGACGGCGACGTGTTATATTTATTTCGTGCCGCTGTTTCGTTTGCTCTTTTGATTGCCTTGTTTCTTTTTTGCTTCGCCCAGTCTCTTGCGTTTCGATACGCACTCACTCCAGTCCTGAAAGTATCGACATCACTAGTCAAGGCATAGGCCTTAATCTGCGTTATTACGTATTCGCAAGGCATCTCTAGGCTAGCCTGTAATAGTAGGTAACTGCATATATTTTTAGAGTACCCCTTTAGTACATTGATGTTAACATATATGCCTTATTGTCGGAGTCCAATTCCGGGTTACCATACGTTTGAAGACTGTTTATGCCCCTTGCTCCCAGCGCGCCGTCGTGGCACGCTTGGCGTTCGGCTACTGCTGGGGGTCCATCCGGGCCTTTGGCAGTAAGGAAAAAGTTGGGCGCGATAGGGAGATCATGCTGTGTCGACGGCACGATATAGCTACCTAGCTGTACCCGAACTTGTTGATCGAGTTGTTTAGGACGAGCGCTGTAATATCGATCGGGATTACTAGGCACAAGTGAGCCATCTGTCAGGTTCTCAAGATTTGTAAATGGAACTTGCCCGGCAACGGACTTGCTGTCCCTCACCTCTCCTTCGATGATAGGTATCACGACTTGCGACTCTTTGGAAGCATGTGCATCTGCTCGTTCGAATCTTTCAAAGCCCTCTTGGGTGAAGCGCGAAGGGGATAAGAAGGCCGCGGCTTTGTCATTGCTTGCACCATCTCTTCCAAGTTTTCTGGTGGAGGCAATGCTTGCCCGTCAGGATCCTCGTATTTGTTTGGGTAAATACCATAATCGATAAGATGCTGTTGAAAGGTGATGTATCCATGGTTTAAACTCCTGAGATGACAAGCAGCACGGCAAGAACTTGGGTGCGCGGGAACTAGCGTTGGTCAGCATGTGATACAAAGGTTCGATGATGCGGAAGGCAAGGGAAACTTGGGAATGTGCTTACGAGACTGAGAGGTGGCATACGGCGTGTGTGAGGCGACACGCTATACTAATCACCACAGGCAGCAGAAACAGTCGGGCCGTCGAGGGGTAGCATATACAATACTACGCAAAGCGTATCGAATGATAATCAGGATGAGGAGGTCGAAGTCTCCAAATATTTTCGGAACAGCACAAAATCGTAGACGTGGTCTACAAAACATGGTAGCGAAGCCTCCTCACAAGCGCTGTGTTTGAGGTGTATCCTGTCTCTGAGGGTACGATCTTGTTCTTATAATCGCAGGGCTGGCTGGATAGCTTACAACATTGAGGCCGCCGAGCCTGCCAAAATTACAGTCCATGATAGTACCTAACGCAGTCTGAGTAATGATTAACTCTCGTCTATCGCTGACACAAATGGGTGTAATCACGACTTGTAACCCTTAATAATAAAAGGAGATTCTGCCTTTCTATCTCATTTTATCTACCCGGTGCTTCGACCCTCTCCTCTCGAAGTCGCCGCCCACGCTTCCAGTAAAAGCGCTAAGGGGTACTGTCTGGAGGACCACGGATGGGGGTTACTAATATGCCTCACTCCTTGGTAAGTGGGGGCACGGGATCGACCGAAATGGCAGCCAAGCTCTCATATTGTACATCCCTGGATTGCGCCCCAGTTGGTCTGAAGGGAGCTGACAAAGCATGGGAAGATGATGAATGGAGCGGGGTATTAGCATCTATCTAACTCTACACAAGTCTATCCAAACGAGCTCTGTAAGGATCTAGCAGGACCTATGGATTCGAATCACTACTGTCTGAGCGCTCCTACGAAAGAGATCCGACTTTTGGACTTGCTTCCGGCGACCGCTTCAGGAGCACTTGCCGCCCGAATAAGACGGTTCTCTCTCGAGGACACGCCACCATACATTTCAGTTTCCCATGTGTGGGGCGATGAGAAAGCGACAAATCTTATGCACATTGAGTCAGGATGCGGTAATAAAGACATCCAAATCTCAAGACATCTTGAGTCCTTACTTATCGGTCTGCTTTGCCATACGGTCGATACTCTCCCAGAAATATGGAATAATCGCTCTAGGCTTCCCATGTGGATTGACATGGCCTGCATTAATCAGACAGACGTAGGCGAGAAAGCATCTCAGATTCCCCTCATGCGACGTATCTATTCCCAGGCTGCCGCAGTCATAATATGGATCAACGAGTATGACAGCTATCTCCGATATGCTTTTCACTACCTCCGTCGTGTGGTAACCCGGATGCCAGGACAACAGGATGAACATGACTGGCTTCCCTTCGAACCTATGGGCTTTGACTCCATCAAACGTCTTTAGACTGCCAGTGGTTCCATAGAAGATGGGTCATCCAAGAGGCCACAGTTCCACGGCACGCAATATTCTTGTGCGGCGCAGATGTACTGACTATGGAAGATCTATTCTTGGGGATCGATATAGTAAGCCGTGCGTTGATGGCAAGACCAAAAGAACTGAAGACCTCTAAATATGCTACCATTGGCATATTTAGGCCACTACTTGCCCTAAGAGAAATCAACAAGTCTCTCAAAAACCAACGCCAATTCAAATTGTTATGGCTGCTTGAAAACTTGCGTTTAACGCAATCAGCTTTGCCTTGCGACAAGATCTACGCACTCCTCGGCTTTTGTAGCTTGGAAGAGGCCACCGGCAATCCCATTCGTTACAACCTTGAGCCAGAAGAAGCGTATAAGACGTTCGTCGTGACGCATGCAAAACTACACCAAGACCTAGAATTCCTTGGTCTCTGCACCCCTATCCAGCGGGACACCGGTTGCAGGGACAAATTGGGCCGTCAGCAATATCGACACTTCTCAGCGCCATCATGGGTGCCTAACTGGGACTCTAAGAGCCTGCGCCGCTGTCTAGGCCTTTCGCAATTATCCTACGATGAGAAATACTTTGATGCGTCAGGCACGCTCTCTTTAGACTATTCATTCAATGCGAATGAACTGGTTGTCTCAGGTGTCATGCTCGACCGCATTCAGGTTCTTGGCGATTTTGTTCAATTAGAGCGACGCGCTGAATTCTCAGACCCCAACTCGAGAATTTTTCAACAATATTTCGACTTCTACATGACAAGGCCAGTAGGGGAAACACCTTATACCGACGAGTTGAGTCGGGCTAGAGCATTTTCCCGCACCATAAGCCTTCTTGGGGTTTATCTATCCCCGGTTCCCTCGTCAGATGAGCTGCCGGAGATGTTCTACCGTTGGTGCCAGGGTTCAATTTTAGGGAACCAACTGGAGGAGCGGGGTTTGAAATACCAAGCATCCCAAAGAGATGGTCTAAAAGGATTTGTGAGGATGAAACGCCTTCTATCTTGGCAACCTTTTATTACAAAAAGAGGCTATATAGGTCTTGCTAGAGAAAAGTGCAGTGTGGGGGACGAGATCTGGATTGTCAGCGGATGCAGTGTCCCAGTGTTGCTCTCACCAATGGCTAAAAATGAACATAATCGGGAGGTGCGCGGCGAAGTCCTTCTTGACGGTTTCATGTTCGGGGAAATAACGAAGGATCCTAACAGTCCTCCTGCTATCGAGAAAGTAGTATTAGCCTAAAGACCTAAGATAATCGGCTGCGCCTATTTGATGTGACGCCCTCCGGAGCGGAACGTACATCTTGTAGATATAATACAAGGATATTTAAAGCTAAGGCTCAGCCTCGTCTATATATCTGCCGACAATGTGCTGGCATATCGGGGCGTAAACAAAAGAAAAACTTCTTAAGCGATTCATTCGGCTCCTGAAGCGGAATCTGGTCGACAACATTCGGACCGAGGTCTCGGCCACATAACCAAGCCTGACACGCTTAGCTAATAAGGTAATCTTTCTATGGGTGTCCTAACAGCTCACTTTGCCACTATTGCCCATACGTAATATCTAACAATACCCAAACTTCCTCATGCCAGAAGCTCCCATGGGCGGTTTAGGTGCGCATTTCCCTCATTTTGCGCGCACCGTATTCCTCAACCCGGCTAGTCTCTTACTAACTGCCTTTTCGCATAGAACTCCTTGCTAATACCGTTACCGGCGCACTGGCTTCTTCAGCTCCCTAGAAGCCCCAAGCGAAAACAGCCGAGGGGCCTCCTCCCCAGGATACAGGGAATGCGGAACGAATTGTAACTAGGTCGACCCGACAGGCGCGGCAGATCGCGGCGGAGAAGTATTCCGTTCTTGTCGTCGTCGATAGTAAAGCGGGTGCCAAGCGGTATTGGATTGCTGCAGTATCTCGACATGCCATTTCGGTCAAACCAGGATGAGCAAGCACTTGGTCCTAAATGCGCCACCTCGGTTGCCTCTGAATATCCTGTAACGCGGCAGTTCCTATCACGCGCCCTGACGATCATTTTAGGATCTGACGTAGCGACCGGGAATGGTTCCACATTCTCCCCTTCTTGTACTCTCGTTTGAAACCAAGTCCATGTCGCAATAGGCCTCCTGTCGTCACCGCGGGCACCAGCTCTATCCCAGATCTGGTGTGGGAATTCCCATTCATCGATTCGAGTGACAATAGGGTATGTGCAGGTCGCGTCTTCCCCAATACAGAAGTAATACGACTTGTCTTTCAGTAAACCGCGCGTGACGGCTTTGTATTCGTGGTTTTCGCCACACACTCGACGTCGCGCTAGCCATCCACTTGTGAAGGTGTTGTTGGCGATGATGCTGCAAGCAATATGCGCGAAGTCGAAGTCGACGCCGTCATCGTCAACTGCGTAAAGCCTTAGAAGAATGTTGGCGCCGTCGGGATAGGCAGGGTGGAGGAACTCGATTACATGCGATTGTTTCTGTTGGCCAATTTCGGTCATCCTAGGTCGAGCAATGACCATGATAACCGTTGGAGAAAACGCGCATCCACAACAAAGGCTCAGGAGATAATGCTGTCTTAATTCTACATGGTAAAACAGAAATAATGGCGTGAATAGCTTAGCGGATTGCTATTTCTATCAGCCGAAATCTCCATGGCAACCAACTCGGCAGTTCTCCTACCAGTTCAGGATCAATGCTAAAGATAGGGGAGGTATACCCAAAACGGGTTAGTACACGACGATTACTTACCTAAATAGGTAATGCCCCTCTGTTCTTGGATAACTATGCAATATTGCTCCCCTGACGAATCGTGTTTAGTGACTAGGCCGCCACAGGGCACGGGGCCATTACTGGATGGAATACTAGTTCGTAGAACAGGCTGTCAAATATAAACGATGGCATGATGTTGTAACTATAATAAGAGTCCATCCTTAAACAAAAAGGTCAATTGAAAATGTTCACCCAAACCCTATTTCGCGCCCAAGCTGCATGCTTACCTCTGTAAACGGCTCTTCGGATAAGGTCTTCGCATACGAATGGATTGTAGCGTTCTCTGAGGATGCGACAACGCCTTCATTTGTACAAAATGCGAAAGTTGCCTCCTTGCGGCGGCTGAGATTGCGAGACCTTAAGCTTTCTGAAACTCGCAGCATGGTGTCATATCCGTTTAGCTGTTGACGCTGTGCTGCTTGGTCTGCGGCTTCTATTCCACTAGTCCTGAACAGCGAGCTTGTCCCGTGTAGCCTAAAAGGTCTGACCGTAGACCTGAATGACACTAGCCGGGTGCCTTCTACCGGTCCTAACCCTTGTTTTGATGGTCGGATCGATACTGGCTCCAGACCTGTTTGAGCCTTTACCTGCTCGTGGATGGTAGTCTCAATGCGTTGCTTTTCCCCATCTAGCGTAGTTAGCCAGGTCGAGCAGTTCGGTACTACACTACATAGTTGTACCATTTTTCGGGTGTCTCAATAGCGTCAGCAGAGCATACCCTGCCCACTTCCCTGCTGTGATCTAGCAGTTTTTGCCTTATTTCTTTGTTCTTAAACTTAATAGCGTAGCCTGTAGCCGTATTGTGATTATCGGGCACGTCTGAGAGGGCGAGACCCAGCTCTTTGACGATGGCGGGTCGGGAGGCGTAGGTGTCAGAAATAAGCGAGTCTGTAGATTTATTCAATTGATTGATTGTGCATGTCTGTATTCCCGCGTGTGTTGGTGCCTTGTTCTCATACAAATTTGCTGGTGCATTGGGTGGACCCTAAGCACAGACCTCATCTGGCTAGACATGACATAGATAGCTTATCAATTGACCCTTTATCTCTCACACCAGCCTTTACTCTGAGACATCCTCCCATGACAGAGAGACCCCCAGCGATTGAGGGATATAATAAGAGCAACTAGGTTCATGATAGCCTCACAAATGGCTAAATTGGATAATAGGTTGTATGGGTGACTGGGACAGTCATCTGGCAAAGGGGGTGGTTGTGGATCCTTCTAGGTCGGAGCAGTAATAACACACGAAAGGGCACTGTGAGACAGCGGAGAACGCCTCTACCGCCTTTGTCGTTGCGCTATTCTGGGCACTAGGCAAGGTGGTACACGGGTGGTGATCTGTATACTGAATACACTTCTGGTGATCGCTTCTGGAGAGTGCGCTAGTCCACTTCCCTTGATTAATCACAACTCCACACCTCCGTGAGACTGCCGACAGCTAGGAAGTCTGGATTGCCCACTAGAAATACTACTATCCGTCTCACAGGTTCACAGCTCGCCACGCGCTCTTTAGGCCACATGGACTTGGGTTCATGAAGCAGTTACTATGGTCGTTGATTGACTCGGGATATGCCACATGTCGGACTTCTATAGAAAGTTGGTCTCTTTATACACATTTGAACAGCGTTGTACAGCCAACAGCATGGAGCAAATCAAACAATCGCGAACCATATTCCTTGTCACATGAATTTATCCCAGGGTATTCCGTTTTCTTTCCACGACATCATCGCCTCATGATTTGCCCTCCGCGAGAGGCGAAGCGACTCTAGAAAGTTATGCTCGTCGTAGAGCATCACTGTTACAGGTTGCAACTCCTGTCCTCGCCGATTGACCCTCGCCGCCGCTTGCCTTTCAATTTCAGTCGTCCCGGCCGGCTCCATCATAATACAGTAATTCGCCCTCTGGAGGTTTAATGCTACTCCACAAATTTGGTAGGTCGAGATGATAATCTTGTTCGGGGACGACTGATCACACGGCGAATTGAGGTCATCTAGGATTTGATTCCGGCCGTACCCGTTATCACCAGCCTTCGCATCATTCTTTGTCGCAGCATTAAACAGGACCACTTTAACATTCTCCTTATAAGCACATGCAAGGAGCATATAGGTAATAAATGCTGACGAGGGTGACTGCGTGAGCACTATCATGTGGCGGATGTTTGTTCCATCGCGAGGACCCGGGTTATTAGTAGTCGGCACTCGCGATCTATAGGATAGCATATCGTCAACGAAGTGGCAAAGGCGATCGAATCTGGGCGATTGCTGGATAAGCTCTTTGCGGTGGTCCCATAGCGGACACTCCTCGAAGATGCTGACCATCGCATCCCAGCCGTCGGTGAAGTATGCCCTGCACGCCCTTGCCCCAAGGTCATTGGCTTGTTCGTAACGTAACATGCTGTCTTTAATATCACCTGTCTTTAGGAGATGGGCGAGGAAAGGGTATACTCCGGCGCGGGCAAGCCGCAGCCACGCAACCCCCGAATCCTTCATTCTTCTGGCCATGGCAGCACTGTCCACACTGTTACCAAATAGACTGGCTTCGACGCTTTGTTGGGTTGGCTCAGGACCTGTCTGACCGTCTTGTTTCCATTCCTGCTTCGCCTCCTGTAGTAAGCGCTGCACGTAGCTTTGCACCTCGGCCGTTGTGCGCCGGAAGGCTTCTCGTGCGAGGCCGTCCGCCATCGGGCACTTGATATGATTTACGGTGATCTTCCGACTGCCCTCTCCGATTGGCTTCCCTCTGAAAGTATCCGTAGGACGACGGGCCATTAACAAGCGAGGCACTAGTTCTTTTTCTATCTTGTATATCTTTTCCTTGCGACCTGAGAGCTTCTTTTTGATCTTCTCATCTTTGCTGTTCAAGTTTTGGACAAGATAATCGAAGTCTGTTTGCGCCTCTATTAACGACTGCACGTCAGTAACACCTCCAATCTCCACCTCCTCCCATTGCAGCTCCCTGCTGGCTAGAATATGCTGGACTATATTGGCGAGAAGCCCAGGGCCACTCAAGGGAATAGACGCAGAGATAGTGAAAGCCACTGGCTCCTGTAGGCTTGTGTCTCGGAGGCCGCGCAGCAGCTGAAAGGGACCGGTGGGGCTGTCCAGCTTGCCGTTGTATTGGTGAGCTTCGTCGAAAAATATAAAAGCTGCGCCCAGCAGGTTCATATGGACCGTTTTATGGTTCCCGTCTTTGTCGGAAAGTCGGCCGCTCATTCCATCGTATGCAGCATAAAAATTGGTAGCTCCGTGCCGGCTGAAAAGCAGCAGCTAGTTGCTTAATCCCGGCCGGCCGGCCACGAGACACAGCTCCTCTCCCTTGCTATTGAACTGTCGGACAGCGGTCCCTGCCGTCAACTTCACGCGATCCTTTCCATGGTACAATTGTTGGTCCTTGCTATAGTCGTTATGCCATACAGAGAGCCTGAGGAGTCCTGCTATCGGGTGCGTCGCATCTAAAACCTTGCGAAACTCGGCTGCCCAGAAACGCATAGCCGTAGGTGGTACGACGCAAATTGTTGGCAGCGAAGGCATGCCCGTTGCAATCTCGTAGGTGTCTCCAGATTGGACACACGTGCACTCCGTCGGGTATGGCGACTCCAACTGGCTAGGACAGTGGTCATGGTCTTTTGTCTGCTCTTGGGGTAGATGTCGTCGGCCGTCCCTTACAACTCCATGTTCCCAAAACTCGACGACTTCCTCGTGATTGGCTTTGATCATGGCGAATGTAGCGAAAGTGGACAAGACCTCTACGGTCTTGCCGAGACCCATCGCATCGCCCAGGCAGCCACCCTGGATGTCACGCACGGGCTGTTGAGTCAGCATCCACCATATCGCGTGCAGCTGGTACGGGGCGATCTCTATGTCGAAGCCGCGAGGCTTAAGACTCGTAATGGTTGTCGGGCATTGGAACATCTTGCACACACTTGTCCACTCGTCCTCGGTAATGTGACGATTTGCATGTCGACCGCCGAATTCGATGTTCGGTTTATCGTTACCATCAGGAGGCTCGATCTCCTCCATCTCTTGGGTAAGCTTTCGGCGTTTTACGCGGCATTGTCCGTGATCTTCCTCGTCCATTCGCTCGATAGAGTGCAAACCATGATCATCCTGGCAGGTATCAGTAATCGGCTCAAATTTTGGGCTCGATACGAGAGCGCCATTATCTTTTCCCCCAGTACTGAAGCCAGTCGCTAGCCCTTGATGAGCGGCTAGGTTTCCAATCGACCTGGTACTCTCCGCTTGGAAGCTAGTATGCCCAGACATGGCAAGCCCCTTCTCGTGCACTTCTGGTTTATCATCCAGAATAACGATCGGCTGCTGGTACTGCACACGATGATGAGCGTTTAGCCGACCATTTAGTCCTTCGATGCCCGAGCCGTCTTGGCCACACTCTGACTCGCTGGTTAATGTCTCGCCATCCTCTTCATCCTTGGTAGGTTGGACAGGTCGAAGCTTCGTCTTTGTGTTTTCGGGCATCTTTGGGAGTTCATCAGGCTCTTTGATAGACCTTAGAACACCAAGCCTCCATCGCGCAGCTTGCTCCTCCACAATGGTGGGTTCTAGCGCTTGTACAATAGCTTGGAGCTCAGAGACGCTACGCCACTGTTGGCTGAGGATTCCTTCGCGTAGTTTTGCACGACGCCCCTCCAACAACCGGATTTCATCGTGTATCTTATTGATTGCACCCTGCTGACCATGTCTTCGGGCATGTTTCCAGAGCATATTTGCTTTTCGAGATAGTATAGGCAGCTTTCGTTGTTTCCAATCGTCAATGTAGTTCAGAATAGCTTCATCTATGATATGGTTGGCAGCCTCATTAGTGAGTCCTGTGGGTTTTCGATGGCAGATTCTCGTTGCTCTCTGCTCATCCTGGACCTCTTCCCATGTCTCCGGGTCTGCGTCATCATCCGAATCACCATAAAGAGGTAGAATATCATCGTCTTCAGAATCGTGTGCCCTAGCAATTATATCAGCTCTGTTTCTAGCAATACGTCCTGAACGTCGCTGTGCCCTCAAGAGATGACGCTTGAAGTGTTTATGCGCTTGCAAACGTTGCCAGGGGGGAATTTTTGCGTAGGAAATATTGATTTCATTTTCATCGTGTGATTCAAGTTCCACCTCGGTAGGCTCAGCGTGAATGAGGTCGAATTGGGACACCACACCCGGTCCAAGGTAGGCCTTCGTTGGCTGACATATGGTGCTGTTATCAGCTCCTTGTCCGCTCTCATCTAAAGATACAATTGCTGAGGAACTGGAGAGTGTCCTATCGATGTTGACTCCGCTTGAAAGGGGGTTCGGGGCAACTCGTCGCGGTTTTCGACTGGCTGTGGAAGGGCCTGCAACATCTAGGGGGGCGACGGCCATGACTGTGGCCGTGGCTGTGGGTGCAGGCGCTAGTGCGGATGGGAAAGGCCCGCAAGTCGATAGGTCGATATTCTGAGCATTGGCGGTCAGTTTTGCTTCTGAAGCAGAATAATTGCCGAGGTAATACTGATACATCTGGCTTTGTTGACGAAGCTGGCTGCGGGCATGCCTGAAAGTGCTCTTCTGCTTCAGAGTTTTGATGCCAAGGCTATCGCACAGCTCTGGCTCGTCGGGGTATGTGAGAATCGTATGGCCATCGGCTCCTTGTTCGCGTAGACAAGCCTCGAGTAGGTCGGATGGAGGAAGCTCTGGGGAAGGAATGCGAATCCAAGTGCGATTTGAAGAACAAAGTTCTTGAATCACCCTCTCAATGTCCCAATTCCAAGGGTCGTCCATCTCGTGAGCTGCTGATGGTAGGCACATTGGGGGTTAGTAACCGATAAGTCTGGTAGATAAGTCTTTCTGGAATATAGACTAGAGATGTAAAAGCGCGAGCAGCAGATCGCAGGCAAGGATCGTAACTCACTATACAGGGTGGTTAAAAAGTGGCGAGGGCAAAGAATACGCCATATACTGCTTGCTAGATAAGACGCTTATAACGAGTAGAAAGATCATAGCAGAGGGAGACGTGAGGGGGTTCGCGGAGATCGATGCGTCGAGATCACGGCCGAGATGGAAAAGTTGTTGCTGGGAAAGTGCTCGCAACTCGTGCAGGTGGACAAAGTGGGCGTTCTTCTGTAGCAACTCATCTCATAGGCAAGGAACCCCTCGTGTGAATTTGGACAGTTTGGTAGGCCGTGGCAACCATGATGAATGCGAATATCCTCCCAAGGTGATTTGAGAAGAGCGTGACCACACATGAAATGTACTCCGCCCGGCATCCGCCTGTCACATTACAAGCTGGAGTACAAAGTCGACGGCTCTATAATAGGAATGCCCCATGGCGTAATAGCAATAGTAATAATAGAGCAGATAGATAGTATACTACGACATGTTGCGGAACTTTTATTGAAGATCGGGAAGTGATAATATTGAGGTAGTATATTTTAGCTAGAACGAAGCAAGTTAAAGGTACTTTATAATGCACATGGGGCATGTATAGGGCTGAGCTGACCCCACTTTCCCCCCCTTACTACTGACTTTAGCCCTTGTTTTCTGCCGGCATAAATGATACGTACTTTTAAGCTACAGACTAAAACTGAGCGTAGAGGTACGTACCTTTTCTGCCGGCAAAAAAATATCGGCTCTAAAATACTTCTCTCTTGTTTACAATTGTGTAGAGTGCAACCCTTTTTTCTAAACCGGCCAAAAAACCTTTACTCTTAAATGCTCGATATCGAGGAGAGCTAAGCCAGTCGTATAAAGATCTCCGTTGTTTATACTTTATAGTCGCAAGAAACCAGGGGCTTGGCTTCTGGCTGGTTGCCATAGGCAACTGCGCTAAAGTATTGCGACTACGTCCACTAAGAAGCGGGGCTGATCTACTAGCGTAAGACTCCCGTAGTGCACGACCGGCCCCTTTTATACAAGCAACCATCCTAGCACTCTTGCTTGAAACATCTAGTCTATGATTGTCAGAGGCCTAGAAGCTATGCTCTTCGGTGACTTTGGCTCGCTGCTTTTACCATACTTGAGCAGCTGTCGCGAACAGAATTATTTTTGCTTAACTAGCTAAGCCTGAGCCTGAGCTTGCTGATCGACCTGTCTAGATACCACTTAGGCTGCATCGACACTCCGCCACATAGCTACCCACCAGTTTGAATAGAGGCTCGCCTCCCGTACAGCTCCGAGGATTGCCTCAACCCCGCGCTTACGCAAACCTTGGGCAGCTTCTCATATCATAGCCTTAATTCAGCCTTTAGTATAAATCGTTGATTAAACATATGATAATATTATAGCACTATTTTTTGTATAACTTCTTGATTGACTAAAGAAACCTAATCTCTCTGCCATACGTTTTCTAAGTTACAACAATACAAGCTTATTCAGCCTTACAGACTACCGACCAAGTACCAACATTCCCCCGTACGCGATACTGTCCCACACCTGGGGCTCGGAAGAGGTCACCTACAAAGACCTCGAACAAGGAATCGGCCAAAACAAGATTAGGTACGAAAAGATCCGCTTTTGCGGCGAACAGGCCAGACGAGATAGCTTGCGACACTTTTGGGTCGACACCTGCTGCATCGACAAGTCCGGCGTTCGAAGCTGGAAAGCTTATCATTACTGCTAACGTAAATAGATTCAACTGTAAGACTTCTACCTGATGTTAAACAGGCCTGGTCAGCCGCCTTTATTTTCTTTGTGAGATCAAGTCTTGCGCACGAAATGCCCGGATCCTAAACCGTATAATCTCTTTTCTTTCCAGCCAGAGTGGATTGGAATTGGGTCAACCTCCGGATCCCATCTTCCTGTAGGATCCCCACCCTCTATTGGCTCATGGCGGAAGTCCTCGAGCAGCTGGCAGCTTTCGATTCTATCAGGTAAGGCTTCCAAAAATTCAGGCCATCTTAAACCGTTAGGGCCTAGAACCACGTGGGTGAACTCCAGCCGCCTAAGACAAAGCTGGGCGCTGAGGAAACGAAGCAATGTTGATCCGTCAAATATCATACCTCAGAAATTGTAAGAACTCTAGCCTAGGAAAGACCAGCGGCGAATCTTCACCTTGCATACCCAGGGTTTTTCTGAATAGGGCGTCTTCGCCGTCGCCTTGTATCTCCGGCCATTTCGCCCCGGCGCCGACCGATAGCCGTTCCAATGTTGGCAGCACACATTGCAACAGCTTAGCCATCACTCCCGATGACTGTGACTCCAACGGTGGCATGGAAAACTGGTCTAACGATAGCTGTCGTAACCCTGTGAAAAGATGTCGCGTAGCGGGCGTGTTGTGGAATTGTGCCGGGCAGAACTCGATAATTTGTAGGTGTTGGATATGTCGCCCGGCAGATTCTAAAGCTTGAGCTACGAACTCAGTCATGAGCGATGAGCAGTGAGCAATGGCTTTATTAATGGCCCCGGCTTCAAGGTCCAGCCGAAGCACCCGGCGGACCCTTTCACGCTCGAGTGCTAATCCAAGTACGTCCACAGACGATTTCGACGAGTCTGATTCTGCCCAGGCTCCTACTCTGTACTCATATTCGACCTGATCAATGTCGTTATCATCTAAGTCAGCTTCATCGAGCGGTTCATCCATCGCCGCTTCCAGCATCAAGCGATAGTCATCCCAGAAGCCTGTGACATGTAGTTCATAAAACAAAGAGCCATAAGCTAAGACTTGTTATAACCGGCGGGCTTACCATTGCGGTAGTAGGCCGGGTTAAAGACGAATGTCCTGGTGTATCTATGGAGTGCGAGAGATATGACTTCTTTGACGGTATCGGACAGGCGACCGAATTCGACCGTCTTCATCCGGCAAGCACGAGGTCGGCCAAGGTTGGCAGGATATGGAAGGTATTCAGCGTGTGGCCCGAAGTTCCAAGAAGGCGGCTCATCTTGCGGGCGTCCCGAAAAGCGCAACACCTCGAAGAGGGGCCGGGACCCAGCAGCTGCCCAGTCACGGTTGGCAAAACGAAGGCATGCTAGATCGCTTGGGCGTAGGAGACTTGCAATTTGGACCTTCAGCTCTGGTGGTAGCGAGCCCAGGGATGCCATTTTCCTACTGTGAGGAGACTTTGTAATAAGAGTTGCAAGTTTTGCCGTGGTATTGAGGCTTTGCAGCACGGCGGCAGTGTAGGATTGCTTCCGCTAATGCCTGCTAGCTGCAGCTGCAGCTGCAATAAGCATCATTCAAGTGCCAGCATGACCCACTCGGCTTATCCCTCGTGGTCATATGAGGTTAAATTCCTCGACTAATACTTATTTCGATCTATCCCTGTTCATGCTAATATCCAATTATTTAGTAAAGAGGTGTATTGATCCTGCTGTTGATAGTGCCCATTAACGATACCTGTCAACCAATTGCACCTGCAAACCCTCGTTACTAGTAACGGAAAATTCCTGTAACGATCCCCTAGTCAACTGATGACTGAGAGGCTATCGTGGCTCGTGGGTATACTCGGTGATCCCATAGGAACATATCTGGTGGTGGTAACTACGTAATTGATTCACTAGATCGTGAAGAGGTTACTCTCATACAATTGATTCCAAGAACTAACTGTATGCTTAGGTTCAGTAGTAAAGGAAAGATCAGAACTATCTACATAAGAAATATCTTGATTTATATCGTCTTTCCTTCCTTCGCCTCGTTCGTCTCGTCTGGACGACTGCGACGACATAGGTGAGCACTTCCCGTACTGCTCACTCGCCTTCGAGCGCATCACGTGATCTCTTGTTGTTTAAATGAATATGCTTTTATGCGTAGGGACCCTTGGATCCCTTCCCGTTACTCAGCCCGTGGCTGCGCTTGGCCTGCCCAACTGGTCCGTCATGTAGTTGGTCCGTAACACCTGTTTAATATCTCTTTCGCCTCCTTCCTGCAGCCTTCGTCGGTTTATGTTTCTTCACCAGCTCCGAACTCATCTGTTTTTCTGAAACCCACGTATCCTCCTCCACTGGACGGCCAAGCCAGCGAATACGGTACTCGATCTTTCCGCGTCGCTTCCGGGTGGCCAATACCTTGTCCACTCCGAGACTAATTCCTGTATAATTCTCTTCAAAGCTCTGAACCAAGTCAGCATTGATATCCTTCCGTTGAACCCACCAACAGCTTCCATCTTCTAGCCATCTTAAAAGGAAAAGGTTCTTGTTCCAACGCTCGAGTATACAATCAACTGCATGATGTTTATCGACATCCATAGAGTCGGGTTGTCGAAAGTCGAAGCTCGGATCGGTTGCAGACTTGTGAATGTCTTCCATTGGGTGCGTTAGATCTTGGTCATCGCGAAGAGCTGGGTCGACCAATTCCATCCGGACAGGTGCACCCCCTGACTCCATGTGAATAGTATAAAGTGAGTCTGTTAATGATTGCGATCCCTTGGATTGACCATGGTCAAGTTGAAGGCTCCGCTCGAAAATATTGTCGTTCAATTCATGCAAGGTTTCGGTCATGGGGGAGTCTATCGATTCATTCGTGGCTGTGGTCAACCCGGGACATGAAAATGAGCTCCTAAATACGCTAGATGTAGTCGAAGAGCATTGCTGCTGCTCGTCTTCGTAGATGCAATGTTGGTTGGATGTCGTATGATTTTGAACTTGGTCGGCCGACGCCCGGTTCAATATAGTATCTTCCCTGCTATCTTTTTCCGGGCATGTTAGTAGGTGCTGGTTGCTGTCACTCCAGCCTAGATAAGCCCATTCACTGTGAATTGACATTAGGTGTATATGCCAGGACGAGAAGCCGTCAATAATATGAATGGCACCGGCACCATCTTGTTCGCAAATAGGGCACTGGAAAGAACGTTGAAAGTTTTGGGTATGATTTGAGGTGAAATGCCTCGTCAGTCCGCTCGACGTAGAGCATACGTGACCGCATAGGGGGCATATCTGTGCAGACGGCAGGTGGTGAGCTTTCAAGTGCCGCAGCCAGGCCCAGGCATTATCAAAGAAAATATCAAGGCAGATCCGGCAAGTGATGGGCCATCGGGATGATCCGTTTCGAACGTGGCGGTTCAAGTGGCTGAATAGCCCGGCTTCAGTAGCAAGCTCGGAAGGGCAGAGACAGCAAAGCTGTGCTGAAGGGTTCTGTTCAGGACTCCAATTAGGCGCATGCGCTTTTCCATGTACCCTTTCGACATGGTTGCTCCATTGGCGAGCACTGCTGATCAATGTCTCTTCCAGTCCTACGGACTGACACTCGGGGCATGAAAATGGCCGGCTAAAGGTTGCCTCGTCAGTGTGCAAGGCGTTAGAGTGCCATGTCAAGGCGCTCCGATTGGCGAATGGCTTCCTACATAAAAGACAGCGAGCCGGGCTATCTTGAGAGAAGAGATTGGAGTCGGAATAGGCGTTCTTTTCTTCTTTAGTCTCCAACTCATCCGAGACACTTAGTGGTGTGTTAGTGAGATAGGCTAGAAGAAAAGACATATAGCGTCTCGAGCGACGCATGTAAGCAGCAGCCTGCTCCTCGACGTAAAAATGGAATAACAAAGAGATCCTTTCAATGGCTGGTTGAAGAGGGGTTTTCTTCCCATTGGGTATGTATATTCCATTCGTAGAATGCCCTTGCGCTCGAAGGTAGTCGACTTGTTTAAAGTACTCGGTTCGGTTGAGTTCTAGTCGAAGCTGGCTGAGCGTTTTAAGAAGACCTTTTAGCTTTGTACGAAGACCTGCTCTTTCTTTTGTATCGGTTGTCGTTTTAATAGCATTGCGAAGCTTAATTATACCTTTCCGGTTTTCGAACTGAAGCTCTTCCTCTGGGCTGATGTTGACTGGGGCATTCGGATCTCTACCTAAAGAAACGTCGCAGAGTCTCGTGAAAAGCTGACTGTGATCTCCTGCATTTGCTTTGAATGCTAATTGCGTTAGGTCGGCGCGTACGCGGAATGACTGATAACTCGATTCGAACACGTGGGTAGTATGGGATAAAATATAGTTGCGCAAAGCATCGGAAAGTACACCTGACAAGATATCGTTAGCACCATAGATCATATTGAAAGGGGGGCGGCAGTGTAATGGGAACGTACCATCTAGATTAGCCCCTGCGCCTACTCGAAGGCTGTAGAGCCGTGCCTCCTCGCGGAAACCGCTAACCAAGAGTACACGATGCCAAAGGTCGTTAAGCGTCTTGTACGACATAGGGAAAATCTTTTTTTTAAGCATGTCCGTCTTCCAAGGAAGAGGTACAAGATCTACATGCTCTAGATTAGGCTGGTCGAATATTTGGTCAATAGTTGTGAAGCCGGCGTTAAAGCTGTTAGTTTGAACCCCCCGCGTAAGGATTAGGCTTCCGAGGCAAAACGTGCAGTTTGGTATGAGAGTGATGGAAAATCCAATGCTAGCGGGTGGGTTAGGATCTGTTGCAGAACCGGGTATGTATTTTTCCATTTACCTACCACCATTTCGAGCGCGGCTGGTTTTAGCCGTTTCTTTGATTTTGTTCCTCTCGATGCTTATCGACACGACGATCTGGGTCCTGGCCGGGTCGGTCGGATCACGCACCACGGCTACTTGAAATTGGGAAAAGGTCAAGCCCAACAGCGTGCCGGGCCGGAAACCGCCAGTGGCAGCTAGTAGAAGGATGGCATGGAAAGATGCTCTGGTCTCGGGTTTGCAAGGTATATCATTCGCTCTTGACCACAGAGTTTGGAGAATCACGCCTACATCAGTGCCTGTCATGGCAATTTTTTGATAGGCCGGGTTCGTATCCAAGCCTATTTCAACAGCGAGCTCAGTGAATATCCACTAGGTAATAAGAATTACGTTAACGACCGTACACAGAGAACAAGGGCCACTTAGTTCGCTCTATATCGAACTAATAACACATTAGACATACCTTGACTATCAGATAAGCAGGGCCTTCTCGACTGCCCTCTTCTTTGCTGATCCACCTCAGCCTCCATACGGCGGCTTGAGTTGGGTCCTTTCTTCTTTGGTTCTTCATCACCTCATGGTCTGCAGAGGCCACAAGCCTTCGCCAGACCTCGGTCAGGCTAAAAGCTGAGTTCAAGGTCCGCTCATAAGCATATTCTCGGGCGTCGAGTACGGGCCGTTTCTGAACCGATAGGTCGACGTAGGTGCGGAGGAATGATCTGAAAGGCGCCTGGGCCTCTGAGTTTTGAGGGCATAAAACGAAGTCGAGCCATAGTCTTTGAGCATCGACTTTAATATCAGCACAATGTCTATAGCAAAGTTTGTTAGTATCTTTATAAGGATGATCAGCTGTAACAAAAGGACGGGGCGAAACCTACTGGGTCCAACGCCCCCAGAGCCGATCTCGTTCTGTTAGAGTCTCCTCGGCCACGAAAGGCTTGTCTTCGATGGGCCGTGTAACATACTCCTCGAAGTGCTTCTGGGCTATCGCCCTGCTCTCCTCACGAGAGGGTAAAGCCGTGAAATACTGCTTGGAGGGCACGCGCTCAATATAGCCGGTCGCCATCTTCGAGAACGATAGACAGAAAGAAAGGTCACCATATTGTGTGGTAGGAGAGAGAGCTGATGTTAACCGGCAGCGTCAGGGTTTAAATAGACCAGAGCAAAGTCCCCCCGTTCGCCCGTGCAGGCCAAGCACCGCGCGTAGAGGGATTGTCATAGGCTTCAGGAGCCATTATTGTTGGCTCCTAGCGCGGCGCTCTCGGCGGCACGAGCGTAGGATCAGCTGGTGGGCCTAGGGTGTTCCGCGAAGGGGGTGAAGGAGGGGGGGTGGCTCAAGTAGAAGCGGCATCGTTCGGGGCAGGAGGAGCAGCATGACCCGGCGGTTCGACGGTTCCGTTTCCCTCAATACGGTGCACCGGTGGAGTCAACATGCCGATGGCAAAACGGAGGCCCGGCGGCTACGAGGTGGACCGCACCGCCACGACCCGCATGATGAGTCAGCACAGACTCTCGTGCCGAGTTCCTAATATTGCTTTTTTCCCGAGATCCGTGGCAGCCTTTTTCAGCTTTGCTCCGGCGTATGATGTCAGCGGTCGTCTTTCTCTCATATGCAACATCGAAAATTCGCTGTTAGGTGTTTGTGCTTAGCACATCTAACGCAGAACATAACTTGATAAACATTGGATAATAAGTAACTATAAATTCAAACCTTGGTTTGAGAAATGCGGAATTAGTTCGGGATCTTTTTGTTTGATTTACCCAACACCAGGGCAGCTGGCAAAGCAAGAATTGAGGCCGGCCGCGGGGCGCGGGGGCGGCCTGAGCTGAAGAATAATATGCATGTTCTACGGTTCTCTAAGAAAACCAACGGAGTCGTAATGGAAAAGGACATCTACTTCAAATACTGATAAATACGGCAGGGAGAACACAACGAACACTTATATCCCAGTGTAGCCGCAGCTCTTGGAGAATTAGCCACCACTATACGCCTCTGAGAGGTTTAGATAGCAAACAAAAACAGAGACAGTGGGTTAAAGCTACGATTGAGCGGTATAATTGAATTTGCAACCCTTGTCTCTCTCTAGGAACCCGTTGTCTAAGCAACCAAGTGCTGTGAAGTAAGGTAATAGATCAATCTGATATATATTACACACCAACGCACTGTATTTTCATGGCAGAGCAGAACCGAATCATTAATATAGTCAGAACTAAGGGCTTACAATAAACTACCTTCTTTCTACGTTAGTATATAAGACTCTTAGAAATACGGAGCCTAAAAGACTCATCACTCCCACCGGGGTTAGTCCCCAACTTCTCTATCTAGCCCCCCGCCAGTGGTCATACATTACCTATTTTTACAACGACCTCCGCGCAGCGATCTCAGTGTTGGAAAATGCGCCGCATCGTAATAGCGTTCGAGAAGCTATCGTCATCGATGAAATCACACTCGTCTTTTGCGTCCTCATTAGTAACAAAGCATGTAATATCAGGGAATACAGAAATCCAAAGAGAAGACGACTGGAATCGTGGGATTTTTCCTAGGGCACGAAAATCTTTAGCGATACATGAATCCACCTGACAGATTGCTCTTATCTGATAGTGCGGTGGATCTAGGGCTCAGAAAACGGTATATCTATTGGTCTATGTGAACGGCCCAGCCTGTATGGGGCGTTCGCTATATACCCAAGTATGTGAGCTGCTGACTCAGCTTCTGAAGTGCTTCCGGTCCAAGTGGTTACATTTTCCACTAAGCCCATGGCACTTGCGAATAGCCTCACCAACTGCTTCGGGACTAGCGTAGGGTCCACTAGTCCGTCACATCTTATCTCACTACCATGGAGTGTTGATAGCGTCATCGACGTTTGGTTTCTTGGTGTCCCCCTAACGCTTGACAAAGACCTTTAGGACTTTGGCCATTGTATTTCTAGCCCATATCGAAGATAATATCGGGCCAGGCCTTTGGCACTCCTCACGGGTCGTATCGGCTATGCCGCCGCCTCCCAGTTCGGTCGTCATTCATTACGCAGACGTAGTGTTTAGTACAAAGTCTTAGGATGGCGGAATGGGGATATAGGGAAGGAATATACGCCGGAGAAGAGGGCAATCAATGAGAAGCCCTTCTTCGCGTACTCGACGGCAGACTGGGCAGTTAGGGAATTTGTAGCTGCGAGGGAGGTCTTGTAGGCTGAGGCTAGAAAGTATGAATTCTGCGGAGCCATCGTTGTCACGGAACTATATATAACCCAACCCCGAAGACTGGAAATAAGGCGGCACGGGACAAAACCCGTACCATATATATACTATTTCAACAGACGTAGCTAGTACAGATAGAACTTTCCCCTTGCGCAATAACAATAGGTCATACTGGAATCACCAGCAGTCAGGACTGTGACAATCGTTGTCGAGCCCAAGGTGGTTCTTTCATATATTACCATTTTGTTAGACAAGAAGGGTCACGAGTTAAACTAAGCGTCTGACCTCTTACTTGTTGACCACCCTTTTTTGGGTCCCTTTCTGCAGGAGTGGGAGGAGTTCCTGTTACAGTACGTATGTAATAGCTGCAGACAAGTCAAGTGCCCGACTTGACTACGTTCTACCTTTGCTAGTAGTGTTACGGTATAACGCTGCAGTTCTGTTCCGTGCCAGTTCCCGGGTTGCACAGTGGACACCCATGGCATGTATAGCGAAGCTCTCTTCGACCTTATCCGTTCCAAGATATCAATTAGGTAATATCGAGCGATAAAATGCTGCAAAGCGTCGAAAGGCAAACGGATACGAGAACCAAATAGATAGAAGGGGAATGAGAAGAGGGTATAGTGAATGACCGGCGTTGTTGATGGTAAGAGTATCTAGGCCTCGCCTCCAAGTTTGGAGTCAGCGCCGGTCGCTGCCTTCTTGATGGAGTCCTGATCGGTGACATCAAGCTTCGCCGAAATAACGCGACTAGACAACCTCTGCGCAAGATCGTCCATGATGCACAGAATGTTAATGGGGGATGAAGTCGACAAATACAAAACAAAATATGCAGAATGAGTAAACATGAAGGTTAAATTATGAGCCAATTAACCTCGGAAACGAAGTACTGAGCCAGAAAATCCAGTATCAGACGACCTATCATTCGATCGAGATATGCAATAATTAGACATACGAGGTAAATTTGCGCCCTCAGCCATGCCTTCCGACCAACGAGGTTTAGACTTCTCCACAGGTTTTAACCTTCGCTCAATATATCATAACCTATTAATACTTCAAACAGGAGATATATAAGGGGAAAAAAATAGTCGGACATTTGATCACAGAAGTTACAAGGAATTATCCCCCCCCTACACGTGGCAGGAGGCCCCCGCTATAGCAAGGTTTACGCGGCGTTACTCAACATACGAACTGGTAAATTTCCACCAAGCCTTTATGACATATGAAGTAAACACCTGGACTTTTCATTATATGGTAGGTAAAACCTGACGCCGTCCTAATTAACAAATATGTAGAGCAGTTTAAATATTCTTGGTCAACTGAAACCCGATTCATTTCTTTTCTTGTTCACCTCAAGCCCTTATCCTACCCCTGTCAAGACTCGTCACATCTTCGAAAAGACGCAATGCCCGACTTAAGCGCAGAAGGTGGCTGTTAGATTGACGGGTTGTGGGCAACCGTACACCTTCTTCATCGTGGGCGTAGAGTAGCAGTCAGCCTGACCAGCTGCGCAGTCGAAGAGCTCGCAGCCCTCGCCCGGACTCAAGGTATTGTGAGAGTTGGAGAAGGGGTTGCCCCATTCACTGTTCGAACGTTAGTGGATACAGAATGTATAGTTACATATAAACCAGGAAACTCACGTGCTGAGCTCGTCTATGAGAAACATTGTGTTAGCCTGGGTCCCACAAGATGCATGAAGGCGGATGTAGGAGTGTGCTCACAATAAGCGTAGTCCGGGTTCGAGCTGAATGAGTAGCCGAAGAAAAGCGGGTTGCTGAGAGCCTTGGTGGTCGCGATCTTGACGGTCTGCACATTTAGTACGTTAGATTATATAGCCCTAACGACGTAGCTGTTGTGCGAGACGAACCGAGCCGGATGCATGGAAGCTCTCAGAGAACGAGCTTCCGGGGGCCACAGTTGTCAGGGTCCCGGCGGCGCTGCCATCATAAGGGAATGACTGGACATAGATGGTGGACTGGCAAGAGTTCTGCACGACAGCTTGCTGGGCAGACACGCCAGAGGCAACAAGGGCAACGCCCATAATGGTGGCGAAGAACTGCATTTTACGGATTGAGTGAGGGTAAAAATGAGGGCTGGTAGTGAGTATATTCTAGGATCGACTGTGTTCTATGTGGTTTCCTGGTGAAGACAGAATTAAATTGAGGGCATTGAGTAGTCCTCTACCCTTATATATATCTATATCTACTAACTTATACGTCTTGGCAGAAGAGTAGCTAATAGCATCGTTGCGCTATGTCAGGTTATGGTCGTGTGTGTCTGTGTGTATTCTCGGCTGCACCGGGTATGAGATGATACTGCTCTGAGATGTGGAGAATATTATAAGTCGTTGCTAACATCATCAATACGAGCCTCAATATTCGTATTACCCGGACACGAGGGAGCCGGGGGCATCCGACAGGGGCCATGATCGACGGGACCTATCGCTAAATACCTATCCCGTCCCTACAACCCCGCATAATATTCCACATTGTAATCCCGGAAATGGGACTCTATTCTCCACTCAAAGACAGATTCTCACCGCCAAAGGTGGTTAATAGTTCATTTGTATCATATCTCGCTGCTATCGGACGCGCTGTTCTCCTGTACTGGCGGTTAAATCATACTAGGTTCGTTACTCGGACAAAAGAGTTTGACCACGCGACTCAACTTATAAGCTCCCCTTTGGATAACACAAATGTAAGACATGCCACGGAAAAAAACGCGCCGGTAATCCGGCGAGTTGGATTAACGGTATATATGGGGCACTCCGCGCGACAAGACAGTAGCCCGATTCGTCCACTTATGGCTCCTTGTTTACCTCTGGGGGCGCTAGTTCGTATGCTGTGATTATTCCTGCTCACTTTTATGCAACTGTTTCGAAGCTGCAATAATTTGCAATTCTTCTATAGTTACAACGATTAAGTAAGCACTAACACCTTAGTAAATTACCGATAAAAACGATCTGATGAGTACATTCACTATTCTGAGGTGATATCGAGAGTTGTTAGTATTATACGATTGGGAGGTTAACGCAGCATGACGTAATTGTTACAACATATTATGTGACCTAACTTTATACTAGACTACATCATTTCGCTTTCCAACCCGATTCATCGCGCCACTTTTCGCTTGGCAGAGCGACGAGGTATCTAGCTTGGCGCGTTTATGCTGACCCTGACATCACCTCGATACTGGCCGACTGTATGTTGGAGTACCCAGCCCAGTCGTTGCCACGCATGCCCCCCAGCCCTAACCGAGCGCCATAGTCCGCAATTTCAATTAACCTTGAAGATAGTGTCAGCGAATGAGATTTTTCCTCGTAAATGCGGCGAATTGAGAGGGTATTAGGTGTTTCTCTTATTCTGGCGAGTCTATTTGCTATTAAATTTATAAATTCTGGTTCTATTGTCTCCAGTTATGTGAGATCGTAAGATGTAGGGAACGCGTTGTCACGTCTGCTCCCGTAGCTAAGGTAGATGTACATGGGGAGTAACTTACGAAGCTACCCCTGCTTTACCTTAACACGAGCAACTAACCGCCCAATATGTTGTCCGTGTCGCAAGGGCTGCTCTGCGAGATCCTTGTCTCGATGTTCACCCATTAAGGGTCTTGTGTGCCGTCACAATAATAGTTGTACGCATTTTGGGTGGCTAAGTGAGTGGGATGGGATATATCTAATCAATCAAGAGATCCCCGGAACGGGACGTCGGGCGCTAATGTTACAGGGGGTAGACGCAATAGAAGATCTAGATAAAGCCATAAGTTCTCCCAAATGATTGATAAACTCAAAAATCAATAATATTGAGCGCTTACCTCAATACTGCTATCCAGCAGCGACGTACTTCTTACCCATTTTTACACCGGAGCTAAATCCCCCACTACGAAATCTCAACTAAGGGACACTCGGAACTCAACCATTATTTAACAAAAAGCTTCTTCCATACACTGGAGAGAACTTAGAAATCGAAGTCGATAGATTACCTCAGTTGTACTTCTCGTACTAGTTTCAGGGATCATTATTGCTAAATAGGTATTCTAAGTTAAACTCTCGACAGCTCACACGTGACTTCCCCCAATCCAGGAATAAAAACATAGATAGACAGGGAAGTGATTTTTCCTCTGTTGTCGGAAGTTAAACAATTGTGCCAGAAATTGATCTGCACCGTATATGTTAAATTAAGCTCAGGTCTCAAGTCGGTCAATCATAATGCCTCAAATACGGGCACCATACTACTCGATCAGTAACCTGTACTTCTAACAACAACGGTAATGGCTGCTGTTCCCACTTCAGGTACTTGAGCTATGGCCACTACGTGACGTTCAACGTCGACCGCGGGCTAGAGTTTACGAGCCTACTGTACCACCAAGTATTCCCAGTTGAAAACAGATTACTAGTTTACACAGCCAAACCGAGTGTAGATGCTCAGGAGATGTGATTACTTCCCATAAATAGAGGACCCTAATACAAAATAAGAGGTCAAAGTTGGTGAGTCTCCTTGTCGACTTGGCGTATAAACTTAAGATTATCTTACCGCTTTAAGCGTACGTAATGAATTTGATTGGTGTTCTTCACAGGATCAAATGCGGTATGTGGTTAATTATCTTAATGCACCAAACCTATGCTTCACGTCACTTGTCCTCTCTTTTTGCGGTCAAAGCCTTGTTGCAAGCAAAAGCCACGACCGAAAACCAGACTGTATTACAATCCCTCGGTATACATAATACCCTGGGACAACGCTAGCAAATGCACCTGCATAGTGCATATATACCAGCAAAATATTTAGCTCTAGAAATACTTTTGGACGAGAGCAACGACTAAGTGGCAGATTTCTGGACATTCGAGACCTTCGTGTCCGAAATGTTGACTTTTTTTTACCATTGTTCTACGATGACGGCACGGACAGAATACAATGTGATATTCATGACAGACCTATCCAAGCCCCACATCACTCTCTCGATCTGCTATAGGTCCCCATAAGCTTCCAGTTGGGTAAAATGGAATTGGTGTAATTACTGCTTGAGAGTGGCGCAGATATGTGTCTCCAGACACATCCCTGGCGCAGACTGGGCTATGCGTGTAGGTTTGTAATACCGAGGACCGTTTACCGAAGGCTCCATCTAGAATAAGGATAGCAGCGACCGCATTAGCCGCGAACTCACATCATGAAACTGACAGCAGATGGCTCTGCTTAAGATGTAGGATACATGTGCAATCATAGATAAGTCAAGATCTACTTAACCCTAGCGTGTTATATTAGATGACAACCTAGCATTATTCACCGTATGGCAGGGCAAATCAAACATAATATCTGTCTGCCAAATACAATAATCAAGTACGACTCTAGTCAATAAACAATATGCAGAGATGTGGACACATACGACTAATGAAGTGGACAATGTGAGTAGGCTCAGTCATATAGGGGTACTCACTTGCCCTGAGACAAGGAGATAGGCTGTACCTACCCTTCCTCGGATAAACACCTAACTCCTTTATTCGGGAACTAGACGACCATGAAAGAATGAAACTGAATTTAACGCAATAACTAGCGGAAAGGAGTGTGTTGTCTAATCTAATGCTAGGAGACTCGCCGGATTGGCGGTGTTGGCTGATGCCTTAGCTTGTATAGCCATAAAGTGGCTGCACAAGTCCTTAACCAGCCACTTCATATTCCACCCACCCTACGTCACTAAGCCTTGACCGGCAAGCTTTCTAGGAGATGAGTCTTCTCCCTCTGGAGAGCTTCCTTAAGCGAAGTGAAAGGGATACCAAACTTAGCCTGCGCTTCCTGCGCAGCCGCCAAAACAGGGCTAACATCCTTGAAGTTCACCCACTTCTGGAAGAACTGACCTCTGACAGGCTCCCCGTCTTCCGGTGACAACTTTTTCGTCGTCACATCTCTACCACTGACTCGCACAAGGATGTCGCGAACTTCCTCGATAGTCAAGTTTTCATTGGCAAGCTCAATCGCCTGGCCTCCGAATTTCGCCGGATTTTGTAAGGCCGCCGCAGCGTACTTCCCAACATCACTAGCATCCGTTTGGGCCATGCGCGCGCCGTCATTAAAGCAATGATCCAACTCCCTGTGTGTCAGGAGGCGTGGAAAGTTTTCGTAGGCATTAGGCGACATGTAGTCGACATGGAGGAATGCCGGCCGGAGGATAGTCCAGGCGTCGAAGCCGGCACTGCGCACAATATCTTCAACCGCAGCCTTAGAGAGATAATAATCGCGTAGATAGCATTCTTCGGTGATAGCATCGTCCCACAGGTCCTTGTTTCCCGTGCACGTGGTCGTGCATGCAACTACACTCTTGAGCCCTGCTTTCCTGGACGCCTCGACGATGGTCTTAGCTTGCTGAGTTTCCAAGCCAGGGATAGGGAAAGTGTTCAAGTAGACCGCTTGGCAACCTTGTGCTGCTTGAAAAACGTCATCGAAATTGGCGCTTTCTCCTTTGAAGACCGTCACGCCTGGACGCTTCAGAACGTCAGGAATCTTCGAAGGGTCACGCACAATTGCATGGACCTTTTCTCCGGCAGCGAGAAGATGCTTTATAGTCCACTGAGCTTGTTGGCCAGTTGCTTGAGTGATCAGGTAGGTAGCCATTATGGGGTGTGTCCTCTGAAAGAACAAGAATACGGTGTAAGATCGGGTTTGAAGTAGGTAAAGGAGCTTTTAGTACGAGGACGAGGGCGATGAATTGAGTTGAGGAATCCAGAAATCTTGGACAAGCACACGGCCATATTTATAGGCGGCACAAATAGCAGCCTGTTGCTCCTTGATGGCAGTGAAGGCTTCATTTAATGCCAAGAACTCTTAGGTCCGTCAGCTGGAGTTTGCCGCTCACCCAAGTGAGCGCATGGGCTGGGCTTTTGCAGGCCATCCTTCCTGATTTGTGAGCCATAACGATTTCTTGGGAGATAATATGGTGTCGTGCGACATCTGCGAGCTTATCCATGGTGTTGTGGTCGTCTGTGCCGTACTAAAATGAGCTGACAAATGCTCCGTCGGAAAAAGTTGTCTCAAGTGGACCCGCCAATGAAGGATCACTATGTCAGCTAACATGTATTATTAGTAACTCAGGTAATCGTGAATAAAAAGGCAACTCCATCCCCAGCAACTTTATCCGATTTCACTAGCTCAACATGACTTCTCATCGCTATTGAACCTCGGATTTAAGGCTTCATTGACCTGAAACTCCGGACTTCGGGCCTTTCAAGTTTCCATCATCTACTTTTACGTATGCCAATTGTCAGCAGCGACGTCTAAACTCGATGTCGGCGGTATCATCTAACCCGAGGACGAAATCGAAGCGGGGATGTTGGACGTGTAAAGGTTAGTAATTGTGCCGCCTCGAGGGTCTGGCCTGAGCAATCCGTCTAATGACGCGCCTCCAGCTCGAAAGGTCAAATGCGACCAGGGCGCGCCCACTTGCCAGAGGTGTGCTTCAGCTCAGCGAGAATGCGAAGGATACGGACTCCGCCTGTCGTGGCCAAGGGACAACGACAGGAGGCGTGCAATTAGAGCAAATTTGCTGACAACCAGCACGCGGACACAGATGCGATATCGGGACGGCAATCTGCTCATCAACACAACTTCACACGATATTGAATTGTATCGATATCTATCCTTGCCAGGTGCCGCCAAACCCCCAAGCTCAGCTCTACCGAGTCCGAAGCTATCGAGAAACCCCCAGTTAGAAGTAACGCACATGGAACTGCTACACTATTGTAAGTATACCCCCCCATACGTTTTGGAATCATCAACAGCCAGCTCATATAATACGCACCTTCAGTCCGCGAAGCTGCTCACAGCTCGCTAGCGACGTTTAGTCCAGCCACAGCGCACCTTCGCGATGTGATCATACAAATGATCTTCACTCATGATACGGTGTCAAGGCGCGCTCTGTTTTATGCGCTGCTTGCCTTCTCATCTCTTCATCGTGGTGGAATTCATCGCCAAACCATGTTGTTTAAGGTTACCGCGCTCACGGCCCTCTCCGCTTCTGCGAAAGAGGCTGCCCAAGGATCGGTCGAGGCTGCTCAACATGTCGCGGCTTGTATGATCCTATGTGCCTTCGAAGTGAGTTAACGCGAGCGTGCCTGGGCAACTTAAAACAATTTAGGCTTATGATTCATGCACAGATCCTAGTGCCATCGGAAAATTCTGGTGAGTGGCTCTGGTATATTCGAGGAGCCACGGAAATCGTGCAACGTGCTCGACTGGGAAATCAATCGAATGGTAATATAGACTATGGTGATCTTCTCGACTGGGTCTACTTCCACGATTCAATGTCTCGATTTACGCTGTATCACTGGGGGCACAAGTATCTGGCTGCTAAAGTCACAGATACAGCGATTAACCACGTTCATGGAATTAGTCAGTCTTCGCCATTGGTAGAAGAGAGGGCAGTATGTCTATCAATAAACCCTATGCTAGTGTGTGCTGATTTCGGAGCATAGGCGTCGCTCTTCCAGAACCGTCCTCACGCAATCTTGGACGTACTTTCCGAGATATGCGAAGTGTTACTCGACCCAAGTGACCCCAGAAGCCAGGAGATAGAGTATAAAGATCGCCTCAGAGCGCTTGAGTGGAAGGTTGATAACCTGCCATTCATACCCTCTATTTCAGTGCTAGATGACCCGACCGACGATGTTGAATTCACCGCGCAGTTATACCGAATATCAACTCGAGTTTATCTCGCTCGTGCTTCACAGGATCCACTAAAGCCGCCCGCGGATCTGAATTCTCTGACAGACAACGCATTCGCCGGGCCTGTTCAGCACTGTTACTGCCGCCACTTCTTCCCCCTGTTGATTATCGCAGGCGAGGCGCGCACAGATGAGCAAAGAGCCGCCATTTTGAACCTGATCGACAGAACAGAGAAACATGGGTATGTGCGCAGCATGAAGCTTTTTCGAGCGCAGGTTCAGTCATTCTGGATACAACAAGATCTCCACGCGGACAGTGAACCAATCCTGAACTATCTGAGTTTGATGAAAGCTATCGTTAGCTCCGATCGTGCTCTTCCTTCATATGTATAGCCGAAGTTTCGTAAGTGGTTGGAATGCGGGGAAATACTGATCTAGAAGCGAAGACTCAAATAACGTTATTCAAGTATCAATGTTTTTCTCCTTTCGGGATTCCATGTCAGGGGGTTTGGTGAAGTTGTTTGACGGAAAAATGACGCCGTTAGTTCCGTGAGAGAATTAACGGTATATATGGCACTCCGCGACAAGTTGGGTTGTAGGTGGGTCTCTCTAGGTAGAAGTGTATGGGTAAGGACTCAATATCGTTGATTCCCGAGCCCTCTTTGACTAGCTGGAGTAGTCGGGGCTGTATCTATCTACGTTGAAGTGGGCAACTGCAAATAGCTGTTCACAACTCATGGAGACATGACAGCGCCCCTACACTAGGAGACAGGCCGAACCTACACTTCCTAGCATAGTAATCACTCTATTCTCTTGGGAATCAATTGATCAAGTGTAAGAAATAAGAAATATGAATTCGTTCGCAGTTGTTGCTATGTTGTGGATGCCCCCTTCCAAAAATGTCATGAAAATCAACACCCATAGTGTTTATATCCCATACAAGTAAAGCCACCAAGTGGCTCATGCATGTGTTAAGCCCCTGTGATCCACCCACACCACTTCAACATCTTTCACTGTATCCGCCGTAGGGGTATCTTCTACTCCCCTACAACATTATACCTAGCATTTTAACTTACAACAGACTTTGCCCGCAGAGAACCGGAATTGTTGACTCGAGCAAATTCAATGTGTCGAATATACAAGGCTTCTAGCCTCTACCCCACCAAAACATTGGCGCTTGCAGCGCTTGCCGATTCTGCTTAACTCCTAATTGTAGCCCAAGTATGAGTTAAATATAATCAGGTTGTTCTACTACTGTTCGGCTACATACAACAATTGCGGTTTTACCGACGAATAGCATGCAAGAAGCTGTCATGTGCAGCACCCTATGGCCTGCATGGAGTTGCATCTTCAATTTTTGAGTAAGATGGCGCATACAGTCCTTTGTTTCAGACCTGTTGCCTTCCTGTACTAGAATCTTATTGGCCTGGGCACGGCAACCGTGAACGCGTAATATTGCACAAATACTTACCAGGCATTGTTCGTAAAAACGAATGATTCATGCGTCTGATTACAGAATGACTTGGTCGGCAAAACAGGTTTTGCAGCGTCGTAAGCTGTGGCGCTCAACTACCACCTTATAGACAATATAATCGTGTTATATCATCCTAGCTTGAAGTGAAACTGTACCGCGAGCCCGTCGCAGACGCTGTTTTTCTGGTCATAAAAGAAAACCCGGGGCCTTGTTCATGGAAGTATTACGCTCCCATAATGTGGCCCTACCCTTCACATAATCTGCTATTATTTGAATCTTGGCTACGTACAATTGGTTTTAGATGAGTTTGATTTATTACTTAATCACCGAAATGCTATAGTTATTTTCAGCGTTACAATGTAAGCACTTTAGAAGTGTCTTACTAAATCTACTACCCATGCCGATCAAGCACGCCATTAAAGTGTTCTTAATTGGGGGATGCGAATTCATAACTAAAAATACGCGCTACTTTAATTTTACAAGTCATCTTAGCCGGGGGGGGGGTGATCCGGGTAACGACACAGTTTAGAATGACGCGTCAAAGAGAAAAGGGATACCCCTCATAGAATATTCTAACGGGTTATATGTAAGAAAAAACAGATAGAAACCACCCAACCACCTTGTATCTTCTCCGTGAGTGGAGAAGGAACCCGATCGAAAGACTCCCCTGTTTAGCTGTTGTTGTGCGACACACCATCTAGTCGGCTAATCGAGTCTCCCTTTCAGCTTCAAAACCGTCCCCGAAGTACAAGCTTAGAATTATCCACCTGCACCTGTCGCTATACCAATGTTTCAATCTAATTCCGCTCTGGAAGATCCTCGAGCCTTCTTAACACCTCATAGGCTTAATTAGCAAGATAAGGAAACCAAATCCATGTCTAGCAGCCTAACGAGACGATAAGTTAGGCTGGGAGGTTTAATTAATCCATCCTGTTTTACGATGATGTTCAATTGGTTAATTTATGCTTACGAAAGCATCGGCTTTCAACACCGCCACCACCTAGTCCTATTTCCATGTACTTTATCTCTACTTGGCTAGGTGCGTTCCACAAGCTCCGCCCCGGCAGTATAAGAAAAAGTGACAGGTTGAGTGAGATGCTGTGCATGCCGCTATCTTGCCGGTTCGGATTGGATTGGGTCGCTAATCCGCCGAGAGAAAACATGTTAAAGAAGGCGAACGTAATTAGTAACTGCTGTAGAACAATCTACCGGTCCTGCATGACTTCGTTTTATATTCTTAATGTTCAATGTTTACTATTGGAGGACACTTGCCGGTGTGCCGCCACCGGCCTAGTTGAGCTGAATCCCTCCTCTCCATCTCTTTCATGCAGGCCCCCCAATGGGGGCTGAAAACAGAAAAAGAAATCCGATCAGAAGTAGGTTGTCGCTTTTCTTAGATTATTCAACCCTTGTAGAAAAATTAAACAATTCACTCCCACTTCTTAGGGTACTCCAATTCAGTCTAGTTGGTAGCCCGGCGGATGTTCAAATACGAGCGGAGCGCCCCTAGATAGAGTGACTAAGTACCTAAGGATGGTTTTTCGTGTTTTGTTTTCTTTTGTGGTTTGCCTGAATCGCCATCGTTTTTCCTTCCATCAGTAACAGTCCAAGCTGCAGAGATCTTGTCATGTGATGGGAAGATGTCGCACCACGACCACAATGCTTCCTCTAGCGAGGACTCGGAACTTTTTGTGGGACAGAAATTGGGTTGGCTTGCCAGCCCTGTCGTTGACGACGGAAAGCTTCTCCCCCCGGGAGAGTCACGAAACTTTGATGAACTGCTGCAGGACACCGAGTCCTTATGTCGCAGATCCGACGCAAACAAAATCCCCTGCTTTAAAAAGGTATCTCATTCTTCCCAGAATTCACGTTGCTGAGGACTCATAGAGCTGATAGAACTGACAGCACTCACAACCGACGAACGCAGAGGTATGTATAGAGAAGGCTAGATGAGATATGCGCTATACTAGCCATGTCGATATTAGTTGTTCTACGATCTGTGGTTTGTCGCGAATCTGCAGGTTTTTACTGCGGTATGATAACTCTACCCCCCTTTCGAAGATATTGTCCGATTTGGCAATGAGAAATGAACAGGCCACGCTTCGCATGTCTCGACGTTGACAAATGCATAGCATCGCCGGTGGTTTCCCATTGCCGAGTTGCACGGTAGTCGAGTGTGAATGTATAACTAACATTGGTTTTACAGATTTATATAATTGACGACGGAGAAAAGCTGGTGTCCTGTAACGAACCTGCCTTACATCACCTGAGAGGTAAGGGCAGTAACGTTGGGGGGTTCTTGATTTGCAGGTAACAATAGGGTGATCAACAGAGTGTTCGTTAGGGAGACTTCAGGGGGCTCCCACCACAGAGAGAAGACAAAGGTTCACTCTGTAGTTGGTTCATTGAGGTAGGGGTCAATAAGTGTGTAAGATTGATAGCTAAGGAACTATATAAAAGAGTGACTAGATATAAAGGAAATCATGAAGTTATATAGACATAGGAAATATGATAGAGCAATGGCTCACTTGTAGCTCAGTGAGCCTGGATCACTGTGATCCAGTGAGCCGTCACGTGACCGTGATCAATGATCCAGGTAGGAAAAGAGAAGTGGATCCTGTTTATATATGTCTGCACTTTAACGGCCGGCGTAACTATTAGCAGTAGTCCACAAGGCGCTCACGTGTAGAAAAGAGGCTTTGGCTTCGGGCAGATAACAAAACCACGTTATCTTATTGCTCCATAATCCGAAGAAGAGTAAGGTAGCTAGTACTGCGGTTCAAAGGAGGCGCGTAATAAAACAGCTAAATTAGTTGCGAGATCAGCAGTTTTGTTTTACTATTGATCCTGTAGGACATTTAATTTATTAAGTAGATTTTGGGCTGCCTTCTTTCTATAAGCCGCTGGTTGTTAAGCTCGAAAGCTGCAAAGATAACAAATATACTAGCTCTTTCCGCCCCTTACTTCTATTTTATTACGGTACTGACAAGCTAGATCCTATCAAAATGCTCTCATAAAGGTGTAAAATCTTGTACGAAGCAGCAACCCTAACTGTAATAGAAACGGGAGACCGACTATTCCGGTTAATATTGTATTCAACCAACGCGAATACCCAAAGTAGCAGCTAACGCCGTAGTTAATAACGCCGATTCAAAGTCTCCAATAAATCATAGCTATAATAGGCAGTAAGGCAGATTCTGCCTTACATATGTACACAATAAACACTAATGGCCTTTTGCGAGTTCAAGCCGGCCTTGCGGTTCGAAGCCCAAGGCTTTTCAATGTTGACCGGATCCGGCCAGACTTGAGAGACCTGTCTCCAAGCCCCTATAGGCATACTAGCAGCGCTTCCCATCCTATCAGCAGAGTCTACCTCTTAAGTTAATGGCGGTCTTTTCGATCTCATCCTAGCCGCCCTATGCTTAGACCCTCGCTCCTGCCGCTGTATCACGATATGCAAGGTTTAGCCCATAAAAAGAAACAGGGAATAGATAACAATACTAGCAATGCTAGGATAGAACCAAATATAGCACGCATCCTACGTGGTGTACCTGTGGAACTAGCGATCCCCCTTTAATGATCCATTGCTTTAGGTCATATGAAGCCCGACCAGGTCTCCTGAAGGAGGCTTCTAGCCCTTTCAAACCCAGGGAAAAGGGGAGCCAGTAGAGTCAAACACCTGCCCCTGTCCGCTGCTTCCATTATATAAAGCTCTGTCTTCGTCCAGAAATAAAATTGGTTTAAATTTATACACTGAGTATTGCCTACATCATTTAACCTACTTTTTACAAACCTCATTGCTTGATTTGATCACGCATCGTGACCCCCGCGAGATATAATGTTTGCTACACTCCCTATAATCGCAATGGAATCGATTCACCTGGGTGTCTTTCTTTATTATTGGATCATCTTTTACCTCTTGGTTAATATCGTATTGTTAGTCATCTTCCTATGGCGAGTGGCAAAAGAGCGAGACTGGATTCGTCGAGCTGGCGCTTCCGCGGGTCTTCTTAATATTCTAAAGACAACTGCCTCGCCAAAACCTAAGCCTTACCCATTCCTTTCGAATGTCGATAATCCATTCGAACCAGCTCAGGTGCGTTATTTCGATAATGAATACTTTTATACTAAAAGAAAGTAAGGCATACATAAACGACTTTCTATCTTACGCTGTTAAAACAGCTAACGAGATATTCGTGAATGGAAATTTGGTCGATTCTTTCGAGGATATGGACGATCAAATGTCTCTTTCAAAGAACATCACAATAATAAGGCCTGCTTTATAGGTAAGTTATGCTACTTACATGTGTTGTCGGATAATATACTAAAATAAGAGCATAAATGGATAGAGGATGTTTTACGTTATGCCGTTAAAACAGCAAACAAGGAATTCTTTACAAACATCATCTCAAATGATCACTACTTAGACTGCAGCTCTCCAGGACCTGAAGTTTTGGTGGTTTATTCGAATGGTGTAGATCGGACCCGGGAGCCCGTAAAGGTGCGTTATAGCATCCAGCAATCTCTGTTTTTACTAAGACAAGAGCAGGATTTGTTGGAGAACCCCAAAGACTATCTAACACCTTATGGGTGCGGGTCGATCATTGATATCCAATATTCCACGTCATCTAGCCTCACTATCTACTGGGCATACTCCCGCGACGCCCTTCGAGCTATTTGTGCAGTACACAAGGAGAAACTTAAAACGGCTAACAAAAATCTCCCCTTCGTCCTCATCGGGGTCAACAAGTCATATGTGTCAGAGGACGACAAAATATCTCAAGAGGAATTAGAGCAATCAAAAAACAATATGCAGATTCTGTCCTGAGTAAATGGGGTTAGGTCCTTCATGCCGAAAGCAAAGTCAAAGTTACTTGTTACAAGCCAAGGTGTTGGCGGGCAAAGCGCACAACTCGATTTCGCGATGGGGGGATCATATGTTCGGAAGACGGGATAGTACTGGAGTTCCTAAAGCTGCTGCTGTGGTCGTTACGGGTGTCTTCTTCATTGTCCCGCTAGCTACCCTATCACACCAATCTAGGGACACTCAGATCATCATTTCTTTCTTTTTCATCCTAGTGTTTGCCTTTATTATAACGGCCATGCTCAAGGTTTCTAACTTGGAGATGATGGTGGTGACTGCTGCTTATGCGGCAGTACTTGCCACGTTTATTTCCAACATGTAAGGTATAAATATCGAGCCCTCAGCGAGTAGAGCCAGTTATTCTCACCACACCATGTAAAAATGCATATTTAGGATTCCTGAGCGTGGCACGGGCCGTGGTCAGAACCAACACGGGGCAGGTTTAGTGTCCTACCTATTCCCCCCCCCCCCCCCCCTCTCTCTCCCAAAACAAAAACAAAACCCCTTTTTTCCTCTTTCCTTCTACTCCCTGCATTTCGCATTTGATTCCACCTAACTCGCCTGCATCCGCATTTGCATCCCCAGAACACGCGCTTTCTCAAGGGCTGGTGCTGTTGTTCCCTGCTCTGAATGATTCTCCGCGACGAACCAAGATAGCATCCAACCCTGCCATCTCCGAGAAGAGCATCGCCAAGGACATGATGGCTGTCGCTAAAGTCTAGGAATGCTTTGACAAGAAGCCCGTCGTGCGCAGCCACTCCTCTTACTCTCTTTACCCTGCCAGGCAAGCTAATATGCAGCTAGGCCAACTGAGGGAAGCTTGCCGCCAAGGCTGGGTTCGAAAACAGCGCCACTACTTAAACACAGAACAAACCACGGGACGCAGATGGGCTACTATTCACTATCGAGTGGATATTATAACTTGCTAGAATCGCTGAGAACAACGTTCGATTAAGGGTCAACGTTGAGAGATTCTCCACATACGGTCAAAGTCGGTGACCCTTCTTCCCCGTCCAAGGCGAAAAGGTGAGGGTGCGATTCGAAGTAGCCACGAGCGATATCCCACGCCAATGGTTAACAGCCCAAGGCCCATGGCATTTCGGTGTTCGCTATATGAGCTATATAGTTTAAGATCCGTTCTTTCAACCCCTATTATAGGCATACTTATAGCGCTTACTCTGCGCATCCAAACCCAACTCTACCTGCGTGTCCGTTGTTTTAGTCCCGCGTATACGTGTCTGCACCTTAACGGCCGACCTAACTCTAGGCAGTAGTTCACAAGGCGCTCACGTGTAGAGGAGGGGCTTTGGCTTCGGGCAGATGACAAGACCGCGTTATCTTGTTGCTCTACTATTCGAAGGAGAGTAAGGTAGCTAGTGCTGCAGCTTCAAAGGAGACGCGTAATAGAACAGCTGAATTAGTTGCAAAATTAGCAGCTTTGTTTTGCTATATATCCTATAGAATATTTAATTTATTAAGTAGATTTTAGGCTGCTTTTTTTTTTACGAGCTGCTAGCTGTTAAGCTTAAAAGCTATAAAAAATAACAAATATGCTGGCTTTCTCTGCTTTTTGATTCTACTTTATTACGGTGCTATTAAACTAGATCCTACTAAAATGCTTTTGTAAAGGTATTACATCTTGTGCGAAGCAGCAAACCTAGCTAAACTAGAGAAGGAAAACCAACTGTTCCGGTTAATATTGTATTCAACCAACGCGGATACCTAAAGTAGCAGCTAATGCCGCAGTTAATAATGCCGATTTAAAGTCTCCAATAAACTATAGCTGTGATCGGCGGTAAGGCAGATTCTGCCTTATATATCTATATAATAAACGCCGATGGTCCTTTGCGAGTTCAAGCCAGCCTTGCGGTTCGAAGCCCAAAGCGTTTTAATGTTAGCCAGATCCGGCCAGACTTAAAAAACCCGTTTCCAAGCCCCTGTAAGCATACTAGCAGCGCTTCCTCTTCGCCATCCAATCCTAAACCTACGCTTTGACTCCCGATCTAACCCATCAAAGCAGCCTATAACACGCTCGTCGTGTTTAGAGAGACTTAGCCATAGTTGCTCTACCTTGCAAAAAAAGGTTGTGTGGCTAGCTCTGCAGCTTCCAAATAAGCGTATAATAGAACAGCTGTTCTGCAAGATTAGCGGCTTCGTTACATCTTTCATACTGTGGAACAAAACCGCAGGCTGCTTTGTCTTTGCCCTTGAAATTTGGCCTTAGTGGAGCATAGCCTTAAAGCAAGGCAGTCGGGCAAGTTCCTCAAGTGCGTTGCCAATCTAGTGTGCTACGTCAGCCCTATAGAACACGTTCTTAGCAAAATATCATAGAACTGAGAACAAACGGGTCAAAATCGCTCAAGGAAACCTTTTCAGCATTGCTATTTTTTTAATACCCCCTATTATTAAGGCAAGCACTTATATTAACTCTAGCGTAAGCTGCCTTAATCCAATAGAATATTCTAGTTTATCTTGTAATATGCACTGGCTAAAAGGGCAGAATAAAGGCCGCCGTCAATAGCCTAGGCCCTGCTTTTCGGAAGATCTATCAAAAAATCTACCGCTAAACCAGCCGTCCCCCAAACTGGGTCATTAGGTTCAAGTCCCTAACAACAAAGCAGATTTCTAGACAGCAATGTACAAAAGGCTATAAAACTGACACAAAACAGTCTTCTCAATAATAGTGGCTCAGATATACTTAAAAGCCTGTTACCGCCCTCCTCCTAGTTTAGCTCACGCTTTAGTTGCCTAACTCCTAGTATTTTCACCTAAGCCCTCGTCTTTCTTAATCAAAGCCCGACTTCACTATTTGCTAAAGCTCTAGTCGCCGCCGCCGATCTTCTCTAATATGTTCAATCCTTCAAAGCCCACGTGAACGCTTGCTCAAGTTCGTCACATTCAGTACTTAACCAAACACATCTTATATAAAAAATTCATTACGCAAGAAATAATAGACTCGTTTTTAAGTGCTATGTAGCCTGGAGGTTTATCCCAAGGTATACATCAGTTGCTCAATGTGCAATCTACCTCTCTAATCGACGAAGCTACAGACAGCCAGATTACCTGCAGAAAACAGAGGGACTCAGCGATTCGAGAGGCTCTCGCCCAGCGGGTTCTTCGTACGAAGTGTATCACCCCTGCTATATTGAAATAGCTGTTGGTAGCTCGAGGTGCATCGGCTCATGGCCGAGCGGCAAGACATGAACCGGAAGCTAGGTGAACATTACGCCAGGCCTACAATATTATCTACCTCAGCAATCAGATCCAACTCGAAGAAGATGTAACGCAAAAAACAATAGACTGGTTCGTTCGCGCTATATGGCCGGACAGTCCTTCCCAAGCCGCGACCTGTCCGCTTCGTCATGACATCGAATGCATCTTCCCCATCAACAGAGTCAATAAATGCCTAGTCAGTCCTACGATCCGCGATACATTCGTTCAGCAGGTGTTAGGAGCTACAGAAATCACTAATTCTAATTTGGACTGGCTTGATACAGCTATACTCCATACTGCAAGAGGGGGAACCCCCTCAGTTAACCACGACGACCCGTTTAGCAATAATAAAGACGTATCAAACACGCTTAGCGAGGAAACTAGTGAAGATAAGCACCCTTTACCGAAACAACCAGATTTATCTTGTGGCAACAACATAGCCGACTCCAATAAGGAAGATATGCTACTGTCACAAAGTACTGCTAGCTTTAGTGTCTAGAGTTCATGTTATACGACCCCGGATGACAAGAGCCCCAACAACGCTGGACGCTCGGCGATAGAGCCAACGAGCTACCTCAAAAAGGCAGTCGAATCTCTCCTACAGCTCTCACACGGTAATGCGCCAATAGCAGCCAGTCCTCCTATGGATGCCAACCGCCACCTACCAGATAATAACGCGTCGCTCACCAAGCCAAAACAGCTAAATAGCTACAGTAGCGATAGCCATACTAATAGTAGCGAGGGGTAAGTTCACAATAATGCGGTCTTTAAAGGTGGCTAACTAGTATTAGATCTACTAGATCACGGCCTATGCAGGCTAAGAAACGCCGGTTTAAGGATACTTATAAGCCGCAAAAGCGAGTAAAGAGTAGAAGCCACTTAATTTTCACCGTTAGTAGTATCAATATAAGAAAAAAAAGCAGTAACGTTAAAACATTGAGATACGACCCCAAAAGCGGCATATGGACTAACATAGATAGCGTTGAGTATCACTTCGACAACAGCAAGTTTACAGCTTCGAGGGTCGCTTTTGGCATGCTATATCCGTCCCCGTATTAGTAGCATTTCCAAAGTAATGTAAATAACAAGTAGAAGCCTATTTCTAAGTCTATATAGCAGTATAGCTCTCCTTTCTCTTCTCTCTCTTTTTTTTTTTTTTTCTCTCTTGTAGCCTAAATTAAATAGTAATAATTTATATTCTATTTATGATTAATTGATTAATTCCTACTTGGTTCTGGCATGACTGGTCAACCCGCCGACGCGGCTTGGAAATTAATCCGTGCCGCCCTACTTCACTATGTTTTGGAAAGTTTCCAAAACACAACCAGCTGACCCCAATCTCTACCTTTTGATCCTTAACCTCTTCCTGTGTCTGGCTGCCACCATACGTAGATAGTGGTTGTATACTAATGTACAAGTAATTCTAGGTCTCTTGAGGCTTGCGCCTCTTGCTCTGTATTCTGCTTATCTTCAGTCTCCACCCAGATTTTAAGAATCACGTACTCGCCTTTCGTTCCTCTCGATGAATGATTGAATGATTGATTGAATGATTGATTGAATGATTGAATGATTGATTGATTGATTGATTGATTAATTCCTACTCGGTTTCAGCCGCTCTTTCATCCGCGGCTATGCCCGGCTGGCAGAGCCAGTCAACCAGCCGACACGGCCCGGATATTGATCCGTGCCGCCCCACTTCGCTGTGTTTTGAAAATTCAAAGCACAACCAGCTGGCCCCAACTTCTGCCTTGTGATCCTCAACCTCTATCTACATTTGGCTGGTCCCCGCTTGTAAATGCTGGTTCTCTACTAATGTACATGTGAATCTAGTCTGCTCTTGAGGTGTATACCTCTGGTTCTGCATACTGCTTACCTTCAGTCTCCACCCAGTGCTGAGCTTCGTCTGTTTATCTCTCGATCCTGAATTGCCCTAGGATCTGCGTCTGTTTTATGAATTTGATGGCCTCGATAGCTGTTTTGCGTTTATTTAAGACTGCCCGGATGTCTCTTCTTCCTGGTATACGGCCTAATTCCTGGTTCCGGAGGTCCTTGAATCGTCGACACTGGAACAGCACGTGGAGTACGGTTTGTCGCCTTTCGCCGCAGCTGCACTTTGGGTCCGTGATGTCCGGGACCTTTCGTTTGAAGAGGAACTCCCTAAGGCCGATCTTCTCCGTGCGTAGTTGGACCAGGATTGCGCTATGAGGTTGCCTTGAGCGTAGGTGAAGTAAAAAGAGTGATGTTCAGGTAGTTTCTGCCAAATTGCACCGCTTAACAAAAATAGACAGATAATGCGATAAGGCTTGATTTCTGCCACGCTACACCGCTTAGCAGTATTAATAGTGCGATAAGATAGGCAGCTGTCAGCATCTTGCCAGCCGGAAATATTGGCCGGGGTAACTAGCCTGAAGTACCTAGGTAGCTATACATGTCCAGGCACTATGTATCCTACGCAGCGCGATGTACCAGAACTACAGGTCAAGATCACTTACAAAAAATAAGTACCACGTAGGAAAGATCACACCTACACTACACCACCTACCTAAGGTAGGTACGCCACCTACACATACACAACTTGGCTAGCCAGGTCCTCCACTACCTACCTCCACCGTCGTCGTACCTACGCTACAGCTACCTACGACCATCCGCATCCCCGTACCGGCATCTCCAAGCCGTCATCCGCCGTCATACACCCACAATGCCTCGTGCAGCTGTCGGCAACATTGGCGTGCAGCCTTTCCGGGTCCGGTTCGTACATGGGTCTCGCCAAGAACTCCACATCCGATATGTCGAGGCTCCCATAGCAGAAGTCTACTGCCCACTGTCCTAGGACGATCTAGTGTGCGGGCTTTACATGTTTATGCATTGGTACGTGCCTCCACGTTACGGCTTTAGCCCCCGTTCGATCTCACCAACCGTAGCAACAGGGAACGGTTGTTCAACGGACACGAGTACAGCCCTCTGATCGAGATGTCCCGCACGCTCATACACGGCGTCGTAGCGAGCCTCGGCCTCCCTGAAGAGCTTGACGAAATATTGGTGCAAGAAGGCTCGACATGGAATTGGCGCCCCGCCGCGATTTCCCCTCACACCGAACGTCTCGCCAGAGAAGGGCTGGAAGGTAAAGATTGGGCGCACGTGGCTACCGTTGTGACCTGCTTTCGTACTATGATCGCACAGCACGCCAATCTCCGGGTTGCGGAATACCGTCTTCACCTTCGCCGACACTGTCTCCTCGCGTCGCACGACCAATACGGTATGGCTAGGAGGTACTTCCGCCTCGCTCGGCGCTGGCACGAATTTGCGACCGGCCTACAGGACCACCCCGACCTTATAGTAGGCATGATGAGCTCGTCAATAGAGTACGCCCCATGAAGAAGACTAGCATAAAAGCAACCAACTACAAGAGAGCTAAAAGTTTAGTCAAGGGCGCCGGAAGACATAAGGGAGAGACGAGGACCAGAAAGACAGTAAATTAGTTGTCGATAATCTGAACGCTACTACTCCCATCTAAGCGTCCTACATTTCTCGGTGACTATGTTAACCTTGCTTATACTGTATGCCTACAATGTCGAAGAGTAGTTAATGCACACTCATATACAATATGTCTAGGCGGATAAGTTTTCTACCAAGTTCATTGTTGGGTTAATTTCTCCGGCTGAGTTGTCGGACCAAAAAATATATATTCTCCCTAGACACTGACAGCTATAAGCCACCAGTTACGCCCCCTAGCTAGCCATACATCCTCTCATTAGTAGAACCCCTATACATAGATATGCCCAAGCTTCTCTATTCTTGCAGCTATAATAACGGGCAGTGGGACACGAGATGGAATACGTTGATATTGACGCTCTTGCACGAGGTGGCTTCCCTTACTATTACCAGACGGAGAACGGAGACTGTAGATGGGGTGGCATAGGCTGAATAAAACAAGGTCCGCCCGCGCGCCGGGGCTGACCAAATACTCGATTGCTCGGTACGAGCCATCTGCCCAGCAGCTACGATACGTTTTACCATGTGTGACGAGGCGAAACAATTGATGGCGTTATAGACAGCAGCAAGGAAAACTAGAGCAGGGTTGACCTCGAGCTTATGTGTTACTCCGTCCTGTTTACCCCTTAGGTAAGCATGGGCATCACCACTATAATGACCCCGGAGGGCAGCATGCAGGATATTGCCCTGTAATGGGTTTATATTGACGGATAAGGCAGATGGTCTGCCTGTCGATCCGTGTGAGCCTGTAAAGTCCAAGCATGAGACTCTTTTTATTGCTAGGCTTGTTACCGGATATCCCCGCGCCAATTCCTTTTCCTCTTTCCGATGCTAGCGGAATAGCTTACGCCCTGTGACAATTCAGTCCAAGAGTCCAAGTTAGCATTCGGGACTACTCGATGAACTAGTCGTAAATATGGGCTGTTGGGGTAGGGAGGTCTGTCTCGTCCACGATCATCGTCGCCATATGGGCCGCGAGTTGGTATATCGTCTCAGCAGTAAAGTTATGCATTATAGCTGATGTACGATCTAGAAAGAGATCGTCCAACTTAGCAGCACTCGCTGGGCCATTCCTACGATACAAACACTTTTTTCTTACCAATGACCAACCGATCGACCTACCTTTGCCTCGACTCCTCGCAGTTTGTCGCGCTATTGCAGATATTCATCCCTTTCTTACGCACGCGAATATCTCAATAAGTTGTTCTAAGATATAGATAAGCAAGGCATACTAGTAGATATATGGACCAAGCTCGACATGATATAGGGCAATAGCTTAGTCTTTAGGTGGTTACTCCAATGTAATCCCAGGAATAAAATATATGCTCTGCATAGCAGGAAAAAAAAGTAAGGAAGTTGTTTACCGCTGGATACTTGCTAAAAAAACCACGTTATCAACATGTGTGGATTATCAACGTGACTGGTGTCAACTACAGCAGTGGCGAGGTCTGGGTGCCGGGTAGACAAGATCGGATCCAAGGGGCTAGCTACTATTGGTGAATTTGGAGGTAGACTCTACCCCTAAAGGACCGGAGAGCTGTCCACGTGCCCACACGGGGCCAGTGCGCTGTTCTCGGTGGTGGTTCTGTTGTAGTGCTCCCCTGGCGAGGCGATTGTCAGACCACCAGTCTTCGCGCCTCTTGCTACCCTGAATTGCCGCCGTCGCCCTTCCTCTGACCCGACGTGTGTCACAACTACCCAGCAACTAAAGGAAATGCCGAAGACCAGGACTTCTAACCGCTAGATCCGTACGAAGCCGTGCAACATTACACCTGACGGCACACTCTAACCGACCGGGTCGCTGTCGCTGCATCCCGTTGAGCCTGCCTATCTTCAGCCACCGATATCCCTCCGCTGAACGCCTCGCGTCTGCGTTTGGCCGGCTGGCAGGTCTTCTTTTTCTTCTTCTTCTTGGTTCGTAACATCCACGCGCCCTCTATATCTGTCGACAATCCGGCCATTGCCC
This sequence comes from Ustulina deusta, assembly GCA_023159155.1. Lineage (NCBI taxonomy): Eukaryota > Fungi > Ascomycota > Sordariomycetes > Xylariales > Xylariaceae > Ustulina > Ustulina deusta. The sequence goes on along the minus strand of JAJNNX010000023.1, from coordinate 51,805 downwards.
TTAAAGGTCTTCCGCTCGGTACATGCTTTTTTAAGTCCGCTACTTAAGGGCATGTGGAATACCAGATTTGAGAAGAAACGAGTATACCTTGAATGGAAAAGGATATTCTCTACTTTTAAGAATTCACGCTTGCGGAAACAGAAAGCCGTCCGGGCCGTTGTGCAACGATATAAACCAAAAGCCCTCCGTTACAATCCAGATGTTGTGAAAACATTGCAAGCTCTATTAAAAAAGGACATATTCAAGAGCAGTTGGGCAGCAGCCCGTGCCTTTCCCGAGCTTTTTACATCCCAGGACAAACCGGACACCACAGCACCTCTGCAACAACCAGCTGGTACTACAATTCGGGCCGTATTCGGTATGGACGAACCGTCTAAGGAGCTATTGACTTCCTTCAAACAGTATCTGCCCCTTTCCTATCTATATTTTTCCGTAATGCTGATATAACCCTCAACAGGCTTTATGCCCGTGGAGAATACGCAGATCTCGTCATCACTTGTCATGGGAAGCAGCACCAGGTACATAAGGCCATTGTATGCCCACGGTCTGACTTTTTTGCCGCAGCCTGCCGCGGAGATATGAAGGTATGAGTCCCACTCACCTATAATAGTTTCTTTCAGCTAAACATCTGAGTTAGGAGGCACATTCGGGAATTATCAATCTTCCCAATAATAATCCCCAGGTCGTTGACATAATGGTTTATTACTTCTACCACCTTAACTACAATACGCCTCCGCTACACGTAATCGAAGACGAGGAGGCTATCGACCAGATAAATACTCATAATGTCGATAACGATATTATAGCATCGCGTTTTGGTTATTCGGATCTTGTCGTCCATGCGAAGGTCTACGCCCTGGCAGGAAAGTATTTTATTTATTTATTTATATTTATTTATTTATTTAACATTAACGTGGGTGCTGTCCCTAGTTAGGGCTAACCACGCCTCCCAGAGCCATACATCGCAGGGTTATGGAGGGTTCTACATTATTATGTATTACATCTCAGTGCTGCTCACGTGCCTATCCACGCTATTGCAGGGTCTGGGTCTATCCAACCCGTCCTTGTTTCTCTCTTATGTTGATTATCTCGGGCATATTTTCATGAAGAAGTCGGTCTTCTCCACGAACGTTGCCCATTCCACGCTCTCGTCCCCTAGAAATGTTGAATATGCCGCCCTCGGTGTCCGAGTCGGCATCAGCCTGTGTTTCCGCAATCGTCCGCAGAAGAAGATATGCTGGGGGCTTTTCCTTTCCCCACAGCTGCAATGGTTGTTTGAGTCAATATGACGAAAGCGTTCGTGATATTGGGCGAAGTCGCCGTGCCCGGATCTTGCTGCTAGCAGCCTATGTATTGTCTTTCTCTTAAAAGGGGCTAGATGTTTCGAAACTGCTGTGTGAGTTCTGACTCCTTCGTATCTTGGCTCGCTTTGTGTTTCCCACCAGTCCATAAACTCTTTCTTTTTCTGTTTGTTGACAAACCGTCGAGCCCATGCCACCGTTGGTGCGTTCGCAGCGCCCACGGCCAGCATAGCACCCTCCTTTGCGAGCTTGTCGGCAGCTTCGTTACCTTCGATGTCTTTGTGGCCCGGCATCCATTTGACGGTGACACCTGGTCCGTGTGCTTTAGCCAGTTCCTTAAAACGTATGAATTCGTTTCTCGATGACTCCGGTGGATTCCCGTTCAGTCCATCCACGACCGATGTGTTGTCTAGACAAACGAATATTCGCTTGCTGCGCCCGATCGCCCTTGCTGCTGCCAGCCCCATCAGTGCGCCATATACCTCGGCGTCTACCACCTCGGCTTGTAATAGCCTGCCTTTGCCCCTGTATACCTCTTGAGTGGAGCCGCCTTTTCTGATTGTGTAGCCCCAGCCTGTGCGAGTGAGGCCTTGTTCCGTTAACTGAGATCCGTCTGAGTAGACTACCAGGTCATTGGTCTGGTCTCTTTGCCTGAGCCAGTCTCGGAAGAGCGTGGCTTCTTCTTCCTTGTCGCCTCGGTTAGGTGGCTTTGCGAATGATGGTTTGCTCATAGCTGGTCGCGCAAACGTGGGGACAAGCTGGTGACACTTCTGTAGCCTTGTCGCATTCTTTCGTGCTTGTACAGGGAGACGCCTTACAAGCGGGTGGTTCTTGTCAACTCGGCCAAGCCTAAGGCCATGGCGTCGCCTGATTGATTCGGCAAGGATCTCCGCCGGGGGGATCTGCGACTCAAAGTGCAGGATATGTAAGGGGTGTGTTTTCCAAACAGGCAGAACTGCCCGCATAGCTGTTCGCAGCACCGCATCTATCTGCCGTAGCTGTTGCTTCACGCGGCAGGACGACTTCGACTCGTCCTTGTTCGTCTTGTCGAGACCCGGGTACCAGGCCTCCAGGCCATGAGTGAGGATCGGTATTACGCATGCGGTTACAGCCTTCCGTGCTGACTCCACCGGGAGTCCTCGGGCGGTATTGCATAGCCTCCGGATGTGGTTGGCTACGCGGCTTGCTTTGGTCGCCCAGTGCGTGACGTGGTCTTTGAACTTGAGTTTCCTGTCGAGTAGAATGCCCAGCCAGCGCATCGACGGCTCGGCCGTTTTCTCGTGGGTGCCGTGCCAAATCGGAGGGTTGTCGGTGTTTCTTTTTCTTGAGAAATGCATTACCTCTGTCTTCGCTGGGTCAAACTCGATCGCGTTATCAGTTCCCCATTCGATGAGCTCGCGTAGTTCTCGAGTCGCTTCGGTTGCTGTTTCCTCTAGCGTCTCTCCGATGTTCAGAATACTAACATCATCTGCATAGCCAAAGCGCCTTTTCCTGGTCCCCAGCTGTCGGCAGATAGGTTCTGTATATAGCATATACAGGATAGGGGACGCCGGCGACCCTTGTGGCAATCCACACTGGAGGGGTTCGATGTCTGTGACCGCGTCTTCGAAACGGATCCTGGCAGAGCGGGTTGTCATGAACGACTGGACCCATCTTATGAGGAGGTCGGGCCAACCTTGCGATCTCATCCGGACGACGAGTCTGCCAACAAGCGCGGCATCAAAAGCGCCCTTAACATCCGCCGTGCACAGCGTCGCAACCATGCCTTGATCAAGAGCTTGTTCGATATCGTGGATAAGCGCCGCCACCAAGTCGGTGGCGGCTCTCTTGGGAAGTGCCCCAAAGTGCTGTGGCGCTAGGGTGCCGCTTTCAATAACGGTCCATGCGATCCTTCGTGCTACTAGCCGCTCGAGACCCTTTCCCAGGCATGATAGTAACGAGATGGGTCGGTAGGCCCTGGGATCGGAGTAGTTCGCTTTGCCTGGTTTTGGGATCATGACAACTTCGGCTACCTTGAAAGGTCGCGGGTGGTGTCCGGCCGTTAGGCACCTCTGGAAAAGGTCCGTGACATGTGTCCCAACAATAGGCCAGCATGCTTTTAGAATTCGAACCGTAAGACCGTCTACGCCTGGGGAGGTACTCTTCGCACCAATCGTACATGACTCGACTTCGCTCGGGGAAATATGTTCTTCGAAAGGAATGGGTGATCTGTCGGGCGTGAGCTGTACCTTCCATGGCTCTGGGATGTCGTTGGTCGCGCTGTTCCTTTCCAGCGTCGCTTTTCGCAGTGCTTGGGCCTTGCCCAGCTGTGACTCGATGACGGAATCACCCACGATGATTGGTGGCGAGCTGAGTCCTGTGGTAAGTCTGTACCAGGATACAATCTTGAACACGTCTTTTGGCGCTTTGGCACCGTCGATGAGGGAGTGCCAGTATTGCTGTTTCGCTCGCCGTGTGACCTTTCGGAATTCCCGTCGGGCCATGATCTTGTCCTCCTGGCTGGTCCCGGCCCTCGTCGCCTTCCTATACCGAGTAAGGCCGGTCGCGCAGTCGTCATTCCACCAAACGTTGATCCCGAACTTGGATGGCTTCTTGCCGACCATTTTGACAGCACCTTGGATAAGATCGACTATGGCCTGGGCGAAGCGGTCCAGATCTTCGGCGCTGGAGCCTAACGGCGGGAGTTCATGGATCCTATCTTTTACTGTGCTCGCGAGCTCAGGCAGTCGATCGTCCGGGACAGTCCATTTCTTATTTCCAGGACGGCGGCTGAGGTCTTTGTTGATTGGCACGACGATCCGGAGCGTCTCGTGGTCCGACGTAGAGTGTAGCGCCTCGCTAATTTGAGCCTCCGCCATCGGAACATTCGAAAAGGCCAGATCTAACACGTGGCCGCCGTCATGGGTGGCCGCGTTTGGCTCTGAGATCAAATCTAGTCCATGGTCGTGCATGGTTTCCGCAAGGGCTGCTCCGCCGTGATAGTTTAGATTGTTCTTGTCCCATGAGCTGTCGCCAGCGTTGAAATCCCCCGCCATGACGCAGCCAAACGGTGGTGTCCACGCTTCCAAGATGGCATCGACTCCTCGTGGATCGTCGCTTGGCCGGTATACACTAGCAAAGGTGATGCCCCTAACCTTGACCCAGGTAATGTCTCTCGTTTTATATGGCTGTAGTTGGTCTGCCTTGAGATGTTTTCGGACGTATATCAGAGACCTTGGCCTCGTCGCATCGCTATCCCAGGTGTCCGCCGGGGAAAAGATATTGTAATTGGGGTGAGTTTTGACCGCCATTCTTGTGCGCGGCGGTATGCCCACCCACGGCTCTTGCATTAGTATGATATCTGCTCTTTCGCTGTCGTGATCGGCTAGGTTTAATGCCAATTCAGTCGGGTCGGTGCTTTTCTGCCCGCCGGCTGCGTTCACTGAGTGTATAACTAGGTGGCCGTGTCGGGTATGTGATGACTTCATTCGCACGTTCATTGACGTACGACAATAGTGTCTGGATCCTCACCGGGCTGTGGTTCTTCCCTGACCGGGGCCGGTCTGTCGACCTCCATAACAGTTGAAGAGTCTGTTTGCTGGCTACCCTCGTCTTGCGTCACCTCTTTCGCTCCGTTGGTCTTTTCGATCGCTGCTACCTTCTTTGCCTCGTTGTGGGCATGTGATCGCGCTCTAGCTCCAGCCAGCCGAATCTCCTTGAGCTGGTCTATGGTAGGCCTATGTATCTTCCCTCCCCTGATCTTAGGTCGGGCTGGGCATATCTCCGAGGTGGCGGCGTGCGGGCCGCTGCAATTTATACACTTGGGGACAATCTTCTGACAAGTGCCCTCGTGAGTAGTACCGGCACAGTTCGGGCAGATCTCTCTTTCGCACCGGTAGTTCCTCCCGTGAAAGCCTAGGCATCGTTTGCATTGGGTGATTTTCGGATTGCGGTGGGATCGCGAGGAGTTGATCGAATGGGCAAACAGCCTAAAGGGATTCGCGATTTCCTCCGTGAAGGCCACCATCCAGGTCGTCTCTATGTCGTTCTCTGAAGTGTTCTTAGATATAGCGCACTTCACCGGTCGCACCCCGGTCTGCGCCTCAGCTTCGTCGGCAACAGTGCTCTCGTTGATGTTTATGGTCAGCCCTTCTGCGCTCATGACCTTTCTAGGACATCCCTTAATCTTGTAGTAGTACCACACTACATGCTCCTCTACAGCTTTCGCCTTAAGAATGTCGAGTATTTCAGTTCGGTACGCCAAGAGTTTTCTCTGTGTGGCCTCGTCGTTCGGATGGAGTACAAATCCGGTGGCGCACCGTGTGACCTCTCGAAGCTCTCGGAGGTCAAGTCCCAGTCGTCTGGTGAGTGTCGACTTGATACCGTACGGTTCGAGCCTGGTGTTGTCCATGCGTACAAAGATGCGATAGTCCTTGCTCGTTTTTCTCGTCAGAGGGAGGGTCCTAACCCTGGCGGGAGGCTTCTTAGAATCGTCAGCCCCTCGGTACCCATTGGTTGTTGTTGGTTGGCCGGCCTTGGAGGAGGCGGCAATTCGTGCGTAGGTTGTCTTTCCGGGGGTTTCTACTGTCCGGAAGTTTCCAGCCGCTTGCTGGCGCGATCCAGGGCTTCCCAGCCATTCGTTGAGGCAGCCTGCAAAGAAGGTGCTAAACTCCTTTGCGTATGGATACAGTTCCGTGCCGGCTTTTTGCAGTGTCTTGTCAATGGCGTCTGCACAGTCTTGGAACAATTTCGTCTTTGCCTCGTATAACCTTCTGTCTTTGTCCAGTGCACGGGCAACCTGGTCATGGCAGTCTGTGGGAGCGGGCCTAACCTCTACATCCCGTGTCTGTTGGCCGAGGTCCGCTTGGCCATCAGTTCGCGGCCTCTTCAGTCCGTTGGTATTGTTTGCACGGTCGGTTCCCTCCTTGCCACGCAGGGGCGAAGATTGAGGCAGGTCTGCTGCGGTGACTAGCGACGGGCTATCCGCGATGTTTTCGAGCAGTACCTGGCGTAGTCTGCTCGGGGTGACGAGGCCCGATACCTTCTTTGGGGCCCCATTCATGAATGGTCCGTTCTCCGCAGCTTTTGCTGCGGGCGCCGGTGTGCCCGGCGCGTTGATCGGACCTGTATCCATTGGCCGATGCAAAATTTTGCATATGCCAACAGTCGATATATATATACTTCTGTCACGTGCGTAAATTGTATTTGATTTAATGTAGCTCCCTAACAGTGGGGCGCCAAGACAAAAAGTTGTGTTTTCGATGAAAAAAAAATGAGGTGCTATGTGTCCCTATACCTTTCGGCTCCGCTAAAGAATCGATTATGACTCTGTTCGACCCTATCCTCAGGGTGGGCAATTATCAGCACAACCGTCTAATCCCTATTGATGTTGCATTTGTCAAGGCTCATGGTATCTTGTTCAGTCAGAAGCAGTTAGACAGCTTACGTCCAGTTGCCAATGAGTTCTTAGGGTCGTTAGATAGCCATATCGGTCGAATCGCGAAGCGCTGGATGGAAGCAGGGTACTACATCGCTATCGCTAATTGCTGTTCTCTCTTGGAGTACGGGAAAGAAGACAATGTGATCATGAGGTCGATTAACCATCAAAACGACGAGAAACAAGATCAAGGCATGGAGCCTGAAATTGAAATTTTAACGCCGTCGAAGGATTTCCAAGATGCCCTTTACCTTACCATGGGCACGCATGAGGTTGTCTTCCGTCGGCGGGATGACGCGAACGTGTTACCTTATATTCACGTTGTTATGGTGTTCGTGTTCTACCTTACACGTTTTCCTAATGCTCTGCATCAACTCGACCAACTATTTCCATAGAAATTGCTTTCGTCGGTGCTCAACGGACTACTTGGTTCTTACAAGTATTATGATCGCATCCGCAGCGATGAGTTCCCCAGGGAAAGCAATAACCCGCCCCGTCCTGTACCGGAGGACTTTGCACTTGAGGGCCTTCTCTTCGTCGACCAGTACTACCCCAATGACTGGTTTGCTAACGATAAGATTGACGACGATGAGAAGTATTTCGAAATGGCTTCGATGACAGACGTTAGAAAGGAGAGAATCCTTTGGCTTGGCTGCAAGATTGCTCAATCTGGGAGAGCGTTAACATACGACGAAGGCACGAATCAGTTCGGCGTATCCCCTGGGTATGAGGAGATCAATGACATTTCTAAAGGGTGATGTCCGACAAGGGGCTAAAAAGTTGATCTTGCGTTTATGTGGTATGTAATATTAATGTATATATTCTTAACAACTACCGGTGGGAGAGTACGTTTTACGAAATTAGCCTCATGTATCCTCAATTAGAAGAAGCACAGCGGCACAGATTGCAGTGTTCATAAATAACCAAAGGCATCAAGCTTTCGTTAGTTACATAGGGGCTAACGTATGCTCCCGAATGATATCTTTCTAAAAGAGCCTTCTCCGTCGACTCGGTCGCCTATGTGACTTACAATCGACTCGCCTAATTTGCACGGAGCGCGTTAGGCTGGTAGTGTCTAGGTTTATGTTCTTGAGATAAGAATCAACTAGGTATCAAATATTGAGCAATGAAGTCGTCGTTCACTAAGCCGTCAGGGGTTGCTCCTATATAGTTCCAAGAAATAGCTGTATACTTGGATTGATTGCTAAAAGAATAACTAGATATATAAGAAAACATCGTAGAATATATGGTAATTCCTTCAGTAGTATTCGTTAGCTCACTCGTCTCATCGTGAGCCTTTCTTAAGGATCGTAAGGATTACCACGCCCCTGGTGATCCCATCACGTGATCTGGACGCCTCGTCGTGGCTCGTCACCGCAACCAATCCTCACTAGCCACAACCCACGCCCCATGCAACAGGCCGTAGTTCTGTTGGTTCATAACAACGGATAAGATCTGGCAGGTGCGGCATGAGCTGGAGGAGTTCATGACAAATGACCTAGCTCTATAGACCCTGTAGTCATATTTCGAATTCGAACATTGTATAGAGCGCGAGCTTCAAGCAACGAGACAAGCACAACTGCCCATACATTTATTATTCCCCATAAGATGTCCCCGATTTGTGAATGGAAAAGGGCGAGCAGGAGGATGTGGGCGATGAGAAGTAAGCACATCTCGGAAACCGTGACCAGGTGATACACTCCGATAGAGGCATTTCTTTTATAAATCCCGAACGCCCATAACGTGACCATCCAACTGGCCGCGAGTAAAGATGCCACGGCGATAATTATCAGACCTCGAAACGGTGCCTGGTTCGTGGTTGAGTCGTAAACCAGAAAAGAAATGCCGAATGCCTCCAACAGTATTAGGACACCGGACAAAAAAAGCCCACTAATGCGCAACTCTCTTGTGAGGGAATTAAATGCTTCATAAGCAAGCCTTCTTGTGATATCACTACATACGAGCGCCTAGTTCTACCATTAGTACAAAAACAATAAAACAAAGGCTGGTCGACGTACTACAGTATAGGTTACCGAGATACTATTAGCAGCAGAAATGACATCTCGACTAATAATGTTCTTGGTAAAGAGCGTGGCTAAGATAAAGGTAAACAAAAAAAGGGTCAACGTGAGAATTATCGAGAGCTGGTGAGTTCGACTTGTTCTCAACAACCCCATATAGTGAATGCGCATAATAGATAGGATAATAAAAAGAGTCAGCCAAGCGGCGTAAAGCCACGTCAGTACTAAGATGATAGCCATGGTGATAAAAAGACCAGCACTCCAACTATTATTATTAACTTGGCTCGGTGTGCTTGTATTTATAATTGTCTTTTTTACTTGTATTGCACATGCCAGCACGCTCTATGAGGTTAGGCAGACTTAGAGCCACCCTAACCAACATAAATCTCAAGCCATCACCTTAAGAAGTTGGTGGCAAAGATAATAGCTACCTGCCTAAATTCTGCAGAAGTGGATAATAGTAAGTTCTCTGGTTGGATTTCGCCTACCACGCCCCCAATCCCTCAATCGTTTGGCCTTCCATGTTGCTTATAGGGGTCGGACAAATCCATGCTTCGCCAAGGAGTGGCTGGGACCTGCTGGCTTAAAGTCGAACAAGTAGCTACAAATGTTGACCAGATTACTGAAAAAAAAAAAAAAAAGGAATATGACGGTCAGTCACAGCTTCTCTCGATTTTACAGTCGAGTGGCTAAACCATTCACAAACGGGAAACCCGTCGTACTTGGCGTGGCTAAGTGACTAACAATCTAGAAAGTGCCAGAACTACGAAAGCTGCCGATTGCTAACTGAGCATGGTGGATAGACGGTATACGCCCTCCCTTAGACTTAGCATAGTAGTTGCAGTCCCGAAACCCACGGTCCAACTACCCAACGAGAAGCCTACCGGATAGCTCAAACCGATTATGCCTTGTAGAAATTCTTGATCCTTGAATCTAGAATCCGCATGTCGATCCCAAGGCAAATCAGAGTGTATTCTGCCTTGCCAAATAAGTCTGATCATGCCTTTCGCTTTACTGCTCGGCATTCGGTAACTTGTGGCTTTTTATGTTGTAATTCTTAGCCCCTGTTGGGAGGCCTTAAAAAAAGGCAATGGAATTTGACAACGGGGACCGTCATGAGGTTTGAGCTGCCTCGATCTCAAGTATAAAAGAGGTTATGATTCTACTACCACATCTCCTTTTTCTATACTTTCTCTATAGTTATCATCTCTGATTGGCCTCTTATATTGAATACTATTACATAAATAGTTCCCAAGTCACCTTTTTTTATATACCAACACTAGGAACAGGAAATAAAACATGAACCTCTTTCGCCTCTTCAACTCCAAGATGCCCCGGCGAGCTAACACATTCAATGCCGTAGAAGAGGGTCAGACCTCTAGAAATCACATACGAACGCCGCTCCGGCATGCCACAGATACGTCCGAGAGGCTTCAGACCTCAGTTGACCACATCCCCAAAAAAGAGCAGTTCACATTCGAGAACCAGATCCGGCGGACGCTCTTCGGGACTTAGATCAACGTCTTGCTAGTGGCTGCTCCCGCTGGTATCGTGATTTGGGCCCTCAAGGTTCCCGGCCCTGCCGTCTTTATTGTCAATTTTATTGCCATCACCCCTCTCGCCGCTATGCTCAGCTATGCGACGGAGCAGATCGCGCTTCGTACAAGTGACGTCGTGGGTGGGTTAATCAATGCGACTTTCGGGTAAGCCATTTTCTAGCGGCCCACTTCTGGCGTTTCTTATTTAGAAGTTTGACTGATACCGGCTAGCAATGCTATCGAGCTCATTGTTGCTATTATTGCCCTCACGGAAAACCGGATTACCGTTGTTCAGACCTCGCTTATCGGCAGTGTTCTATCCAACCTGCTTCTAGTCTTGGGCCTCTGTTTCTTCTTGGGTGGCATTAGTCGCCTAGAGCAGCATTTCAGCACGACATTAGCGCAGACCTCGGCCAGCCTGCTAGCCTTATCTGTAGCAAGCCTTATTTTACCTACCCTCTTTTCGTACAGCACTTCACTGCCATCACATACGGTATCCCAACTATCTCATGGTATTGCTATTATCTTGCTGCTGGCCTACCTGTGCTATCTGGTTTTCCAGCTTAAAACGCACCGCGCAGTCTTTAATGAGGAGAACAAGAAGGTCGCTACTCGAGATATATTCGAGAGGCAGCCGCATGTACCCGAAGATGGGGCGACTTCGGGAATCGTCGGGACTACCGACACCCGTCTGCACGATGAGACGGGCCAAACAAGTAAGCAGGACCCCTCCATGGATAAAAAAGAGCCCGACCTGCACTTCTTGGTTGCTTTGGGTACTCTAATACTATGTACCGTCATTATTGCTCTCTGTGCCGAAGGCCTAGTCAGCGGCATAGAGCCCATTTCATCCGTCGTTAGCGAAGAGATCATCGGTCTTATTCTAATCCCTATTGTTGGAAATGCGTGTGAGCATGCAACAGCCGTCACTGTTGCTATCAAGGATAAGATGGATTTAGCTATTGGCATTGCCATCGGATCTTCGTTACAGGTGTCACTTTTCCTAGTCCCTCTGCTAATTATTATTGGCTGGGGTATTGGTATTCAGGGGATGACACTTGCTTTCGAGACTTTCCAGGTCGTTGTCCTTTTTCTTGCCGTTCTTCTCACTCATTACTTAATTAGCGATGGGACAAGCCATTGGCTAAAAGGTGCCCAGCTGGTTAGCCTTTATGTCATTATTGCAGTCTGCGCATTCTGTAAGTCCAGAGGGTGGTTGCAAAAAGAGACTTCTTACGCTAATATAGGACAGACTATCCCAACAACCAGAATGCCGCTACTGGCAGTGGTAGTACTACGTTGTAGCTTTCCAAGATAGCCCAGGGTCGAAACATACATGATAATTATCAAAAGGGTGGGTGGCTGTAGCGAAAAGAGTGGAGGATTAGAAGAATATTTAGATGCATAAACTAGTTTGTAGCAGACAGTTTAGGGCGAGCAATGGTGAAGGATAAAAGGGCCAGGGGAAAGGTTAAATTATTAACGCAGTCAAGTTACATATATCATTAGACCGAGTAGTTTTGACTAAAATTCAGCTCTCTTGTTGTACCTTAAGCACTAACAACTGAGTTATAATATTAATTCCTTGACTTAATTCTATATTGTAACGATCCTCAATATAGTGGAGCTGTATTGTTAGCACTGAGCCGTCGATATGACTTACTAAGCTGAGATTCATAAGACAAGTGGCCTTAGTTATTGTTCTAGCGTGGTGAATCTAAGTATGAGCTGTGCAATTGTCACTTAGGGTCGCTAGGGAACGTACTCCCTCTATTCCAAGAACTTGGTATAGACTAAGTTTGAATAGTAAAGTAAGGACAGACTGGTTACATAGGAAATGCTCATCATTATATAGACAGTCCTTCCTTTACTCAATTGGTCCTGCTATTACTAGTGGATCATTCTGGCCGTCACGAAGGATTTGTGTCATCCGTAAATATAACTTGTCATCTGTGTGTTGCCATCTTCTGCCGTTAGGAAACACTACCCTTCGCAGCTTGTTAACCCAAGGGATTAGGAGCCGGTAGTATAATGTAAAATTGCCTTCCGCAATGCGAACGAAATCCCTTTCATCAGAGATTATCCCTTTCTTGTCACGTGCTAGTTCTTCGGTATTTAGATTGTTCCACTTCTCAAACTCAGTAGCCTTCCCTTCCTGGCCCGGCCCCTTATAGTGGATACATATCCAGAAGAGAACCCAAAAGAACGACTCGAGGTCATCCATAAAGGTGTGGTCTTCACCCATGAGGACACCAATTGCCATAAAGGCTCTCGTGCCAGTAATTCCTTTGGCACCTGATGCTTTTGTTCGATTAACCTCAACTGCGAGATCCAGGTCGATCAAAAACGAGGACAAAGAAGATTCTGTATTGCCTTGATTTGTCATGAGATTGTTGATCGAGATATCTCTGTGAAGGAAGCCAGCCTTAAGAAGAGACTCATGTCCTGTAATACATCCTTCCAGCGCAGCGAGTAAGGCAGCTCGGGAACCTGCGTTGTAGATGGGCTCCCCATAGTCGCAGAGAACAATGCGTCGGTGTATTCGATTGAGAAGGGTTTCGTTATCGTGCTTTGTTGGAGACGCAGAACCCGAACGAGACCGCTTACCGGGTGGGAGAAGGGCACCAGTCTGGCTGGATGATCGCTTCGAGCCAGTAGAGCTATTACGCGATATAGCTTCTACGGTCAGGGCCCGCAAGTTACGTGCGCGCCCGACTCGATAGTTGCTTGCTCTTGTGATATCCAGCCCTCTCCGAACATTGCCCCGAATGTCGTCGTCTTTTGCCTGTATACGTACTGTCTCGTGGTAGTAATGCCGCGCCACGTTTGTTACCTCTTGATGCGTTGCTTGTTGCAGCAGCTCGCCTTCCTCGTCGCGTTCCGGGAATTGCCATGAATCCTTGATAACAAAGGGCTTGGACTTGTCTCCTCCCAAGTGTGCTTTCCAGCAGATGGTCGCACGGCCTACTATGCTATGCGCCGATCTGATGACTTTGTCTAGAATTAGACGTTCCATCTTTGTGTCCTGTCGGATTTCGATATATTGTTGATGTTCCGCTTTGATGATCGTAGGGTCGAAGCCGAGGGCCTCATCGTCCATCCAAAGGAAACCAAGAATCGTCGATACGAAACGCTGTCCGTCCTTGTTGACGTTGAACTTTTCCGATGCAATGCCTCCAAGCCGGTCGAATTCCCAAAGCCGCATCCAATCTCCGCATAGGGTAAAGGCCAGAACAAAGCGCCGCGTGGGCTGGGCAGTAAAGACCTCCCTCACATATCTTGCTATGTCGAGGTGGGCCTTGGATGCTATATCGTCGTTCGGATTGCTCTTTAGCTCGCCAGGTACTAGGATATGTGACCAATGGTACTTTCCGGCTTTATCAGCCTTCGGGTCGTCCACAAGCCCAACGTCCAGCTTACGCTTCGCAACCGAGCCCTCGAGTGGCGTGTCAGGCTGCGCCAACGGCCTCCGCGTTGTTGTTGGTCTGTACTCTTGCGCCCATTGCAGAAAGCGTTCGACAATGTCGGCAAGCCAGACAAGAACGCTTTCTTGCTTGGCATCTCCTGGCCATCCCGTCCAGCCTTGTTGAAAAAGGGGCTGTGGCCCTTGAGTACACTTCTGGAAGATCTCTTCGGACGCCGTCTCGAGCTGTGGGATGCCACCCCAAAAAGCTTCGTAGAAATTCGGAACATCGACGTACATAACGCCGAGTTCATCACTGAGTAATTTGTCCATCTGATCGCGTTTCTCGGAAGAATTTACGATACTGCTTGTAGTGAGGCGCCATGGTGTCTGTAAGAAAGAAGAGATGGCTTTTCGGGGAGGGGTAGATTCGGTAACGGCGTGGTAGACTTGTTCCCAGATTTCGGTGTCAGATGCATTCGTCAGTATCGCTGTTAAAAGCGGTCGAATACGGTTCAGGTCAATTTCGCCGGAGTCTAAGGAGAGTTCTAGCCGTAATAGATCATTGCGAAGTGTGCCGCGACCGGTTCTGGAAGGCAGCAGGCGTGAAATCTGATGGTTCTGGAGCGAAGGGAGAAGGGAAAGCGCCAGATTCCGAAGCACTGGATATACTTGTCAGAATAGTTCGAAATGAGTTACAGTTTGCATTTACCTTCATGGCTGACAGTCTCAAGTTCGGCAGGGCTGCTGACGATTTGGTTGAATGATGCACACACCGCATCGAGGTGTGCGCGAAGGGGATGGGCGTCAATAATCGCCACCTGGTCTTGGTCCATTATGATGTTGACATCGTGACAAGGTGGTGTCGTGCGTTCAGTAGTAGGAGAAAGTGGTCAAAATGCGTCGCGTAGCCCGATGGCGCGATATTTAGTCTAGGCCATTCTTAGGCATGACTGTAGGTGCACGGACTCTTCGGAAGTACTTCGGAAGTTACCCCTTTGTCCCTTCATATCTGGGCGGGGCACATTTTCATTCTCAGCCAACCATGCTAAAGACCCAACAGGGTAAGTCGAGCCCCTTAATTCTCCAAAACTACCCGGGAGGTATACATTTATCCTGCTCTTTAGTACCTAACTAATCCCTTGCGAGAGTAATTCAGGTCTATATTTTACATGGAGTGCGAAGCGATCCCGTGCTCTCCCTATATTATTTATTTCTACCTGGCCAACACACATTGTCTAGTTATGCCTTCCTTTTAAATTATTCATGATTCATAAAATTGCTATTTGCTGATCCTCAAGATATTTGCTTGGTGTTGATAATGAACAGTTGCCTACACACCATGTTACTTCTGCGTGTTTATATAATAGTCCGGACAAACAAATTGTGCCATTATCACTAAAGCCCCGGCTTCATAAATAGTTCTAAATCAGCCCCGTTAACATTGTCAGCCTATATGATGTCTCTGTTGGTTTGTAGTGCAGGGATTTGGACAAGTGAAGGCGCGTAGTTGGGATGAGGCATACTGGCTGATCTTTGTACGGAACCGACTATTTAGCAAAGCTAAAAATAGTACATGGAGGATCAGGCATCTATTAAACATAATAGACAATTTTTATGTTGAATATGAAGTAAATAGCGCTTACACGATCCTTGGAAGGAGAATATTACGTAGCCTAGCCACATAGCTCGTCCATGGGATCGAGCTGTTCCCAGCCATACTTGGGAACAATACTTTGCGTATAAATACCACTCTTTCTCGTCAGCATTAAACTCTAAACACCAAGACTATCGCTTTTCATTTACGAATGAATATCTTACCAATGGCTGAATCAGCACCTACACTGCCTACAATGGAATATGATGAGGTGCCACGAGAAATGTCTAGGTATGCCGTTATCTAAAAGTCTCCCGTTTGTGGCTAACTAAAAAAGACCCTCAAATCATACACAGATTGTTGGAATTTCCCAGCAGACTGCCACTCCCGAAGGGGTTATAACTCTTAAGACGAACCCAAGAGTAAACGGCAAAGCTCCGCACGAGGGCCTTACGGACGGAGGCTTCCCTGGAGATCATGATGATCATGGCCAAGACGAATTTCCTCCTATCGAAACAGTGAGTAATAATTTTCAGCTGGTGTTATGTGGAGCTGACATTCGCTAGCTCTGGGCCCAAATTTTGGAAGAGAAGAAACAGGGCAGACTGCGTTCCACAAGTCCCACGGTTATGAATAGCCCAACACGATACGAGGAATACTTACGACAAGACATGCACTTAGATGCTTTGGATCCAAGGGACTCTATCTATTATGAAACCAGTTCTGGAGCAGGCGTTCGACGCCACTCAAGGAAAGGGAAAAACAGGAACAATAAGCACAGACAGGCGCTAAGGCGGTCAGAGCGGATTAAAGCTCTTAAAACCAAAAGCAGCAAAACCCCTAAATAATGTTCGCACTTATTCAGATATATATAGCATATACCTGCTTGCTGTATTGGGTGTACTTCAGATATTATCGATTATATTATCTCTTTATTAAACTGGCTAACGTAAATAAAACAAAGTTGTCCTGCCTAGCTACGGAAGCTAAGGTATATAAAACACCACCACCGTAATAATGCAGTAGTACTAGAGCTACTTTACTAAGACATATGTACCCTCAATAGAATTAGCTGGTGCTATACGTAGTTCTTCTGTCTCTATATCCCTTTACTGACAGGAGTGTAGCCAGGAGAAGATAGGCGAGCTCTTAAAGGCGCCCGACCTAGTTAGACAAATAGAGTGACATTTCGTGTGCGTCTAAGCCACCATCTTTAGCTAACTAGATAATCTTGATTACCTACTAGATAGCAGACAACATAACTAAGGAAGTAAAGGTTGTACGCATAGCGCTTCATACTTGCTGACGGGAGCGGGTCAGCCTTAGGAATGACCTTTATGGCCGTGCAAGGCAGACACGAGCGGGGAAAAGAGTGTAACGAACCTGCCTTACATCACCTGAGAGGTAAGGGCAGCAATGTCGGGGGGGGGGGTTCTTGATTTGCAGGTAAAAATAGGACAATCAGCAGGGTGTTCGTTAGGGAGACTTCAGGGGGCTCCCACCACCCACTGCACAGAGATAGAAGTCTGGGTAGCAGTCAAGAGAACAAATCTCATGGTTAGATTAGATTGATAGCTAAGGAGCTATAAACGAGTGACTAAATACAGTAGGGGTTATGAGGCTATATAGGTATAGGAAATATCGTGGAATGATGGATCACTGTGAGCCTGGATGGCTGTGAGCCCGGTGAGCCGTCACGTGATCACAACCAACAAAGGAGAAAGAGAAGAATCAAGGAATCAAAGAATTGGGGTCCCACCCAAGGTCCTTCATCCGGTCGGGCTAAAACCATTTCGTAACAAAGAGACGGTGGGTTGCAATTATGTGTATATAAATGAACTATACTCTCACATCTGAGGCTAGCCAAGTACTTGAAACATCACATCCGCACCTTCGAGTATAGCTTCCAATACATTCCAACACATACTATTTGTTCACACATTCCAGTCTATTATCCGAAACACCATGTCTTCCATCCAAGCTATCCACAACCAGCTCAACAACATGGAGCACGTAGTTGTCTGCGTTGATCCTGTCGACTTGGACAATATCTGGTTATGTCTCTGGGCCCTCGTCCGCGCTCCAAACGCCTATATTCATATCGTTCTCGCACCACGTGTGCTAGACCTACGAGTACCGACCTTTGCTGAGCTTTTCGAAGAGCTCATGAAGAAGGTGGGACCGCACTACATGCTCGACGTCCTAGACAAGAACCCAGATGAGATCTATGACCGCTTGGGTGACGCAGATTTGCGAGCCTACTTCGCCCGAGACACGACGTTCCAGACCGACCCCCACACCAGGACTCACATTGAACTGTACACCGCCCTCTCCGCTCTCCGCTTTGCGACCAAGTTCTCGTCCAAAGGCCACGCCAGCAGCCGCTACACCTTTTATCGGGACCCGCGTTCCATGGAAACTATAGTCCCAGGCATCCGCCACCCGACGCACGTCAACGACTACCTCTACGCCTGCAGCGATGAGGACCGCCTCGAGTCGACCAACTACCTGCACCTGCAAGGACAAGAACGCGAAAAGAAGATGGTAGCGATCATGAAGCGAACGGCCAACAGGCTAGCTGGACAGCTAGGATACCAAGATCCGACGAACATACTCTATCCTATGGAGGATCTGATCGAGCTCTTCAAGGGGCCGGCCGTGGAAACGCAAACCTTAGTCTTGGGTGGAGGTCCCTTCACCGAGATGGTGCGCCTCTTGGCTGAGACGAAGCTCGCTCCTCTGGCCATCGTGGCCATGGCGCGCACCTGGTATGCCGACGTCAACGTTTTCGCGAATAACTACAATGATCTGATGGACCTGGACGCCGCCATGGAGATCGAGGAGCTGGTGAAGACGAGGGCCATCCCTACCTGGTTCTTTCCAACGGAGTGTGCTAAGGCCAAGGTGAAAGGCGATGAAGTCCTCCGTGCTTGTCCCTGGGATTTTACTACGGAAGAACTAATTCAGATTTTTGAAACTGCCGGCGACATGGAATCATACGAGCAGGCAGCCGCCTTTACCCGCGAGACCATGACACTGGCTAAGATGCACATGTTCGATGTGCTGACGGTGGTGCCACTGGCGCTTCCCCTATCGCTGCCATCCCGACGTGCGGTGAGCTATTGGGATCAGGTCGACGGACAGCGAGCTCTCAGGATCAAGGAGGCAGCCGACGGACCCGTCAATATCTTCTACCCGGATGAAAATACTATGGAAAAATTTAAAGGGATGGCGATGGAAGAGATTGCCCACGTGTTATCTTCTATTAACTAAAAAGTAGGGTTGTACTACCTTTACCCATTGGCCAGTGACCTTTGTGATAAACATGAAACAATAACATTTATGTAAATCTATTTACTATGTCTATCATAGCTAGAGTAGCTCGATCAGGTTTCAAGATATTTTTTTCCAAGTTAAATAAGGGACCATTTATATCCAAGACAAGTTTCTTCCTACTTAAACTTAGTCCCTTGTATACTCTTCGATCAGGGCGACCATGTCTTGTTGCGATTGTGGAAAGGTTGGCTGAGGGCTAACCACAGAGCCCATGTCGTTCTCTGAGCTGTCTGGATCAGCTGGTAGAAATAGCGATTGTGATGGTGTCGTTGGTACTGGTGAGGAGGATGATGGCAACGAGGATGGTGATGTTGATGAGCGCGATATAGATCCGCAGGAATCCTCTCTTGATTGGTTACGGAGTAGGCTCGACGGGAAGATATACCCGTTCGGAACATAGAATGCGCTCGGAATGGCATCCTCATTGCTGTCCATGAGCTTCTCTTGACCGTAGGAGTCCGGTGAACTCGATATGATGGGCCCAAATGCTGCCAAATAAGGATCCTGCTCATCGGAGTTGGAGCTGGAAGTTGAAGCCACTGTGGCATCATTCCACGATACCGCAAGCGAATCAAAGATGGCCATACTCAGGTCGTCTGTGAGAGAGGGCTCGATATTGTCCTCGACACCGAAGAATTGCCTAGCCATGGCAGGGATCGCTGTAGATAGTACGGGTGTAGACCGTCGATCTGTAATGGTGTCGAAATCATCCGGCCCAAAGCACTCATCAGGAATCGCAAAGCTAGCATCATTAAGGATGCCGGCCCTTGACTCGTAGCGGAGGGTGTAGCCGTCTTGTTGCTTGATAAAGATGGCGATATCTCCTCCATACATGCGTCTCAAGGTATTGGACTTTTTGAAAATGCCCCTCTGTCGATTCGCAAGACTTATGGCCGCTTTGCGGTTATGGTTGCGATTCTGTGACCGAGCCATTTCAAAAGTTAAAAAGAGCGTCAATAGTTAACAGCAGTACTTGAGCGGTGGAAAAAACAAATATATTAGTTGGTTTGCGCTGCTAGGAATTATCTCTCGTGATATCTCTGGGTACAAATAATAAATAAATTCTTATATATGTAGTATAAGCTATAGCTAGAACTAGAGAAAAAGTAGTGTCTTGTGCGGAAGCTCATCTATCTACTAAGAAGCGCGCGCATCAAGCATGAAGCCAGGAGGACTAGAGAAATCATAGGCTTACGAGAAAGCGCGCGCATGGAATATAATTGTTGAGATTCTCGGTTTCTTTAGAACAAGTCCGGCTTGCCGAGTGCGTCGGCGCATACTCTGGCGGCGGAAGTTCTCCGCTTTTAAAAATAGAACGGGCAGCGCCGAGTGTCCACAGACCCCGTGCCAAGCCCAGCAACGGTCGGCGGCTATGCTGTCCGAGCCGGCGCGTGCGTGTACTGCGCCGAGGTCTAATTATAGTGTGTTGTTAAGACAACCTCACCCCTTTATGACTTTGACGTCGGCATAGTTTTTCGACGCGTCTCAACCTAGTTCTTATGCATAAAGAATCGAGACTTGTGGAGTTTTCTCTATTGTTTTCTATACATTAGCAATAAGATGCTTAAAGAACTAAAACCACAAGAGATCGAGATTAAATATCTAGCAAACAAGGTGTGTATTTTTTGTTCTTGTTTAAATATTATTAAGGCGTGATAAAATTAAGTAAATTTTTTAAATTTAGTTTCTTTTTTCTTTTATTTAAAAATTAGAAAATAATAGTAGCGCTTATACTGTAGCGTTTAAAAAAGCATAGTTATATATATTTACTATATAAATTATAAACAAATCATTACTACTAAAGCAAGTACAGTGATATTATACAGTTTAGTTTCAGTACATTATATACCAATATTTTATCTTACACATCATGAGTCAAGGAAGCGAAGCCAACAACAGCCAGTCCAACCATAACGGCGATTCCGGCAACAATGGGAAGACCAACAACAATGGCCAGCCCAACAACAATGGTCAGACTAACAGCAATGACCAGTCCAACAACAACAGCCAGGTCGACAACAACGGTCCCGTTAATAATGGCCAGTCCAACAACAATGGTCAGAGTAACAGCAATGACCAGGCAAGCAGCAATGGCCAAAGTATCAATGACAGTCAATCCGGCAACAGCAACCAGTCTAACAACGATAGCCAACCTAGCAACAACAACCAGTCCGGGACCGATATAAAAATGGAGGATACTGGTGGATTTGAATCCATTCTTAAAACCCACCCTGCTCCCGCTCCTGCGAGTGGAAATTGGGGAACAGCAACATTTGCACGACTCGAGTCTACTCCGTTCCCAGAGCCAGTCGGAGGAGAAGACGAGGACTACGATTTTATTACGCTACCCCGAGACCCTGACATCAGGGGCCGAAAAGTACCGGTGAATGGAAGAATTTATTGTATTCTCGGGTTTCGGGACCTTTTGGTCGTCCTCCTCCCCAGCTTAACCCAGGACCAGGAGCACTGTCGAGCTGTCCTTGTAAAATCAGGTGATGCTCGCATGGAGAAAGCAAGATTTGTGGCCAACAATCCTAATAGGATGTATACCTCCAACGGAACAGACCTAGTGGGCTGCGACTGGGAGGATTTCGAAGTCATGTGTGTTGCTATCGATAGTAACAAATCAGTTACCTTCTGCATCGGTTGCCCTTGTGGTGCTAAAAACAAGATGGTTTATTCGAAATCGATATTGGATTCCAGATTCGGGAAAAGAAACGTGGATATACTGTTGAACACACATCGAGAGTTGGTTGGCCAAGGGAACATTCCCCGGAATAAGGTTGGGAAGAGGGTGGACAACGATGACGAGGTGCACAGAGCATACGTAGAGCAGATGTTTAAGAAGTGGGATGGTACTCCGCCTCCCATGATCGAAGTGTGATATTACTTCTTTTCCTTCAAGATAGGCGTTCTTAGGTAATAGGATTTAAGGGATTAAGAATATTTCTATATAATATTACAAAGTTACTTTTACTTTTTACATAAGCAGTTTTTATTTATTTTACTATAAAAAGGTTAGAGTAAAGTATTATTATTGTCAGAATAGAGGTTCTTGTCAGTAGATATCGCGACATGGGGGTGAGCTAAGTTAGCTCCAACTCCGAGGATCCACCACCTAAATTACTAGTATACGCCCCAGGGGCAGAGCAGAATCTGCTCATCCAGAATACACACACTTCTGAACCTCCAATCGAAATGGCTCGCTTATTCTAACAAATGTGTGTTAATGCCAACCTCCTTTTCCTAGGGCCACCGCTATACGGTCCTTACTTTTATAAATTGCTTTAAAAATTATCGCTCTAAGGCGATAAACGCAACTACTATGTCGGAAGTTTAATAAGAAAGTGGCTGACGTTAATATACAAAGCTGTATATATTTTCTAGTCGTAACAGGTTATAAAATAAGAAAATAAAAAGACATACCCGGCCGCTGATGCGTTATAAACCATGTCACACCAGCCAGAATATATTGGGGACCCTAAAGAAGCATTAACTAAATATACACGGTTTGCTTAGGGCAAGTTCGGAGTATGGAGAGAATTTTCTGCACATGAACAAGACCGGCATCTAAACCTAGACGTTGCCAATGTGATCCTATGGTCAGGAATCTTATTTTTCTCTCGACCATGTTTGCCTGTTAACCATAAGCTAGTCGAAGCATCGTTCGGAATCGACGGTGCGATCCGAGAGAGAGAACTGCCCATGGCCTCCACAGGAAGGACAGCAGTTAGAAGAGCCTCATTTCTATCACTTAACTGTAGATTCAACGATGCCTGTTCATTGATGGAAGAACGAATTTCTAGTTTTACAAGCTAATAGCTTATATCAGTAGAGAATAGATATGCTACTCAATTTCACTTTCAAAACTAGTACACTTGTTCATTAATTATGTGGACTTTGTACCATTTACTATATTAGCATTTGAACTCATTGTCTTTTGTTTCCTTTCGGCTACGTAAATAAAGGATAACTCCTTGAGACCCCAGAGATAAACAACTTACGCGCCCCTAGATGCGCTTTAAACTAATTGCATAGCTAAGCCGTACATGGATTTCTTCCATGGTATTGCCTTAATAGCGCTTCCAATACTTCAACTCGATAGACTGACCTGGGTTCTTCAAGAGGCGTTCCATCTCGCTAAATTCTGCCTCATATATCCTCCCTCCAGGAACATCAGTACCGACAAATATATCCTTTGTCTCATCCCACACTATGCATACCTTATCTCCCGCCTCTGGGCGCACATATATCGATAGGCTGCCAGGGTCCGTATAAAAGCAGCTGAACACATTGTCCTTATATCTCTCTTCTAGCACCTTCCATTTGATATCTTTGCGTCTTATCCATTGGAATGTTTGTTGTTGAGTAGAGTTCTCTAGGTAGATGGCGGAATCAAACCGCACCATTGCGCTGCCTTTGTGCCGGGTTCGTTGGATTTGAGATGGTGGAGCGTGATGCTTCGGCCGCTTTGGGCTTCGATCACGCTGGGTGTGCCCCTTGCGCTTGCGCTTGAGATCATGAACTACTTCCGAACCCTCCTGAGGGTGGCCATCGCGTAAACTAATATGACCCCCAAGATCTTGCAGTGCGTCCTCGTATTCCGGAGCTGCTGGCGGTGTATAATTGTCAGACACCACATGGCCCAGAACAAGCATCATGACTACAAGGATTTTAACTGCTTCCTTGACTTCTTCCTGAGGATATGGAGTTGCTGTAGACTCATGATGTACGGATCTAGGGGAGTGCTCGAATGTCGTCTTGTGTGGCGACCCCCCCTCGTTCTCGTTTGAAGGAGTCTCGGGCCGAGTGACCAACATTGATAAGCCCTCTTTCTGAGCGATCGGTTGGTTAGGCGCTTGATTGTCTGACAGTTCTTCGGAGAAACGCAAGATCTCTTTGTCAGTGATATCGGGCCCGGCGTCAAAAGTAACATCGGCTAACTCAGGCCAATCAAACCCCTCAAACTCGTCAATCTGCATGGCCGGCTCGTCTAAACGAGTAAGCCATAGATGGTTCTCGGTGGATTCGTCTAGCTGCCTTCCCCCTGAGAGTGAAAGGGAAGGCAACGCGCAGTCAGGAGTCGAATGCAAAACAGGTTGAAATAGTACCAAAGCAGCATCTTGGTTGAGATGAACAGGCCATTCATGATCCTCGGACCTGCCCAGCTGATGTTGCTCGAGAGGTAGAAAGGGGGGCGATAAGCCATCGAAAGTCGAGAGCAACATCATGTCGAGTACCACCGGATCGACGACGACGGTAGCGAAATGTAGAAAGAGCAGTGAAGAGAAGAGGGAGAAATTCGAAGCAGGAGAAGTGTAGGCAGCAACGACCTTATGTACTGATTCATATGCCTGGTCCCGGAGGAGGGAGGAACGTTTTCCCAAAGATGGCTCCCCCCTAACGCATTTGGTACGTATTTACCGTCTACTTCTGTACGGAAGTCTGCCTGTCAAGGCCTTCGAGGCTGTCTCAGGGGCTAAGGGGGAGGCTGTTTTCGACTACGGCCCCCCCGCTGCATGATCTCCCAACAGGCGTCGACGATCAGATTGCTTCAAGGCTTTATTGCAGCAAAACCGATCATAGGCCGGCTTAAAGCGTACAGAATCTGCCTTGGAGTGGGCCGGACAAAAGAATTATCGACGCTGGGTTCACCTCGTCTCCAACACGGCTAACCCACGTGTCCCATGGTATTACGAAGGTTCAAGGGCGTAAGATATGAGGCAGACGACTTCGGTCTTTCCATGAGGGACAGACTATATATATCGTGGCTAACACCACCACGCCAGGCTGGGCGCGACATATTAGCAGCTAAGCATGCTCAAAGATCTTCATACCCCGTAGGTAGCAGTTGCAAGCAGACTCATCGGGGTGAAGGGTGACACCGAGGCCATCACACACCCCTCAGGGCGAGGCCACGTCTGAAGTGAATTTCGGGTGGAATATTTAGCCGAAGCTGAGCCAGACGACGCGTTTCCTAGATACCCCTTACTAGTAGGAATATATAAAGGAAGACCGAACCCTCTGACGCTGCGGCCCTGTCTTCCCTTTTCCTTCAACAAACTAACCGATATTGTCCACCTCACTCGTTCTCCATCATGGCATTACAACCTAGTCTACTCCCACGGGACGACACCATCGTTCATCTACCACACCATCCTAGTCCTCTCATCTCAAATGGCAGTAGCTTCCCGCCTATGTCTGGTCCGTTCTCGTCAACCAACTTCTTCACTTCACCATATCTACCCATGCAGTTCCTTTGTTGCCCATTCCATCAGAACGTGCTGTCTCCCGAAAGTAGCATGTCAGAACAGATGCCAGCGTCTTGGACAAGAGTTGGTATGCCAATCCAGCAACCCCCCGAAAGAGCCATGGCATTGTTCTACGACGATTATTTAGGATGGTCTACGTCGGCCTCTGAAGCTCCTTTTCAACCGGACTGGATTTATTCCGCTCAGGGTTGGGCTTTGCCTACCAACAATGACGGTCACTTGGCTATGCTCTCTCCTATTTCCACGCTGGATGGCCAGCATCCGGTAGGCGAAGGTACTGTCTATTTATTTTATTCTCATCACTTACATGTGCCTTCTAGGGCACCGCTACCAATTTGGATACACAATATATCCAGGTAACTGATGATAGTATGTCCCCTGGGAACATGGCGCGTCCCGGAACCCCCAATCATGAGATGTACCCGGAGGAACTAGCCTTGTCGCCTGTAGACTCGGTGTTTCATGCAAGGCAAGCCTCCCCTCCATCGTTTATTTTCTATTGTAAACGACCGCTTACGGGGCAAATGAGTAGCCCCAGTTTCACCCAGGAGGGGATTCCTTGGACTGGTCTTGCAAACCAAGCGTGTACTCACATAACGCACCTCGACCAACCGCCAACCACTCCATCCGACAAGTTGCATGACAACTCTACAGGTGACCAATTTCTAACCCTGCCAAAAGAAAGACTAGTAAGGTAAGTTTATGAATATGTATATAAGAAGATACGAAGTTGCTAACTGGCCTTTCAGTTATAAAGATAGATCTTTACAGCCTAGCGATGGGGGGCCCCGATGTTGGGATCATGGATGCAATGGCCGCAAGTTTGCCTCCCAGGGGAATCTTAGGCGACACCAAAAACGCAGATGCGAGGCTTGGAGTGCTCAGTATGTGGGAGCAAATACAAGAGGACCAAAAAGACCAGTGATTTTCGAGAGCGCAAATGGGAAGAATGGCAAGCTACGCCAACGCAGCAACGCCGCTACTAGCCCCCCTTGCTTTCTCGCGGCTAGGGTTTAGCAGGCGATTGTTTACCAAACCACTATCATGCAACAACAATCTACAAGTTTCCCTGATTTAAATGAGTGCTTAATTATTTAATTAGATTTACCAATAGGCTTATTCTCATTTTTTCTAGTATAAATACAGCCCCGTGAAACCATCACCATCTCAGCCTCTGGAGCTTTATAGATTAATTGATTGTTTATCATCTAACCTTTACAACCTTCAAACAGAACGAACATATCTAAACACCACCTTCATAGGTCGTAAAAGCTAAAGTCTAACGCCTCGGCCAACTAAATGCTGACTTAAGTCAACTCTGCTATTCACCTAATCCATTACCAAAAACAACATCGCTTAGATAGCTAGTGGTATCAGCTTAACTATTATCTTGTTATACTACACTCTATCCTTCACAAAAAAATGTAAACACGTAACTTCGTATACTAATTGTTTTCAGGTCTTCTAGGAATAATTAACCCTAAAAACCATACACTAAGCACGAGCCTTCTGCTCCCTCTCTGCGTATTGCCGCACATCTCATCTCCCTTTCCCCCGTGGTAATAAAGTATATAAGCAGGAACAAGACGATGACTAAAGCACCATAGGCTGCCTCGGCCACACCCCCAAAATACATGACGTTATAATATGGGATGCTTTCATCACCTCCAAACTTGTCGAAGGAGGACTGGAAGCCATTGACATGGTCGGCGAGGTATCCTCCTGTAATGACGAGGACCAATGCTAACAGGATCTGGATGCCTAAAAAGCACGCCCATCGTCTATTACAGTCTTGTAGCCATCCCTTGTGAGTAATAATCGCGATTCCGAAGATAGCAAAGGCGATAGATGTAACGGTCGTGACCACAGTGTCGACGAGGATGTTTTGCATAAGCGAAGCAAAAGTCTTGTCTAAGATGGCGCTGGCAGAGTCGGTGAGTCCGGATCTAGCTCTATTACGCAAGATGATCGCGAAACGCGCGTTGGCTGAGTTAAGACCGGCAATAGCCAGCCCTATAATAACTAGAGATAGGATGACTAGGCGCATCAAGATCATGGAATCTCGAGGGTAGGAAGACATAGTAGCGCCAGTAAAGGATAGTATACAAATGAGGGATAGCGAAAGATTAGTGTAAAAGGAATTGCGATTTGTACTTGGGTGGAAAATTAAATGATGTGAGGTGGTTGGGATTAAAGAAGTGAAGTCTGGCGAGACGCCGCTTCCTAGAGCCCTTAAATACTTAGAGATTGAAAGGTCTCATGAGGGTAGTATAGATGAAGCTGCATTAGTGAGCCGGCGCATGGGCCTGTCTCAGCGGCCAAGGCAGAATCTGCCTATTTACTAATCACAGCTATAGTCTATTTGAGACCGCGTGTTGGCATCGCTTACTGCGGCTTTGGTTGCTCATTTGGGTGATCGCCATAGTTGAATACGGGCTCGATCAGGTCAGCCGGTTTCTCCCTCCCTAGTTCAACTAGGTTTGCTGCTTTGCGTAAGATGCTACACTATTACGAGAACATCCTAGTGCGATCTAGCTTAGAGGGGCCACGATAAAGTGGAAGTAAGGGGCAAAGAGAAGCCATTTCCTTGGGGAGAAATTTTAGGAGCAAAGTCTAAGCAGCCTGCGGCATTATCCTACATAATAGATGTTCAGGCCAGCTGTTCCAATACGCGTCTCCGCTAAAGCTGCAGAGCTGGCTATCTAACCCTCCTATAGATGGTGGATGTTAGCACACCGCCTGACGGCTCACCGCCCGGCAGAATTATCGTGAGACCCCGGATTGTGTATGTAGCCCAGGAATAACCCCCAGTAGCATTCGGGGCTTTAGCGCAACAATAGAGTTCGTACAGTATCCTTATACAATTAGAAACACGTGTGATGCGATTGACGGTGATAATGTATGCGTTTTCTACCCTGCTGGTTTCTAGAGTTGTATTGTTGGTGTTAAGCGGAATTGTACTGTAGAAAGAGGACCTAAGAGTAGGTTAGCTGATGCTAGATGTTGATAAGGGCTGGCACTGTCCAATCGGCAGCCCGGGGGAGGAAGGGAGCTCTACCCACTTCTTCCTTTTTGGTTGTTCTGCTCTGTACAATCGCTCTCTTTAATAGCAACTTCACCAACAACACTTCATTATTACATATAATAAGGCTCCTATTAGATGGCATCAAACCTAGCCTTTTCTCAACATGAGCTCATTCAAAGCTTGTTCAAGAGTGGGCTATTTACTAATGCCGCGGGCTGTAGCGCCCGATCGGTTCGAGAACCTAGTCCCTAAGACCGGCCTTGCTTCTTAGGCTCGTTCCGAAAAGGCATTGGCGGACCCTATAGGGGACCGGTCTCCTGTCTCTAGCAGTTAGGGAATCTTTGTTACTGGTCGCTTCGTGGGGAGCTGCAAGGAAACTTACTTGCAACCCGCATTTACCCTGTATATTTACTAGTCGCTAGTCGCAATAAGGTGACTAGTAAACCCTTTCTCCTTGCACGATTTCATACTGGTTAACCTTTATTTTTAGGGCCTACTGTTACTGGTCATAATAGCGTGACTAGTATCCCCTATCTGTTTTATACCAGTCAAGTCTTATTTTAGGGGCTTAGTGTTACTGGTCGCAGTAGCGCGACTAGTATCACCCATTTATTTCGTACTAGTCAAGCCTTATTTTGGGGGCTAAGTGTTACTAGTCACAGTAGGGCGACCAGTAGCTTTTGCAATAGTTAGTACTAGTCAGCACTTGTTTTAGGGCTTAGCGTTACTATATGATACGTAGTACTAGTCAACCTTTTAATATATTCCATTTAATACTAGTCATAAGTTGCGCTATAGATAACCCTAGCAGCCTAGCAGGGATCTGTTGACCTGTGTTACTGGTAATCCTTGGTGCTTTCCGATTTCCACTGGGATAACCTGGTGATGTCTGATTACAGCGAACAGTACAAAACTTTTCCCAGCTCCGGAATAGACCTCCAGACAGAGACTCATATTGCCGTATAGTTTCCCCAGGTCTTGCTTGGATTGGATGCCTCCCCGACCTCTGATTCATCAATCCACAACGGACGGAACCCCTCCCTTGCACGGGCGCAAATTATGACATCTTACCTCATTCGCGGAACAGTCAAGATCCAGGTTCCAGGTATGTGCTTGCCTCGCATGCCTATGGTTAGTGTAGGTACCACGTGAATAGCTAGAACTGTCGGATTATTCGGGGTCTATCCCTTCTCTGTCTTTAATAAGTAGTTACTAAAAGGGTGAATATTGTTAAGTTCTTCCTTGCTTCTTTCCTTTTGTCCTTAAAGTATCCTACTTAAAACTTGCGCGTCTTACGGCAGTGCCAACAATTACTTTTGACACTAATGCCTCTCACGATACCTGTACCCCCATGGATTTTTCTCCTCCAGACCCTTTAGCTCTGTATTACTATATCCATCGCACAAGTCTACGATTAATACACGGCCGATCTTATCGCATATAGTACCAAATTCTTCTAGTCACAAGCTGGAAGTCTTTATTGCCATTAGTTTGTTAGTCTCTACTCTCTGGACCACCCCATTGTAGTAAACATTAATATATGTCGCATAAGTATTATACACTTCGAGGATTGTTGCACAAGGTTTCTTTAAAACATTCGTGACAAATACTGCATTTTCTCGTCCCTGCTTAATATATCGTCGCGAGAGAGTCCTAGGATTCTAGCGTGGCAATATCTTCAAAGATATACCAGCTCCTCAGTAGGCCATCTGATAGAATCAGAGTGTTCAGTAGACCTCAAGTTGGTCACTAGCAACTTCCATTCTAGATTCTGGCACACGATGTTGGTCTCAAAAGCTATATACTCCAGAAGCTCTATCCCTGTAGCTTATAAAGTATCCCCAAAGGATAGCAGCTATCTTGGTTGCTTGAAAGTTGAGCTCTTTCGAAGCTGAGCAACCGATATTTTATTAGCCCGTGGATCCTGAGCATCAGGCGATCTGGATGCAATAGCTGCAAGATCTCCTTAGCTGTTGCATTGGCCCACGCTCAGTCATCGTCATTATAAGCTTAGCTACAAAGTTTCAAGTGTAAAGGTTTGTAGACCTCCAGCTTCAAGTTGAAGCAAAGATGAACTGGAATAAAATCATCCATATCATCTAGGTATAAAGGCTCGTCCCAAAATTCACTGATTTTCTCATTAGTTGTAGCTTGGTATGTAGTATGGAATAATTACACACTCAAACGGCTGATCGCATGGCATTCCTATGTGTTCCATGAATATAGACAAAGCGTTAACTTCGTCTAACGTCCTGGTATATTGTGCAAACTTGGGCTTCTAATAAGATATTATCAGCTTCAAACCTAGTACTCAAGATAAATGAAAAAATTGAAACTCACCCATTACAAGTAATGTGTTAAAGGCGACCATGAGGAAGAGAAGGGGATGGGGGCGGACGATAGATAACATAATGATGAATATTGTGACACATAAAAAGGGGAGGGGTAAGTTGTTATTCATTTTGTATAAAGGATCGACAAGAAAGCGAGTAAGGAATTTAAGACTTGATGAAAGGGGAAGACGAAGATGAAGAGGAGAGGCCCTTTATACTTAATATTAGGTGAGAACATTCTGCTTTATGCAACGCCTGTTGTTTAGGAGGCCTCGATACTACGCCCTCTCCGAATATGTGCATGCACTGAGGCAGTGGAAGTCCCCTTCAGTTTCCTATTTATAAACCCTTATGCCTAGCTAAGGCGCCGGGATTTTCCAAAAACCCCTCATGGTTATGGATCAGCGCATTGAGTACTAACATAAACATCTCATTTTCCTGCTTCAAGTGTCGTGCTAAACAGGCTAACCTCTTCTAATACTGCCGTAGGCCTTGCATTTATCGACTAGGGAAAGACCCTACTGCTATTCTCTGAAACAAGGTTAGCAGCTTCTCCTGGATGGAGTACGTTGTATTTTACTGCCTTTTTCTTAGCTTTTGAATAAATTGGGTTAAATTAACGCTTTGTTGTTCAGAGTTATTAACAAGGACCTAATTTCTCATGGCGATAACAATGTTGTGCCAACCCAACCCTAAGCTTCGGAACTATTAAGGCCTCTCTAGTTTTCTTCTAGATTGCCACTCGCTGTTGCCTAGCTGTCTATGGTGTCTACGTACGTGGTTCGCAAGAGAAAGTCGTCGGGCGGAAAGTAGGTCCCGACTATCTTACGTTTTGTAGAGAGCACCGAGGAGTTTTTCGGCACGAACACCTTAGCGGATCACTTGAGTTCAAGACATGTGGACGTTCAAGTAATCTGTCTTCGACTTATAGCTAAACCTGCTTATTGGCTAAAGGTTGAATGACGAAGCGTTAGGTGTTTAATTCCGTGGGTTTTGCCGCTTGGTTAGGCCACAGCATCATGAGACATTCCCTATTGCTCAAGTGGCCATCCCTAAGGCTCCACGGGAGTGGCAAGGCGCACTTTATTTCGGAGTAGCAATTTCCTTACATGGTTGCTGCCTCTGTAGATCTACGATTCTCTGCGGTTTAACTCCTAATTAAGGGGGGTGGCAATGCGTGTCCTGGTGCGGTCGTGGGGCGTTCTCGCACAAGTGCTGATAGACTAACAGGTCCCAGATACCTTTACGTCATGTTGGCTAGCTGGTGCTATGGGATGATTCGTTAAGAGACGATGTGACCGGTCGGGTTTGAATCCTAGAAGGCATAGCCTCTTATTAAAGATATAAGTAGTAGAAAAGTTTCCGGAGCTCAGAGAGATCCGCACTAGCCCAGCCCAACGCGCCGCAGTATGAATTCCAGCTCACTTTGCCGATGTCCCTATTGTATGCTGCGGCGAGATACGCAGGGAGCGGGCCACGCGAGAGATACGCATTCTGGATTGGGGTTAGGTGTCAATAAGTAGCGGAGGGCGAGGATCAGCTGGAACCTGGGGAGGAGCTGGGAGGTTGAGAGACTTCTACGCGTGAGCCAGCTCGGCAAGGTTGTCACCCGCCATGAGCGGCCCCAGAACGGCACGGCAGTAATGCAGGGACATGGTGCGCAGTATCACTTTGTCGAATCAGCCTCGCTCTATGGCCGGATGATTGGCTGAGGTATGAGAGACAAGTGAGCGCTATCCCTAGACCCATTTCCCTCCAAGGAGACGCATTTCCCGCTGAATATGCCCTTAGTTGCTTTAGGGCAAGCGTAATGAAACTCTAAACCTATATGCGGATGTTAGTATTAGTTTCAAAAAAGAATATCTATAAAGGGATATTTAATTTAAAAGGCATACAACGGGCTAGTTGTTAGTAGGCAGGTAGGTAATTATATCATGGGTTTGAGGATTACAACCCTTATATAAAAACTCGGCAGCAATAGAAGCTAGCTAAATACAAGATAAAGGCCTACGATGTATTGTGTACGGTATCCGGGCGATTGCTCCTCCATACCTGCCTGTCTTAGGACCGCGCATACGAATACTTCATCTCTTGCACTTTAACCAAACCTATAGTTCGGTTATTCGGTTAACCTGCCCTCCGCCTCTTCTTAAGCTCGACACAAGATCCCCTATCGATACGAAGAGGCCCTGTACAAAGCAAGTCTTAGTCCCAACAGTGACACTATCTCAAATAAACTAGGATACTTTCAAAAAGAAGGCGGTTGCTTAGTGCGCGTCGGCGATAAGAAGGTTCGAGAAAAGCACAATAAACTAGTTTTGATAACAGGAGCTCTCGGTCCTTTCAGACGGCGCAAGCAATATAGCATCTACCATAGGCTCCGAGCCCGCGAGCCTCGCAGCATTGTAAGCAGGTCCAAATCTAACCGGTCCGCTAGTAAACACGTGCCCCGGCGCACTTTTATGGCGACGGCGAGGCAACCATTTTCCTAATCGCCACGCTATGACCTTGTAGCTCAAGTAGAGAAATAGCCCCAAGGACGCTATAAAAGAGGCAAAAAAAAAGGATAGTGATAGCAATAGAACCCGAGCGTACCGCTGATGGTAAAGGACTGAGGGTATCGCTCTTGCCCGTCGCCATGGCGAGTCGAGCTGGGTGTCCAATTTTGGCCTTTCTTCGACTCTCGGTATCGTTAGGATGGACTTAGATACAACTTTATAAAAGAAGAATACTAAGGAACGAAGTCTCAAGCCGGCGAGGCCTTGGCACCTTTATTGTACGACTAGAAAAGGGATAATCAAAGTAAGAGGCAATAAAAGATAAATTCTAAACACCTAGCCTAATGCCAGTCTTTACAAGTCCCGGAACGGTCCATCGCGGTGGCTTTCCTGGTGACAACTACTCTCTCCTAAGGAATCCGGGGCATTCCTTGGCTTTTCTATTAGACTGCATTTTGACGGTATACACTAGCATGGTTTCAACATAGGGATTTCACCACGTGGGTCACAGCCATCTTGGCGGAATTTCAGCTCCATTGGCGTGTGTGGAGGCTGCACGAAATACAAAACACGGCTTTGGGTCAAGGTGCAACACATGATTTGTCGGCGCCACTACATCCCTTCGAGTCATAGGTCATATCGATTGGGTTGGAATCACGTCGGCTATGGTACCTGCAGACATTGAAGCTTCTGATACTAATAAAACAGAAGGTATATGAGCGCTGCATTCAGCTTAACTACTTCATGAGTAAGGTGGGAAGACCTCATTATATACATGAACAGGCAGTCCGTGCCCCCTATCGTGTGCCCTTCGCCTTGTACAGTACATGGAGTGACTCCTTGACTCAGTTCACTTTCAGCAGATACTGGTTAGCTTCTTGAAGCTTGACCACATCTGCTCTGGTATACGATTGTAGGGAGGGTCGCCTAATGAACATCTTCCGTCGTGTTCCCTTTCTAGAAGACTTCCCACTATTCTCGGTGATCAGGCTGGATAGATGCAATGGGCCATACTGTAAACTGTGTGTATTCGGATGACTCGGCTCACCCGGTTTGACATAGAACCATCTAGCTTTGACACGCGTTGAGTAGTTTTACAACAATTTGCATTCTCTAATAATAAAAACCCAAAGGCTATGTGAACTATGGTGCAAAAAGAAAGCTCTGACAGGATGACGGCCCACAGCGTTGACGTTGATAAAAATAATACAGCTGGGGAGCTTACATCTTTACGGAGCTCAGAAGATCCTCTACCAACTAGCTTGTATACAGGGTGGGCACCTGGCCTACAAGTTTCTCTACACGTGGTTTTTATACCATGAAGTTCTTGGTGGCTTTAGCCAACCCCTTGAACAGTGGCCTCACGGCCATGTGTCCCTCCAGCTTTTGCGGGACGGCCATTTTGACACCTCGACGGTATGGAGACAGAGGTTCCTGCTCAAAAGCTTCGGAAACTAATCGCTGGGCAGATCATTGGCTCTCTAGGATGCTCCGTTGAAGTTATGGAGATTATCAGCTACGTGAATACATGGCGCGCAACTGAACTCCACGGGCAGCACATGTCAGATATAAGGGATATAATCTTATTCGGTATATTGACTGAAGGGGGTTCCAATGACGGACCCATGTCAGGATGACAGGGGTCCCCATACATTTCTGCCGACAGACGCGGTCACCACTACATGACACCTAGATCAACACATGGATCAATACAACACATTCAACCCAATTGCATGCTATCGCTTATATCTGACAGCACACGTTACTTCTACATCCGCAAAAATCCAGCAGGAATATTCGGTATAAGGAATTTGAAAGTAAGATCTCTTCATTAACCCAGCGATTAGATCCAACGCACGAGGAAAGCTTATCCCAGCTCGACCGCACAAAGGCATTAGCTACGGCTGAGCTGTACCGGATCGCCGCCTTTCTCTATCTTTATAGAGTTGGTAGTACTGAGCCTTCGCAGGAGATTCAATCAGCGTATCTACTTCAGGGTCTGCAAATTATTGGCAGCTTGCAAGTCTGCACAAGCCCCTGGCCACTTTTTGTCATCGCCTGCGAGACTGAAACCGATGATCAGAGAAGCAGCATATTGAGAACCCTTGATCGTATGGATAAGGAGAGACATATTGGAAACGTATTTGTTCTGAGATACATCGTCGAATCGTTCCGGAACCAGCAAGATCTTCAAGTAGACTCCAGCAAATCTAGTACCTTGAAGTGGTGGGATACGACCAACCTCAATCTAAGCGCACCCTGGTTCATCTAAGAGCCCCTAGCGAACCATTATATTGAGTCAAGATATATCTATATTGTACGGTTAGGGTCCACGAATAAAGAATTCAATAGCGACCTGGACCGCTGCAGGTTATCTTCTGATGAAGCCACGGTCCGACGAACCCTTAATTGATCGTCATTATCTGAGCACAGCCTTTAACTTCAACTGTGAAGGAGAGTAGTCGTATGGGATCGGAGGGACAACAATTATATTTAAGCGATGAGAGGAGCAAG
This sequence comes from Ustulina deusta, assembly GCA_023159155.1. Classification (NCBI taxonomy): domain Eukaryota; kingdom Fungi; phylum Ascomycota; class Sordariomycetes; order Xylariales; family Xylariaceae; genus Ustulina; species Ustulina deusta. Next base: position 16,551 of record JAJNNX010000023.1, on the reverse strand, counting down.
AGTAAGCTCCAAATTCTTCTCCTTTTCCAGCTGTGCTACATTGATTGCATACTAACAGACGAACATCTAGTTTGGAATTGATCTAGATAATCTAACGTCGGCCACCTACTACAGGCCCACCCTTCAACACCATACCGCCTCTCCCTTTCAATCTCTAACAATTCTCTCGATTTTCATTCACGCCCGGTTATAGACGGTCATCACCAGACTGATAGACAGACAGCTAGCGAAAAACATCAATGGCGATGTTAAAGGATTCCCAGCCATCTTCTACGTGGTGGCGGCGAACGATGTAGAGCTGATCCGCCGCTGGGTAAAATACGGCGGTAACCTCAACGCCACTCATGAGGCCAGCGGCCTTCCCCTGATAGCCTTCGCTATTCTCCGCGGTTGCCGGCCGCGCCTCCAGTCAACCGAGATGTTACGGGAGCTTCTCAGTCTAGGGACTTCACCACTTGTCATCCCGGCCGCTTTCTATCGCCCGTTCAATAGAGAACTCCCAAAGTCCGGACCCGTCGAAGCGGACCTGAATGACATACAAGAAGATAACAAGCTTTGGTGCAAACCTGGTCTTCGGCGACTGCTTTCCGCTGCTCTGAGTCTCACGCAACGTTACTTGTTAGATCGAGCAGCGCGCGCCAAGCCAAACTCTGGCCGCAAGCGCATTCTAGTACATAGAAAGAACGCTGAAGCACTCCTGGGGCTGAATTTGCTTATCATTGGCCAGGAAATGGCCGTGGAATCATTGAAAAGCACACTTTTACAGTAGGTATAAGTTCACTATCATTCGAGTCGTTCACCGTAACTAACTTTTTACAGTCATTTAGGAATGACAAGCAGGGAACCTGTGGTCTTGCTTTTTGCTGGTCCCAGCGGCCACGGAAAGACCGAGCTTGCGCAAAAAGTTGGAGACTTGATGTCGCTAGAACTCCATACTGTCGACTGCACTATGTTTACTAGAGAAGATGAGCTATTCGGACCGAAGCTTGCGTATCAGGGCTATAAAGCCGGTACACCTTTGAACAACTTTCTATCTAGAAAGTCAGGAGAAAAATCTGTCGTATTCATGGACGAGTTCGAAAAAACATCAGATGATGTCCGCAATGCATTACTCATCCCTTTTGATCAAGGTATACATTCCTTCTCTCACTGAACTATGTTAGTCGCTAATATTGCGTCAAAGGGGAATACATGGATCGTCGCAATTCCTCCAAGGTCAACTGCTTGCAGACAATATGGATCCTTGCTACAAACGCATTCGACCGTGAGATCCACGCGTTTTGCGTGCTCAACAAAGAGCTCTTAGAGAACACTGCCGACCTGCAACGCTCTCCTACCTTCAAAAAACTTGTTGCTCGCTTGTGGAAGGAATGTGTGTCGCATTTCGGAGCCCCCTTGACGGGTCGTATCAATGAGATAGTTCCATTCCTGACTTTTACTCCAGACGAGGCGGCTATAGTGGCTGACAAAAGATTCATGGAACTGGAGGCGAGATTCGCTCGTCCAGTCAAGCTCACGCCAAAAATGGAAGGCGACAACTTAGTCGGTAATATCTACCTCGACATAGTACGCGGTTCCACGGTTTGCTCCAACATTGCGGACAAGCATTACATGCCTGAGCTGGGCGCACGGAGTATCTTCTCTGGAATCGACAGGGTGGTTTCCCGGCCGTTGGTGAACATGTATCTAGAGAATGGGGACGATTTTGCAGAGAATCATCCAGAAACGAGATTCCTTGTTGATGTTAACGAGGAGAAGAAAATAGAGGTGTTGCTTATCTAATCCTAAGTCTAGTATACTAGGGTCGTTGCAGAGGTACCCCGGCTGCTTATTATCTGGGAAATTGTCGGATCATTAGGGATGTTGTGTCTTTTTTTTCCCCTCTGTCTTCTAAAGCCATTGAAGTAGTGTAGTTTATATACATAAGATAGGTGGTAAAAGGATTCGTAATATAATACTAGAAGATTCTTCGCCACATTATCTAACAGAAATAAGCGCCCGAGAGCCTATCGTGTCAGGAAATTGATTAAGACATGTAAAAGTGTTGGATACTTCTGTAGTTTCACGGAAAAAATCTGCTTGATGCAACACTTCGTGATATTAAAGGCGCGTGCATAGATTTCCCAGAATTACTAAGACTAACCCGGTTGTTGTGCGAACCTCAAACTTTGTGCATGTGCTGAGGTTAGGCTTCTGGTACGAGCTCTAATTCTGGACCACGCTGCTTTCTGGCAATCCGATGTTGACCGGACGGCGCAGGTGGTTGATTGCGTTGGCCTGAAATACTATAGACATGATAAAAAATGTCCTAACTCGCCTAAAGTTACTCGAAGCATTTCATAGTCCCATTCGGGCGCAACGGCGACTTTGTCGGGCGTGGCGCCATCCTAGAGCAGCTCCTCGAGAGGATCCCGCCGAGCGCTGGTCAAGACGACTGCCAGCGCACCGCCGTCGAGGGCTTCGGGGACATCGGCAAGACCCAGGTCGCGCTCGAGGCCGCCTACCAGGTCCGCGACACTTATCCGGACTGTTCTGTCTTCTGGGTCCCGGCTGTAGACTTGACCAGTTTTGAGAATGCCTACCGCGAGGTCGGAAAGCTGCTAAACACCCCGGGCATTGATGACGATAAAACAGACGTCAAAGTATTAGTGAAAACGAACCTGGAGCATGCGCGTAATAGCAGCTCGATATCCCCCAGAAGAATATTATAACTATACAGGAAATAGGCAACGCTAAAGCTACTAAACTGTTGCGAATAGGCCTGAAAGAAAGCCAGATAGGCGATGCTGAAAGCACGAAATATCTGCTTCGCTTTTTAGCGAACCTCCCGCTAGCGATTAGGCAGGTATCGGCATACATGGCATTCAACATAAATGTCACCGTGTCTCAGTATCTAGAATTCTGCGAGTCGAGTAACGTCGATCTGATCAACTTGCTTAGTAAACAGTTCGAAGACCGTCACCGATATAACGATCATGCTCGAAACCAAAACCCGGTTGCCACAATTTGGCTAATTTCATTCGAGCATATCTCACAGCATAACCCGCGAGCGGCAGATTATCTTAAGTTTTTATGCTTCCTTGCAGAGAAAGATATCCCGCTATCCGTTTTGCCGGTTACGTCGAAGATCTAGATGGTAGAGGCGATCGGGTCGCTCAATGCGTACGCATTCATCCTCGAGCGCGATATACCAGGTTCATTCGATGTACATCGACTTGTCCGACTTGTTATGCGGAGTTGGTTGCAGGAAAAAGGAGAGTGGGAGAAATGGACTGCTAACGTAGTTCAGCGACTTGTAGAGGAATATCCATTCCCTCGGCATGAAAACAGAAAGACGTGGACCAAGTACTTACCACACGGGCAAGCAGTGCTGGAGGTTAACGGTGCGGTTAATACAGAAGAACAAAGTAGTCTTTTATTTAATATTGCGGAGAGTTATTTTATTCTTGGAAATTACAACAACGCTGAACAGTTATATCGGCAGACACTACAGCTAAGGGAGGAATTGCTAGGCAGAGAGCATCCATCTACACTTGATAGCATGAATAACCTCGCCGCGGCCCTTCAAAGTCAGGGGAAGTATGAGGAGGCCGAGACGATACACCGGTAGATACTACAGCTAAGGGAGGGAGTGCTAGGCAGAGAGCATCCGGACACACTTGGCAGCATGAACAACCTCGCCCTCGTCCTTCGAAGCCAGGGGAAGTACGAGGAGGCCGAGGAGATACTTACCAGTCACCGTATTGTAACTAGTGACTAGTAACAAGGACCTACTCTGGGTACCAGCAGATTGTCGACCAGGAGAGTCAGCAGTTTTTGGGACTACTGTAGCGATTCGCACTCCCTTAGGAAAAATCATCATTATGCGGTTCTCCGCAGAAGGGCCAGCAGGACTTTGGTCTATGCTTCATTTCTAGCACGATCTTTTGATAGAGTTATATTTTTATTAACTTTGCAAAAGAGGGTTATAGGGGAGCTGGTGAATTTATAGTAACCAGGTGCCTTTGTCTCACAGTTTCTAGTATGTTTATGAACTATATGGCTGTTGAAGTGCATACACAGTGCATGGTCGCTAGTCCAGCTTTGCATACCGGTGGTTTTCATCCCTTTCAACATCGCTGTGACTGTTCGCCCCATCTCTGTTGCTTCCCGTGCGGCCATCTTGCCCTCTTCAGCCATTGTAATAGATTTATTGAGTTTCGTCTTGGTGTCTTCCAGCTCTTTCTTGATTTCCTGTAGTGCTTGTATTCTGCTCTGCGCTTCGGCTCTCGCCTCGGCCTGGACGAAGTTGACAGCTTCGTAAAGGATCTTGACGTCTAGCATGTTCTAGATCTTGGTTACGAGGGACGTGATTCCGAGGATCATCGACTTGACAATATTGGAGGGTACGGGCTGGTCTCCGGCGCGTTCGACACAGTCGAGGCCATCTCTGAGGTATCTGCTTAGGTATACGGCGGGCTCACGGGGCTCTGTTAGCCAGGCTCCTCCTTGGGGCCACGAGGTCGCTATGGCGTTCCGGTCGCACTGGGCGATGCGCCAGATTCCAGGCTATTCAATTAACCTTTGGAGAATGCGTTTCGGTGCTGAATTGTGTTCAATTCCAAAAATTTCGTACTCGCTTTTTGTCAGAAATAAGCGATGGCTGTTGAATTGACTGTGTTGATTGTGTATTCTCCCCAGAGGTTTCCACCGGGAAATGAAGGCCTCATATACATTGTGTAAGGGGCCTGTTCCTTCCGCTAAGCTAGATGTGGTAGTTCGCTTATGTGCTTATTTTTATATCCTTATATCTGACACTTTTCAAACTTTTTTTTTCTTCTTCCGAAGTTTAGACTAAGGTGCTCCAAAAGGTACGTATCTTTTTCTGCCGGCAGAAAAAGTAGCTAACAATAAAAAGAAATGGGGGCTAAGATATTCTTTCTGCTGGCAGAAAAGTTAGTTAACATTGGCTGAAATTATAGCTTTTCCAGCCAATGAGCTAGTAGGATCACCATTTAATACACGGACTGAAGGGGTATCCAATGACGGACCCATGTCAGGATGACAGGGGTCCCTATACAATTCTGCCTACAGACGCGGTCACTACTACATGACACCTACATCAACACATCTTTCCCGTGCCCAAAAAAAATGACCTCTATGACATTAGACAGACTTTGGGCAAAGTTAATCCTATCATTAAAGACCTTTACGGCCACGGGGAGGGTTGTGTTGCACTGCTTTGATTTCAAAAATATCGTACTCGGTGTTGAAGAAGTATTTCTTTTTCCCGTTCCAACTCAGGTACTCCAAAAAGTGCGTGTTTTTTCTGCCGGCAGAAAAATTAGCTCCTAATAAAAAGAAATAAGGCGAAGATTCTCTTTCTACTGGCAGAAAAATTAGTTAACATTGGATAAAATTATAGTTTATTCAGCCAATAAGCTGGTAGGATTAACTGCTATTAATACCGTAGCCGACAAATTAATTAGCTAGCTAGCAAAGACGGCCTTTACGACCTGCACACGGTGCGAGCCACAAACTTATTTGTATTAATTACTAGGCCTGTCTTCGCTGAATAAAGCCGATATAGAGATATAACCCGGCGTGGGTTCGATCTTTCGAGGTGCGGTGTAGTTTACAGTTGGATTTTGGCACTAAGTACTCTGAGATATCCATCTTGGAATATCTAGAATAGGATTCAAGGGTTTGCTTAGACTATTAAATATCTGTACCTAGATTAATAAAAGGGTAGAACATTTAAGAACGGCATATAAATTATAGAATAAAGGAAACATAGCCATGTATACCGGCAGCCAGCTATATCAATACATGAGTGGAAACCCGGACAGGGTACCCCTATTCCGGGCCAGCAACAATATTCGCTTTGGCTTCTTAAGGACTTGACAACAAGCCATATAGCTTCTTATCATTTCTATAGACCTATACCCCTGCACTTTCGACATCTTGTTTTGACATGAACCCCCAGTGTTGTGATACAGCCCCTGGGCTTCGCCTTAACTTCTTCGCAATCCATGACCACTCCTTCTTCTCCATTACCCATGCGCGTAGTCGCGCCTCTTCGAGGGGTTCCCATCGTCTCTTCTTAGACATTGTGACACCGCTATTGGGAGACTCACTCTGGCAAGAGCGAGAGTTGTCGCTATCCTCGCCAGAACTGTCAGTATCACTTGTGTTATTACCTCCGTCATGTTCACTAGTGTCGGATGTGGAAACGTGATCCGAGTCAGAGGTATAAACACGAACCCTGGCGTCATGAGCGTGGTTACACGCTGTAGCCGGCTTCTCATAAGTACGTCTTTGAGCGGCGTAATCGCGGATGAAACCCAGGAATAACTGTATGGTAGACATGTTATCTCCTTCCTGAAGGCGATCTTGGACATAGTCGCTAAGCCGAAGGATATGCTCAGCAGAAAAGCCGCAAGTATTACACTGCATATCAAGAGGTTTGGAGTTTTTGAAAGAGGGAGGTTTGGCCGGCATCCGTACAGGATGGCTAGACTCATTCCTAGCCAAATTGCAATGCATTTGATATGGAGCGTTTAGGTCGTGATGCCCACCTAGTAGATACTGGTTGTGGGCAACAGGTGGTCGATGAGCAGAGTAATCAACTTTTTGGCCGGTTGATGATTCTAATTGAACGGGCAATTCATAGGTAGAGCTACCTCGCCTGCGATAATGATTGGGTGTAGATAGTTCTTTAGCACGGTATTTCTTTGATACTGAGTTTCCAGGTCGGTCCGTTAAAGGCAGCCTTGAAGCGTGCGGAGAACGACTGGGCTGGCCATTTGCGCCGTTAAAGGCAGATTTCCCGGAGTGTACCTTTGTACGAGATGGCAATGAGCGTAAAACTCTATCTGATGTATCATTGCGTAAGGTGGATTGGATTGGTAGTATGCCATGTCTTAGCCGTTTAAACCTAGGAGTTCCATTGCTCCTACCGCCGCATGAGTTCGCCGGAGTAGGCCGCTTCCTTGTCCGAGTCGGTTCGGGCCCAGATTGAGAGGTCGTGTAATCTGATGGTACGGGACAGTCACTGTCCTGCGTATACTCCTCTGAAGTCAAGTTGGTATAGACTTCTGCTAGATGATCGGGGGTATGATTTTCACTCGGAGGAGAGGTGATAGGAGCACCCGTAAGTGAATTTCCTCCACTAGAGGGACCGTTTATATCAACCGGATCTTGCTCTGTGCAGTTTGGGCTTAGGATAGATATGTCGGTAGAGTGAGACTTAGTAGAACCGTTGCAGGTTAAGCTCTCTTTCCACAATTGTCTCTCTAGTCGAAGAGTGTTGTTGATGGATGACTCAGAGACATGCTTGTTTGGCGATTGGCTAGTATTATTACTAGCGTTTCTTGATAACCCTTTCAAATGCGCGTTGATACCGGCTCTATTACCGGAGGAGAGGGATGGACCATTAGTTGCAGAGTCGAACACGGCATCTATAGACGAATCGGCTGCAGTAGGGCAATCTTCTACGCCTGCTAAAATTTCATTTCTATGTTCTGGGCTTGAGATGGGCGTCTCTATGGGCTGAGCTCGGCTACCGAAGTTACCGTTGCTGTCTTCAGTTTCTATAGAAGCTGTATAGTTATACATTAGTTAAATGATCGACTTAGAATGAAAATATTACTGCTTACATCTATCCGTTGTATTGCATACGTTATTGTATGGGAAGCCTGATTGCACAATCGCAGACGACGCCTGAGAAGGACCGGTAATGTCCATAGGTTCGAACCCATAATTAATGGCACCAGACTCGACAAACAGGTCGCTATTAGGGATCGATAAGGCCACGTCAATGCTAGAAATATCAACTTCGGAAATATCGGTATGATATTCTAATATGGAGAGGTCAGAGAAGCTGGAGGATAAGGAATTCTGGAAACTCACCCTGTATTTGACCGGAGCCAACGGGCTCAACGCTATTTTGAGACATATGGCTGCTCTGGGCCGGGTCTTGCGTCGGACCCAAACGCTGTCGCGAAAGCTGTGCTGCAGCTGGACCGGCTGTTTTCCGCTTCTGTGTTGGTGGCTCCCAAGGCTTGAATTTTAATTCTGGCATACTGAATAAAAGAACAACGACTGAATTTCTGCGCTCCCTGGTAGTCAAAGTTGAGAAGAAAAGGGAGAGGGGGGTTTGTAGCTAGTTATATACATCTATTTCGTGGCCTGGCCAGGACTAAGCCTCCCTTTCCTGTTCTGTCTGAAGCCTAGTATTTCAGCTTCACGTCACGTTAGCCCCCCACTTCCTCAAGAACGAGGTCACCTGGCTAGTGGCTAAGCATCCGTAAGTCTTTCATAACAAGAGAGATGTCTCTTTTCTTCCGTGCCGTATGATCTGGTTACAGCACCAGTCAGATCGCGAATCGTAATCCCTGCAATAGTGGACGTACTACAGTATCCTTGCCCCTTGTACTTGTAATATTTCTTTACCGCTGACATCGATTGATTGGTCCAACTAGTCCGTATCGACAGGTAGCTTCATGGACTGGATCAAACAACATATCCCGCCTAAGATTGGAATCTAGCACCCTTTGAAAGCGCAAACGCTTGTGACTCCTCCGGCCTTCTCTCCGTATGCTTACCATAGGCCAGGTTATGACCTGTAGAGATGAGGTTGGATAGGATGTAGACCTGCCACCGTTGTTTTAAGGTAGCCAAGTTGAATATGACGCACAAAATGTCTAGCCCTCGTTCTATAGGTAACCGTGTTTTTGCCCAAAAGGGCGAAAGCTGCAACCCTAGTCTAGGATAGACAGTTTCGAGGGTAAGACTTTAGCCTTAATGCGAATACGCCATCCGTGGTTAAACCATGTAGGCAACTACCAACGTCATTGCGGATAGTTAGGACTGCTTCCGCGGATCATATCCACAGGCCGCAAGGCGAGTCACCTGGTCTCGTATCCCTGAGTTCGTGAGGCATTTTCAGTCTTAGGCTTGGAAAGCTTTGATCTAAACGCTCCGTACGATTTCGAACACGGTTCGGCCGATAAGATTCGTTCCTGGAAAAGGGCCACCACCCATGTTCCCGGCCTTGGTCATCCTGAACTTAGCAGGCTAAAATCAGATCACCGCAGTAGTCGCCGAGGGATGGTCCTAATCAGCCCCTGGCGCGAGGCGATCCTACTTCATCCTCCCGGCAAGGACATATGGGCGGGCACCACCATATGCTAAGCCGAATGCATTGCGACACCGCCTTACCAACATCTACTCCTAGCACGCATGTGTCCAGGTGCGGAATGGCGTTGACACCTGCTGTCCCGTTCCCTTGTATGCAATGGCAATGCGGGTTCACCACTGTTAATAGAGCCAATTATTCAACCTATAATCGACTCGGCTACTATGCGAAGGAATTGTGCTGTAAAATGAGGCCGACTAGAACAGCCCCTGCTTTACGTCGACTCACCAATCTAGCTGTGGAATCATCAGGGTAATGCATCCCTTTGCTGTTGCATCGTTGATGGCGAAAAGGGTGCCCTCTAGGCCCAAATTCCTGTTCCAAAACGCTAGTCACTGCAACTAGTACAGCCTCTATTTCTCATCATCGGCTTAGCCGACTCAGGAGCAATAAAAGATTGCATACGCCTAGGCTTGCCACTCCAGGGGTAACAAGCTGAACGTGACGCGTATGCCGTAATCCATCATGCGAGCGGCACTCGTAGCGTTCCCTAAAAATGCGACAAGGGGTCATTTTGGACTTTCTCTTCGGCCTACGCCTCCCTAGCCATTCGAGACTAGAATACGCAGGCGATAGCCATCGTTTCAATGCTATACCAGGTCTAAGGCCGTACCATGCAGGCAGAGCTAACAATATCCTGGTGGAGATGCCAACGAAAAGACTTCCGCTGAGCCTCTTACAGACGAGGTTGCCTATAGCAAACCTGATCCTTCCATGGTCGTTAACACACCCCTTCTTTGCCTAAAACGGTGGAAACGGGGACCTGTCCAACTTACCATAATCCTAGACTAAGCATAGCTGAGCCGGGTCAAGGTTGTAACGCAGGGTGATTCTAGCTAGGCCCTTGCCGCATATTGTAGATTAGCCCCCTTTATGCTTCCAAATTCCTCGTCGATGCTTTTCAGCAGAGGCCGCCGTAAGATGAAGTACCGTCACGGGCACATCACCTGTGGAAGCGTAATCTCCATTCCTAGTAAGGTCTCTTGGTATTCGCGCAGGCGAAGCAATTAGGTGATAGTAAGCAAGGTTGATATGACACACTCCAAGTCGCAGATGCAGGTTCACCAAGGCTGCTGTTAGGAGCGGCTGTTCATCCCACGACCGGCTTGAATATTAGGATTGGCACATGCTGAAATGAGGCCTAATAGCAAGGGGCTATGCTTCAGGAATCCTTGACGTCAACTAGGGCTGCCCATTATCCTTAGTATCCGCTTCACTCCTAGGACATAGTGGTCATGCTGCATCGTAGACTCCATCCAAGATTAATACGTCTATAATCTCTGGGAATTTCCTTATTAGGAAAAAAGTAGCATGAGATGCTATCATAACCATGATATAGATAAAACGGAACCCTGGGATTCCCGGATGTGGATTGAATACGCCCTTAGCCCCTATGTTTTCTGCCTTGCCAACGCAGACTAAAGAACGGCCTAAGCTTGCGAGAGACCCTCTGAATTCCGGAAAAGCAAGGGTTTCTACACTAGGAGGTTAGCAAACATAGGTCAGTCTTGCGTAGCTACAACAGGTTTGCAAGGGGCAATATATACTAGCAAGAATAGGAAAGTGAGCAAACGCGTTATACGCCAGCAGGCTACTTGAGTGCATCAAAGATTGTAGGCCGTAGTTGCAAAGCAGGCGCATTTGTCTGGTCAATCAGACGAGGATGGCAGTTGTAGAAAAGATAGCGCTGTGTCCGATAACTGGTTATGGCTTTGTCGGAAGATTATTGGATGAGGGGCGGAATGTAGTCGCAACGCACGTGAGAGGAGAGGAGGGAAGAAGGTACAAGAGTGACTTGACAGGTACAAAGGGAGGGACGGCGCTTTTATGGGTGGGTGAAAAAGCGGCAAGAGGTTGACGGCCGAAAATTACCCGATGTGGCAATCGCCAGAATTGGGCCGACTAGGGCCGCTATTTCTAGATATAGGCAAGCCGTCTCATATTATACTATTTTTTAAATTTATAACATAGTTTATATTTTATTTAAATAAACTTTATTAATATAAAACTATAAAAAATCTAGTTATAGCTTAAATTATATTATATAATTATTTAAAACTAATTCTTTAATAATTAAATTTATATTTTATAAAAAAAATTATAAATAACTTTATTTAATACTTATAACTTAGGTTATATTTTTAATAAATTTAATTTAATAATATAAATATATAAAAAATCAAATTATAGCTTAAACTATAATATATAACTATTTAAAACTAATTTTTTAAGTATTAAATTTATATTAAATTAAAAAAGTTTTAAATAACTATTTCTAATATTTATAACTTAACTTATATTTTATATTAATATAATTTATTAATATAAATCTATAAAAAATCAAGTTATAGCTTAAACTATAATATATAACTATTTAAAACTATTTCTTTAATAAATAAATTTATATTATATTAAAAAAGTTTTAAATAGTTATTTTTAATACTTATAATTAAGTTTATATTTTATATTAATATAATCTATTAATATAAAGATATAAAAAATCAAATTATAGCTTTATTTATATTATATAACTATTTAAAACTATTTAAAAAATTAATTAATTTATATTATATTAAATATATTTTAAATATTTTTTTTAATACTTATAATTTAGGTTATATTTTATATAAATATAATTTATTAATATAAATCTATAAAAAATCTAATTATAACTTAAACTTTATTATATAACTATTTAAAACTAATTTTTTAATAATTAAATTTTTATTATATTAAATAAGTTTTAAATAATTATTTATAATACTTATAACTTTAGCTATATTTTATTTTAATATATTTTATTAATATAAATTTATAAAAAACCTAATCTTAGGTTAAACTTTAGTATTTAACTATTTAAAACTAATTCTTTAATAATTAAATTTATATTATATAAACAAAGTTTTAAATAACTCTACTTAATACTTATAACTTAGGTTATATTTTATATATATATATATTAATAATATAAATCTATAAAAAATCAAATTATAGCTTAAACTATATAATATAACTATTTAAAACTAATTCTTTAATAATTAAATTTATATTATATAATTAAAAATTTAAATAATTCTATTTAATACTTATAACTTAGGTTTTATTTTATATATATATAATTTTAAAATATAAATTTATAAAAAATCAAATTATAGCTTAAACTATATTATATAACTATTTAAAACAAATTTGCTATTAATTAAAACTTTATTATATTAAAAAAGTTTTAAATAATTATTTCTAGTACTTATAATATATATTATATTTTTTATTAATATAATTTAATAAAATAAATATATAAAAAATCAAACTATTGTTTAAACTATAATAAATAACTATTTAAAACTAATTCTTTAATAATTAAATCTTTATTATATTAAAAAAGTTTTAAATAATTATTTTTAATATTTATAACCAAGGTTATATTTTATATTAATATAATTAAATAATATAAAACTATAAAAAATTAAGTTATAACTTAAACTATAATATATAACTATTTAAAACTAATTTTATAATAATTAAATTTATATTATATTAAAAAAGTTTCAAATAATTATTTTTAATATTTATACCTTAGGTTATATTTTATATTAATATAATTAAATAATATAAAACTATAATAAATTAAGTTATAACTTAAACTATAATATATAACTATTTAAAACTAATTCTTTAATAATTAAATTTCTATTATATTAAATAACTTTTAAATAACTCTTTTTAATATTTACAATTTAAGCTATATTTTATATTAATTAAATTTATTAGTATAAATTTAGAAAAAATCTATTTTTAGCTTAAACTTTATTATTTAACTATTTAATACTAATCTTTTAATAATTAAATTTATATTATATAAATAAAGTTTTAAATAACTCTATTTAATACTTATAACTTAGCTTATATTTTATATATATATAATTTAATAATATAAATTTATAAAAAATTAAATTATAGCTTAAATTATATTATATAATTATTTAAAACTAATTTTTTAATAATTAAATATATAATATATTAAAAAAGTTTTAAATAGTTATTTTTAATATATATAATTTAGTTTATATTTTATATTAATATAATTTAATATTATAAAACTATAAAAAATCAAATTATACCTTAAACTTTATTATTTAACTATTTAAAAGTAATTTTATAATAATTAATTTATATTATATTAAAAATATTTTAAATAATTATTTCTAATACTTATAATTTTTATTATATTTTATATTAATATAATTTATTATTTTAAATCTATAAAATATTAAATTACAGGTCAAATTATAACTATTTAAAATTAATTTTTTAATAATTAAATTTATATTATATTAAAAAAGTTTTAAATAATTATTTTAAATATTTATACCTTAGGTTATATTTTATATTAATATAATTTATTAATATAAATCTATAAAAAATCAAATTATCTTTTAAAATATATTATTAAGTTATTTAAAACTATTTAGTAAATAAATAAATTTAGTTTATATTAAAATTATTTTAAACAACTAGTTAATAACATTAGGTTATAATTTATAATTTATATTAATATAATTTAATATTATTAAACTATAAAAAATATAATTATTGCTTAGATTATATTATATAACTATTTAAAACTATTTAATAATTAAAATTATATATATTATATAAAAATAGTTTTAAATAACTAGTTTTTATATTTATTTTATATTTTATATTTTATATTAATATAGTTTATTAATCTTAAATTATAAAATATTAAACAATAGCTTAAATAATATTATATAGGTATTTAAAACTATTTATTAAATAAATTAATTTTTATTATATAAATATAATTTTAAATAACTAGTATTAATATTAAGACTTTATTTTATATTTTATATTTATATAATTTAATAATATAAAACTATAAAAAATTAAAATATAAGTTATAATATATTATATAGCTATTTAAAACTATTTAATTATTAAATTAATTTATATTATATTAAAATAGTTTTGAATAACTATTATTAAACTTTATTTAATAATTTATATTTTATAGTAGTATAGTTTATTTAGGTTAAACAGTAAAAAATCAAATTATAGCTTAAAGTATATTTTATAACTATTTAAAACTATTTATAAAACAAAAAATTTATTTATATTAAACTAATTTTAAATAACTAGTTTTAATATTTATTTTATATTTTATATTATATAATAATTTAATTTAATAATATAAAACTATAAAAAATAAAATTATAACTTAGACTATATTATATAACTATTTAAAACTCTTTAATAATAAAATAAAATTATATTATATTAAAGTAGTTTTAAATAGTTATTATTAAGCTTTATTTTATAATTAATATTTTATATTAGTATAGTTTATTAATATAAAACATAAAAAAATCAAATTATAGCTTAGACTATATTATATAAGTATTTAAAATTATTTAATAATTAAATAAAATTATATTAAAAAAGTTTTAAATAATTATTTTTAATAATTATAACTTAGGTTATATTTTAAATAATATAATTTATTAATATAAATCTATAAAAAATCTTATTATAACTTAAACTTTATTATTTAATTATTTAAAACTAATCTTTAAATAATTAAATTTAAATTATATAAGCAAAGTTTTATATAATTTTATTAAATATTTATAATTTAGTATATATTTTATATTATTATATTTAATTAGTATAAAACTATAAAAAATCAAATTATAGCTTAAACTATATTATATAATTATTTAAAACTTATTTATTTAATAATTAAATTTATATTTTTTTAATATAGTTTTAAATAATTATTTTTAATATTTAAAAGTTATATTATATTTTATATTAATATATTTTATTGCTATAAATACATAAAAAATCTAATTATATCTTAAATTATATTATATTTTTAATTAAAACTAATTTTTTAATTATTTAATTTATATTATATTAAAATAATTTTAAATACTTAATTTTAATACTTATAACTTAGGTTATATTTTATATTAATATAATTTATTAATATAAATTTATAAAAAATCAAGTTATAACTTAAACTATATTATATAATTATGTAAATCTTTTTTTGTTATAATTAAATTTATATTATATTGAAATAGTTTTAATTAACTATTTCTAATACTTATAACTTAGTTTATATTTTATATTAATATAATTTAATATTATAAAACTATAAAAAATCAAATTATACCTTAAACTTTATTATTTAACTATTTAAAAATAATTCTTTAATAATTAAATTTATATTATATTAAAACAGTTTTAAATAATTATTTTTAATATTTATAGATTAGGTTATACTTTATATAAATATAATTTAATAATATAAATTTATAAAAAATCAAACTATAGTTTAAACTATACTATATAACTATTTAAAACTAATTCTTTAATAATTAAACTTATATTATATATAAAAAGTTTTAAATAATTATTTCTAATATTTATAACTTATGTTATATTTTATATTAATATAATTTATTAATATAAATCTATAAAAAATCGAGTTATAGCTTGAACTATATTATTAAGCTATTTAAAACTATTTAACAAACAAATAAATTTATTTTATATTAAAATTGTTTTAAATATTTAATTAAAAGCTTTATCTTATAATTTATAATTTATATTAATATAGTT
The DNA here is from genome assembly GCA_023159155.1 of Ustulina deusta. Lineage (NCBI taxonomy): Eukaryota > Fungi > Ascomycota > Sordariomycetes > Xylariales > Xylariaceae > Ustulina > Ustulina deusta. The sequence continues at coordinate 725 of JAJNNX010000023.1, read as the reverse complement.
TAATATTATTAAACTATAAAAAATAAAATTATAATATAAATTATTTTAAATAATTATTTAAAATTAATTCTTTTTAATTTAATTTATTATTATGTTAAAATAGTTTTAAGTAGTTATTCCTTAAATTTATAATATAGTTTATATTTTATTATAATAAACCTTATTAAAATAAAACTATAAAAAATCTAATTATAGTTTAAATTATATTATATAACTATTTAAAACTAATTAATTAATAAAGAATTTATTTTATATATAAATAGTTGTAAATAATTATTTTTAATATTTATAATTTAGTTTATATTTTATATTAATATAGTTTAATAATATAAAACTATAAAAAATCAAACTATAGTTTAAACTATATTATTAAGCTATTTAAAACTATTTAATAAATAAATTAATTTATATTATATTAAAATAATTTTAAATAATTATTTATAATCTTTATTATATAGTTTATATTTTAAATTATTCTAAACTAATAATCTAAATCTAAAAAAAATTAAATTATAGCTTAAATTATATTATATAGCTATTTAAAACTATTTAATAAATAATTTAATTTATATTATTTAAAAATAGTTTTAAATAATTAGGTTTAATATTTATTTTATAACTTATTTTCTATATAATAATAATATAATAATATTTAATTATATAAAATCAAATTATAGCTTATATTATATTATATAACTATTTAAAACTAATTAATAACTAAATTA